>JAJEOU010000373.1:48871821-49471821 GCA_021534815.1 Acrocephalus arundinaceus
TTTTGTTTTGCTGTGTTCATCAATTTCCACCTCACGTACCCACCTTAATTATTTTCACGTCTGTAGGCTGCTGTAATTCAAGATTGTGCCATTACACCACAGGCTCTGAGGGTTACTTGGTTACAAACTGCTGCCATCCACAAGTTTCATGTCACACCCAATGAAACTAAGAGTAAAAGCTTTGGGGTCTGACACTTTCCCTTCTCAGGGTTTGAAGAAAACCATCTCCACCATGGACCGGGAGCTTCCCCGCTCTGCGCTCAGCATCAACAACAGGAATGAGCTCCGCAATGTCCTGCACCTGCACTCCCTGTACAAACAGAACAAGGTGAGGGAATGCATGGCCCAGTGTGGAGGTACCCTTGCCTGCCCATTTCCATTTGCAGCTTTAAATACGGCACAGCAAATGGAAATGACACTTGTAGAATTTGTTATCCTTGGAAATGCAATATAAACAGCTCACTCGTAACCGAAGGCACCACAATGCTGTTGGTATCTTCATATAAGTCCATAAATACCACTTCAAAAAACCCTCTCCCAGTGCAGAAAAGGTGCATTCTAGCACAGTTTCCACACTCTGGAAGATTTAGCTAAAATGGGAGTCAGAAATCACCGTGACAGGTTGATTTTTTGTGTCGTGCTTCCTTCACTTAACACAGCAGCACTTTTGAGCTCTTGACATTCTCCTGCTCCCATCTTCCAGTTTCCTGGATTGTTTGTCAGTCCTCCTGGGATAGACCCACAGGTAACTCTGGGAAACAGTTAAAATGTTCAGCTGCTGTACAGTGTAAAAATAATGCCCTGCAGCCAGACTAACACGGCATTTCAGTAGTCACCTGTGACAGTTCTGGTTTCTTTTTTCCTCTGCCAAGGTCAGGATGAAAGACATGGGAAACGCAAAGCTCGAGTACGGACAGGGAATGTTTATTATCTCTTATCTATTTACAGTATTTATTTATGGCTTTGACCCAATAATGACCACCCAAGGCCCACAGTGCGGACCTTTTTCACCCAATTACAGAAAACCACCCAAACCCATGAAGAAGATAAAAGAAGAAGGTGAAGAAGGAAAAAGGCAATGCCCAAAATCCTTCATCTTAACTCATATGTATACTATACACTAAAACCTCAAATCCTAAGTTTCTAGGACTCCACAGTCACCAAGAACTTTATTTCTTTTTTTGGCCAGGCAAAGGAGAACCCACTGAAAACACTGCTGGAAATTATTACTAATTATTTCCTGGAGCACCGTGGGACTTCCAGGAGCTCTGGTTCCAGCTCTGCTCTGTCAGCTCCTCAGAGTAAGAGCTCAACATCCCACCCACCCGACCTCCTGGATGAGGATCATAGGAATGCCAGTGCTCTGGATGAAAGCAAAACTCAGGCCTCCAGGTACAGTGTGATTTATTTCTATTTGCCCTGTGTATTCACTTATTTTTCTTAATGAAGGGAAATAATGTTAAATGTTTTATCATTTATATCTTGAGCTTGACTTTATTAGTTATCTTCATAACACAAAGCTTAACTTTCCAGATTATTAAAATCTCCTGTGCAGGCCACCCTTCAAAAATGATCTTTTATGTTCCCTGCCAATTATGAAGACTGATAACCTTAATTGCATCTTTCAGTCACTGAAGCACATGGAAATAGGAGATTTCATGCTTTTTACATTGGAAATGCTCAAATTGAAGCAGGTTTGGAGATGAAACAAACCACCTGTCCTCAAACTAGAGGTATATTCATGCCTTATGTAGGCAAGAGCAAGTTTTACTGTCTTAAATTCAGACTTTGCAGAATACCTTAAAATAGTGTGTAACCAAGTTTTTCATATATTGGTGCCTCAAAGAGGATTAACAGCCCTGTACTTCAGTAGAAAGCTTTCAAAATGGGCGCAGAAGTGTAATTCAGCTTCCCAGCCTCCACCCTCAGGGAATTAATCAGATTTTGTTCTTCATCCTAAATGCAACATGCTCAAAGCAGCCAAGTCTGAGTATCAGTGCATGAAAAAAACCCCCATGAAGTAATTTCTTATAGGGGAAGAAAGCCAAGATATTTTAAGTTCAGCTCAGAAGCGACACTTGAAAAGGAGGCAGTGCAAAGGATTTTTTCCTCTTTTTTTTTTCTTTCTTTTCTTTTTTCAATCTCTTTTTCTTTCCTTTTCATGGATCTCTCCCACAGAGGAGTCCCCAGCACAGCTCTGGGAGGGCACAGCAGCACCCAGCCGTGCTAACCTTGGAAGGGACCTTAAAGATCATCTCATTACAACCCCTTCCATGGGCAGGGACACCTTCCACTATCCCAGGTTGCTCCAAGCCCTGTCCAGCCTGGCCTTGGACACTGCCAGGGATCCAGGGGCAGCCCACAGCTTCTCTAGGCACCCTGTGCCCGGACCTCCCCACCCTCACAGGGGGGAATTTCTTCCCAATATCTAATGTAAATTTCCTCTCTTTCAGTTTGAACCCTTTTTTACATCAAAATGAGTAAGCATGGAATTGTGTTACCCATATTATAACCAATTGTGACACATAATAATGATACTGAAATAATGTTCTCAAGTCCTACATCCAGATGTTTAGGTGAAAAGGGACTGCATTTGATTACTATTTTGAGATGAAATGTAACTTAATTTGACAGCAACGCTTTAAGTTTTTTTTAATTTACTTGTGCATTACTTTGCTGTTTCAAGCTTTTCCTCTTTCTTCCCTCTAGGTACGATGTTGAGAATTCACTGGATAAAATCCCTCCCCCAGAAAACATCAGCACAGAAGTGAAAAATGCCACACAGGGACAACCCACGGCAGTGATGTACCCAGTGCTTGGGACAAGAAGTTAAAAGACAGTCGAGAGGATTTAAAAGCAGCTGCAATTTCTGAGGAGCTGAAATCCACAGGGAAGGAGAAGTCAAGGCCCAGGGCTGGTCTCATTGCCAGAGGATGATGGCTGGACCAGTAGCAAGCCCACCAGAGGTGATTCCCAACACTTTACAAAATATTTGGCTTGCCCATGGATTTTCTATCCAGCCTGCTGGGATAAAAATCACTTGCAAATAATGTTCAAATGGCTTCTGCATGTTAATCCATTAAATCTGCAGGCTGAAAAGAAGTGGTAAGTTAGGGAAATCGTTCTTCATTCAGAATTTCAGATATAACCACTGCAGACAACCACCTCCTGCATGTCTGTGATCTCAGGTTGCTGAATTCCTTTATAAATCTTTCCCATTCTTGAAACCTCTTGACAGATTTGGTTTTCCTTTTTCCTGTGAAAATTGCTTTGTTACCTTCACATATCTGTTTTACTCTGGTTTTTCCAAGATCCCACGTTTAATCAGTAGTAGTTTGGAACTGAAAATTGCATTCAGTTTGAAATACGTTTCTGAATTATCAAATCAGACCATATTTCATCAAGAAATGCTTTCAAAGCACAGTCAAAAAATTCTTGCCTATTTTTTTTCCTTTATGCTTCTTTTATATAATGACAGGGACTTTTCCAATGTAAAATTAAGCTTGTAATAAGGAGAAATTAAAATATTTAACTATGACATTTAGGACTGAAGAGCATATGGAAATTCAATGAATTCGTTGGATAATTATAAATATCTCTGATTTAGAAGTAAAGACTAGATACCTGTAGTGGTAAATACCAGTAAAATATCTTAGATGTCTTCATTTCCTGAGCTGGATACAATCCCAAAATTAAGCTCTTAGGAGGTAATTTGTTGTTGTTCTTGGTAAAACCATGGAAAACATATTTTAATGGTAGGTAGGTAATTGGTAATTTGACCAACACTGGTCAAATTGAAGTGGAAATGTTTGTCTTATTTTATTACTGATTTTTTAAAAAATCTGATTTACTCTCTAAGCTGTTTCCTAGAAATAAATGAATAGGTTAGTTCAGAGGTCAGTGCTAGAGCTTTCCTTTGCTTTTTGTGTTTATTTAAAGACGATAAATTTTTAATTTGTGGCTTTCATGGCACTTATTTCCAGGATCCCCAAAAAAGGAGGCTTTCCAGGCGATCCACGAGCATCAGCAGCCCAGCACAGCCCAGGGGTGAAGAGCAGGAGGAGCACGACGCTGATCTGCAGGAAAGCAAAGCATCTCCAGCAAAATCCAATGTGGAATTTGCATCAAAGCCTGTGCTCAGCTCACACACCAGTTCTGCCTCTGAGAAGCCAAGGAACAGCCCCAAAGATTCAGATGACTTTTTTTCCAAGCTGCTGTCTGACAGAGACAGGGCCAAGACAGAAGAAAGAAAATCTCTTCCAAGCTCTGGTGCAGACAGCAGTGAAAAAAGCCTTAAAGCGAGTGCCTCTCACAGACATTCAGGGGCTGGGAGAGAAAAGAAGGAAAGGTCCCTCAAGAAAAGTGAGAGTCGGTTGTCAGGCCACAGGTGAGAATATTTCTGGTAGTATTATGCTAAAACAGCATTTTTTATTATTATTGCATTATGCTGTACATGCATAATTTATTATTATTGCATGTACAGCATATTTATTATTTTGCATATTGCATATACAGCATTATTATTATTATTATTATTATTATTATTATTATTATTATTATTATTATTATTATTATTCTGCACTATTTCATGATATAAAAGTTTTAGAAGTGGCTCCCTCTGAGAGCTCCAAATATACATTTTTGGCTTTTCTCTCTCTTACGTTCTTAATTGATATTTTTTTCTGATTTTATTTTTTTCTGGGTAAAATTTAGGAATAGGGGAAGCATGGCATTTCTTATTTATACACTAAAACTGCAGCCAGATTTCTTAAAATTATTACTGCTATTTTGTTTTCCAGTTTAATTTCTTATTGACATACCATGTGTGGAGACCCTTTTGAGAAGGAAGCAATTATACATTAGATCTTTCTACATTTATAAGTGAGGGGCTGTGGGAATTATCAAAGTGGGGATCTGCTGGAGCTGCAGATAGGCCAGGAGTGGCACCTGCTTCTTACCTGGACCCAAAAATTAAAATTTAAAAGAATTGCCAACATTCCACAGTGCATTGGCTTATTTAATTTGTAAAAGATTAATGCATAATAGGCCAAAGTACCACAGTTTAAAGTCTTAAAACTCTGGTTTCACACAGCTTGACTGAGCCTGTAAGGTAGTGCTGCCCCATCATTTCATCCTTTCCACTCTCAGGGTGATTTTTTACCTCACACTCAGCATTAATTGAAGTAGAGGAGAGAGCTTCAGTGGCCTTTGGCAGCTCCCCAACAAAGCTGAGACTATTGAGTGTATTCCTGATTTTGGATAATCAGTGCATGTTCATAGTCCATAGTTCATTATGGATGAGCCTCAGAGGCATGGATGGAATTGCTTGGGAACACTGTTGAAAAAAAACCCAGTAAAAAGTCAGATTCAAACCTCACTGATGTCATTGTAGGACACGAAATAGGGATTGACTCGAGTAAATTCTCAGAAAGCAAAGAGAAAAGAAGGCTTTATTTACAATTCTTCCTGATCTTTTATAAGGTACCTTGATACAAAAGAAATATGATTGGTGCATAGGAACGACACCTCTCTAATTCTGTTGGTTTAATTACAGAAATAGAAAACAGCGCTTGGAGAGAGAGGTTGTTATGAGAAAGGAATACAGTTTACTTAGAATGTTAGGAGAAAAGGTAGTTACTTACACAAAGTTATTTTGAGAAAGCTCTTAAAAGGTTTCCCTTGGGAAAGAGCGATTGTTAGCAAGCTAAAAATTCTTTCAGGCTCAGAAAATCATGTCCACACACTTGTTAATAGCTGGGTCCCACAAGGGGTCACAACAATCCCAGCCAGCACCACAGGCTTGGGAAGAGTGGCTGGAGAGATTCCTGGTGGGAAAGGGCCTGAGTGTCGAGTTTTTGTTGTGTCTTCATTGAAGACTATGGCGATGGGTAGTTGTAAAAGCAAAGTCTTTTATTGCATGGCTAAATCAGCCTCATGGAGGCAGAGTTGTTACAGTTTGTGCCAGCAAAGTCCCCATGTCCCAGGCAGCAGCAGCAGTAACATTTTATCAGCAGCAGTAGAGGCAGCAGCGACAGGGCCCGTGTTCAGTGTCCCCTCAGCGCTTTATTGGTAGCAGTCACAGCAGGATCAACAACAGCAGCATTTGTGGTTTTTTTGAGTATGTGTATATGTGTATGCATTCTCAAAGTAGTGCATTTTATTCTATTTTTGGCCAATCAGATAGAAACACAAGTCCAGTATTGCCTTGTTGGGCCTATCCTAAGCTGAGATCGATGTGCGACAATATTCATAATTCTTACACAAATTCTACACGTATAGCTCTGTCTGTTCTATCTAACAATGTTTTAGCAAGGCTACATAACTTTCATTATGTCTAGAGTTTATCATCTTTGCGCAAGGCAAAAGTTTCAAACTCGGTTTTAGGTCCTTTTCTTTACTAGCTACTCAGTGTCTATTTAAAACTAAACTTGCATTTCTACCTCATGTCTGTGTGGATTTATGTATCTTGGTTTCTCTGAAAGTTCTAATTCAGTCCTCACATTTCTGGGCACTCCTGGGCCTGTGAGGATTTGGCCCAGGGGGATTCATGCTCCAACACCTGGGGTGCTGGTGACAGTGGCTGAACGTGAGCCAGAGTGTGGCCAGATGGACAAGAAGCCAATGGCACCTGGCCTGGGTCAGCATTGTGGTGGCAGCAGGGATTGACCCCTGTGTCAGCACTGCTGAGGCCACACCTCAAATCCTGGAGTCACTTCTGGGCCCCTCATGACAAGAAAGACATTGAGGGGCTGGAGCGAGTCCAGAGAGGGAATGGAGCTGGGAAGGTCTGGAGCACCAGGAGTGGCTGAGGGAGCTGGGGAAGGGGCTCAGCCTGGAGAAAAGGAGGCTCAGGGGGACCTTGTGGCTCTGCACAACTCCCTGACAGGAGGGGACAGCCAGGGGGAGCTGAGACTCCATTATTTTCATGCAGGAAAAAGCCCTTTCTTTATTCACATAACTTCTTTTATACAGTTTTCACAGACCTTGTGTGCAGCTTTAATTGGTTAATAGTTTTCTTGCTAATTACTCTATTGGTTAGTAAAAGGTATTTTACTTGTCTATCCAATCTCTCTATTCTGGGATTATTTACATATATTCTTTACTGATTCTTATGGGACGAATCCCTTGTTCTTGCAGGAGCATTTGTCTTTCAACCCAGGAATAGATTGTTATGCTAATGAGTTTTCATACCAAGATTGGTTTTGCATGGGAACTTGCAAATTACTTAGAAGAAGTGACAGGCCAACTTTGGCAATTTAACAGAGCAAACCTGATTTTATGAGGCCTTTCTTTTATAATTCTTTTACCTGTCACAACAGAGGGGGTCAGGTTCTGCTCCCAGGGAACAGGAACAGGAGGAGAGGGCGCAAGTTGTGTCAGAGGAGATTTAATTTGGATATTAGGGAAGATTTCTTCACTTAAATGAAGAAGGGTGGTCAGGCATTGGAACAGGCTGCTCAGGGCAGTGATAGAGTCACCAGCCCTGAAGTGTTCAAAAGCTGTGTGGATGTGACACTTGGGGACAGAGTTTGCTGGTGAATGTGGCACTGCTGGGTTACTGTTTGACTTGATAATCTGAGAGATCTTTTCCAACCTAAACCACTCTATAATTCCATGGTTCACTCAGATGTATTCGGACACACTGACCCTTCCCAGCCTTTGGCAGGAAGGGCTGCAAAGGAGAAGCTGGGTTGGAAGAGGGGGTGACACTCTGGGCAATGAGCTGCCATCCTGTCTGTGCTCCATCCCTGCAAGGAGGGATTGGAAACAGGGATTGGAAACAATTGCCTTCCCTCAAAGAGCTGGTCTGGTCTCAGCAAGAGCAGGAGAGGGAGCCCTTTCCTCAGCAGAGCCTGTTTCCAGAGCAGCACGGGTTCACTCCTGCCAGGCAATATGAGCTGCAACCAGCAGAGCATTTGAATCCGTGCTGAGCTCTGAGCTCCTGGAAGCACCCACAGAATCCAGCAGGGCTGCTGAGACTCCTGGAGTCCAGTGGGAGGTGATGCCTTAGGAAGGCTGAGCTGAAACAGAGACTGGACAGAGCTGGAGAATAAAGCAGAGATTTATTGAAAGGCCTCTAGGATACACCTTGGGCAGGACAAGAGCCTGGCCAGGGCTACACCCAAGGTGGGCCCAAAATGGTCACAAAATGGACCCAGAATGGTCACAAAATGGACAGTTAGGAGGTCTCGCACTTTTACAAGTTTTGGTCCATTTGCAGATTGGGGTTTAATAGTCCAATTACAGCTTCAGGTTGTGAAGTCCCATCCTTCTTGTTTTCTCCCTTCAGCCCACCATAGTTTATGTTTTTGGGCCTGAAAACTTGTAACCTTTGTCCTTGGTGTGCAGCAGGAGAAGGATTTGTCCCTGCTGTGTGCAGAGAGCTGAGTGACACTGACTGTGAGCTCAGAGCTGCAGCCCTGGGCAGCACAGAGCCTGAAATACATGAAAGCTACAACTTAAAGTATCGAAGGAATAGAGATTCCAAATAAACACTCACTATATAAGGTCTGGCTCTTGCAAGACTTATTTCCCTTCAGCCAAACCCTGCCATGTTTGGGAGCCCTGCAGGTTTTTGACCAAAGTGATTGAGTGTTATAAAGAATGAAAAATTACCATATGGGAGTGGGTATTTGTCTGGATCCTCTTCCATTCTCTGTTACCTGAAATAAATGCTAATCTAAGTATTTAGAAGAGCAGGAGTAACCACAGCTGGTTCATTCACAGCGTCTGCAATTCCGGTTTTGTTTCCCATAGAAAACTAAGGATAAATCTTATTTTTCCTTCCTATTTTACTTTTTGATTCTCTTTTCTCCCATGCCAAAAGTGCTGTTACAGCATGCAAGCTGAAGGCATCCTGTGCAAACATACGAGGAAAAATTGGAAGTAAAACTGCTGCCAAGCTTTAAAAGAATACCTGACCATCAGAATATCCTAGGGAAATGCAGCTGCTCAGCATTTTGACTCACCTTTTAATGAAAGCAATTACACAGGTCAATGATGGTTCTTTATTGTCATAACAGTATTTTTTTGCCAAGTCACAGAGGGTTATTTCATAAAAAAATATAACATGCTGTAGAGTTTGCATACCTACCCAGATTCTACAGGTGGGTTTTTTTAGAATTTTTTTTAATTAATCCATGAGAAAAGCAATAATAGGTGACAGAAAATCTTCATTTATCCTCAGCTATAAGCTGACAGCAGCCAATTTAATTTCTCAATTCACAGAATCCCACAGCACCAGGTTGGAAGGGACCTCAGGGATCACCTGGTCCACCCTTCCTTGGCACAGTCTAGACAAGGTGACCCAGCAGCGTGTCCAGCAAAATCATAAAATGCCCAAGGTTTGGGAATTCTACTTTTCCCTGGAGGATGGTTCCAATGGCTGATTGTTCTCTTGAGAAATTTTCCTCTTGTCTCCAATTGGAATATCCCCAGGAGTAACTTGTTTCCATGGACCCTTGTCTTTTCCATGTGATTCCTTGGAAAAAGGGAGTCTCTGTCTTATTTGGAGCCAAGTTTTAAGTGCTGGGGTGTGGTGATGTTGTGCAAGCAGTGCACACACGTTTATACAGGAGTATGTCAGTAATTCCTCCATGTTCCTTCACGGCAATTTTATTTAACTTAAATTAAAAATGACATTTATGTCTCAGTGCCACTTCAGTGGAGAATTTGGAGCCCCTTTCAGGCTATTTTGATGCTGTTGTTTATTGTTCATCTTCAAAGGAGTGTTCCCCTTTTTTTGTTGAGTCCCTGTTCCTCTCAGTTGTGTGCAAGGCCAAGTAAAAATGTGGATTATTCACTACTTTGTTTGTTTGTTTGTTTTATTTTTAAGAGATTTTGAAGGGAATAAAAACCTAAATTTAAAAATATCCAGTCCAAGTGACTGATCCAAAATTCCACTTAAAAATTTCTGTATCTATGGCTTCTTAAGATTCTTAGGAAACTGGGAGAGATGATGTTGAGGGAACATAACTCAGGTCACAGGGAGCAAATTATTAAAGACTTTCCTGAGTTTTTTATCCTGGAGAGAGCCTTGAATGGCAGCAAGGAAAGGTTCTCTGCCTCCTTTGGTGTCTTGAGGTAGGGTTGGGCCAGGTGACCTCTAAATCATCCTGTGATTCTCCTTGGTGCTGAATCCCCTACTGGAGGGGCTATTTATCATCAACCTCGGCACACAGAATAAAGAATGAGTGGAATAGAATTTGTGATCTTTGGAAACTGTAAAAAAATAAATGGGTGTTGAAGTTGATGATTGTCCTTGCATTAAAGACTTTCTATTGCTTTTCTGGAAAAAAGCCACGATGAATAATGACTTTTTTGGGAAGGTTACATGGGGTTAGAAGGTCAAGATTTCCCCATTTCACTGCTTGAGCAAACAGAATTGGGAAAGGCAAGAAAAACCCACTTCAGATCAGTTGAGAAACAGTTCTTTTGTCTCGACTACAGAGACGTGCTGCAATTGTTGCTCTTGCAGCCCCTGAAGTGTTTTCCAAATTTTCCATTAAAACTGTCAGTGCAAAGTGTGGTGGTGCTGTGGAAGCCCTCCAGCTGTCAGCTGAATAAATAATTTTGGGTGAGTAAATCCGAGCTGGCAGTTCTGCAGTGGGGTGGAACCACCATTTGCTGAGTTAGATGGGCAGATTTGGTTTGTGTAGCTCCATTTCTCTTCTGGTAGTTACGAAGAAGAACATGTGATGCTTGAAATTCTGGTTTTCACATTTAAAGCCAACCAACTTCCCTTCCCCAGTTCCAAGAAAAACAGCATCAAATTAGAGCACTGAAACCAGAAAAAAAAAAAAGGGTAAAACTGGACCAAGAGAACAAAAGGACTTTGCAGTCAGGACCTGGAGTTAAGGATATTTTCTAACTCCCAAGGCAATAGCTCAGAATCAGAAAGGCACAAAGAATTGGGACTATCGTAACGCCAGAACAAAAATTTCCTGCTGCCATTAGCGAGCAGAGGGAGGCAGCAGTGAATCCCATTGTCCAGAGGCAGGGAGGTGTGCAGTTCCAGGAGCTGGGAGGATAATTGATTCTGCACTCATCCTTCCATTGTGAACAATCCCCTGAATTACCCAGCCCTGATTGCCCTTGCCCAAGCCCCTGTGCCTGGCCACCAGTGCTGGCTGTGCTGCTCTCCTGCCAGCATTCTGCCAGGGCACTGATGCCTTAAGTTTTATTTTCATGTAATTTCAGTCTCTGTGCTGCCCAGGGTTGCAGTTCTGGGCCCCACATTCAGTGCCACTCAGCTCTCTTCAGATACCAGGCAGACAAAACAAGTCCTTCTGCTGCACACCAAGGACAACTGGGACAAGTTTTCAGGCCCAAAAGCACAAACAATGGTTGCTGAAGGGAGGAACAAGAAGGATGGGACTTCTTAACCTGGAGCTGTAATTGAACAATTAAACCCCAATCTGCAGGTGGACCAAAACTTATAAAGGTGTGAGACCTTGTGACCCTTTGTCCATTTTGTGACCATTCTAAGTCCACCTTGGGTGTAGCCCTGGCCAGGCTCTTGTCCTGCCCAAGGTGGATCCTTAAAGGCCTTTTAATAAATATCTACTTTATTCTCTTAGCTCTGTCCAGTCTCTGTTCCAGGTCAGCCTTCCCAAGGCATCAGTTCACGGTTATTCCAGGCACCAGGGACTGGTTTATGGCTGTGGAAATGGGATTCAGGTGCCTTTTCCAACCCAGAGCTGAGCCTCCTCCTTGCACTTTGGCTCCACCACCAGGAAAATGCAGTGAGTTCAGAGCCAGGGTTTCTCCTCCTGCCACACTCTCTCTGCTGAGTTCCCCACAGCTGGGCATTGTTTAGTGCTTCCTATTCCCAGAATATCCCTGGTTGTTTGCTAAGAAGCTTTTTTCTAGCAGTGCCCTGCATTCTAACACGGGTAGGGTTGGGTTAGGGAATTGCCATAGACACCAAGTGGAACATGACTCATGATTTCATAGAATCTTAGAAATTACAGATGGAAAAGAACTTTTAGGGTCATTTCTTTCTATGGCAGATTAGTCACTGCTGTATATATTTATATCTGCTGTGATACTTTTCCCAGGTTTTGTATAGTCCTGTCCTAAATGACTCAAGTGACACCTCTCCCCTGATAACACATTCTATTTTCTAGCAGCTCTTACTATAAGGATTTTTTTTGTTGTTGTATTCACCTTCCATTTGCTGTTTTTTGTCCTACTATCCATAGCTGAAGTTGATTTTTGAGTGGTGATCCTGTTTCTTTCCACATGTTTACCTCAGTTAAAATACCCTAAATATTTTTCATGTTCCTTTTAGGCATTTTTTGTCTGAAGCATGTACTGTCTGCTAAATATTTTCATCTTTCCCGCTCTGAACTTTTGCTGTTGTTTTTCTATTAGATTTTACTGATTTGTTTTATATTTCTTCCAGGTATTTAGGGGTGTCTCTAACATTGTCACACTGTGACTCTCAGATAACAGGGCAGGAACTGCCACTTTTTGCTCCTGGCCTGGTCCTCAGCATTATAAAATCACAGTACAGGTGAACCCATTGTGTTAATGAAAATTCTGCTTTTTCTCTTTCATATGTCCAAAAAAAAAAAAAAAAAGGCCCTGAAAACTTCTTTATAGAAATAAGAAATCCCTAGAGGAAAACAATACAGATCTTGAAAGAAATCCCTTAAATCCTTTAAAAATATATTCAGCGTTGTTTAGTTGTTTTGGTTTTTTATTCTTTTAGAATATCTGACACTTTCAAAATATTATTGTAAAAATATTATAATGACCATAACATTTAAATAATATTTTGAAAGCATTATGGTCCTTAAAGGATTGATATTCATGCTCTCTGTTCTTAACAGGAATAAAAAAGCTTATTTTCCATGTGGGGACGGAGCCAATACCTGTCAATTATAGATGGTTGAGTGCCTAAAACTGTAAAGATCTTCTCCTATCTTTTTATCCTGCATCATCCCCAGCCACAATCTGGGCTGATCTGCATGAGGAGGTTGGCAGAGAATGTTGGCTGTGAGTTTCTGAGTGAGTCCTGAGCAGGATTTGGTGTTCCCTCAGTCAGTGTAAGCAACAAAGCAGAGCACAGACAACACAGGAGGTTTCTGGAGTGCGCTGAGAATTTCTTGACACAGTGAAACAGGAGAATTCAATGCCTGTTCAAGGTTAATATGTGAATGTCTCATTTCGTAAGGAACACTAATTAACGTTCCAGTTTTAATGCTGTTTTCTTAAAATAAAATTGAATTTCCAACTGAAAGGAGAAATAGTTCCAGCACAGTTGTGTGATGTACATTAGCTACCCAGCAGTTTTGCTTGGCTTCAGTCTTTCCTACTCTGCATTTGGGTTGCCTGGTGGGCTGCAATATTTCAGTGTTATGCACAAAATCGATGTGTGGGATGGGATAGCTTTGTCTAAAATAATACCTATAAAAATAAAATAGAAAGGCAGTTTGGTGAGTAGTAAAGTTTTGCTCCTGAGAGGTGTTGAGCAGTTCCTAAAAGTCCTCACCACATGGGTAACCACTTCTGTGGAATGAGGGCTGAGCTCCCACGGCCAGGTCATTTGGGACCTGATCTCGTTCAAAACCAGCCAGAAAGCCCCAGATTATTCCAGGATTCTCTGTGTGTGTGTGAGCAATGCCTGAGGAATCAACTCATTTTTTCCCACTGTGAGAGGAAGAGGATGCATCGGGCCAGGTGGCATTTCTAGAAGGTAGGAGTTGAGTCAGAGTTCCAGACGAGAGAGCGGAAAGGCACGCGGGGCTGGAGCGACCCAGGAATAAATTACATGGGCACATTTCCTTCCACCTTTGTCTGGGATCTCTGTGTTATCCTTCAAGCCTCACTTTGCATCATCCCCAGTGCTTTGGAGTGATTTTGGAGGCAGGAAACACAGTAGGAACAGCATTGGAGCAGCCCAGGGGTAAATTGCGTTGGCACATTTCCTTCTGCCTTTGTCTGGGATCTCTGGTTGTCCTTCAGCCGCCCTCTGCATCATCTCCAGCTTCCCCCGGTGCTCTGGAGTGGGTTTGGAGGCAGGAAACACGGTGAGAACAGTGCAGCCACACCTTCCTGGAGAGAGGAACCAAACCCTCCTGGAGGGGTTCTGATCCCTTACTCCAGGGAGTAAGCCTGGGTTTGACTCACACAACTGGCAGCAGAGGAATGTCTGTCCAACAAAACGGGGTCCCCCGTGGGGAATATGGATTTGACTCACCCGTGGATGAAAAGAGAGGTTGTGGTGGCCAAATCAGGAGTGAAAACCTTCAAATGCCTGGAGTTGCGTAACACCTTTTATAACATAATACTTGGACCGGAAAAAAGGGCCTAAAATAAAAGTTGTAAACTATTGTGACTTTCGTGTGGTGCCAATGGATTTATGGCAGCTGAGCCCGTGGCGTAACATCTGTGGGGCTGCCATTTGCCCTTTTAGTATTTTTCCAGCACCCCATAGGAAGAGGCACTTTGCAATTACTGGAAATGACAAATGGCTTCGGTATAATTTCTTTATTTTTGGAAAGGAGGTAAATCTGGAGAGGTCCAGCCTGTTGCCTGAAATGCAGTCAATCAGTTTAGAATTTGCGTTGGAGGTGTCTTCCAAGTCAAACTATTCCATGACTCTGTGGAATTACTTCCTCCTTAAAAAAAATCAGTTGTGTGCAGGTATCACAAGGAACTTTTTTTACCCCTATTTATCCCTCAGATTACTTTATCAGGAGGTAAAATCTCTGTGGGCTCACCAGGAACCTGTTTTTTAAATTCACCTTTTTTTTATAATGAGATAAGAGAATGCCCCATCCTCAGTGTAAGCTTTTATCTCCCAATTTAACAGTTGATAGTAGTTTTCAGGAAGATCATTTATATTGCTGATACCTGTCAGGTTACAGTGGTTTGGACTGTTAAAAATCTGAGGTTTCTGACAGGAAATGGAAGACCATGAATATTCCACATCCTTAAAAATTAAATGGCCTAAGAGCTGAAGGCCCAAACCAGACAGAGTGGGTACTTTATGGATGGTAAACAGAGCAGAGGGTTGGATTCATCTCCACTGATGTGAATTGATTGAGTGCCAAAATCTGGAAACCCTTTTCTGTGCTTTACTTAGTGTCTTGTGGGTGCTGTGCATTTTTAATGAATGGAATTTTATCTCCTTTTAAAAAACAAAAAATACTGATTTTGTTTATTTTGCTGACAGCAGTTCAGAGTTGCTGAGCATAATGGTGAGTTCACACAGGTGGTACTGAGCTCCTTGGAAATTCCAGTGGGAGGATGTCATACTCCCAAATCTCTGGTGTAGAGCAGTAGGAACAAAGCATCTCCATTTTTATTATAATTCTGATTTTGTAGCTGGACATAAATATTCATTCATAGCCTATGGATGAGCTTTGTGTTCAAAGCCCAGCTTATCAGGAATTTCAAACCATCTTGTAGCTCAACCTGTAATATGTAGTATTGATATGATAGTAATGATAGTAATTTGTGTTTTATGTACAAACCTTCTCAACAAAAGATTTCACATTGTCATAGTTAGTAAAATTCAGCAGGACAAATGCAGATAAATGTGTGAGGGAATCTATTTCTGCCAGAAGTGACCACTTCTGTTAGAAATGACCCTTTTAAAGCCAAATTTCTCATCTATCTGTTTTGTATCTGTCACTGTTCATATCACTCACCACAATCTATTTGTCATATCTTCACCAGTTAATTTTTCATATTGCAGATGTTCAAGTCAAATCAAATCAAATGCAGGTCTTCACTAAAAAGGAAATTTGGGGAAATTAAGTGTATGGGCCTCTGTTACCTTTGTCAACCAGATTTGCCAACATGATAGAATTTATATTAAATCCTCATGACGAGACCTTTTTCCCATAGAAAAATATTGCCTGGCGTTGATTGTGATCATGTCCTTTGCATCTTTACAATTGCTTGTAATAATTCTGGTTTTATAATTGTGCCCCAAAGCAGTGACAAGCTGCTCCACATAGAATGGCCTTTTGTACTCTTTTGGAAACAGCAATAGAGGTTATTTTTTAATTCTCTACTCTGCAGATTTTACTCACTCATTCCAAGAATATTGACTATGTCTGCCTCTTCTACATCCAGTAGAAAAGCTGTTGTAATCTGCCAGTGAAAATGGGTTTTACCACCACAGTCACCTTAAAGCCACTGATGTTTGATTTTTAAGCCCCTTTGTTTATTTGACCTCCTGTGAGCGTTGGTGTAAATAGGAAATGGTGGAATGCACATCCATTCTTGTGCCAAGGAGCTCCCTCTCTGCGAGTTCAGCTCTGCTCTGTAAATCCATTTTCCTACAATGCTCGGAGGCCAGAGAGGAATGTTCAAATATTTAGAGAAAGTACTGTATAGTATGTTTAGAATGAAGCATATTTTCTTCCTGCCCCATTTTCCTGCCGTGATGGATGACTTCCCCCTTCCCTGAGTGGCTTTACACCTACAATAAATTTTCCTGGAACAGCAGCCCTGTGCTGAAATGGAAATTGCAATAAATGTCCTGGCTGTTTTGAGAAACACAAGTTCCCCTCAAGGAGGGGAACCTCCACCTGCAAAAATACCCCACTTAAGCAGAAAACACCCAACATTAATCTTGGATGTCAGCGCTTTCCTCAGCTTGATGGGAATTCTCAGCCTTGAGCATTCAGAGCACTTTGCATCCCAGGCTTGGTTCTTCCTGCAATGGGTGTAGAACCAACATCTTTTAGACTTTCCAGAGAGAATTAAAACTACAAAAAAAAATGGAGCCAGGGGAGCTATATATGAATTGTACCATGGGTGGCTGTGTTTTCATTTATAAATGTTAACTGTAGTGCTGCATTAAGTGTCAGAATCACAGAATCACAGAATGGTTTTGTTGGAAAGGACCTTAAAGATTATTTAGTTCCAACCCCGTGCCGTGGGCAGGAACACCTCTCACTAGACCAGGTTGCTGCAAGCCCTGTCCAACCTGGCCTTGGAAAGTGTTGAAAACTCTGGCAAAATTAGATAGAAATGGATTGACTGGGAAGGAACACTAGAAGAGAATGGAGAATGGTGTGCAATCTCAGACAAAACAAAAATTCGGCTTTTGGTTATGCCTGAGTGACGTGACTTGGCTGAAAAGAATTTATTGGTGAATTTATTGTCATTAAGACCCTTTCCTTGACCAGGAGAGAGGAAAATAGTAGCAAGCAGCTATGGGAAGGGAATCTCAGCTGAAATTCATGTTAGGAAACACCAAGGGGAGATCTGACTGTGCTGTAAAACATACCACAATCAACTCTATTAAATTCTGTATCACATAATAGTACAGTAATATTCAGTGGGAGCTCAGTGCTGCTTATACCACTACAAAAATTTGCTCTCAGCCCTCTTATTTTTATTGACCTGCTGGGCCTCCCATTTATTTTTACCTGAAGTTCCTAGAATGTGGGTGATTCATTTCCATTCTGTCTGGCCTGAATAGGGGCCACCCACATTTCATTGCCTCAGTCCTTTAACTTATTTATAGCTAAAAAGAGAAGTGTTACTGTTCTTCTGGTACCAAATACTATCAGTGAGAAAGCTGCCAAAATGCCTTTAAGCTGGGCAAATCCTGAGTGTGATATGGCTGGGTTCTGGTTGTATTATTTCATACTCTGAAAAGGAAATTAAGCTCATGGAAAGTATGTGGCATGACAGCAGTTGTTGCTGTAATATCGTGCATACAAAGAATGTTGCTGAGGAAACGATTCCATACTATTTTTGAAAGGATTATCAGTGCAATACCTTTTTCCAAAGCAAAACCCAACGATACAGTATTGCTTTTTTTTGGAAAAAAGAAAAAAAAAAGGCCATTTTTAGTGTTTTTAGAAATAGTTATTCAAAACCTTTCCTTGATTCGGAATTCCTTTTGGTGTGATTTCAGCAGGAAGAATAAAACCTGTCTAGTCTCCAAAAATCTAATGTTTTATTTCAGCTCTGACTTCACAGCCAAATTTAAATGCTTAGTCCTTTTAGTAGTTATTAATACGAATTTTAACCTTTTAATTGTGTAACACAATTAAATCACAAGGGGAGTTGAACAACTGATCCCGCTTAGTGGATTAAAATAATACCCTGGTAAAGGAGCCAGTCCAAGACCTATTCCCACTTTTATTATTTGGATAATTCAAATTATTTAATGACTAATTTGAATCTTATGCTGATCCCTGTCAGGGATTTAAATTTTATTTTATGACCTGATCTGTCATATCTCACAAATGAAATGAGATTGATGCTGGAACAGGTCTGAAATCCCAAATCAAACACAGGGTTTTGCTCTGTGCTGGCTGCTTTTCCTGATGAACTCCTGGAGTGCATCTTTCTTCCACTGAAAAAGGCTTTTCTCTAAGAACATTTATTTCTTAGACCATATATTTATTTATTTATATAAATATATCTATAAATATAGATAAATATATGTGTGTGTGTATATATATGCACACACACATATATAAAAGTTATATCCTTGTGTGGGAATGCTCCCTATTTCCTATTGTTTATTCAAGCAACTTTTCTCATTTAAAATGAACATTTTTTCCTTCATTTCTTGATTAATTTCAATATAGGAAGTCTCCAACATCCACTGGCTATAAAGAAGACCAGATGAAAGAAGTCCTAGAAGTGGGTAAGTTATGTCAAGTTTCAGTTTGGCTTTGCCATCTTTTGTATTGTTCAGAGCAGCTGTGGCCAAATAAATACGTAGGAGTGGCTTCTTTTGTAACTCATGGTTGATTTGGAGCAATTGCATTTGTTATAAACTTTTAGATAAGACAAAGAAATCATTAGGAAATAATCACAAAGGCTGGCTCGTGAATTTTTATCTGGCTAAAACTGTATTTTCCTCTTTATAAAGACAATAAATGTTCATTTTCATGTTGATGACTCCTTAGCACTGAGTGTGCTGGGGAAAACAATTCTCTCCATTCAACACTTGATTTTTTTTTTCTTTCAGTCGATGTTGAGGATGAAGAGACAACTGGAGAAGTTAATAAGGCTCCAGATCTTTCAACACTCTATACACTTCAAATTGTATCAAAGGCAATTGATATTTCTCTTGCAAAAGTAAGACTAATTATGGTAAATATAAATAGATTTGTGAGGTTGTTATTTGAAGCTGCAGGGGGGTTGCTCTGTGTTGTACTTTTGAACATGTGCTGGATTCCTGAGTATATTCCTTGTTCAGGTGACAAAGTAATTTAGGGATGCCCAAATTCAGAAGAACACCCTCATGCATCAGCCCACTTAAAGCACAGATAACAGCTTTAATTAATTAAGCTTGTTATTATTTCCTTGATGCCTCTAGTCAGTTATTCGTGTGCTTATTCTCCAGTCCTTTCAACTGACAGTGGTTTATTATTCCCCTGTCACTGTTTCTGCCTTGCTTATCTCCCCTATTTTGAGCAGAGATGAAATTATTAAATGCTTTTCCTTCCCATTCAGACAGAGGAGAAAAAAACCCAGAGCAAATAATGAGGGTGTCTTCCAATTTAATTTCTAGATCAAAGAGCTTGGAGTAACTCTACCAGCCCTGAGTAGTCTTTTTTTTATTTCCTGAGCTCTGCTTTAGCATGAATACAATTCATTCAGTGTGGCTATTGCTGGATGGTTGTGGCCTGCAGTTGTTCAGGGCCAGGGTTTGGGTTTGTGCCACCTGAAATACAGAAATCCAACATTTAATTAACATTTATCTGGTACAGGGTCCTTTTCTCCCTCATGTCACCATTGGTTGCTCTTCCAGCTGTTAAATTTCAGGCAGTGCTCTGGGATGCTCTCATGGGAAACTGTGCCCCAGACGTTAGACATAA
This sequence comes from Acrocephalus arundinaceus, assembly GCA_021534815.1. Lineage (NCBI taxonomy): Eukaryota > Metazoa > Chordata > Aves > Passeriformes > Sylviidae > Acrocephalus > Acrocephalus arundinaceus. The sequence continues at coordinate 48,891,633 of JAJEOU010000373.1, forward strand.
ATATTTTCCAGTGCTGAGCAGCTCCCAGCATTATGAGTGGAAGGAATATGGCAGGAAAAGGAAAATATTGCTCCTTTTCATTGGGGTGTTGCTATTTACAGTATGGATAAAACAGAAGAGGGTGGTTGCACAGAGTTAGTCATTACCCTTCCACACGGCTCCTTTCTTTTCTACAAATTACTGTGTTCTGGATTTGGTTTTAAAATGGGATTTTTTTCCTCTCTTTCTTTTATAGGAATTAAAAAATCTTCTGTTTGGCTCTAGTCTTTGTTGCTTCAGCGAAGAATGGAAAATCCAGAGTTTTACATTTAGCAATATCCCACAGCTAAAATACGGCATTGTGCAGAAGAAGGTACTGTAAATTCTTCCTAACAGTTATCTTTGCTTCTTACTCTGACTTTACAAAGCCTCTGTGTTTTCAGCAGTGAAAAAAAATCAGTTTTCTAAAGATTTTTCTCTTTCTTTAAACTCTGGTTATCAGTGGATGTTGTCACTTTTGTCAAGTTGTGATAGGAGACTTGAGATGGATAGAGGAGAATGTGAAGGAGCTGCAGAAAGTGTGTGTGTGATGGGGAATTATTCACAGGGAGGAAGAGGAGCCACTGCAGCTGAAAGAAATAAAACTTTGGTGGTAAAACAATAAAAGAAATCAATATTCAAGGGTGGAGGTTAAGAGAAGAATGATATGTGAGGCCAAACAAATTTAGGATGCAGCTTGATCTGACTCAAAATGAGATGTAGCAAGAGTTGCCTGGAAAACCACATGGAGATTTTTACTTCCTGAAGATATTTGGGTCAGGTGATGAGGTTCATCCCTAAAACAAAAGGAGCAAACACCTTGCAGGCTCCCTGGGACTCTGGCACTGCTGCTGGGCTCACCTCTCCTGCAGCCACCTTTCTGTAAGTCTGGCCTGCAGCCACAAGATCCCAGCTCCTCCTTACAATGAGGTTTTCATCAATTCCCTGGCAGCATCCAGCAGGTGGATGGATCTGGGCCACAAGATCCCAGCTCCTCCCTATGATGAGGTTTTCATCAATTCCCTGACAACATGCAGCAGGTGGATGGATCTGGGCCACAAGATCCCAGCTCCTCCCTACAATGAGGTTTTCATCAATTCCCTGACAACATCCAGCAGGTGGATGGATCTGGGCCACAAGATCCCAGCTCCTCCCTACAATGAGGTTTTCATCAATTTCCTGGCAGCATGCAGCAGGTGGATGGGTCTGGGATGTCCAGCAGGTTCCTTTGTGACCACAGCTGGTAAATCCACTGATTTGGGCCACCCTGGACAGCACCTGCCCAGTCCAGAGAGATTTTTGGTGCTCTCTGATCCAGGGTATTCAGTGACTTCTCTGAGCTGTCCCTTTCAACCCTGCCTGAGCACCTGGTTCACAGGCTGTGCTTCTCCCCTCTCTGCTCTGTGCTGCTCACCTTGCTCAGCCCAGGGACCACAGGGTCGTGGAGCTGCCCCCAAAATCCAGCAGATCCCTTGGAAAAATGGATCCTGCCCAGCTGCCTGATGCTTTTGTGCCAGCCCTGGGGCTGTGCACTTGCTCCACACAAGGTCTCTCCCCTCAGGAGCAGGGATCTGAGGAATTCAGTGAATATTTGCAGGCTCCTCTGTAACAAAACACTCATCAAGCCTCTGTGCTGATGCAGAAACTCTTTATATGGCCTGAGAGAAGTGGACCATTACACAGAAATGAGAGGAAGAGTGGCTTTGAGGCAAGGACAATGGCTAATAAACATGTCATTGAGATGTTTAATTAACTTACCTCGTCTAGTTAAATATTTCATTAGGCTGGTGATCTCAGAAGAAAGCTGCTTATCTTACAAAGCCTGGCGGAAAAAGGAGATATTAAATCTTAATTTAAAGTCCAAAAGGAGCCGTGGCAGTGGTGGTCACTGGCCCACAATAAATGTTACTTTGGTGTTTCCAGCCTGGAGAAAGGATATCTCATCATTTCCAGCCACTCACTGGCCATTAAATTCCCCACCATGAATTCCAGTGCAAGGAAAGGTGTTTTGCTTAGATTGTGCCTGTTTCAGCTCATTAATGTATTTCCTCCTCACTTCCAAAATTCTATTCAGCTGAACAACTGTTCAATTCTTTCTTATGTTGAGTTTTTTGGTGCTATAAGAAGATATTTAGAATAAATCCTGTCACTTCTTTTTTGACTGGGAGGCTCTCCCTGACTGACTGACACCAACCTTGCTTTTTCCCTTGATATATTTCAGATTATTCACTCATCAGTTACTTAAATAAATCTAGAGAGGCAGAGTATGTGTAATACAAATGAGAAATGGGAAGGTGTCATTATCTAAGCTGCTTCGTAATTCCAGGAATTAGGTGATTTTCTGATGATAGGTGATTTTCTGCATTTACCTTCAGGCTCCCCTTCCCTTGGTGCTGCACTTAGGACAATCAGGGAATTAAACTGATACTTTAATCCCATTGCTGAGTGAAAACAGCAGTGCTGGCTGCTCTTTCCCTTCTGCAGGGTTTTGAGAGGAGTTTGATGGGTGGCACGGTGGTGTTTGTGATGTCAGCCTTGTGTCCTGCATGGAGCCCAAACCAGCTTTTGCTTTTGATAAAATTAAAAGAAACCTAGAAAAATTTAAAAAAAAATTAAAAAACCCAATCTGCTTTCCATAAAATTTAAGCTTTATATGGCATTTCTTGGTGTTGTGTTTTTTTCCCTCTGGGACTGATGATTTTAAAGATTCAGACTTTCTTGGTTTTTTTCTCTTCCCCGGAGAGAGAGGGAAAGAGGGAGGATCTCTGAGGTGCAGAGGGCTGTACTGAAACCTGAAATCTTTGTTTCGTAGTGCAGGTGGAAACTCGAGGTTGCTGAGAGGAGGTACAAGAGCAAGGCTTGTTTCCAGTCCTTGCAAAACACTCAGATTTGATTTCTCTCTGAAAATTAAACTGCAGCTCAATAGGGAGATTTTCAGTTTGTACATCCCAGATTCAAATAAAACCCCACATTTCTTTTGACATTACAGATGCCTAGGTCTTTTCAGGAAAAACAGGCAGGAACCAAAAAAATGCTTAAAACCACTGATTTTCCTTGGCTTGCACAGAACCCCAGAGGCACAGAGAGCACTGTGGAGTCATGGCTGGAAGGAGAGAGATGCAGGGATGGCTTTGGGCTGGATGGGAGCTCACAGGGTTTTCCCCTTCATCCCTAGGAATGCACCTCACACCTGAGCAGGTGTTTCCATATAGGGAAAAGTTTCAGACTCACCCTTTGCTGTTCTAATAAGGCAGAGAACCCAGAAAGTTCTTTGCTGTCCTGACAATAATTGGCTCAATGCCAAGACAAAACCACTGATAAGTCTCTTTATCTGTTCCTCAGAAAAGTGGTTATTCTCTATTGGGCTGTTTGCCTAAAAACCCAATTATTATTATTATTAATAATAATAATATTATATATAACCCAAATCATTCAATACTTAGGGAGAGCACGAGGCTTCTCAGTGCGTTTTCGGGGTGTTGTAGCAGGTGTGTGGGACCTTCCCTACACTAGGCTCAGCTTTGTTCTTTTGTTTTGTATTATTTTATTTTTTATTAAAACCTTTTTGCTTTTTCAAGACACCCTGGACCATGCTGTCTCTTGCTATTGATTTAAACCATTTTCTGTGAGGTGCTGGACACCCTCAGAGTGTATTGGACCCTCACAGAGCTAAATACATCTGGCTCTTCGAGAAATTAAATATTATTCACCCATCAGTTTGTTGCTCATGGCGTGTCCCATTTTCCCCCAGGGTGGCCCGTGTGGAGTTCTGGCTGCAGTCCAAGCCTGCGTCCTGCAGCAGCTGATCTTTGCAGAGAGCAACAGGAACAAAGACACCCGGTAAGGCAGTGACACTTCAGAAATTCTCCCTATAGAATAAAAAAACCCTTTATTTCTCTGCTGCAGCCACTCAGGAGCCTTTTGAGCTTGAACTTACTGAACTTCTTTTTGTTTGAGAAAGAGAGAGAGAGAGCAGCATCTGATTTACTTGTGTTTACTTCCTGTTGAACTGTAGGAATGCAGAAGTTGGTGTCTTATTTGTCTAATTTCTTGTGATTAACCCCAAGAACTTCTACAAAACCCAAACAGCTTGAATTGAGGCCAGTGGAAATTATATAGCCTCGAGGTCCTCCTGGAAATTGGATTTCAAACCAAAAAGTAATCAAGGTTTGAAAGAGCGTGAAGTTCTCCCAGTGTTTGACACTAAGCATCTCAGCAGGGTTGAAAAATTAAAGTTATAACCATTTTTTTTCCTTGTAATTTATTTGAGAATTCCTGTTTAAACACCTTAATGGAATTTGAATTTATATTCTGTGTATTTTCTATTTGCTTTAAAGGAATTTTGTGAGGTGTTGCTGCTGACAGGGAAATTGCTTGGACTGCTATAATAATAATGTACTTGTCACATTGCTAAGGGAACATAGGCTACTGAATTAAATTCTGGAAACTAATGCCTGAAAAATAACTTTATTACCAGTTTTCATGTATTTGCCTTTTTTTTTTCAATAAGACTTTCAGTCCATTACAAAAGAAAAATTCCACAAAGCCTCCCTGTGCCTTAAAGGAACAGAATGTTTAATAGGGAAAATTATTTTACTGGTTTGTGCTGCCACCACCTTCTTTTATTTGTGACCTCCATTCATCTGACCTCGATGTAATCTGAAGAGAAGCTTTCATGCTGAGGTCTTTTGGAACTTCATTACCTTACAATATAAAAATGTTCCTCTTGTATTAAATTTTGGCCTTAAATGCCCATTTTTCTGCTTGGTGTTGTGCAGGAAAATGCTGTGGTCTCTGTTGATATTCCTTAGTGCTGTCTGGCTTACCCTTAATGTAAACTCATTGTTTGGGCTGTTTTTCATCAATATTGGAAAGAAACAGGTACCTGCAGAGCATCATTATTTGTCTTCTAGGATGGGAAGTGACAGAAATTATCCTGAAAAACTTTAGGACTCTAATTCAGATTATAAAGAGGGCAGACTTTTCAAGGTTCTTATCTACATAAGAGAAAAACCTCAGAAACTTTCTTGCAGGAAACTCAGTGCATACTTAGATTTTATGACCAGGGATCTCCACAGAAGAATTATTTCTGGTTGTGAAAACCAAGAATTTCTTTCAGGAGGACAGCCTTTGATCATCTGCTCCTTGGTCCCTTTGTGCCTCAGGTCATCCTTAGTGAAAATAGAGATGGTAATTTCCCTCTTGCAGCATGGTTCAGAGATCATAAATGAAATAAAATTATGTGGCACTCAAATAAGTGGATGGAGGCCAGGTTGTTTAAACTGGGTGTTCCCAACTCGTGCCAGCTCCAACCTGTCCTGTTTGCTTGGCAGAATTTGCCTCTCCGTTTTCCCTCTCTTATTATCCACATGGTTTTAAAAGATTTTTGGTTTTTAGTCATGAGATAAACATACTTCTCTTGTGCTGTGTTTGCCATGGGCAGAAACTTTGAGCAGGCAGAAGGAAAGGGAAGTCTCAGAGCTTCAAACAAGAGGATAAGTATTCCTGTCTAATTCTAACCTGGATTTTCAAATTATCAGCCACTTCACAGGAAGTGTTTGAGTTCAGGCTTCTTGGACAACCATCCAAGAAATAATTATCATGTCTCCTCCTTCCTCTGCTGCCTCTCTCAGACACATAAATTACTTGTGACTCCCATGAATTTCTGGGTGTCTATATTAGAATACAGGCAGAGATAAGAGAAAATTGTGATTATATTTTTTTTTCACTTGAAAACTCTCACCAATTATTTCCCATATCTCACATCCTTCAGAGAAGGAAACATTCTCTAAATGAACATTATATTCAACGGAGACATTGAACTTGAAAGTCTGTTTAATTTTTTTGACGTTTGGTGTTTCTTGTTTAGTCTTTTGAACTATTAGATCTTTTACTCAAAGAGTGGGAGCAGGTTTTGTCATCTCCCATTCTGGTAACACTCTAAAACTGATAAAATCTGAATTTCAAAGACTGCCATTCTTGGAGCCACTAGGGAAACTCCAATTACGTTCTTCCCAGGGACATGGGATCATTTGGCCCTTCTTCAGTCTCGTGGATATTTGGTTTATTCTCAAATCTGCCAGTTTTCCACTTTGTGACTAATGTTTTAGATCCTGACCCTGGGACACACCTTATTTAAAAAAAATGCAGCAGCATTTATTGCAGATAGTACTTTGGAGAAAGTTTAGTTGGGGGTAAAAACATTATGGTGTAGATTTGTTTAAAAGGGTTAAGAAGTAAAAACTTCAGAACAAAATGAAGTACGAATGGCTTTAGAAACTAAAAATCATGTTTAAAACATAAGACAATCCTGTTGGAGAATATTGAAAGTTTTATTACATATATAAAGATAAAGTAGCTTCTCTTGTCCATTATTTGCCAATATGATATTGTTCCCTGAAGCATTTACCTGCTTTTTTATCCAAGCAATTAAAAATATGTTCTGTGGAAGAGGAAATCTTTTCTTTTAGAAGATCAGGGTGTGATAACAGATCTGTGCTTAACCATTTCCTATTGTTGGTCATACCTAATTTACCTTCTCTTGATTTTCATCCATTGCTTTTAATGATAAAAACAGTTTTATTTGAATCATTCCTTACAAATCAGACACCAGCTTAAGTACTGATCTCCTAGAAGTAAAGACTGTGAATTTCTTCATCACTTCAATTCCCCTGTATGACAGGAGCAGTGTCACAGACCACAGAGACATAGCAAGTTTACAGTTATTTATAACTACCATTAAGAGCAACATAAACTCATAGAGATCCCCACAAAAAGCAGCACAGAGCTGTTAACACTTGACTTTGGTGAATTAATGTCCTTCTAATGTCTGTTTCCTTCTGTCTTGAGAAGAAACCCACCCAGTGTGTCCAGATTGTTCTGCAGCAATCCAAAAAGAGAGTTTTTCTCCCTACACCTCCTTTCAGTGGGTCTGATTATCTTCAGGGCCCAAGGTACCTTCTTAAATGCCTAAAAGCAGGGTCTGGTCTTTGTATTTGGGTGCTAACTTGCAAAAAGAAATAATAACGAGTGCTAATGTTGCTTTTGAACTCTCGGTATGAGAAGCGGTTAGAAACACATTGTGGGATGACATTGCCAAAGACGCTGCTAAATTTTCTACACATTAGAAATTAATAAAAGACACTTTACTTTCAATGAAAATAGAATGGCAGGCTGCAGCTTCAGCTTTTGTTGCATTAACACCTAATTCTGAAAATAATAACTCCTTAAACGTCTTTAAAACTTCCACCTTCTCTACACAATTCTCAGTTCCCATGAACACTGCAGCTCCATTGCCTGACAAACAAGCTGTTCACAACTCGAGTAGCCAGTTAAACAGTGGAGCAGAATCTCAACCAGAGAATGGTTCCAAAAAGCCCAGTGGTTACACCAGTTGCATCTCCCTCTCCAGGGCTCTGTAGGAGCTGAGAAGTTCAGTCCAGGGAGTGCAGGGAGAGTTCTTGTGGCCTCTCATTCTGCTGTTTCATTCCCGGAGAAAGGGGGGATTCAGCTGCACCTTCCCACCTGAAATGTCTCCCCAGTGACAACCCCAGCTGCCTCTTCAGCTCACAGGATTTTTGGCCAGCCAGGTTATTTCTTTTGCAGCTGTAGATGAACTGGAATATCTAAAAAATGATTTTCTGACCCAGCTCACTGGGAGCCTTTTTATTAATCATTACAAAACTGCCTCTAAGGATGCTTTTGCTCTTTTAGGGACAAACCTGCCATGAATTTATTTGTCCTCACGTTTTGGTGCTTGTCTCTCTCCTTTCTTTCCTGGTCTGTAGCTGTCTCCAGCCCTCAGAAGCTCACAGGACCAAGTGCCTCTCCCTGGCTCTCGCTGACATCCTGTGGCGTGCAGGGGGCCACGAGAAAGCCCTGGTGGCACTGTGAGTAGGAGAAGCACTTTCAGTCACTGTACACTGCCCTTGCACCTTTATCTGTCCCAAATCTACATAATTTACAACAAAAATGCTTTGTAGGCTGCATTTATGCCACCTAAAGCAACCTAAAGACCAATGCAAAATGTGTTTTTTGCTGCCCCAGCAGCTGGGACAGAATAGATTAAACACTTTGAAGTCGCTGTGAAAGATCCTGGGGATTTAACTGATTGTAGGGATCCTCCAAAATCTTTTTATTAAGAGTTATTTTTCCAGATGCAGCTTTCTGCTCCTGTACTGCAGGATATTCCATTATGGCTGGAATTAAGCTCCTTTTGCTGTATTTGCCTGCTTAGTTTATGCAATGCAATTAGGCTGTGTAGTGGTTTTACATTTACTGTAAATGTAGTGGTTTAAGTGTCTTTTTTTGTTGTGAGATAGGATTAGGAGAAAAAGGTAAAATAGGCTCAACTTAAAGGTAAATAGGTAGTTTTATTATCACCTATTAAAAAGAAGAAAATAAGAATTAAAATGGAACTTTCAAAACACTTTCATCTGTTTATAAACTGTTTATTTTTTACCAATAACATAAAGAGATAAAACTTGTGACTTTTAGTTAGTTTTATCATTTTAAAAATAATTTAAGGGGAGGGGGCTGTTTACCAGAAAGACCCTTATTGGGGATTTTACTCCAAATTTACCCTAAACTAAGACAAGCTGCTTGTACACAAAATATCCAACTTTAAATCCCTAGCTTTGGCTGCACTGGAACCTAAAGGACATCTTTAAGTGAGTCAGATTTTGTGGCCAGAATTAATTTCCTTTATTAGACCAACCAAGATAGCTTCAAAATAACAGAGAGGGACACAGAAATCCTTCATAAACCTGAAATAGAAGCAGCAAAGTCAAAGACATTTCAAATGATATTTCACATATTTTACACCTCAAACCTGCTTCCTCTGTGATATTTTATGTGTGTTCTTCTGCTTGTTTGAATGTCATTGCTCTAAAAATATTTTTCAACATAAACTGTCATTAAGATCTTTAACTTATATTTATCCTCTTTCTGTATGGAGAAACTTGTAATTCATGTTAGACTGAGAGAGCACAGCACAGATAAAGTGTGTTTCACTGATACAAGTTTGATTGGCCACATAAACTTAATTCAAAGAAATATTTTTTAAAAAGTCATTTTAAATAATAATAATAATGCAAATCTTTGGCACATCATTCAGCTCATATAACATGTTGATTTCTCTTTAATGCCATTTTCTTCCTTTTAACGTGAGTTTTGTCTGAATATCCCCTTCAGGCCATCAGGAAGACAGCAGTTCACTCCCACAGGGAAATACAAGGCAGATGGAATCCTAGAAACTGTAAGGCTCTGTGTGACTCCCCTTCTCCAGATCCCCTTTCTTCCTTTCCCTATTCCAGTTCAATGAATCTGATTTCCCTTGCTCACCTAACGCTTTAAAATCAAATTAGTTATAAATAAAAATAAAATCCCATAGCCTGCCTGGCCCTGGGTTGCTGTGGGCAGTTGGGCTCTCTGAAATCCTTTTTTTTCCCCTTCCAAACCTAAAAACTCCACCTGCTTTTAATGACACACAGTAAAAATGAATGTGGGCCCTTCCAATTGACCATGAGCATGAAAAGGCACTGTTTTCTTCTTGTCTCACATAGAATTCTTTGCCTTTTTCCCCTCTCCAGAAGCTCCAAGTGGCAGAACACTTTCCAGTTATGCCTTGTTTCCATCTGAGGCTCTCAGATGGCTTTGCAAGCAGTGGTGCCTTCAGGCCAGGCTTCAGTGGTTTCAGGAAATGTTTCTGGCCTCCTAAACGGGGGAATGGATGTCTCAAAAATCTGAAGATGGAAAAACAGGCAAAGGATGTTGAATTGTGGGCCTGGATCTGTGAGCTCTGCTGGATTTAATGTTAAATAGGAATACTCATATTCTCTGAGTGTGATAAATGCCTCACCATATAGATGCCAATCCCTGAGCTTCTTGCCCATCCTGTATCTTCAAAAGCTCCAGTATTCTTCTGTTCTAGGAATTGTTTTTCCTTGCATAGACAATACTTAAAATAGAATCAAAGTGTCTGTTCAAGAAACTTAAAAATCATCAAAAAGCAGCAATGAAAAATTGAGACTATGTGAGATGCTGAGATACAATTCTATTCCAAATGACCACAGTAAGAGGTAGATTTCATTAGATCTTTACTTCTTTATGTTAGTTCAGATCTTTCCAGGCAGTTTGAAAGTTTGGGCTAATTCATTTCAGCTTTCAGGTTATAAAAAATGCATTGCTGTTTTTTAAGTCACCTTTTATCCTTCTTGTTTTTCTTCCCAGCTAATACTTCACAGTGCCACGAGATACGAGGATCTGATTGTATTCCTACAGCAGAATATTCACCAGGTACTGTGCTTCATTATATATTAAATAAGCAAATTAAGTTAAATTATGGTTCAGCTGCCAGCCTTTGTGTCTATTAGTCTCACACAATGTGTTCTGAACACTTTCTAACTCTCTATGGACTTGTCTTGCATTTTAACAAACACAGCAACAAATTCAGCTTTAGCATAAATCACAGCAATTCCTTCTGCCTTCAGTTCCATTTGCATTTCTGGAGGACTGGGCAAAAAACTTTACACACAACAAACAAAATAACACAAAATCCTAGGCAAACCAAAAACAAACAAAGTAAAAGCAAAAGAACTTTTCTTTTTCAGTTTGAAGTTGGTCCCTATGGGTGCATCCTCCTGACTGTGTCTGTCATCTTATCAAGATCCATCAACCTGTGAGTGCCTCTCTAGCCTTGTTCCATAAACTGCACAGCAGAGTGAGCTGTGAAAAGCCAGGAAAAATCCATGGTGTGCTTAAATCTCTGGCCTTTATAATCTGGTGTGGTGTTTGCTCTGATAGATGTGGGGGAGTTATGCAGATTTATTCACCTAAGCTTGGCTTTCTTGTTGTATACACACACTTGTGTGTATAATTTATATATATATATATATATATATGTATATATATTAGTGATCAGTCCACCACATCTGATATCAAATACCCATCTAAACATTGTCTGAGGTAATTTTCTGTTCTCCCTGACTTGACAGTTCAAGCAAGACCCGTTTAAAGGGTTGTTTATTTCTCATGCTTGAGGTATCTTAGGTGGGGGGAAATAACTTCACTATGATGACTTCCCCACTCTCTATCAGTGATAGTGATAAGGAAAAGCCAGAGTAAAATGGATGAGGTAGCTCATTTTTAGGTAGCTGTAAGTAATGTATGACAAATCTGGTCTCAGTTTATTGCTGTAATGAATACTCTGAGCTCTAACTCGTGGAAAGTCACCATAACCTCTTTAAAAACTCACCCAGGCATTTTATTGAGCTTTTATACAGACTGGAGGTGTTTCTGTGGTGCTGTGAGTGTCAGTGGGTCAGAATACAAAGGCTGCCTTCGTTCAGTCAGGTTTTCACTGTGGTGAAAATCCCCAGGAGCAGGGGGAAGTTTGCAATAACAAGTGACACGGAGAGAGCAGCTGCACTTGAAAGCAGCACGGGTCTGATTTATGGAAGCTTTTTTTTCTGACAGCTCTGCATTGTCTTGACCAGAACAGTGACTTGGTCCAAATTTGAGATCCACAATCAGTTGCTCACCTGCTGGGATCCCAGCAAGTGTTTGCACATTGAGTTTTTTTGGTTTTATTGTAATTTCTTCCTTTCTTTTGCTTGTAGTAACATGACAGCCCTTGGCTTGACTCCACTTTTGTACTCTTAACACAAATGATGTGATAATTTCAGGGCAAATGCCATTTATTGTCATTTTTCTGAGCTGGTTACAACAGAGACTTTCAGATTAGTAAAGTTACTTGTGCAAGTAATGATCTGTAGGTTCATAATTGCTGCCGTCTGTACTGCTTTGCTTGCTATAAAATGATAAATATTCTTTAATAATTGAAGCAAAGATATATTCCCCCTCATCACCTCCCAGTTCCTACCAGATGGATTATGACAAGGCCAATCAATCATCTGTGTTTTTATTTGGGGGAGCTGTGTCTCAAGTGAACATGGCAATTCCTTATGGTGCCTGCTTGCATTTTAAACTATCTAAATATTTTTACAGATCTGATCCAGAATGTCAGAGCAGTTTATGAAGTGCAGTTCTATTTTGAGGAATTGTCATGATCTCCTCACAAAACTTCATTTTAAAGTACTGTTTCTCCTCTAGCTTGTACTGTGTAAGACACTGCACTGGTACTTTCCTTTTGTTTACAAGAAATGGGAATTTTTCTGCTTTTAAACACAATGGAAAGTATTTTTAGACCTTTGCACAAATTTTTCTTAGGAAGTGCAAACTGAATTTTGTTTATGTAATGTTCAGCCATTGATTTAGCTGCCTATGTCACCGTGCTTCTCTTGGGATATTAAAAATATCAAGACAAATAACTCAGTGCTGATATCCTCAAGAAATATGTGCCATTCAGAGAGTGTTACCAGCATGGTAAGCAATTATTTACATAACTGGCATAGTTCTGGATGAACAGCTGAAGACAAACAAGAGTTGGTTTAGAAAATGGATTTTCAGCCAGTAATAGATCTCCACGGGATTGTTCTGTCCCAGTTTTTTTGGGGGGGGGTTGTAATAGAAAAATCAGCAGTTTTTTTACAACAGAAAACTCCATGGAAGTTTCAGTGCTCTGGATTTTTGTGTGCATATTGCACTGAAAGAAAAAAAAATGATTATTTTATTTTAGTTGAGGAGTTGACAGCACTTAGATTTTTCCTATTTTGAGTGTAATTATCTGTCTTAATGATCTTTAATGTCCAGAAAGGTTGTGGACTCTCCATCCCTGGAAGTGTCCAAGGCCAGGCTGGGCAGGGCTTGGAGCACCTGGGACAGTGGAAGGTGTCCCTGCCCATGGCAGGAGGTGGAACTGGATGGGCTTTAAGGTCCCTCCCAGCCCAAACCATTCTAAGATTCTATGATTTATTTTCTTTCTATGTAAGTATTTGCATTTAGGCCTTTAAATTCAAAAAAAGAGAAAAAAAATCATGATTAAAAAATCATGATTAATTAAACTTATTTTGGGTGTCTATCTTAGAATGACATAAATCATCTCCTGAAGTGCTTGGTTATCTCCCCTATAAAGTGAGAAAATCTAAATAACCTACTCATAAAGGGATTTTACACTGTAAATATCAAGTCAGGAAAAGAAATCTGTTTTTAAGTGACAGCTCAATGAAAAATGGGAGGTAGAACTTTAATAGTGCAGAGCATTCATTATACATGACAAAACCAGTCTCAACTGTACTCACCTAGTGATGGGCTTTAAATAGGCTGTTATAAAAAAAGGAGAAAAATCCTGACAGTACCACTAGAAATTTAATTATCTGAACACATCAGTTCAACTGTCTGTGATAGACAAGAGATAAATCATGTGTTGAGAGTTGGGAACAGAATAAAAACACATTAATGGCTTCATATAAATATATATGTTCTTCAATATTTTATCTTGCATGTAGTCCTGTCTCCCCAGGCCAGTAAAGTCACATTAATAGTGGAACATAGTGGAAGACAAAAACAAAGTTTCCCTTTAATTTGCACAGATTTAAAATCTTTATTCTTCACTAATAAATAGGAATAACTGGGAAGTAATAAAAATTCAGGCACCCATGACAAGGTTGAATACATTATTCCTCTGAGTCCAAAAACTTGGGTGCTCTCAGGGAAGCACTTTGATGCTAAAACAAGCACAATTGTAATTTTTTTCCACAGCATAAATTACTTTCACTACTGGGAGGTGAGGAGGCCAAAAGTATCAAGAGGTTCAGGTAAATTTAGAGCAATTAATGGAAGGTGCAAGCTCCAGCATCCCTAAAGCCCCTGCCCTTGATTTTATCTCCTCGTCCCCCAGTTTTGTGTTCTGCCTTGATGTTTGCTGCTGCTTTTGCTGCTTTTTTGGTCCAGCTCCACAATTTTTACATTGTTACAGATTTTCCCTCCCAAATGGAAATTCCAGCTTTCTGCTGGGCAGTTGTTCTGAAATCACTGGCAATCTTAAGTATTTTTATTTCGAGGGGGACACATGCCAGGAAATGCAGGAGTTGGTGCTGCTTTGTAGATTTTGGGTAATGAGTTTTTCATGCTCGGAGCACTAATGATCATCACTGCCTGAGCTGATAACAAATGGCCAGAGAGGAGTGAGAATTCCTGAGGAAGTTGCTGAGAACGCGTTGTTGCTTCTGGTACAGGAAGGAATGCTGATTTCTAACAATTGTAACCTGTTGTTTTTTAATTTTTTTTTAAACAACCAGTGAAAAATTTTTAAAAAAAGTCATATTATAGCAGCTCAGGGGACTAATGTTTCTGAGTGTGTGAGGTGTGTACTGGGATCTTCATGCTAATGAGAGCTCCAGGATATTTTCCATGCATGGGAGAGGGAATGAGCTCAAAAATTGGGCTGCAAGCCCCCATCGAACCTCCCCACTGAGTGCAGGAAAATTGGGAATATTCAGGGGTGGTTTTGATGACAGCTGGAGTGATCCCCTCAGCCTGACTGAATTTCCAACCTGCAGTGGGACTGCAGCACAGCTTTCCCTGCTGGTGCTGCCTCATCCTCTCCCAACCCTTCCCCCTTTCCTCACTGTGCTTACTCATGCAAAGCCATTCCTGGAGTGGGATGTGGCTCCTTGGGATGCACTCCCTGGATCCTCAGCTTGCTTTAAATCCCAGCTCCTCACCCACCCTGTTCCCACGTTTTTCCTCATCCTTGCAATAACTTACTGCATGAAAGCATCATCACCAGAACCCGTGAGAGCAAAGAGCGCGTGGAACGAGAAAATTCCTTGGGTGGAATCCCCGTGTGGGAAAAGAGTGGATTGACATTTTCAGGCCACCTGGGGACAATGCACAGAGCCTGATCTGAAACACAGGCTGCTGTGCTGCTCACAAATCACAGTGCCACTGTTTGCATCACTTTGGTTGACGTGGGGATACTTTATCAGTTACTGATGGCAGGTCACGTGTCGCTTTCCAGTCAGAATGGGTCACTGGGTGCCTTTTCCATGTTTTCTCTGAAGTGTTGCTGTGAGAAGGAGTAAAACAATGGCTTTAGCTGTGGGAAAAATAAAGAAGGAGGCTGATTTTGCAAGTCAAGAGGAGGCTGTGTACTTCATTAAGGTTGGCTGCTCGTAAACCTTGGAAAATACACGTCGACATCTTCCTCCTTGTTGTGATCCCACAGCTCTGTTAACCTCACTTCTGTAGTCCTTAGTGCTCCAGAAAGGCTGTTCAGTCCTGTTTCAAAGTTATCTGTGCTGTTCCCGCTCTGGTGTTGGGAAATTTTGGTTGTTTGGAGTTGGTTGTTTTGTGTGTTTCTTTCTTTAATTATTTATTTCAAAAGCCAGTGTGTATTTCAAAGCCAGTTGTTATTAAATTGAATAGATCACATTATGACTCCTTATCAATGTAGGATTTCTCAAACCCAATAACTCTGTCCTTGATGTTTACCAATTCACCTCATGCTCTGAAATCTATTAATAAACAGTTTTTCCCTCGAGGGAATCAAATGATTAAAATTATGTTGCTCTGTGCATTTACTCTTCATTCCTGTGGTACTGTTTTACCTAATTGGAGAAGTTAAATCTCCTTAATCTGCCATTCTTATCCATTTTGAAATAAAAACATGCAGAGCACCAAATCATGTTAAATGCTGCCCATTATTATGCCCTTTACCACAGTCAAATATATCTGTTTATCATCTTGGGTTTATTTCTGAAATCATTTGTCTGGTTGCAAGCAATCCTACAAGAATCTTCCTCTTCTGGTCCGTTGGCAAACTATTTTTACTTTTTTTTTTTAATTTTAACAGTTCTGTCTGCCTTTACTCATCAATTTCTAGAGAGATGTGTAGCAGGAAATGATCATTACTGCAGTAATCTGCAACAAATAATTTTTTTTTCTGTACCCTTCCTATATCCATTCTGTATCATTTACTGTAAGATAAGTCCAATTCCAACACGTTCCTGGACCTTAAATCTCTTTCAGTCATGCAGGAGTTTGAAAAGGAAAGTGATGCTCTGCTGGCTCATGAGTTGTGGGTGGAACAAAGGGTCCCCCACCCTCCATCCACTTTCCTTTGCTGACACCTTTTCCTGTCCCAGAGCCAATCTCCAATTTGGATTCCCCTGAAATTCACCTTCTCTCCTGATGCCGTTGGCTGAGGAAAGGCTTTCTGTGAAATATCCACTTGGCTGGGCCAGGGGTGAAATTCCAATTCCAACTTGGCATGAAGGATCCAATCACTCGAGGTACTCCCAGCTCTTGATGGAAGTAGATTTTTCTGTGAGCCAGTTTTCTGGGAAAACCTTTTCAGAGGTGGTTCCCCTCCACTTGAGAGTGCCTGGAAGACCAACAGGATGGGGAAGTTTGTGTGAGTTTTGTATATGTCATGGTGTGTTTTACAGCTTTAGTGTTTGAAAAAAGACAGGGGTGCTGCTGTTTTTGAGGGGAAACAGCTGTCAGTTATGTTGCAGTGCTAAAAAACAAGGAGGTGGACACAACTGAAAAGAAAAAAAAATAAATTTGAGAATCGCAGAGCTCCCAAGAGCCATTTGTGATTTTGCAACATGAGGGAACAGGTTAGATTTAGCAGGAACAGGGAGAGGAGCAAATAGGAGAGATTTTTTGGGATCCAGACCTTGGTAGGGAAGAATTGAGCCCTTTTTTATTGGTGTGAGTGAACTTCTGTGCCACCTGCTCAGTGGGTTGCATGCAATTCCTAATTTTCAGGATCTTCCCTGCCTTTGAGGTTCTGGGAATTGGAAAGAGGCCCTTGAAGCCAAAGCACTCACTGGGTAAGAGCTGCTTAATAAATTAATAAATGCAGAATAATGAAGCACAGCTTGCAACTGCTGAAAGGTAATAAGGAAAGGAGTTTGCTTGAAAGAATTTAATGTTTTTCCTTAAAAAAAAAAAGGCAAGAATACAGGGATAATCAGTGACAGCCTTAGCAATATTTGTGGGAGGATGTGAGAGCAAGATTTGAAGCTTTGTGCTTTCCAAAGGGGATAGGCAGCGGAATGTATTCATGTGTGAAATGTCACTTTCTAATGCTTGGGAGAGAGGGGAGCCAGGGACAAAAGGTGGTGAGAAAAGGGGGTTTGGAAGACAAGATAGAGGAGAGGAGAGTAGAGTAGGGTCTCCTTCAAAAGAAATGTGTAGGATTTACCAAATAAAATGTGACTATAAGGAAGCTATTAACATTGTAGATAAGGAATGTGACCCAAGTGGAAACGTGACCACAAAAGCAAAGAAGAGGAAAGGTTGAATTGGGTTTGAGGGTGTTTGGAGGACAAGGAACAAAGGTTAGTGGTGAAGAAAAATGAGTAAATGAGATTCTACTCAGAAAAAAAGGGAAGAATCAAGAAGACAAAGAGGTTGTTGTGCTGGTTCTGTTTGTTATCTTGATAGGTAATGGACTGGGGAAATTGGGAAACAATGCCAAAAATAATAAGAGAGGGAAAACGTGGAGTTTGCCCAGGTACTTTAGACATGTGAGTCTAATCCCTCTCGTAAGGAAATTCAGGAATTTCAGCTGTGTCCCCAGCTGGGTTCACAGAACAGAAGTGGAGGACTGGAGACTGAGTGACAGCAAATTTGGTGTGGATGTGCAGCAGGAAGGTCGCCGGTGGGAATAAATCCAGATTGCTCCCCTGACACCTCCAGCTCCTTGTGGAACAGATCAGGATAAACCACAAAGCTGAGGAAATGAAGAGAGGGAAGATTATTAACTCGTTCTCTGGGGAGTTTTCTGACTTCTTAAAATAGTGCAGAGGAATGAAAAAAGCGTGGTGAGCAACAACCTTCTCTGTCATCAGTGGTCTGAGTCCTGCTGTTGGAAAATGGACAAAAAATGTGGTTCAGATAAGGTCACATCTGGGGAAATGCAACAACAAGTGATTTCCTTATCATATTAATACAAAGATATCAGGAAAAGCGTGAGGTTTCTGTGTAGAGTGGAGGTGGCTGATATCAGGAGTAATGTAATGAATGCTCCAAGTGTAAATTTAATATTCTGCCTTTCAGTGAGGAGAGCAACACGGTGCAAAGTCAGCATGGCTAATTGGACATCATGCATAATAACTGAATCAAATTTGTGAGAGGTGATTTAACCTAAAAAAGTGATGATGGCTACACAACAGGAAGGTAAAAATAAACGAGGTATCTTTGTACCTACACCTCATTCCGAAATTTATTCAGGACTTTCAAGCTGTCTCTTGCTTTGCCAGACTTTATGAATGGATCTGATCCTAAAAGCTTACCTCTGTCATGCCTTATTTAAATGGAGTAACTTGACTGGCAGTTATAGGAGCAAATGGAGAATTTCTTTAGTTAAACTAAAAAAAAAAAGAGAAAATAGAATAAAATTAATGGAAACCTAATAAGAGATTTTTATTTGATATGTCAAATGAAAAATCATTTACTAATGTGAAATTACACATCTTTTACGAATTCTAAAGGTGATAAGGGAAGAGCTCAGAAAGGTGTTGTTAGCATGGGGAAGGTGACTGATGGAGTTTGTCAGTGATCAGTCTGGGATTAAAAATATTTTATTCCCTGCAGTAATGCTGGAAAAAGGGAGTGGTGTGCTGCTGAAGTGACCTGATGACTGAGAAGCTGAAAGGCCCTGTCAATACAGAGAACAAATTGTGCTGTAAAAACGAGTTGGCTCAGCCTCATGATGAGGGCAATAAAAAAGGAATTTATTTTCACTACAGCAACTGCGAGGTCTTGTAAACAGAGACTGCTCACTACTGTACTGGGGGGTTCATCAGCTGTGAGTGGCAGGATGAGGAGCAGCAGAGCACACAGTGACCCTGAGCCAGCATGAAAGAACAGCCCTGGAGCTGCTCTGAGGGTGTATCAGCATAAATAGTTTTAGGAGGTGAAGAAATGTTAATGGATTGTGCGAGGCACTGATGTGTCCTTGGAGAAACACCGTGTCAGGCTGGGTTCACACATTAAAGCTGAGGGAAGTGTAGGAAAAGCACAGACTAGGGGAAGAAGGAATCTGTTTTATCAAAGAAGAATTCTAGAAGAACAAAAGTTTTTATGTTTTCTAGCCTTAAAAAAGCAAATTTTGAGGTGGGACATAATTATTGGATGGTGGTGGTTGTAAGTAAACAAGAATGGCAGAGAAAGTTATTTAATTTAAAGATCAGTGTTAGTACAGAGTGAAAGTGCATCAGTTTGCCTGTTGAGTCAGCAAACCTCATCAAAGCAGGAGCAGATTCAAGGTTCCTCAGCTACCACTGAGAAAAGTATGGAAAGCTGAGAAAAGTGGATTTCTGTGAAAGAGAGTAACTGGGATGCAGAGAAAACCATCCTCTCTTCTCCCTCTCCACAATTCTGCTTTATCCCAGCATGAGGTATGGCTGTAATCATGTATAAACATGGAATATTGTTCTGGGGAGAGCCTGAGATTTGTGGGTTAAACTGCCCCTTGGGATCATAGAACTGCCCCTGTAGGATCAAGTAAAGGTTCTGCAAGCCTGTTGTCCTGTGTTTGATAGGGGAAAGATAAGAAATCTCTAAGAAATGCAGTGAAGAATCATTCTGCTGGAATATTCTCCGTGTTTCCAGCAGTAATTCCAGGATTTCCCAAGCTGGCAGTTGTGTCCAGGTCACTGAATTTTTAATAAGCCCTTGATGAAGTCCACAAATTTCTCTAAACTCTTGAATCCTTTTGGCCTCTACAGCTGCTGTGGCAATGAGCTCCCCAGTGCAGAAATGTGTTTTGTGAAAGAGTTTTTCCTTTTTTTTTCCCTTGAATTGCCCAGCAAGTCTAAGGAGTGCTGTGGAATTCATGTTATGAAAAGTAGTGAGGAAATGTTCCTTAATCATCTCCTTCCCACTTAAACATCTCTTGGGGTCCATCAGTTGTGTCCTGCTGGAGTGAAATGATCCTGGGCTCTGTAGCCTCTTCCCACAGGAAAGCTGCTCCAGTTTTTAGCTGTGGTTCCTTCTGGCCATCAGAAATCCCTCTGATCCACAATATCGAAATGCTCCGACTCTGCTGAGCTAAAATTAACTTAGTAAATTAACTTAGAACTTTTAATTGCTTTGTCCAATTGAAGAGTCTTCTTCAAAGAATGGCTACAGGGTGTTTTTATTTCTATATCAACCTTATTTCTCACTCCTCAGCTTTTAATCTAAAAAATAGAAAATAGACGTAGCCTGTTTTCAGTGCCAGAATATTTGATTTATCCCTTCAGTCCTTTAGCAATTTGATGGCCATGGCCAGGTTGTGGCAGGCTCCTTTTACTGTGTGCTCGTCAGATGGAGAAAAGGAATTTTCCTGAAGTTTCTTCCTCTACTCTGCAAAATACCTAAGCAAGGCCACCTAAATTGCCTTCAGAATGTACCAGTTTCTTTCCATGTACACAGATTAAAAGAATTGCAGAGTGATTGCTTGTTCATGTGTTCATCTTTAGATATAAAAATCAGTAATGTGAATCCTGCCCTGAAGTGGTTGATCAGCTTTTTCATCTTTCCAATCTTGTTTTTTCCCTTTCCTTTCCTTTAGTGAATCAAAGCATTTCAGAAACCAATTCTGTCAATTTTAGAAAAATTCTTTTGATTTTAGGGAAATAAAGTATATTGATTAAAAGACTGTAGAGGTGTGGAAGAATAAATGTGATTCTACTACAAAATGTAGCAGTAACAAATAAATTCTCTGATTTTGGCCAAATTTCACGTTCAGATTATTCAGCTGTTTGCTGATGGGTGGTGAGATAGATACAGATTTAATATCTTTGCTTGTTCTGTTGCACTCAGGAGGGCACTGCAATCAGTCAGAAAGAAAATTTCTGTAAAAAAATTAAGTAGTGGCTTGAATATGCCAACAGATTAATCATTTTTCCCATCAGATCTATCCCTGTGAAATATAATTATTTCCCATAGTTTGTCAGCACCCTGGAGCAGCAGAGCTGATGAATTAACCTGCATGAGTACCTCAGACTGTTTTAAAAACTTTGTGAAATTAGTAGGTATGTGGCAAAAGTGATAAATAAAGAATGAAGCCACTTCCTTGCTCTCCCTGGTCTGAATCCTAAACAATATTTTTTTTTATTATTTTTAGAGAGGCTTTTCCCTTCTTCTTTAAACATTCATTTGAAACCTTTGCCATGTGCCAATATTAAAAAAAAAAAAGAAATATTCTGGAACATTTACACAATAAGGCAGTCACCCATCCTGTCATTTTCCACATCCCCATTGTAATTATTTGAAATCCTTATGCTTGAAGATGAGTTTTTTTCTCCCTCCCAGCCCCAAATCTATTTTGAGAGTGGACTTGTAATTGTGTGTTTGTTAATGTGACTGTCTGTTGCCATGAACAAAGTGAGGTCACCAATTTTCTGTGGCAGCTTTGCCTCAGAGTTAAGGACTTTAAACCAGCCAGCACTTACACAAATGCACCATTTTTTCTTTTATATTCCTTTTTTTTGATTATTTTTATTTTTATTTTGTTTATATTTTCTTTTATTTTGTTCTGTTACCAAGGCAAGCTATACATATGGCACGGACTGACTCACATTGTGAGAATTTGGGATTATTCCTACTGTTACAGTTTGTATGGGACTTTTGTATTCAACATTTAATTATTCTCCATTGAAGACTTGTCAAGAATTTTCTGGAAGTAAATTGAGAGTAAATGTATGTGAAGCATTTGAGAAACATTTATTTCACTTAGTTTTTGCTAAGGAAAAGTTCATCTGATTGCCGGTTATGTTATACTGGAGATTCCAGCGCTCAAAATATTTGTATTTTGGATTTGTATTTTTGCAGTTTTAAAACTTTATTGAGTCCATACAGATCACTGACGTGTATTTTATCAATGCACCATCAGTGCTAGGGTTTATAATGACATTACAGTTTCTTCTATCAAACAGTGGTTTTATCCATCTGTCTTAAGGTTTTAGATTTTTTTGTTGTTGTTGTTGTTATTTTTATATCCCAGAATGGATTGATTTCCAGGCAGATTTCTATAAGTGTCTGGAAGTCAGCAAATTGTGTCAGTATGACTGTGACAACTCAGAGCAGTCAAAGGTTTGGCTCAGAACATCTGTCCACCTTCAGTCCTTAACAGCCTTTATAAACACATTATTTATAACTTGAAACAAACAGTTACAACCAGGCTGAAGCACCAACAGGAGCATGGAGAGAAAATGAATTTATGATATATAAAGACATTTTTTGGAAGGACTTTCAGGCATCCCTGCCTTAAACCCAGCAGCATTAAAAAACATGAAAATATAGGTAAAATTCACACCCAGTTGTTTTTTGGTGATTTATGTCATGAGGAGATTTCTCCAGCTGCTATAAATTAAGTTTTTACTCTGAAGCCACCTTACACATCTTTTGCTTTCACCACATAATGATGTTCATTTTGTGTGATAATAATGTGAGAAAAAATGTTTGCTTGCATAGGGCTGAAAGGACAGTTAAGCCTCGGGATAAGGACTCACAATTGCTCTTTTTTTTGGGGGGGGAAAAGACTTTAATAGAAATCATTTTAAAAGAACAGTACAAAGTGAATAAACCACGTGGGGCTGAGTTTTGCCTTGTTATTGAAGTTCTTTGAGCATATTAAAACACATCCACGTTCTGTAAATATTTTAGAATCCAAACTCTGTCTTCCCGGGTTTCATAAAGCCTGTCACACACATTACAACTAAAACTAGAAATCAAACTGGGAGATCTTACAAGTGACCTGAAATTTAGCAAAGTGTTGACAACTTCTGATTTGTATCAGCACAGGGAATGATTTCTGCTGAAAACTGCACATGGAGCACATGCTTAAAGATTTAAAATCTTTATTCAGGAGATTTTAAAAATCATATCTTGCTTTCTGCCTGAATAATTTTTTAAAAAAGACTTTATAATCTTATGAGGAGAGGCAAACCCCACTGTTCTGCTCTAGCAGCCAACATTCTCCTACCTCACTCTCCAACTGGGATTATGAACTATGACAATACGGAAAATAGTGATAATACAGCACAAGAAAGGAACATTTACCATTAACTCCTGCTTTTTAGTGTCTGTTTACTGATCTGTGATTCTGTTACAACAGCACATGGAATGTTGGGCTGTAAATTAAATAGGGATTCACGGAGTCAAGCCTTAAATCGTTGCCTGGTCATCACTGGGATATTTAAAAGACTCTTTGCTTCAAAGTAGTGGGGTTTAGTTTTTTTTATTTTTTAAAGTGATTTAAAAATATAAATTGAAAATTCCATGCTGGGGTGGTCGTATTAGTGATAATGATTTATAAATTATGTCTGCGTTGACATCTGATAGCCAGGACAGCAGAACGAACAAACACTTCCGATTTGCCCATCACCAATGAATGTCTCCACATTCACTCCAATTTCTCCCAGCAGAAACCAGCACAGAACTGTGACTATCTGATGTTTTTACAACGCACAAAGTGCACTTGCACCTGAAACATGGCAAATACACCTGCAGAGAGGCTGGGGAGCCTTTGGAATGAGTAGGAGTAAGAGCTCCAAGAGCGTTTAACGGAGGTGTAAATCCCGTGGCCGCACGCCTGACGTCGGTTTCCTCACCAGCGGGGCTGATTGCAAAGGCAGATGTTGTCCTTCTTCTGGAAGAGCTGAGATCCACCTCCAGACTCCCGGATTGTTTGTGCCTACAGATGGGATTAGAGCTTCCTGCCATTGTGTGTGGCGTATGTCCCCTCGTCCCCGACTGACGCATGTTGGACATTCTGCCCGCGGCGCTGCCGAGATGAGACCGATGCTAAAACTGAAAAATGGCCAAAATCCAAAGATTTTTATCATCCCATCCATGCCTTGCAGTGGTGCACGAGGGAGTTTTCCGTGTGTCGGGCACACTTTCCCAGCGTCCCTTTGATTTCACACAGCCAAGAGACGTCAGTGCCACTTTGTTATGTCTGACACGACTTGTAAATTGTCTTTGAAATAAGTGTTTTTAAATATTTTGAAATATGTTTTTGCAAAAGGGATGAAATGCATTTTTTCAAATGGGAATCATGATTCCATTTTGATTCCATTCCATGACTGACTTTTTTCTTAATAATTTTAAGTACTTTTAGGGCTGTAAACCTCGAAATTATACGTTACATTCAAAGAAATCCTCTGAGAAAATAATAATCTGAAGTTTGGGAATTGTGATTCCATGACTATGACTTTTCCTGAATTATTTTAAATACTTTTAGGGCTATAAACCTCAAAAGTATATGTTACATTCTGATTTTGGCATCCAGAGAAATCCTGTGAGAAAATAATTATCTAAAATTTGGGAATTGTGATTCCATGACTATAACTTATTTTGAATTATTTTAAATACTTTAAGAGCTGTAAACCTCAAAATTATATATTGCATTCTGATCTTGGCATTCAAAGAAAACCTATGAAAAATAATTATCTAAAGTTTGGGATGAAGACAGGAAACGTCCTGGCTTGTTACTTAATAAATAAATTTTTAATTGAGTATGTGTAGCAATGTTAAGGGGAATTTCTATCTAGCTTTACCCTGACCACATGAATTCAACTCCTGCTTTGTCAGAAACAAAATATTTTCATTTTAAAACAAAATTAGTTGTGCCAGTTGTCCAGAAACATGGATATTTGTATGCATAGATTTGCCAAATCAAATGAGAATGAGGAGCCTGGATGTGTGTAAAATAACTAAGTTTTAATTAGTCATTATTCAGGCATTGTCTCTACCTCAGTAGCATTATCAAAATAGGGATGGAGTCAAAACAATTGAGATCAGCATATTTTATGCTGAAGGAAAATAGGTTTTTTATGGCCCATAGAATTAATCAATGGGTTTTATTGCCACAACTCTCCCAGAACACAGTCCATTGCTTTTCCTCAAACTTAGATTAAACATTTATTCATGTATAAAAGAATGTTTGCAGTTCCATTATATCTGCAGGATAAAAAGTGATCAGAGTTACAACCTTTATGGTTTAGGCCATCAACCAATCACTAATTCAGTAATTCCAGGGGTTATGAGAGAGTGATCTTAGTTTAGGGACACATTACTCCATAATTACAGGCAATGCAATTTCAGACTTTTCTCTTTGGTGTCACAACATATAATTAGGGGCCACACAGCATCATTATAAATGTCTACACCTACAGGAGTTTTGTTTTTTGGTTTTTTGGGTTTTTTTACCCCTTCTGTTCATGGACAATGTGGTGTATAGATTGTATGGATATATGACAAGTATTTATGACAGGAATAGCAAATAGCAGATCTTATCTGAGTACTGGAATATTTTGCCCAGGTACTTTGTGGAGTCTGTCTCCTTAGAAAGGTTCAGAAACCATCCAGATGTGGACCTGGGAAACTGACTTAAGGTATCAGAGGTGGGGTGGGCAAAAGGACCTCCAGAGGTCCCTTCTCACCTCACTCATTATGTGATTCTGTCACACAAATAGTGCAGAAATTTCTAATTTCTAAAATTCTAGCTAGTACTGACTTCTTTTCTCCTTTACAGCAGTTTCCTTCAAGCCTAGCTCTACCAAACTTCTGCTTCCCCCAGTTTTAGTTGAGATATTAAAATTTTTTTGCCATGTAAAAAATCACTTTGAAAGGACTCAGAAAATACAGGGCTATATTTATGGTTGGGAAACAGTTTGGTTCTGTTCTTCACGAAGATTTAGGGATGTTAGGCCTAATGAAAGAAGGAATTCCACTTAAATTGGATTGGTTTTAAATCTGTATTTTCCTTTCCAGGGTGCGCAATGACTTCGATGTGCTCACAAACCGCCTGATTGGCAGCCACGGCTACTGCACTCAGGTGAGTTAAAGGTGCAGTTTTGGGGTGTCCTGTGCCTCTGCTCTGAACTGACCTCTGGGAAGGGTAGTTGCTTATTTTTAAGTCAGAGTCATGGAATCACAGAATGGTTTGGGTTGAAAAGGATCTTAAAGCTCATCTTGTTCCAACCCTTCCACTATCCCAGCTTGCTCTAAGCCCCATCCATCTGTTCTTGAACATCTCCAGGGATGGGGAATCCACATCCTCTCAGGGCAGCCTGTGCCAGGGCCTCACCACCCTCACAGTAAAGAATTTCTTCCTAATATCAGCTAAACCTACACTTCTTCAGCTGAAGGCTGTTCCCTCTTGTCCCATCACTCCATACCCTTGTGAAAAGTCCCTCTCCAGCTCTTTTGCAGCCCCTTGAGGTGTGGTAACGCTGGTATAAAATCACCAATTTCCTTTTGTTTTTTCCCTTATCCCCATAACCTCAAGCACCTTCCTCCTTTCTTCTTTTTCCTCGTGTTTTGGCACATTTTTGTCTTTGCTTTCAGAGGTTCTTCTTTCCAGGCGGCTGTTCTGCCCTGCACATGCCATACCTGTGTCCATGTCCTCACACTCCTCTCCTCTGCCTCTTTGGGACCCCTTGGGTGCTTTCAGTGCTGAGATATTGCTGTGTTCCCTCCCTGCCCTCTCAGAGAGGTGCCTGAGGTTCCATGTCTGATCCTACAGCTCCTCAGTGATTCCAGGATCCTGTCTATGGCCAAAGACAAGCTTCTTGTTCTTCTCTTGTTGCTAGAGGACTTTTGTATTGTGGCCACACAATGGTTCCTCAAGAAAGTGGTAGAACATCAGTGATATTGAGCAGGAAGTGCAAAAAAATCAGTGAAAATCTATAAATTCTGGGGAATCCTTCAGGAGAAACACAGAGCTGTAATTGTGTGCAGTATTTTTAAATCCCAGCTCCAAACTGGCCATACCAGAGTTATTCATGCCTTTGGGCATGGTAGTTTGCAGTATTTTTTTCTGGAAACTTTCTCTTCATTATTTCCCCTCCTGTTTCTAGCCATATGTTATTTATTAATAGTGAGCTGGTTCAGTGCTGCAGCACAGTCTGATGTTAGCTCTGCTTTCACACCCCAGCTGGCCCTGGGGGGATGGTAGCTGAGGAAAATATCCCAAAATTCTGTTCTTGAACTTCAGGCACACTCACATGAGCAAATGCCACCCATCCTCTCGCAGGTATTTGGCCTCTGACACACCCCTACTTCAACTGGAGAGGAAATAATCAGCAATCATCTCTAGGAAATATCAATATCTTATTGATCTGGGTCCATATGGGTAAATGTCTTACTGAAGGAGACAGAAATAATCAGTGAGGAAGAGTCATAATTTGACAAATTTTGTCCAACATACAAAATACATCACCAAGCACTTTCAGAAATGTCAAGTAGTACTGAACAGGCTTGGAGTTTATGTAATTCCTGCTGTACTTTTCATTGTGGAGAAGAAGGGGCACCAAAATGTTTTCATTAAAAAAAAAAAAACCGAAACAACACACATATGAGATGTTTGAGAGTTGAACATGATAGTAAATAAATTAGCAGCAGTTTGCCTCCAGAAGGATGAAAGTTGAAAGCTCCTCTAATATTTGGACTTCAGCAAAGCTTTCAGTACTGTCTCTCACAGCATCCTTTGGACAAAAAGTCCAACCCACAGCTGGAAAAGGTTTTTTTCTTCAGAGAGTGGTGGGGCACTGCCCAGGCTCCCCAGGGCACAGCTCCAAAGTTGCCAGAGCTCCAGGAGGATTTAGACAGTGCTCCCAGGGATGCAGAGGGTGGGATTGTTGGGGTGTCTGTGCAGGGCCAGGAGCTGCACTGGAGGATCCTTGTGGGTCCCTTCCAACACAGGATATTCTGCGATTTTATAATTTCCTCATTTTACTTTGGGAGACTTTGACCAAAATATCTGGAATCTTTTTATAGGCAATTTTAATCCTAACCATAAACCTAAAGCCACTGCATAAATTAGGGGTCATGTACATGTGTAACTTCATCAATCCTGAATCAGTCTTGTGCTGATTAACTACTGTTTGGTTTTTGTGATTTTTTTTGTTTTTCTTTATGTCCCAAACAGGAATTGGTGAACTTGCTTTTGACTGGCAAAGCTGTGTCCAATGTTTTCAACAACGTGATAGAGCTGGACTCTGGGAATGGCAATATCACCATTCTGAAAGGCATCACAAGTCGCAGTGACATTGGTTTGCTGTCCCTGTTTGAGCACTACGATGTCTGTCAGGTATGCTTGCCTTTCTCCTGGTTTAATTAAAAAAAAACAATTACTTTTAAAATCATTTTCAAAAAATTAAAAAAAACCCTTTAAAATTACTTTGGAGTAAGTAAAGCAGCAAGGAAATTACTGGCTTGGTTCAGTTTATCTTTTTGGTGCTGTAGTGGTGGTTCTATTACCAGTAAAAAAAAAAAATACAGACAATTAAAATAGCTGTTAATGCAATGGGATTGTTCCTATAATTGCTTTTGATAGTCAGATTTTAATTGCAGTCATCGTGAAAATTAAAAGATAGATTAAAACTTTCAGAAGAGTGACAGGTATTAATTTACCTCAGGAAAAACCTGTGTAAGATTTTAATAGTTCTCCATCAACAGGAGATGGAGGATGGCAGGATTAACATTTTTCCTAAAGACATGTTCTTCCCTAAACAGCCAATCTTGTGTTTGATGCAGGAAAATTGTTTGAAATTCTCTTGCTTTTTTTATATTCTTGTAGCAGTCCCACCTGCATTTGCAGCAGCAGCACCTCTGTAAAAGTTTGGAAGTGATTACAAGAGGATTTGTTTGTACTGATCTGATCTAAATGTGTGACTGAAAACAAAGCTTGATTTTAAGTCCTTCCTGTGTGGCTGAAGTCAGCTACATTCTCCTGCTACTGGCAAATTACATTTTTTGTTATTTTTAATTAGTACAATCATTTACATTATTCACAGGATTACAGAAAGCTTGAATTTAGTCAAGACAGCTTATCAGTGTACCCAAATCAGATTAATTCAGAACAGAGTGGACTAAAAATAAATAAGCTTCTGTGTCTAGTTCACACTTCTTTTTCTTTTCTATAAACAGTGTGACATTTAAACCCTCAAAAAATGGTTATGCACCACTCCAGCATTTTTTTTTTCCATTCTTCAGTGAGGAAAATGACTCGGGAGTAACAAAATGGTAAATGAGGTCAGGGCAGGTAAGAGCTATTTCTTACCCACCTGCCCTCTAAAAATAAAATAAGTTACCCAGAGATTCAGACACCATTTTCCACTTATTCTGCAAATTATATGGTAGAGGGGATCTGTTTCTCCTGTATGGGAGCTGGACTCATGAGCAGGGATCTGTTTTTCCAAGCCAGTGACTTAATCACTTACAGAAACTCCAGCAGACGTAGTTTCCTTTTTTTTTATTAAGAGTCTCCACTAGTTGGGCATCTGCTGCAAATTGTCCTGGTTTTTATTAAGAACATCTGGATGTTCTCTGCATTTCAGTTCAGAGGCAATGTCTGCTTAGGACTGGGACAAAAGTCAGGTCCTGGTGGATTTTGGCCCCAAACTGAGGAGTCTCCACTGTGGCCTCAGCGTGAGGGGCCAGATTCTGCTTCCTGCTATAAAACTTAGAGCAGTTCAGGAAAAAAAGAAATGTCAGTGGCAGTTTGCAGAGGTGGAACTGAGAATAGAGTTTGTCTTTCAAAGTGACTCTTTTATTCCTCTCAGCATCCAATTACAGTGTGGCTCTGAGGCTGGTAACTGAACCCAGCCATGGAAAAGGACTGTCATTTTTGGTTGGGTTTATTTTTTGTTTCCAGGAGTAAGAAAATCCTGAGTGTGCTATATGGTGAATCATAGACACTGGAGTCAGAAAACTCCCTTTAGGTCACATCCAGCCAATCTCTCAGGGGATAACTCAGGATATTTTTGTGTCCTCTTATATAGCAGGGTTTCTTTTAAAAATCCGTATCCATGAGGTTCCTGCCTTTCTGTTCAGATGGCCATTTTTTCATTGATTTTAGTGCATATAACTGTGATCTTACAGTTTTTTCTCATCCATTTTTCTCTACTCTAAAACATGAATAAAAGCAAATAAAGATTTGCAGGTCCTTGTGAATTTGGAGATTTTAATTTTAAAAAAACCACACAGCCTGTGTTTGGAAATACTATTAATAAATCAGATTCTTCATTTACTTAGTTTCCTCTAATTATAATTTTACTCATAATCCAACCTGCCCCCTAAACAATTCATCCCCATCCGCTGGGCATTTGCAGCTGATGTAACAGTGCCTCCCTTTTTTATCAGCACATCCTGTCCAAAGCTTGTTTTCATTTCCCTGCTCTAGACTTGTTCCAACTTACCAACACGTTTGGGACAGGATATTCAAGATTCCAGGCTAGATGCAGTAAATCCACATGCAGAAAGACTCCTCTACCATTTAATCTCCTTTTTCTAATGTGTGGAGCATTTGTGTGGAATCCACAATTCCCTTGGCGTGGCTTCTGAGTTGCAGAAGTGAGGGTACGTGAATTAATCTTTAAACTCCAGCAGTGGCAAATCCAAAGAAAATGATCCATCCCTTTTGCTCTGGTGATTGCCTGGAGATCCCTCTGTTCCCCATTCACTCATCTCCTCCAGTGGATCCTGTGTTATCTCTGTTGATGAGAAAACGTGTGCCCCGAGTAATTGGTCTGCAATTGTTCATGTCCAATCATCACTCTCAGCCCTGCTGTATCACCAAACCCCGTGGAGTTTTTGCAGTGTAATTACTTGCTGCAGATTGTTTCACTGTGACAGATGGATCCATTCCATCTGTTTCATGTGCAAACGTTTAGTTTCACAGCGAGATTCTGGATTTTAATGGGGGAAAAAAAAAGCTAAAAGTCTGATTCTGCTACTTTTCAGTAGGCAACTTACACATCTTTGGGTTTCATTATGGTTTAACCAATATCAGTTCCATGTGATCTTACACGTTTAACTTAGAAGGCCAAATTGAGATTTTAGGTTTCCTGGGATTTATTTAGAGCACATCAAGCAATAGAAACATTTCCACATGAAATTGCTGGGGGTTTCCTCTCTGCTGAGCTGTTCAGTCTCAGGGAAGCTGAGTGGTTTCTCAGCAGGGACAAGACCTCGGGGAAAGGGATGAGGCACAGGAGTGGGCAAGACCAATTTTAGCACTCCTGGGTGAGGAAAATCCCTGTGTTTGGGTCAGAGCCTTTAGCCTAAATGCCACATTAAAATTGCAGGTGAAAAGACTCAGAAATTCTTCCTTTCAAAATGTCTTGAGACGTTAAAAGTAGGAAGAAATGGAAAACAGAGGCTCCTCATGTTTATGCCAGCTCATTAAATAACAGTGAAAAAGGGAAAAATAATCTGCATTCTCAGGTAATAAAGTTAAGAGATTATTATCCTTCTTATGATTCATAACTTGCTAATTCTTTAATAATGTTAATAGCCAATTAACAAACATCACAGTGCTAATTAACATGAGTAATGATAATAATAACAATAATACAGAGCATTTACATGACATTTCCTATCAGCAGATCTGTGCTTTGCAAATCTCATTTCCACATTACACAGAGGGGTAATAGGTGAATAAAAGTCAAAGTGCTTATCCCAGTAAGCTCCTGGCTGAACTGGGATGAGTACAGATCTGAATCTCTCATTTTAAAGGCAGTGTGGTGTTGGCTGATGAATCTCACCATCCTTCTGAAATGTTTTTTGAAACCACTTTAGGTATGTGCTGTTGTATGTGAGGAAATGGAAATATTCAAAGTTATTTACCTCTTTTGAGCCTTCTCTCTGATTTGTCTTTGTTTTCACCAATTCTCTCCTGCTTTAAGCTGTCCTGTCAGCTAAACCTGCTGTTGTCTGACCTCCCAAATTCCCCCTGCTCTGATTCCTGACTGTCCCAGCCCCTGCCTGAGCTGCCAGCACTTCAAGGGACCTGATGCTTTTTAGTTTTTGCTTCTCTGAAAACCAAGAGGGCATTGACAAAGAAGCTGTGCACATTTTCCCCATCTCTTTTCAAAAAGACAGAGTAAAGCAACAGAAGCAAACAGAATTTATTCATTAAAATTCCACAGATGGGAAATATTATTGTTGGTCCTTTTGAAGAAACCACTCTGTGCTATGACAAGGCCTACTGGAACAGTGAAATTCAGCACACATGCTCTGTCTCCTGCCACCTCACCTGTGTTTTTGCCCTCCTGTAACCTTCTTCCCAGGGAAATGTGCCCCCTAAAGAATCTTTTTCCCCATCAGATGGGCTGGATTTGAACAGGCATTGAGTGGGGTTGTGGAGGGGAAAGTTTAAGAAGAGGTTTTTAACCTCCTCATTTGAGAAACCAACCACAAAAACACACAAGTGCAAAATGGAAACTGAGGTTGGCTTCAATTTTCCATTCATTTTTCAGGAATAGGGGTGAGTGCTGTGCCCTGCAGATGCAGCAGAGGAGGCTGCTATTTATGTAATTAATATTAGTTATGTTATTTAATGAGCATCACTGTGGGCAAAAACATGGAGTACATTCAAATTTGACTGAAACAAGGCTGCCAAAGTGTCGGCCTTTGAGAAAGTCTGTTCCTCATTCCTTGTTTTGACATCTCCCTTTCTAGCCTGGAACTGAAATTTCCTTTAATGAAGCCCTATTGTCCTCTGAGTTATGGCCAGCAGTTTTCCCAGAGGCCAGTCACTGTTGCTGGGGTATTGGCATTGCCTCCCTGTCAACATCCTTCCACATGAAATAAATCATGGAGTTTTTATTTGAGACAGTAAGGATAACAAAGCCCACATGTTTAGAAGAGCTCTGTGTGCTTTGCAAACAGGTAAAGCAGAAAATGATCAGTCAGGTATTTTCCATATGTCTCTCTAGATTCTGAACACCTGCATTTGGATCTGGATTTATCCCATCTCACTTCAGGTGCTTTTTAGGCTGAAAATATTTAAGGTAAAAGTTCAGCCAGCTCCCTGCATCACTGATGAATGGGAGGGTCTAAACTTCTGACAATACCCATCTCCTGGTTATTTGATTTTACAGCCAAAGCCCAAGGGCTAACCTGCATTAGAGGCCTACAAATAAATGCAGAAGTGTTCCATGGGCTGAGTCCTGTCCTTGTCAGTGCAGTGATCTAACTCCCTGGAGTGGGCTCTAAACTTTGTGTGTGGTGAGGAAATGGCAAAATGCTGAAATCTGAGTGAGGGTTTGAATCTCCCTCAAAATTTCCTCATTTTTTGGGACATTCCAGAAGAGCAGCTGAGTGGGACAAGGGATAAAGAAAAGGCTGGCAGCCTGAGGTCTATTTTCCTTGCCATATCTGCTGCCTTTTATACCATGGCAATATAAGGGAACTTTAATCAAACATCTCTTTCTATTCTTCTTCAGTCATGTCCTTTTTTTCCCTCAGTTCATTATCAAAAAGGTTTCCTTTTCTACAAAAACCAAAAAAAAGAAAAAAAACAAACCCCCCCCCCAAAAAAAAACCAACCCAAACAAACAAACAAACAAAAAGATTGAAAGCTGCAGAGAAATTACCTAAGGCTCTAGTGTAGCAGTAGTGTTTGCTGTTATTTTATAAATATATGGCTAAAAACTTCAATTTCTGTCTCACCTGGCATAGTGCATACTCTGAATGTCAGATCTTGTAAGCATTAATTTTATTTTTCTCAATCTGATTGAAATCAAGTATTTGGCAATGGCCATAACTTTACCCTCACAGTGTCCTCAACTATCTGCAATACAGCAGTGATGGGGCCGACCTGGTGTTTCAGGGGTGCTGGTGGAATGGGTCAGGGGGGTCACTGCTCCCCCAAGGGCTGCTGGAAAGGTGTGTCTGATTTTACACCACTGACACTTCACTCTTAACACCCCTGGGACATTGTTTAATATTCATTCAGAAAAGGTCAGTGCAGCTGTGAGGAATAAAACACTGACAGAACAAACAATGGGCTGTTGCCTGTAACTCTGAAGCTCTGTGTAATTATCCTTTTGCCTGTCAATCCTGCTGGAAAAGGTACTACCAGAAATTCCTCATTTTGACAGAATGCAGCCCTTTGTGGAACCATTACACACTGTGATTGCTTCTCAAGTAAACATTTCTAGAGCTGCATTCAGGGAAAGAAACATAAAGCAAGGAATGATTGATTAAAACTAGAAAATTATTAGTAAAATCCTACAAGCAGGGAGGTGAAATTATGTTATGTAATAAAACTCCTGGAGAAAAACACCATCGGATTGGTCATGTCCAGTTATCCTGCTTGGTTTTGGTATCACATTCTCTTGCTTTTTTCTTTGGGAATACAGATTCCAAGAGATGGCCTTGTTCAAGGGACAAATCAGGGCTGAATGGTGAGATACTATCCACTCACTCTGGCAGATCTGTTGGAATAATTCTCCAGCAGTAAATATTTGTCTGTAGGTTGAATTTCACCATTGTATGAATACACACAAATGGAGAATGAGCCCTTTGAAGGTGCTTGATTTTGAAAAGTTGATGTTTCCCAAAGATCAGAACGGTGTCCCTGAAATTTATGAGCATTCCTGAGGGCATTGTAAGGGAGAGGATCAGGGTTAGGGAAGTCTCCATAGGAATTGAAAACATGAGCATGAAAGGACACCTCATTCATTGCCCCTTACTTTCCTTTGCCTGAAAATGATGAATGAGCCTGCTGGAAAACCAGTACTTGAACAGTGGTAAAAACACAGCCATTGAGCTCTTACCAAAATTAATATCCATAGAAAGGATGCAAGTCATACATCCCTGATTGGCCTTTAGAATTCAACCCTACAGATGTAGGGAAGACACTGGAAATGAGGGGTCTCTGTCAGGCTCTTGTTGGATGACACAGACACTGTGCTGAGTTTGAGGGGTTTCCTGAGGATCAAGACACTGGATGTTCATGCCTGTTCCCCCTGTCCTGTTTCCAGGCTTTATTCCAGGTTTTATGCAGTATTACTGCCACCAACCAGGCTGGTCAGGCAGCTGAGGAAGCGCTCAGGCCTCACTGGCCGGACCAGTTAAATGAGGGCGTAAATCTGTGTATGGGGAAGGGTCTGGAGGGTCAGTCCTGTGAGGAGCTGGTGAGGGAGCTGGGTGAGTTTAGCCTGGAGAAAAGGAGGCTCAGGATGACCTTACTTCTCTCCAGAACTCCCTGACAGGACGGGGTACTGAGGTGAGGGTCGGCCTCTTCTCCCAGGCAAGAAGGGACAGGACAAAAGGAAACAGCCTCAAGCTGCACCAGGGGAGGTTCAAGCAGGACATCAGCAGGAATTTCTTCACAGAAGGGTGGTCAGGTGTTGGAATGGGCTGCCCAGGGAGGTGGTGGAGTGCTCATTACTGGGAGTACTGAGGAAACCACTGGATGTGGCACTCAGTGCTCTGGTCTGGTTGTCAAGGTGATGTTCAGTCAGAGGTTGGACTTGATGGTCCTGGAGGTCTTTTCCAAGCTAAATGACTCAGTGATCCTACTCCACATGACAACTGATGCTTGAAGAAGCAGCCAAAGGAATCCTCAGAGTGAGGATTGTCCTACTTTATCAGCAGCATGGGTCCATATTATTTTGTACAAAATACATTTTGCATCAGGAAGCTGAGTGGTTGCTCAGCAGGACAAGACCTTGGAGAGGGGATGAGGCACAGGAGTGCGCAGGACCAATTTTAGCATTTCTGGTGAGAAAATCTCCTGCTGGTGTCAAAGGCAGCAGCTATTCCTCAGCTGGTTAAATTGATGCGACCAAAACAAAGACTTCTCCCTTCTTCTGGAGAGGAGGATTTGAGCTACAATATTTTTAGACTCTTTGAGTTGTTCAAAGTTCATGCCCTGGCTGCTTTCTGCAAAGATTGTAATTGAAAAGTGCACAGTTTTGGAGAGTGTTCCTACAGCCCTCAATCATCTGAACAGTTTGTCCTGGCTTCAGGGGATGGTTCATGTGAGTGAGAGCTGGAGTGGACGTGGCTTTGAAAGTTCTGTATCTCTCTCATCTTTGTCAGATGTTGTTTGATGAAGCTGGGAAGTTGCTTTTGCAGACAAACGTAGGAAGAACACATTTTTAGGAGGAGACTGGCTGTTCTTTTTGGCTTTGACTTATCTGCATATTAAAATATGCATGTTTGTGAGACTGAACCTTTTCATCTGTGTCCCTCTAATTTGCCATCTTTTGTTGAAACTGCGTATTTTCTTTCTTGATAACTCCTGTTATGAGTGTTATTGGAAGCTTGTAAAAAATTCTTTACTTCCAAGCCAAGAATTTACATGAAAAGCAAAACTGTTGTATAAAAGGCTGTTTTAAATAGATATTAGCAAAGTAATGAGTCAGGGAACAGTTACTTAATTAGCTGGAGACTTGTTATCTAACATCAGAAGAAATTCTCAGTGTGGAAGGCAGCTGAATTTGTGCTCGTAACACTTCAGATATAAATTCTAAATGTCCATCAAGATGAAAACACAAACTCTTTATCAGTTAGGGTGCTGGTTAGAGTTCTAATTTTAACAGAATTAATGTTGGCTTCTGCCTTTTGACTTTTGCATTTGCCCCTGTGCCCAGGGTGAAGAACTGGGGGCTGCACTATAGGAGCTGCCTCCACAAATCTATATCTAGAAATCATGTATAAGAATTTTTCTGTTAAAATTTCCTCAGTTTCCACCAGGCCTTTTTCAATGAAAAAATCCTGAAAGCAAAATGACCGAAAGCAAAATAATTTCACTGAAAGCAAAATGTTTAATTTCAGATTTCAGTTTCCCTAAGCAATTTCTCAAAGGTACAAAACCCAGCTGCAGTGCTGCTGGTATCCCCTTCCTCCATCCCTTATAGATTAAATCTCTTAAGTATTCTAGTTTAAAACATCTGTGAATGAATATGGAAGTTTTTATGCAGTTTCGTAGAGAATATTGAGGTTGTTTATAAATATATTTTCAAAAAAGGACAAAGGCTTGGAAAAGGCTTTGTTGAAGTTTTATTTTCACATGAGCATATTTCATTTTTAAAATAACCAAGCAAACAAATACTTCTGTTATTGCTTTCTTCTATAGCTGAAAATACATGTTTGGACTGTGAACTAGAAGGTGATAAAGTGAAGGGAATATGTTACTTTCTTTATTCAACAAAAGATTTTGGGCTCAGTTGAGTTGCCCAGGCTGGGATGTCTCAGGGCACTTGAGACCCTGTGAGTCTCTTACCTGGTTTCCAGTCACTGGCTGAGTGACAGCACAGCCTCCCTTTGATCCATGTTGTATTCCTGTGGTTTCACAGCTGTTGCAGAGTTCATGCTTCCTTTTGGTTCACCTCATGTGGGATCTGATCTTTTATCTGTAAGGGCACTACAGCTGTATTTCACTGCCTGGCATAACTCAGGGCCAAGATTTGCTTTTATGTTCCGTGATTTACCAGAGCTGTACTGGTCGCTTCATCAACAGTCTCTAATGACCTTCATTAGTGTTTATAGAGTGGAAAAATAAATGATCTTCCAAATTTTATATTTTCCACTAATGCCTTGGGAAGTCTGACCTGGAACAGAGACTGGACAGAGCTAGAGAATAAAGTAGATATTTATTGAAAGGCTTTAAGGATAACCTTGGGCAGGACAAGAGCCTGGCCAGGGCGACACCCAAGGTGGACCCAAAATGGTCACAAAATGGAACCAAAATGGTCACCAGGTCTCACACTTTTAGAAGTTTGGGTCCATTTGCACATTGGGGTTTCATTGTCCAATCCAGCTCCAGTGATGCAGTCCCACCCTTCTTGTTCTCTCCCTCCAGCCCCCGTTGTTTGTGCTTTGGGGCCTGCAAACTTGTCCCAGTTGTCCTTGGTGTGCAGCAGGAGAAGGATTTGTTTTGTGTCCGTGCTGTGTGCAGAGAGCTGAGTGACACTGACTGTGAGCTCAGAGCTGCAGCCCTGGGCAGCACAGAGCCTGAAATACAGGAAATGAAACTGAAGGCATCACCACAATGACTTGTTTCTCCCCCCAATCCCAGTGATGGTCTGCTATTTCTCTGGTTTTTTTCTAGGTTGGTTGTTACTTGAAGACCCCCAAGTACCCAATTTGGCTGGTCTGCAGTGAAAGCCACTTCAGTGTGCTTTTCTGTTTGGAAAAGGATTTGCTCAGCGAGTGGAAAACGGGACGGAGATTTGATCTCTATTACTACGATGGCTTGGCCAACCAGGATGAGGAGATACGGCTGACAGTGGGTATGAGCAGCTCCCTGACTCTGCATTTCACCTGTGGGAGGGCAGAAAGGAGGATCCAATACTACAA
This sequence comes from Acrocephalus arundinaceus, assembly GCA_021534815.1. NCBI lineage: Eukaryota > Metazoa > Chordata > Aves > Passeriformes > Sylviidae > Acrocephalus > Acrocephalus arundinaceus. The sequence continues at coordinate 48,929,655 of JAJEOU010000373.1, forward strand.
ACAGTGATGGTTGCAGGCAGTGAACGTTAATTTGTGTGCTGTTGCCTGATTTCCATAATTAGTGTTGGTGGTTAATTATATTTCTCAAGGCGGTTTTGAGGATAAGCTCTTGAAAGGGTTAAATGTGAGCATGTGTCACTTTAAACACACTGGCAAATCTTCCAGTGGCACTGGTTCCCAAGGAACAGGTTATGATCTCTGGCTTATTCATGCTCCCAGGACTATAAAATACATTTCACTACTCCCATTCTCCTTCACAACATCTCACATGGATTCTACAGGCAGAAAGTGCAGGTCTCCAGTTCCTCACCCTCAATGCCTGTAGGAAAATGAACAGAGAGGGTGAGGAAACAAGAAATCCTCGCCTCCAAGGCAAGAAGGTGCCAGGAATGTGCTAAAAAAGTTTAGTCTCTTACCTGCCTGGAAGCACAAGCCCACAAAAGATCTTCCAACTTGTTACACTCCTTCTTTCAGGAAACCATGCCAAACTACACAGCTGCTTTTACAGTAAATACTTCTTCAACTGGAAGGCATTTGGATGAGTATTCTGATCCTTAGAAAGCACTACTTGAACACATTCTCCACCAGTAAATCCCTGTTTGCTAATAATATCCTACTCACCTTTTGTTTTCTTTCCTTTGGTACATTTATACAATCTTGTCTGATTCTTTGATAACCAAATTCCTTCACAATCTTAAGGAGCCACTCTACTGTAATCTGCTCTTCAGAAATAAGTTGTCTCTGTTCCTTATTTGCACCAACATCCAGGTTTTTGCACCATCCAGGTTTTTTGCACAGGATGGGTGTTGTGTGTTCTGCTTGAGTCCATGTGGCAAAGTTGTTTCTGTGCTGGGAGTGCTGAAGGTTTGAGCACCTCACGAGGTTTGGTAGTGAGTTAAATCAACTTTCTGCTTGTTATTTATTCTCTTATTTTAAAGGAAATCCCTGTCATTCTATTGTAGGGCTCACAGGATATATTAGCTCCAAAAATGATTAGTTTTCCCAGGACTGTGGTTGCCAGCTGGCTCCCACCTCCCAGATAAAAGTGACATGGATGATACAGCCCAGGACAGGACTAGAGACACATTTTTTCTATTGTGTTGTACCACATAACATCTGGTCTGAAACAGGTATCCTGATGTATCTTCCCATCACCAGGAATGTTTCCAAAATCGGGAGCTGCCAAGCCCTCTAAGATCCTTGGATGAGAAATGGCCCAGAGCACATATAAATTTTTCCCTTTGCTGTCATGGCATTTCTTTGTGTTTTTCCTCAAAGCTGAAATGTGCATGGAGTTGTAGATATCTCTTTGTTGTGGCCATAGCCCCTTCCAGGGATGTGCCCCAGTAAATCCTTCATTATCTGTGAAATTCTGCAAAAGGCAGTAAAAATGCAAATATTTCCATCATTCCACAAAAAATCCAGCCTGGTTCTGGCTGTGCAGTAATCCCTTGCTAGGTCTGGAGAAAACTGTAATTACTTTACATCCAAAAAGGTAAAACTGGCCAAACATCTAAACCCAGCACACAGGAGCAGATGGAAATATCAGAATGCTAAATATTGCTGGTATTTCCCCTGTGGAAATCCCCACCAGAGGTGATGTTTAGGCAGCATCACCTGGAGATGCAGCACGAGGAGCTGGGTGCTGCCCCAGCCACATCTCCCTGCTGTTGGTTTTACTTGAGCAAGAAGTTGAATTCCTTGAAATGGGAATCTTGGTTATAATTAGGTAAAATTACCATCAAGGTCACATTTCAGGAAATATTGAAGACATTGCACTGGGCAAGAAAGGCAGAAAAGACAGAAGAGTAGAGTTACATTTTGGGAGTAGCAGCAATTACTACTTTATATTGAGAATTTGCTCTGCTTCTCATACTTGACCATTTGCCAAAATGTAGACAAGAAACATTAAGTTCCTTCATAAAAGCAGGTTAATGAACTCAACATACCATGATAAAGAGAGGAAAATATTAATAAATCTTTACATTGGGTAGAAATTTTGGATAGGCAGAGAAGAGCTGTAACAGTGCTGTCACTCAGTTTCTCACTAATTAAAGGGTAGAATATCCATATTCCTTTTCTTTTACTCTTAGATACACCTTTATGATACTTTTTTCCCTGTTTCTTTGTATGGAAACATTCCATTCAAACCTTTTGAGTGGAAGAATTCAAGTCTAAAAATGACAAAATTCATCAAAGTTCGCCATGAGTGGGAGAGGCAGCCACACCATGTGCCTGTCCTGCTACGGGGCTGTGGTCAGGACAGTGGCTGTGGTTGCATCAGGAGAGGTTTAGAGAAAAAATTCTTCACAGAAGGGTTGTCAAGCACTGGAACAGGTTGTCCAGGGAAGTGGTGGAGTCACCATTCCTGGAAGTGTTCAGACAAATTACAGTTATGTCAGTTGGGGACATGGTTTAATAGTGAACTTGGTGGTGGTGCTGGATTTATGGTTAGACTTGATGATCTTAGAGGTTTCAACTTCTATTATTCTAAAATTCTATGTTGCAAGCTCTTCAACATTATGATAAAAAAGGCTCTTTAAACTTAAAAGATCCTGTGTGCCTCTAAGTTCCTGAGGATCTAGAGGAAAACCACCAGTACTTTATGTACTTTTAAATATTGCTCGTTTCCCTCCACTCAGCCCTTGCAGTCCTCCAGTTTTCTGCATTTGTACCCATCAGATCAGCACACAAGGGAGAGCCAGGTCCTTTCTGTGACAGGAGAGAGCCAGATTGAGCTGAGACTGGCAGCTGTGAATGGTCAGGACAATCCCCTCCTGTCCTACACCAGTCTGACTGAGCAGACCCAACTCCTGCGCCCTGCCCTGGCACCGTGCACTGCTTGCAGCCAATCCATTGGCTGGGCAACAGACAGAAAAGAAGAAAGAAAAAAAACCCGAAACCCTGCTCTGCTGCAGTTTAAATGTTTACTCCAAAACAGGAAACAGCTGAGCAGACTGACATCCAAGCTGGTGGCAGGATGTTTTGTCCCTGGGAAGTTCAGCTCTACTTTCACTGTTGACAGATGCCGTGTCTGAGACAGTGACCTCTCTGTTTTCCCCAGAACGCTGCAATGGCCTCTCCATCCCCAAGGAATGCTCACAGCCTGGGGAGGCTCCCTGACATCCTACACAGCATCATCTTCTCTTGTCTGTGCATTTCTTGCTGAGCAGTAAATGGACAGTCTTCTTTTCCAGGGTGGAATAGTCCTAACCCAGTTCAAGCTGGACTTGGGGTTTCCTATTCAAGTGTGGCACCACTGACCTTAGCGTTTGAGTAACCAAAGTTACTCAGTAATTACAACATCAATTGCAAAATAAAAGCCTCATGACAGCCCTGCAGCATATTATTTCATTTTCTGATCTGTGGTTTTCCTTGAAACCATTTCTGTGTGAGCAATCCAGCCTAGCTCAGGCACGGTGATCAGTGGTGCATTGGACTCAAACCATCTTTTCTTTGGGGTTCTGTATGAAGAAAAATTTCCCCAGCCACTAACAATGTCTGTTTTGTCTCTGCAGATACAACTCAGGTGTGCCCTGAAAATAAAGAAAATGATCTTACTCCTCCACTTGAGCACTGCATTAGGACAAAGTAAGTGAAATTACAGATTTCATACAGATACATTCAGTTGTTGATACAAGTAATATATGTGAGGCTGGAATGTCCAATAAAATATTTCAGCAAGTAAAGCTGAAAAATTAATGCCTGATGGGCCAGGCTGTGACAATATGTTTTACACATTTAATTGTGTGTTATTGCAATTAACACTGAACTGTCCAAGGTGTTCATTCTTAGAGGAACCTTCACTACACCACCAAGAACTGACTGAGCCAAATTCAGTCTGAGAGCACAGCTTGGTTACAATAAATCCAAATTTAGATTCCCAAAAGTGCTTGATTGCAGAGGTATAATAAGAAAAGGAGACAATTTATTCCATTTTCTGGAACAAAAGAACAAAAGGAGGGACCTGGGTGTTATTTTCAATGCATGAAGTCCCATTGAACAGTCTCAGTTTTCTCCAGCTGCACAGAGTTTTTCAGGACGACAAAACACCAGGTTTTGTGCAATCATTCCTGAAAGGCTTAGCTCATTTTCTCTCCTTACATACAAGGTTAACTCCTGTCCTGTTGAGATTCTCATGGCCACTTTGAGGCCTATATAATTCATTCATCCAAATCACACTGAAGTTAATGGGAACATTTTCAGCTTAGTGAGACATGAAAGAAGCAAAAGGGAGAAATTTAACTGAGCAGAAAATTCAGCTTTGTATCAATTCCAGCATGGCTTTGGAAGTTACTCTCTGAATATCTCCCAAGCAAGAAGTGAAAGCCTCATTGTCAGAGACCATAACATTTGTTAAATCAGCAAGCCAGGCAGCTTCAGGTTTCTCTTGCAGTTTCCCTCCTGTCCTTGCTACAATTTGCTCTGCAAAAAAATAAACCCAGCAGAAAGTAAATAAATAAGGACAGTGGCTGCCAGTGTGTTGATTAGAAAATTACTGGAAGGTAGAAGAGGCATCCTGCAAGGTGACAGCAGTGACAACAGTCCAGCCTTCCTGCACATACAGATTTTATTGATTCTTCATCTCCAGTGACACATAAGCATGGCTGCAAAGTAAAATAAATAATGTATAACCTCAGAAAGCCCCACGGGGAGAATAATGCATGCAACTACTTAAACTCTTAGAATATCTTCCATTCCTGGCATTGTGTCAGAATTATACAGTGTTGCTAGTGCTGCTGTTTGTTTATTTTAAGTTCTCTGCTTTAATCTGCTGGAGAGGTAAATTACCAGCAAATTCCAGTGTCAGTGTATTTTGTTTGTAGCATTATCAGCACTCTGATTTACCCTGGGCAGTCTGGCTCCTTGTTTTCAGTGCTCTGCCTTTGCTTTGAGGGTATTTATTTAAGCGTGGCCTCGCTGCAAAAGGTTTTTCATGTTAAATTTTTCCTTTTTGTTTTAAGAATTTTTTCTTTCCACTACGGAACAGCATATAAGGAAAAGTAAGAACCAACCCAAGTAACCAAAATTTTAGCAATTTAGGAGATTAAAAAAAGGAATTTTTTTAATCATACAACTGTGGAAAACTCTCCTAAACTAATTTTTAATAAAGCAAAGAGCTGTTACTTATTTTGATGAAGAATTCATGATGAGCTCTGTATCAAACTGCTCTCATCAAAAAATGCAGGATAATTTCTCAGGCAGAGTGGAGAATTCCACAGTCCGGAACAATCAGACCTGAGACTGTTAACCATCATTAATTGGTTTTGTTTAATTAATTAATTGTTTAATTAATGGAGAGTTTTCCTTCCATTCACATGCCTCAATTCTGGTTTAATCTATGATAAGCCCATTGCTTACCCCAATACCTGAGCACCACCATCCTGTGTGCCTCACATCTGCCTTACTGTTTGTTCTTTTAACCCTCTCCAGAAGGGAAAACTGCACTGGTAGTAGACTGGTTTTGCATTTAGTTTTTAATGATTATTATTATTATTATTATTATTATTATTATTATTATTATTATTATCAGAAGAGAAGGGTTGTTTTGCTTCTGCAGGAGGAGGAGGCTCATGTTTTCAGTCCCTGTTGTATGAAACATCAGAAGAGTTCAGTTCTGAGTTTAGAGCAGGGAACCCTTCAGCTGGCTCTGGAATGAGCAGTCACCACCAGGTACCCATGTAACCTGCAGGCCCCCCAAAAAAGGACCAGTAAAAGTGCATTTTTTTGGCTCTCAGCCCCAGACAGCTGCGGCAGCAGTCGGATTCTGGCCCAGGGATGTCTGGAATGTGCATCCCTGGGTTGTTTTGGGAGATGCCGTGCAGACAACTTATCCTGTTCTTCCCTGAGGAATACTCTTATATCACAGTGCTGATCCTCAGCATTGGAGGAAATAACATCTGTTAGCTCTGCCTGAGGGGAACCAAGCTCTGATCTGCTATTATAACCTGAATTTAGCAGTATTTTTTGTTAACCCTCTGTGGCTGTGAGGCTGTGAGATCCATGAGTTCCCCTGTTGGCTGTGAAGTGAAACACCCAAAGGGAATTCATGGGTGAGAGAAGAGCAGAGCCTGGGCATTTCACCCTGAATTATTGATGTGCTCCAAAACAATACCAAATTATCAGCACAGGAGATGCTCACTGAGTGCTATTCCAGACTGAGCATTGTTCAGGGCCTGACCTGTTTCTCTTCAGTTCCCGTTAACTGCATGACCTTGGGTGAGGTTGTACTTGAAGCAGGTGGGTCAAATGTAGTTTTCCTTTTGTTGATCTGATAAATGATAATTGAATCAGCAGCCAGAAAATGCCTCACGTTTGAATTACAAAGTTTGGGGAAGTGATCACCTGCATTGTCCAGGAAATTTTGTATCTGTTTGTAAATAAAGATTTTTTCAGCATCTCTCAGTGAGATTCCTCACTCTTTGACACCTTTCCTTGTGCAGATGCAAGAGGAGAAAAAAGTTTGGGACCTGTCTCATAGAAGCAAACAGCCAAAGGCTGCTTTTTGGTCTAAGGAATGGTTTGAAAATAAACCCAGGAGATGAAGCTTGTTCTGAAAGTAACCTTCAGTCCTGCTTCAGAAATTATGCTCTGTTTGAGCTCTTTGTGGAAAGGCAGTTTTAACAAAGGCCCATTCCTCACTGCACACTGATTAACAACAACTTTACCAACAGCAGAAATGGTGTCAGCAATGTGAGGAATTCCACAGGCACAGTGCAGGCTCATTTGGTGTCTTTTGGCCTCTGGGGGCCTCTGTGGATCCCTCTAAAAGCTTTAATCACCCTGGTGAGATGGAAAGTTGCACTTTGGGAAGATTGTACCCAAAGATAAGGGATGATTTGGTGGCATTACCTGAAAAAATCCGATGGGGACAGAAAGTGGCAGTTGTTTTTTTCTCTTTGGTTGTTTCAGGCTGACATTCTGAACCTCTGACAGGGGCAGCTCTCACCTCTGGCAAATGGCAGACTTAGGTTGAATAACCCCAGATGAAACAGATTCTGCTTTTAATTTAGGATATGGGGCATCTCTGCTCAGTATTCCTGCTAAGTATTTCTGGGATGGAAACAACCTCTCTGCATTATTTTGATTTTAATTTTCTCGGCAAAGTAAAAAAAAAAAAAAAACCCATAAGGAGAAATTTCACAACAGCCCACAGATGGTCACTTCCTTTGAGACATTGCCCTGAAACTGCAAGAATTCAGCTTTTGGTTTTGTTTTACACTTAATTGACTTGCTCAGCACAAGGACTGAGCTGCCATACCCTTGCTGACACATCCTGTCCTCGGTGACAGAAAGAATGTGGCACTGGCAACTGACCCTTCCCTCCACCCCCTCACCAATGTCTCACTACCCTGAGACAGATTTTGAGAACAGATACAAGTACTCAGCACTGGCAGTGCAACAGTCTGGTTCCCAGGAAACGTGGGCCATGACCTTGCAGATGAGAAAAGGCACAGCCAAGGGTGAATTTGTGCCATGGGGGTGAGTGGACTCACTTCAGGGAGGTGACTGGAGAGCATCATCCTGCTTTCACCAGGTTTTGGGTCAGATTCTGTTTGCCATGGTTTGAAGACACATTTTGTGGCAGATCAGGATTGGTGCCTCCTTTGCATTCAGTCCCATTCCTGAGGTGGGCAGCTGAGCTGTGGCAGCCAATGCAGAGCCAGGAATGAAAAATGTGAAAGGTTCCAGAGTCACTTGTAAATGCTATTCCAGTGTTCATCTTCAGGGAGGAATAACGGCAGAGAAAGCAGAACCTCAGCAGAGGAAAAGCAAAACATCACCATTAAAGTGAGCCGTGGAATGCTTGGAGGAGCCAAGGTCAGGAGCAAAGGCAGGTGCTCAGTGAAGTGATCCAGGCACAGGAGGTCAGAGTCAGAGTTCCTAATCAGAGCTGAACAGGAGGGTGTGCAATCCCTACTGAGAGCTGAGAATGAGTTTTTGTTATTTAGAGTTCATTCCTCTACCCATCTTGGGCATTCCCTAATGACTCTGTCCAACGTGAAGTCTCTGTTGTGAATCAGCTGCTGAGACTCAGTGTTGCCCAGAGAGGCTGGAGGAAGGGTCAGGACAGAGACCTCCAGCTTGGCACCTAAAATCAGGGGGACAAATTCCCTCACTTGTGCTCCATTCCCTTTGGGATGTGATTAATTACCCAAACAAGTCCCTCCCAATCTCTCTGAGATTCCTTGGGTGGTTCAGGGCTGTGGATTTACCTTTGCACTGATGAACTGATGGATGTAAATGATTTCATTTCTAGGTGGCAAGGAGCTGTCATTGACTGGAACGGCACAGAGCCCATCTTGTGACTGATGTGACCTGCACTTTATTTGGGAAGACCAAAAGGAAATGACTGAGTGAGCACATTCCTATTCCCACCAATACAGGAAATGGGGCAGTTTGGGATGAGGAAGAATGACAAGGTTTACAGGCTGGCAGAGTTTCACCTCAGTCACCTCGTGCTTCAGATATTTGGCTTTTAATATAAACAGCACTGACGTAAATTCCTTGTCCCTGCCCTCAGCATAAAGCTCCTGAGGGCAGGCTGGGTTCCCACCACCAAATCAAGGTTACAGATGAAGCAGTGAAGTCGTCAACGTCCCCTTGAGGTCTCCTGCTGGATCCACTCTGTATCCTGCAATTGTTTGGAAGCATCTGATGGGAGATGCCGAACCCAGATTTCTCTCACTTTACAGCCTTCTCTGTCCTGCCTTGTTCTTCCTTGAAAAAACCCCAGTGCCACTATAAAACATCATCCAAGGAATATATCTTCACCTCCTTACCTGGTGTTAGCAAGCCTAAATAGGTTGGTGGCCATCTGGGCTTTTTGGGGAAAGCCTGGCCTATACCAAGTTCTCGTGTCATAGATTTGCAGTCAGGTTTGTGGTTGTGTGTTACCAAAATAATCCCATTAGGACACTCCCAGTACTGGGTGTAGCTGCTGTGTAACAGTGCCTCGTGCTGATATAGCTCATTTTTCTTTCTGCTGAGAGGCAGCTGTATCAGTATCTTTACATTTCTGCCCTTACTTCTACACGAAGTGGCAGATCAGATCTGCGGTGTGCTTCTTCACAACTACAAGAAAACAGGAGAGTTGTTAGTTTTGAAATTCAAGTGGTGCCTATCTGTGATCCATGGCTGGATAAAATGGGTGTGTTGGAATGAGGTGCTGTGGAGATGGACCCTGAGGTACTGAAGCCACAGTTTGTTCTCTGATTAATTCTGTTTTAGCAACATTTTATCAAAATTGGTGCAAGTTACTGTACAGAAGGTTGGAAAAAATGCCTTGGGGAAAAAAAGGCAGATAAATGGTGTTTCTAGAGGTATTCCTCTTCCTTGAGAGTAAATATTTCGTGAGAGTTCAATAAAGGACTTTAACTCTCTGATGTTTATTGTAGCACCTTCTTCCTGGTCAGTGTGGAAACTCCTCTGGGTCCTGAAAAATGAGTGCAAAATCAATTTCCAGCAAAAATTCAGTGTTGCTCTGGGTGTAGGGTGCAAACTGACTGTGCAAGTGGAGATTCAGGGAATTAGCACTGGAGTTAGATTTGAAAACCAACCTGAATGTAAGTTACAGAGGAGTACCAGAAAGTTTAGATGGCCTTTGGATGAAGATCTGCGTCCCCTTTGCTTCTCATTCACATCAAACTGTCATAAAATCATAGAATGGTTTGGGTGGGAAGAGAAATTAAAGATCATCGCATTCCACCCCCTGCCATGTGCAGGGACACCTTCCACTGTCCCAGGGTGCTCCAAGCCCCAAAGTCCAACCTGGTCTTGGGCACTTCCAGGGATCCAGGGGCAGCCACAGCTTCTCTGGGCACCCTGTGCCAGGGCCTCCCCACCCTCACAGGGAACAATTTCTTCCTAATACCCAAGCTAAACCTGCCCTCATTCGGTTTAAAGCCAGTATATGCAGTAAAGCATCTCAGGGTTACAATTACTTCAATTTTATTTATTTCAGTGTAAGAAAATCTTTTTGGTTGAGAGCGGATAGATAAACTTAAAACTTTGTGAGATCTGTATCTCCCAAAGAGATTCAGCCTCTCAGACACCATCAGTATCAGATCCAGGTTCGTTCCTGACTGCTGACTCTGCTGTCCCTGTGTATTTAGGGATGTGTTGGTGCTGTCAGCTGCAGGTGGATTCAATAATGCCTTTAGGATACCTCAGCTTGAGCTTCAGTTTTTTTTGGGAAGTCCCAAACAGCCAAAGATCCCAGATGTAAAACCTTTTTCCCCCTCTTGAAACCTGTATATTCTGTAGTCTACACTTTGTTTCATGAAAATACAGTTTGGATTTTCCCACCTGCCTCATAGGGCATCCATCATATAAAATTTTGAGGGATGCATTTGGACAGAAAACACTGTGGAGATGACAAATGTTGGAAGATTTTTGGAACCAAAAAAGTTCCCTTCTGTTTTTTCCAGTCTAGTGAAACCACATCATTTATTTCAAAGCTTTAGACTGTATGTCAGATTGGAGATAACCTCCCACTCTCTGGCAGCAGAGCAGCACAGATAATCTGAGCTTGTCTGGGGCAGGAGTGAGCTGCTTTGGGACAGGCCAGATTTGATCTGGCTGAAATCTGCAGGTCTGCAGTGCAGACGTGTTCAGGGGATCTGTTTTCTGCCCAGAGGAGAATACCAGGGTGTGGTGTGGCTTTGCTTTAGGGTGAGGAGAGTTGTTCCTATAAAGGGAGCCCAAGAGGATTGACTCCAGTGGATCGCACCCATGAAGATGCAAAGAATTTTAGGGTATGAGAAAGAGAGTAGGCTGGTTGGAAATTGTGGTTTATGGGTGAACAAAGATGAGGAGAGGCCCTGAACTCTCTCCCTCTTTCTAAAACAGACTCCAAAGGATTTGAGGCTCCTTCATCACTGGTTATGGAGAATGTTTTTGTTAAAACAGATTTTTCTTACCTATTACCTGTTGTCGTGTCCTTGTATGTTTGTTTGCAAAGTGCACTGCTCACCTGACAGTGAATTAATTAACTCCAGATTCCCCCATGCCCTCACTCACAAAGGAGGACAAAAACCTGAACCACATCCCCCAAACCACCTGCTGAGCTCCTTCCACCAGCCTTGCTCCTGGAACCTGAAAGCAGCAGGTTCCTTCACCAGGGCTCACTGTCCTGACAAAGCAAAAAGGAATGGCTCCTTGGAAGGATTTGCAACCAGAATGTTAATTTAGATCTAAATACTCTCAAAAAGTAGTGCCAGAGCATTACCTGGTCACTGCCTGCATCAAGACTTGTGTGTTTTTATTCGATGTAAAGCACCAGAAGTTATTTCCCTTAAGACATTACAGGGCTTTTTGGGTCAATCACACGAAACAATGCAAAATATTATGTGGCAGTACAAAAATCTTTGCACAGATCTGTGTAGAAACACATCCTCTTCCGGCAGCATGCATGCAATCTTCTTAAATTATATTTTCCTCCTCATTGTTTCTCTTTTTTTTTTTTTTTTTCATTTCCCAAATAATGTGACTTCCTGAAGTGAACAAAACAGTGACCATTTGATAATTGAGCATTAAAAGACACCAGTGCGTTGGCACTTGGTCTGCATGGTGTCTTCATGTAATTTTCTTTGCTTCTGTGGAATAAAAACATTGCACCCTGTGCGGAAAATTGACCCCTTAAATAATAACAGACATGGCTTATTGTGCATGGAGATGAATATGGAAGCAGAGTTACTATTTTGGCAGGCTGTCACATCTACCACCTCTTTTACAAAATGTTTATTTAGCTTTGTCTTGTACAGAGTGTCCCATACAAATAAAACATTTAAAGCAATGGTCAGGCAAAAGCCCAGATTTGTCACTCCTTTTTTAATAATGGGAAATTGAGTTGTGAATTCTTCATGGGCCTCATCAGGTCAGTGGAAAAATAATGGCAGGAGCAAAAAATGATGGTTGTGGGCAAAAAATTCACAATTTTACAGACCATTTGATATTTATTTTTACATGCCTGTCCTTATTCTGGTTAAGTCTGTGAAAATTTAAGAAAAGATGACTGATCCCATGAATGAATCCCTGCAGTTACTGTGGATTTGGTTCCCAGGTAAACTAAAAATGACATCTGGAGCCTCTTGCTTTCAAGTTCTCACTTTCCTGGGGCAGATTTCCATTTGTTTATGTTTTTGATGTATCTAACGAGCTAATTGGAAATGGCAGGAAATGGTCACTTTAGTAATCAAGGGAAGCTGAAGAGCTTGGAAGAATGACACCACCATAAGCCAAGTTTTCCATCAGGGAGAAGTGGTTTCGGGGCTCTGAGAATTCAGTGTCTGAAAGTGAAGCACTGGGAGAAGGCAGGATTTTTTCTGGTGCTGGCTGGGAGCTGTATTAAAAATCTAAGGCTTTTTTTTTTCCTGAAAATACTTGCACCATCATTTGAAGCAGTAAAATTTCAGTTTTTCAGAAGGCCTACATGATTTGGGGTATGATTGCAATAATATAATGTAGTAAAAATACGGATTTCAATTCTTTTGAAATCTGCTTAATTTTCCTGTCCCATGAAGGGACTGAAAAATAAATATGAATATATGAATATTAAATATATTTCATATATATATGAAATGATATGAAGGGAACTGCCCTGAATTTCACATTGTCAATACGTGGTGTATTCACAGTTATGTTTTGGGTGATAAAAACCCTCACCAAAGTTTGTCCTGTGATAATGTGTCTCTTCAGTTTGTGTTTTTAGAAAGTCAAAACACTTGTCAAAAAGAATCAAGCACCAAAGCCTTAATTTGAATAGTTTTATTTTTCATCAAAAAGACCATGTAGGAAACAGGGGGTTTTTCATGGCAGGAAAATGGTTGCTCCTGCATTTCCATATGAACCCATCTGCTGCACCTCTAAGGAAAAGTCCATTTTCCTTAAGGACACTTTGTATACACTCACACTCTTCATTGATTTGTTTTCATTGGGTATAAAATAATAAATTCAACACCAGCTCTTGAAATAAGGAAGCAGTTCTCCTTAGCAGCCTTGTTTATAAAACTCGAAAAGGGAAAAGAGCTTAATCAGGAATTTTATTTGTCATTTCAAACAGGGTGGGGAGGGGTTGTTGGTACAGTGGCAAACAACCAGATTTTGTGACATCCCTTACTAATAGTTGCTGACTATATCAGCAAGGAATCAAGCACAGATTTTACAAGGAAAAAGCTGGTTTTTTTCTAAGATAATAATTATGACTACTTCAACATTTTTAGTTTCATCTGCTGTGAGGTTTTTACCTTCAATTTCATTTTTTTTCCTGGAGGAATTATGGGTTAGTCCAGCTGTTGATCCCTCGGGAAGTTGTGCTTAAAGGCACAACTCAAATATCCATACAACCGTAACACTGAGACATTAAAACACTTTCTCTGTCTCTGGCTTTTGGACTCAAGGTGAATTTCAGGTGATGTTTCAGTGTTTCCCATGCACTGTGCACATCCCATGCATTCCGCATCCTTGCTCAACACTGATTAAAATGTCTTTCAGCAACCCCTGGATCTGGGTGCTTCGATTTTCAAGGGCAATTAATGAAGAAATAGAGCACAATGAGTTGGCAGTGGACGCCTTGAGCTGGGGTGATGTTGTACAGAGATACCCAGAGGTGATAAATCTGCAGGGTGACTTTAATATGGCCCTGAAGCTGAATTCCCCTGAGCTGGAGCGAGTCCAGAGCAGGTCCATGAGGATGATTAGAGGAATAAAACACTTCTCCTTTGAGGGAAAGCTGTAAGATTTGGGGTTGTTCAGCCTGGACAAGAGAAGGCTTAGAGAAGGAGAGACCTCAGAGCCCCTTCCAGTGCCTCAAGGGGCTCCAAGAGAGCTGGAGATGGACTTGGGACAAGGGATGGTGTGACAGGACACAGGGAATGGCTTCAAACTGAAGGAGGCAGGGATAGATGGGATACTGGGAGAAATTTTCCCTGTGAGGTGGTGATGCCCTGGCACAGGGTGCCCAAAGAAGCTGTGGCTATCCCTGGATCCCTGGAAATGTCATCATCATCATCAAAGTATCTCCTCACAGGTGTTTACAGGGTGGATGTCTCCATCTAATCAGTAACCCAGGAATAACTTGAAAGCCACTGGTGAGAAACAGGCATTGGTGGACTTCAGCCACCTGGTCTGGTTTGGGTACAGAAGGAATTGCATTTTTCTCTTCCCTGCCTGCTGCCTCTGGATCTCCACAGGTTACACCGATTATTAGAGGAGTCCAGGATGACTCATTCAAATTAAGCCCACTGTGTGTGAATGGTAAAGCCTGAAAAGAAGGAAAGTTTTGTTTATGGAGCTTGACAGAGCAAGTGAATGAGATGATGGGTCAGAGATTCCTCCTGCCTCCTGCACCATCCTCACCTCCGGCTTCCACTTCACAGCTTTCACCTGTGAGACAGAGAATCATCTCTGTGGAACAAAGCAAGGGGCTGAGAAGCAGGAATTTGCCAGGTTTTGGAAAAGGATTTCTTAATAAATCAGGTTACTCACGTGGGCACACAGGAGCTGTATCAGAGGCGGGACCTGGAAGGTGTCCTGGACGTGAGAATTTGTAAGCACAGATTTGTATAACAGACTGGGGCTGTGTCACAATCCTAAATCCTGATAAAACACCCAAGATAACTGTACCTTGTGCGGGTGTTCTGCTCCCTTCCTTATCATCATCTTATCATTTGGCAAGGCCTTCCGAATTAATCTAAGAAATATTCTGGGCATTCGTAAAAATACTCCACACACTGGAATTCAGCAAATATTTATTAATTGACAAAACACCGGTGAAGAATGTGTAACCAAAAAAAGAATAAAATTGTTCAGCTCCTCTCTGTAAAACACACAAATACAAAGGATAGGAGGTTAAAAGTTACATTCCACAAACATACCTTTTGCTGAGCTGTACTTGGTTTGGTGAGTGGTGTGGATGGGAGCCAAGGTCTCAGACCCTGAGTTCTGAATCATTGCTGCAGGGAGAGTGGAAAAATGTCCCTTGTGGCTGAGGGAAGGGAGCAGTCCAGGGTCTCCCCTGTGCAGGTCTGTGGGGGCAGTTCCCCTGAGGGTGGATGGGTTTCTGCAAGGCTGTTTCCCAAGAGATGTGAAAATCCAAACTGAAGATCACAGGTATGGAGCAGCCACTCGGTTGTGGATGAGCTGTGAACATCATGGGTCATATTAGTGGAGTTTTGGTAGGTATTAAATCCCAAATATTATAAAAGCATCATCATGGGGTGGTGGCTGGAAGGTGCAAGAGTAAATTAATTTTAGTATCTCAAGTAAGAAATAAAAATCCCCCTTAAACTTTGAAGATGATACAATTTTTTTTACTCTGAGGCATAGGACATCACCCATCACTGACTTCTGCGTTACTCAGATTATTTTTAATTTGTGATGCAGTTTTAGGCCTGTGCTTCATTTACCTTATTGACCATCAAAGTCAGGAGAAAAACATACAGAGGGCCAAGCTCATTCCCAGTGTAGATCTGGAGATATTCCAGAGCTGTCTGGACACAATCCTGTGCCGTGAGCTCTGTCATGACCCTGCTGGAGCAGGAGGTGGGACCAGGTGACCACTATGGTCCCTCCCAATCTGACCCATTTCTGTTGAAATCAGCTAAACACCTGATTTTCAGCAGGCTCCACATTTTTCTCTTTCTGATGGAAGATCACTCCCTTGCATGCAGGGGCATCTTTGGCTGAGAAAAACCTTCCTGGTCCATGCCTTTCTGTTTTATTGTTGGTGATACATGGCCGTATTCCTGTTTTGAAGTGGCTGCAGCACGCTGTTGATGAGATCTCAGATCTGCTGTCATGAACTGTTTACATTTGGTCAATGGGAGCAAAAAGGGGGAAAATATCACAATGGCAAATTGCAGCTGGTAAATGTCACTCCCAGACAGGGTGACAAATGAGTAATGAGCGCTCTGCCATGGCGTGTGAAGAAAGCCGGTCTTTTACGAGCACTTCAATGCAGAACACTTTTATTATGACTGACATCCTTCTCAGGGCTGAGTTCCTATCACCATATCCTTCCTGAGTCTCCCTTGCTCAGGTCAGTCCTGTGAAACAATCCACATTTCTCAAATTGTTGTTCCAAGCTGCAAACCTGGCAAACGCAGCGCTAGAATCTGCTCTGGGTTTGTTGGGGTTGGTTTTTGGTCAGTAGCAGGTGAATAAGTGAAAATCTGAAAATTAGGCTTTTAAATTTTTTTTTTTCAGAATGAAATATACACAACTGTTGAGTCATCTGAGAGAGAAAACAGGTGTTTAATAGGTGCATGCTGTGTGTACTTTTAAAAAAGTAAAAAAAAAATCACGGAATCACAGAATATCCTGAGCTGGAAGGGACCCACAAGGATCAAGTGCAACTCCTGGCCCTGAACAGGACACCCCAAAAATCACACCACCTGTCTGTGTGCATGAGTTGCAGGGGCCACAGAATGAGGAATTAGAACTATAATTATTATATTTATTTTCATTGTGAGTGGAATCTGTATAAGCATTCAATAAAGCAATAGTGTTAAGGCACGTGAAAACAGAGGGAAATATGATGAGTGAGAGGCTATATTGAGAACTATGAGCAAAGGCTGAAAGAATTGGGATTATTCAGCCTGGAGAAGTGAGTGACTTAATTGCAGCCTTCCAGTACCTGAAGGGAGCCTGCAAGAAAGATGGAGAGAGACAATTTACAAAAGCATAGAGTGATAGGAAAAGGGGGAATGGCTTCACCCTGAAAGAGGACAGGTTTAGATTGGATATTGGGAAGAAATTCTTCCCTGTGAGGATGGTGGGGCCCTGGCACAAGTCACCTAGGGAAACTGTGGCTGCCCCTGGATTTTTGGAAGCGTCCAAGGCTGGGTTGGATGGGGCTTGGAGCAACCTGGGATAGTGGAAGTTGTGCCTGCCCATGGCAGGGGTGGAACTGAATAATTTTTAAGGTCCCTTCAAACCCAAACCATTCCATGATTCTGTTGGAGCCTCCTGTAATAGCACCAGCCTGGGTTTAAATTCTTGTAACAGCTGGTGCTCTCTAAATACATATTGACCCTCTGCTGCCTCCTTTCAAGTCTTCTCAGCTGCTAAGAGCAAAGAAAGGCAATTTGTAACCTAAAGTATGAAAACAGCATTTTTTACTCTCTCCTTGATTTTTCCACTTCACATATTCCATGTTTAATGTGTAACTGAAATAAGAATCTTCTTCATTTTGTGGACAGCAAAACATCAGCACGATCTGCAAGGAGAAGGTGATTTATGAGGTTTCCAGGATGCAGGGAACAGGTGACTTTTGCTTAAAGGAAAAAAAAATCATGTTCCTGGCTTAAAAAAATAATCAAGTAAAAGTAAAGCCATCGAGAGAATATATGTTATCTACAATCGTTCCAGAAAGCGTTTCCTACAGAACAACAATTACAAGTCATTGTGAGTCCCTTGGGAACAGCAGTCAAAAACATCAGCAGTTAATTACTAGAACTTCCTAAATCAACCTTCTTTGGCATGACATGAAGTGAATGAGAGCAATAAAAGCAAGGAAGTGCATTGTGCTTTGTCCTGTCCAACTCCTGTTCGGACAGGCGTAGGTCACAAGCACAAATGTAACCAGGCATGAATTGTTGGGTTTTATTGTTGTTTTATTTATTTTTTTTAATATTTTAGTTCTTGGCCTTGGATTAAATTAAACCAGCGTGCTGGAAAGGCCAAGGTAAAATGCAGGGCCAGGTCTTGAGGCTGCGTAAATCCTCTGAGTTGTGCCATGGCCACACCTTCAGAGCAGAGTCCCTGCTCCAGTAAAGCATCAAAGGTATGGAAAAAATATGTCCTAGAGTGGTGAAATAAAGGGAAGCTGAACAATCTGTTCTTAGTGGGGTTTCCAGGGCTGTATATTGGGGTGCTGCTAAATTTTCTCATATGCAGTTTGGGCAGGTGGAGCTTTGTCTTTGCCTTGCCCCAGGTGCAGCTTCTGTGGCTGCTGGGGTGAATCTGGAAGGAAGAGATACCCTTAGCTATGGAAAAGCGAAATATTTCATGTGGACCCTGCTTCAAAATCGATTTCTTTGCTTTAAAACCAGTCTGAAAGAACTAGAATATTTCTCTGATAAAATGGTTGCTGCTGGTTTTCACCAGTCTTCTCATTCCTGCCCTTGTTTCTCATGGTGGGATGGAGAAAACATTTCACCAGCTGATTTGGTGAGTCCTCCTGGGAAAAAGAGCTTGGAGTAGGGATGTGAATGGGGCACCGTTGTCAGCATCGCACAGCTTTGGCTCGGAGTGAATGAGAAGGAAACTCAGAAATAAAACTCGTGGCTTAATTGGAGGGAGGGAGCTGCGGGGAAAGGCACACACCAACAAATGGAACAGAAGCTGTTTGTCAGGAAGAGGTTTATAGGATCTCACATCTTCACAGATGTGGATGAGGAGAAGCTGGCAATTGATATAGGGTGGCTGAAAGGAAGAGAGCACGAGATGTTCACCAGACAGGGCTCCCCAGACGTTGGGAAATTATTTTTGGATTACAAGTTGTGCAAGTCATGCTTGGTGCCATGGAAGGGCTGGCCAGAAAGAGCAATAAACCAGGCAGAATGTTTCCCTAAGCCATTAGCATTGGTGATTAACAGCTAATCACCATAAAGCCAAAGGCTCATCAAGGACTTGAGGAACTACAATTAGGTGGAGGAAACCCAACGATGTGATCGGTGCCAATTGAGTTCTTTCCTGGGGCTGGTGAGCAGCTGAGACCCACTGAGATATCCTGGCTTGGCCAAAGAAATGCTCCCCAAGGGGATCCTGAGAGCTGTGGGGTTTACTGCCCTCACAGGAACAGGGAGCATATGAAGATTACATAAAACTCACCGTGGGATGATTTTACAGCAGCTGTGAGTGTGTGAAAGTTATTATAGGATATTCAGAGAGGGTCCAATCAATGTGGCTTGGGGAGGAGCAAGTGTGGGAAAACAGAGAGGTAAGGGGATAAAAGCTGTAGAGCATGCAAAAAAACCTGGGCTGGCCACGCTCTGCTCTTGCTCAGCTCAGTCTGCCCTGTCTCCTTATTAAACTGCATTTCCAGGTATTTTCCTGGGCAAGGGGCCCTCACAGGTTTGTGTGAGGTCTTAGGGCCAGCAGCTGCAGAAGGGAATATGGCTCATGGGGCTTGTGTGCCTGTGGGAACTGGAGAGACCAGGCTGTGGTGTTCCCTGAGGAACTGCACTCCTGCACACATGGACATACCTGGTTTGTTGAGAGAATTCAGCCCAGGGTGTTCCCTGAGGAACTGCACTCCTGCACACATGGATATGCCTGGTTTGTTGAGAGAACTTCAACCCAGCTGGAGAGAGGAGGAGAGGAGAGGTCTGTGAGCCAGGCCTGGCAGAGACCATGGCCCTGGGACAGATACTGGAGGGGCCAGAGGGTGGCAAGTTGCCTAGTGGAAGGTCTGAAGGTCTCAAGCAGCTTCTGGGGAGGTTGTGGGGTGTGTGCACAGCTGTGGGGACACACACTGGACCTCAGCAAGCAGGGTTGAGGAATGTGGAGTTGTGGCCACATCCACTGGGATCTCAGATCCAATGCCTCTGACGTTCATCATCCTGACCCATGATCCCGCATCATCATCATCATCATCATCCCTCTGATCCTCACTGAACTTTGGTGCTTGTGATGATTGGCTTTCAATCATGGCGTGAGTTCCCAAGGGAGAGATCAAGCTTTTGGGTACCTGTTTCAGGCTATTTTTTAAAAAGGAAATAAATTTCCTGTTAATCCTTATGTAAGGTTCTAACAGCACTAATGGAGAGCTGCAACCCCTGAGGACTCCCTGTGCTCTGCATCTCTGGGATGGAACCTGTTGCTCCATAACAAATGCTCCTGAAAGGACTTGTAGGGCATATGTGCTGACTTCAGAACCCAGAGAAATCTCCTTTGTTCCTCATCCCACTGCAGACATTTATCAGTCACATCACACCACTCCACTTCAAATTTCTCTTCCATGAGATCATCTCTGTCTTTCTTCTTACCAACAATCCAGATTTTTTTTTTCTCCCATGTTTCTACAGATCTGGAAGTGTTTCAGGCTAGGCTGGACAGGGCTTGGAGCAATCTGGTCTAGCAGAAGTTGTGTGGAGCCATGGCAGAGGTTGGAACTGGATGGTCTTTATGGCCCCTTCCAGCCCAGCTGTTCTGGGATTATGTGTGATTCTGTGGGCAGTGGGTTTCTGGTTTAACATTTCCACTCATCTTTTCCATCATAAAAAGTTATGAAATGCCAAACCAGTGTGTTGTGCCTTACATCCAATACTAACCACAAATCCAAGATTAAATGCCAGGTGTCTGAACCAGTATTTTATTACTGATTTTTAACTCCACTGAACCCCAGTGAAACTCTAACATCAGCTTCTGCTTTGGTGTGAGTTTTAATGGCAATTAATATAAAAATATTCTCATTATCTAAAAAATATCCAACACATAGACAGATACAAGCAAATAGAATTTATATTATGGATAACTTTGATCTGTGATCAAAATCCAAAGGCAAGCCACTACCAGAGCCTTACAACAAATGCAGATCCACTCTCTTCTGCTCTTCATCTTCAGAAATATTTTATGCTTAGATGTGCTTACCTGCTCTTCACCAGTGGATGACCTTTATTTTAATCTGTGGTTTTTGCTTTTCAGTTTGTTTCTAAGGATTTAAGAAAATAAAGGACTTTTTCTAATGAACAAGCTCATTAGCATGTCTCAATCAGGGTTTCCTGGGAAAACTCATGGCAATTGTGCCTGTTGTGCTGTTAAAGTCTGCAAATCATACACAAATTTTAAGTGTGAAAGAACTGGAAAAACAAACTCAGGAAAGAGATGATTAGCCAGGAGATTTTATCTGGGTTTAAGTCAAATCATAGCTTACTTGTTTCTTGTAATCACTTTTATGTTCAAAAACATAAAAATGTAATCACCTTATATTCAAAACCCTTCCAGCTGAAAAAAAGTTGCATTTTGTTTACTGCAGCACAGGTCTGCTTTCCATTTTATACCCAAAATGGGGCAAAACGAGAGGAAGAGCTTTACTTTTCCATCCTCTCTGGAGTTAAAATTCTCTTGGGCTCGAAGAGCAGCTCTGAGCACCCATGACACAGACAGATACCCAAATATCAGAATTGTGTGAAATGCTGCTTAAAACCTGATAAAATTTTAACTTTATCCTTGAAATGTTTTGTCAGAACCCATCACCTGGCAGAACTTTTAGGGCCAGAGGAGTGGATGGCCCATCCTGACCCACCTTGAGTGGAATACACAAAAGCAGAGCACAGCACACAGGATGAGTTGTGACTTCAGAGGCATTTTCTCCGTGCTCTTTCTGAGCTTGCAGAGTCTTTACCTGCTTGTCCCAGCACCAGGATCGGTGTCATTTACGCACAAGGAGCCCTTAGTGATCTCAGGGCTCAGCAGGATCTTTTCCAGCAGGGATTTTTGAGCAATCCCAGTGCTGTGTGTAGGAAACGGCCTCTGGTGACATTTTTCTGGTGTTGGCACCAGTGCCAGCCTGTGCCAAGATGTTTGCTGCTGTAACAAATAAACTCAGCCACGGTGCAACTGCCTTTGTGTAAATTAGGAGTGAGAAGGGTGAATGCTCCAACATCCTCCAGAGCTAGAGTGTAAAACTGCTGCTTCATCCAAAATTAGCAGCATTTGGCAGCCCCAGCTTAGCCTGAACATCCTTCTGAAAGTACCCATGTTGCAAATGAGATCAAGTTATTATTAAATTAAAATGACTACCTAAAATGTCCTGGCTGCCCTTCTATAAATTGAAAATGGAATAAAGAATATAATGACAACAGCAATACGTGATTGCAATAAGGGGAAGGAAATGGGAGAAGAAAGAAAATAATTTCAAAACTTCAAATAACTTCAAATAAACTGCCCTCATCCAGTTGTCTTTTGTTTACTTCTGTCCTAATATGCTTAAGGGTATTCAGAGAAATCTTTATTAACTGAGTTTAATTTTTCACTTCCTATTTCTTAACAGCATGGAGTTTGAGAACAAAACTCTTTGTACTCCAAAGTAGTACATCTTTGTACTCTAACATGCAGAATCCCATTGCAAAATAAAAAGCAAAATTCCTCTGTGATTTTGAATGGATGCTGTAAAATTAGAAATGAAACACTTGAAGACCAGGTTGGACAGGGCTTGGAGCAACCTGGTCTAGTGGAAGGTGTCCCTGTCCATGGCAGGGGATTGGAACTGGATGGGCTTCAAGATCTCTTCCAACCCAAAACATTTTGGGATTCTCTCAGAATTAATCAGGGAACTTCTTGCCTTTAATACTTCTAGTATCCATCAGTTTCATGTCTTAAGGGCCTTCTACCCCTACTGGCACAAGATGTTTAGAGTAATTCATAGCAGGCTCTTACAGCCCTACACATTCCCAATTCCCAGCAAAAGAGTCTGACTGATCTCCACCCATCACTTCTTTGAGGAGAAAAGTTTTGGAATTGGATTGAAAGAAACTCAGTATGAAAGATAATGTATCCCATTAAAAGGATTTAAAAGGGAAACTCCATCCCTGTTGAAATCAATCTGATCTGATTTCAAAATGAAGAGGATTTCACTAAAAATAGCTTTGAAGTATCTGGAATCAAATTAAAAATCCAAAATTGAGAATAGGTTCTTGATTTGGTAGCTCCCAAAGCATAAAACAAATAAATATAAGAGTCTTAAACCAACTGACTGTGTGTTATTCCATTGAGCTGGCCTATTTCAGCTGGAGTTTTATGGCCATGGTGCACTTTCGGTGCTAAGTCAGTGATGGATTGTTCCTCACAAAAATAATCATATCATATTTTTCAGATTAATTAACTGGGTGAGCAATTACAGATTCCCAGACAACATGTAGCCTTGACTTAAACAGAAAAATTCTGTTCACTTTATGAAAAAAAAAAAATTGGCTACACAAAGTTCTTGGTTTTTATCTGTTAATTTGTGTTTCCTTTCAGGGAATAAATGTCTACTCCTATGAAGCTTTTACCAAAGAAGGCAAAATACAGAGACTTTAGCCAGGTGAAAATAATCAGTCAGGACCTGACAAGTGAAGGATTGTTTACCAAGGTTAGCAGGGGAAAAAAAAAATGGAGAAATCTTGGAACTGAAACAACCGAATCTCTGATTCAACAGAAAATGGGGATGTGGAAAGAGCAGTGCTGCTACCAAGGCAAACGTGCTGAAGAACCAGCCTGGGCCAGGGGAAACGGGACCTTTCCCTGCCCCAGGAAGCACAGGAGGGTCATTAGTGCCTAATCACTCCCCGAGCATTCCCTGGGAAGCACTTTGAGGAGAGCACCGCATGCTCCTCGTCTCCTTTTTAGGGAAGCGATGTGGAGGGGATGATCCCACAGCCTCCTCTTGCCAAGGAGCCAAAAGAACAATTTCTCTGTATTTAATCAACCTCCTTAGGCTCATTCTGTAAGAATAAGGACTGAGAAGAGGCAGAGAGTGGTCGTACGTGGCTCACTTTAATACTGGGATCTCTGAGACATCCCTGCTTCCTGCTTTTTAAAGATAGTTCTGAAAACTTAATCACATTTTTAATTGGTTTTCACAATTTTAGAGCTGTCAAGGTAAGGAGAGCTTTAGGACTGTTGTTATAATGACAGAACTCCCTTGCTTTCTGACATTTTGCTCAGAAGCAACAGACCATATTGAACCCATTTCCATTTTAACATCTATTGAGATGTCTCAGTTATGATACAGCTGTCTTGGGCTTTCAGTAAAGTCCAGAGACATTTCCAAAAAATGGTGCAGATTTCACATTGCCTCTAATGACTGAATCATTAGGCTAAACCAATCACACCTGGGCAGTGTGGGCAGCACATGGAGGGAGGGGATTCTCCCCCTCTGCCCCACCTGCAGAGCTGCCCCAGCCCAGCACAGGGAGGACCTGAAGCTGCTGGAGAGAACCCACAGGAGGCACCAGGATGATCCCAGGGATGGAGCAGCTCTGCTGGGAGGAAAGGCTGAGAAAATTGGGATTGTTCAGCCTGCAAAGGAGATTTCAGGGTGACCTCAATGTGGCCTTGCAGTTGCTAAGGGAGCTCAGGAAAGATGGACAGAGACTCTTTACAAGAGCCTGGAGTGACAGGACAACAGGGAATGGCTTCAAACTGGCAGAGAACAGGTTTAGATGAGATATTAGAAAGAAATTCCTCCCTGTGAAGGTGGGGAGGCCATGAAACACATTACTCAGTGGAGCTGTGGCTACTCCTGGATCCCTGAAAGTGTCCAAGGCCAGGTTGGACGGGGCTTGGAGAAGCCTGGGATAGGGAATGGTGTCCCTGCCCATGGCAGGGGGATTGAAGGGACATGAGCTTTCAGATTGCTTCCAACCCAAGCCCTTCTGTGATTCTGTAAAAGCAGCAAGAGCTCCTTGTCAGACAATAAGGGCTGAGTGTTTGGCTTCCATGTTTTGAATCCCAATGTCCCGGATTTTTTCATTTCTAACAACTTAGATGGCAGTAGGTAAATAAGGTTCAAATTCATACCAAATACAAAAAAAATATTCTGGAAACTAAGGTGAAGCAAGCCCAGAAGATGCCTTAAAATTCTTCCTTTTCCATGTCTCTCTGCTGCTATTATGTCATAACCAAAACTCAGTAACCACAATCTAAACTACACCATAGTATCCAGCAAGATCATTCCTATCCATTACTGGCTCCACAACAGGGAAATGAAAGAAAATAATATTTCCCTTTCTCTTCCCATACATCAATCGTAACTTCTCATTAGGTTTTATTTTACATGTCAGATTAAAACTTGAATGAGGTTCAGGGTGCACAGAGTCCCAGGCAACACTTTAGTTTTAATAAAATTATTTGCATCTGTTAAGATGCATATGAAGATTACTTGATTCTTTTTTTTCCTCTTTCCAAAATACTTGGCACTCAACGTAAGTGATGGAATTTAGAGTTCTGACCCTTAAGACTCCTGTCAGCAAACTGAGGATGCATAGCTCTGAAAAGACTGAGCTAGATTTAACCTGGTATTATATGAATCAGTTTGCAGTCAAATAAAAAACCAAAAATAGAGTAATGGCTCATATTTTTTAATGTAGACATCTGAGATTTACTCTCTTTTTTGGCATCATGCAGACCAACACTGTTGGAACATTAGAGGGCTTTATAGATTAATTTGTTTTTCATTTACCCAACAGGTTTGGTCAGAGATGCTGACGATTTTTGCTAGGTATTTCTGAAAAGATATGGTTTGGCAGCTACAGGGGATCTTACAGGGAGGCCTGAAGCTAAACAGAACTCTGTGTGCAGAGAAGATCTGTCTGTTCTCAACAGGTAGCTCTTGTCAAGGACCTACAGGTTCAGCTCAGGTGATCCCTCAGAAGTTGATTATTCAGGTTTGAAACTTAAATGTTCTGGAAATCAGCCCAGAACTTGCAGCATTTAAGGACAAAACAAAACAAATCAAAACTTTCTGGAAGTTACTTCTGAGGTGATCGCCGTGTTCTGTGAATTTAAAATAGAACAAAGCTGGCTTAATTGTGTTGACTGGGTCTGAAATACCACGAATCCTACGCCTTCCGCATAATCCTGGCAGGTTGGTGTTCTGTCCTGGCCAAATCTCTGTTGTACCAAAGAAGGAAAACATGTAAGAAAATGTTGTTTCATGGAATTAGTCAATTTTTCACATGTCAGGAAAGCTACAATGAAAACTGAAGTGGGTTTTCATTTGTTCAAAAGTAGATTATCATCAAAAGAACAGAGCAGAAAGTCTGTTTTGCTCTAGAAGTGAATCTATAACTTGTGAATAAACCTTTGACAACATTTCAATTTATGCTGAGCTGATTCAAATTATGTGCTCAAGTTTTATGCAATATTTGGCTTCCAGAAAGAGAGAGAGCATGAAAGTGGGAGATAAATTGACAGACAAACCACAGGCTCTGCCTAGAAGTGCAGAATGTGCCTTGTGATTTCTGTCAAAGGTGTTTATGAGACTGTGTTACGCGCAGGTAATTGCAAGAATCTGCCACTAAATTCCCTAAATTAGCAATTCTGAGCATTTCATCTGGGTTTGGGGGAAAAATGCTCTTTTAGATAGAGTCCAAATAATATTTAAAGAACAACGAAGCAGCAAAAGAAAACAGATTGTAAATGAGAAATGTAGCCCAACAGAACTCCAGTGAAGAATGCTACAAGCAAACCTCCAGCCAGACTGCCTCTGACAAAATGCTTTCCCAACTGCTCCCAACTATGTGCTTTCCTGCCAAGGCACATGAAGCAGTTCATTAGGAAGAAATGCCTTTATCTGTTGGCCCAGAGTTGGGAATGTAGGTGGGGTTACACCACTGTGTCCCACAGAAGGGGCCAAGCTCCCACGAGACCTGAGCTTCGTTGTGCGGTTGCCCCTTCTTGTTCCGTCGCCTTTCACGGTCAATCCTGCCACCTTGGCCTCTCCTCACCCTTTTCCCCTTTGGAAGTCTCCTCTAGCTGTGTCTCTCCTGTAACCCAAATCTGCTTTCCTGGTTCTACCCCTCACACTACAGAACAACATTTCATCAAAACGCATTTCTAATTAATACGTGCTGGATTTGGTCCCGCCTCGGAGAAAAAGTCCAACTGATTTGGGTGGGAGGAGGATCAATCTTTGTTGTGTTCTTTTTGGTTAGGAATGTACCAAGATCCTGTGAAGCCTAATCAAATAAAGGGATTTGTCTCTGACAGCCTCTCTGTCTCTCCTGAGTCTTTAGGAGGCTGTTCAGTTCATTAAAAGCACCTTGGAAAATGTTGCTCTTGGAGATGGCAAAAGGCGCAAACATGATTAGCTGCAGATGAGCAATTTCTTTTTTAAAGATCAGGAAATTAGAATCCAAGCTTTGGAAATCTTTTCTGCTCTGTGGCACCAGCAGTTCCTTCTCACTGCACTTGGGAAGGATTATCTGAGCCATGATTCTTTCCTTGCTGTGTGTTTCGGAGTGCACCACAGCCAAGCCAAGCAATGCACACCAGCACTGCTCTGTCAGGAGAGTCATGCTTTTAATGGCATTTCCCCCTCATGAACTGGTGTAAGATATTCTGCTGGAACACATTTTTCCAGGGCTGGAAAACCAAGTAAGAATGGCTGGGAGAGCAGCAGAGCATGTGCTGGATTGTGTAGGGTCTTCCTGCTGCCTTCGAGTCAATATTTTCCTTCTGGGTGATGCTCATGACCAGTGATTTGAGTTAACAGAAGCCAAACCAAAAACCAAACTGAAAAATCTTATTTTTCTTTTTTTTTCTAGTCATACTTACAGGTCCAAATCAACCTTGTGTCTTTTTGTCTTGGGCACTGCACACTTCAGCTGGGTTTGTGCTGTTAAAGATGACCAGGGCCGGGCCTGCAATCTTCCATAGTGACCTCCTCCCCAAAACATTTTCACTCCGTGCCATTTTTCTCTTTCCCAGAAAAGGCTCAGAGATGTTTCAAATACTACCACGGGTCAGAGCCTGTTCCCAGAAGGAGGTGTGGGTGAGGCCACTCTTTTTTTTTCACATGGACAAAAGTTTAGCCATATGGCCATAAGATGAATCACACCACTTGACTTCAGGGCCAAGGAACAGGTCCTGGACTGTTTGTCCTGCTTGTGTTGGTGTACCCTTTTGTAATCAGAGAAAGGGCTTGCCTTTTAATACTTGCAACCTCAACAGAAAAGAAAATCAAAAGGGAAAAATAAGAGAAATATTATTTTCCAGATGGTACGGAGAGATTAAAGAGATGTTTGCTTAGTGCAACGGAGCATTGTACAGATGTCCTGGAGCTAGTGCTGACCTGTGGTTGATACATGCTCACCACAATGATGAATAGAATATCTTTGCTGGCCCATCAAACTTTAAAAGTCGGCTCAAATTCCATATAACCAAGAACACTGAGAAAGTCAATAGAGTAGCAAAAAGACAGTGGAAAGGAGACATAAAAGGAGGATACTTTATTTTAATCCTTTTATTGCGTCTGGAGTGTGACTCCAGCAGGTTTGGTTCCATGCAAAACCTCAGCTGCTGAGCAGTTGTGTCATTTTCTGGTGGCATTTCCCTGCCTCAGAGCTGCAAGTCCCTTCAGCTTTTCATGGAAGGATAATCAGACCACAGCAGTGCCTGTGATGTCCATTCATCATCTTCCTTTTTTATCTCCTAGAATTTTAAGTTTTTCCACCCTTTTAGAGTACTGGAAAAGTCTGAATCCTGATAGAACACCAACATGAACTCTTTAATATGAAAATTGCATATTTATGCTCATGATGGGCCATCCCACCTTATTTACAGAAGGACACCTCTAATCAAAGTTACTGAAATCCCAACTCAGCTCCCCTTTGCTGTGGGTGGATGAACTGGGGATTTATGACCTTGTCCTACAATAATTTTAATGCTGACCATATTTCCTTGGTTTTTGCCCCTTTGCCTTAAACACTGGTAATTTTCCCTAAAAATTTTCTGGCTGAAAGTTCTATATCTTGACTTGACTGTTCACCCAGTGAAATGCTTTTGACTAAATTTATCTGCCTTTTAAGTTGTTTTTAAATTGCCTTTAGCGTGTGATGTTTCCTTATCTTGGACAGGAGAGAGGAAAAAGGAAGGAGGCTATTTCTGCCATCTCTTTCCTCCCGCAAGAAACCCTCCTCCCCCTTCCCTTCTCCCTGCCTCCCAAAGCTTTTGTTCACTTAAAATTAGCCCTTTGAGGTGTTCTTGGGAAAATCAGGCTGCGCACGGCGAGCAACTCCCAGTGGGGAGGTTTGTTGCAGTAAACATGGGGCAGGACCTCAGTGAGTCACCTGGCTGGCATCCCCCCACTGCAGGAGGGACAGGGCAGTAGGAAACCCCATAAAGAAACATGCCACCACCACCAGGGATACCTCAGTGAGACCATTTCCCATCCCATCCTACCAGCAATTCTCTGCAAGTGTCAGTCCACTCAGTAATTAGCGGGCACTGGAGCCTGGCTCTGATCTCATTGCCATTGTTCGACCAAAGGAAGGATTCAAAACAAGGCTTGGGGCCAAAAGTAAGGTCTGGAATGCTTTTAAAATTCAGGTTATCTTGCCCCTATGCCTTTTTTCCCTTCTAATTTCCCTTGAAGCTTAATTTTAGTGACACCCACTGGCCAAGGCTCAGCTGTAATGAATGCCTGGTAGCCCTGGCTGGCTTGGAGAAAAGCATCAGAGCAGTCTGATCTTTCTGCCCACACCTGCTGCTCAGTTCAGCCACCCAGAAATGCCTGGGAGCACTCTTGCATCCAAAAATGCCTCCACTGCAGCTTTTCCCAATAAAGGCGTTGCAGGAGGGGTGCAGCAAAACAAATTATCCTTTGTCAGCCTTTGATGAAAAAAAAGAAAGCATGTGGGATGTTTTATTCAAACCACCTGTCAGGATCTTTCAGAGAAGCAGCGTGAAATGGGAAGGAGAAGAAACACACAGAATGACCTTTCTTGGCATCTCCATTATCTGTTTTGTTGCTCTGGAGTGGAACACATGGATTCAGGGTTTGTTTTGCAGGAGAGGGAGGGTGACAAATGCTAACAGTGTGTTTCAGGGACTCTGCTGGGCAGAAGGTTTATGGCAGCTTCTGAGAGCTTTGAGGATAGAGGGAAAGGGCTTTATTTGATGTTTAAGTGGTACCTGGGCAGCTTGGAGGATGAACTTCTTTCTCATTCTCTTGCTTTTCTCTACATGTAGATCAAACTTCAGGTTCTAGGAATCCCAGATCTCACCTTTCTGATGCCTTAAGCTTTGACTTTCATATTTTCTGATTCTGTGCTGCCTAGAGGTGCAGTTCTGAGCCCCATATTAAGTGCCAGTCAGATCTCTTTACAGAGGAGGTAAACAAACCAAATCCTTTTCCTGCTGAAGACCAAGGACAGCTGTTACAAGTTTTCAGGCCCAAAAAGCACAAACAACAGTGCCTGAAGAGAGAAAACAAGAAGGATGGGGTCTCACAACATGAAGCTGTAATTGCACAATTAAACTCCAATACACAAATGGACCAAAACTTATAAAGGTGTGAGACCTTGTGACCCTTTGTCCATTTTGTGACCATTCTAAGTCCACCTTGGGTGTAGCCCTGGCCAGGCTCTTGTCCTGCCCAAGGTGGATCCTTAAAGGCCTTTCAATAAATACCTACTTTATTCTCTAGCTTTGTCCAGTCTCTGTTCCAGGTCAGCCTTCCCAAGGCATCATTTCTAACACTGCAGTTATGTAGATCTTCAATGCTTGCCTTGGAACACCAATGACTTAAAGCTTCCTTACATTAATAAAACCTTGTTTTCATAAATGGGAATTTAACTCCAAAGTCTTGCTGTGTGCTGTAAATGAGACACATCTGGTGCCCTGGCATGAATTTATCACCTTTTTACAGCTCGTACCTTCAACCAAGCCAGTTCTTGTTCTGGAGGTGGAGCAGGCAGGGCAGCACAGACCTCAGCATGGGGGAATTGTTCTGCCAAGGGCTGTTTTGGTCTGGCCCATCAGACACCGACCCCACAGGGCTGGCATTCACTGCTCAGGGCAAACACGGGCTGGGAACAGGACATGGCTTTGAGAGGCTGGATAAATGGGTGGACTGTTCCCCAGCAAGTGCCCATTCCTGTGACACTGGAAGTTTACAGCTCGTGGTGGAAATGGGTATGTGTTTTCTGCCCCACCAAACAGAAAGCTTTTCTTCAGATGAAGCTGGATGTTTTATTGAGCTGTTGAATTTTGTGGTTTTATGGCATGGACACGCTTATCACGAAGGAAAAAAAACCCCACAGAATCAATGGTAGGTCTGATATTTCATCCAGAATGGAGCAATGGCACAGAACCAGGACATTTCATATTACATTTTCATCTTCTGTTTTAATAGACATCTTTTAAATTTACATTTTGAAACCATCAATAAGTTCATTTTCAAAAAATACCCTCAAAGGCACAAAGGAAGCATGTATCACCTGTCAGAACTATAAAATGAATATGTTTTCAAATCAAAGATTTTATAAAAATGAATAAATATCAGAGCTCAGAAGTCATGCATATGTACACCACCAAGAAAGTATTTCCTGATTTAATTTTTTTAAATAATTCTTCACTTCTAGGGAATTTTTCATTAAAAAATTAATTTTGAAAATTTATCATTTCACAAAATTGATCAAATATGATAAAGAGAAACAAATAGAAAGCCATGCCTGAGTGAAAGAATAATGAAGAAATTAAGGACTGCAAATGTTGTCTTGAGGTGAAACAAACAAAAAACCAAACAAACAGAGGAATGAACATAAAAAAACCCAAGAGGCTTCATGGGCTGAGACCTTGCAGTGATGAGAATGAACTGATGTGTCACTCTTCCTTGTGTTTGAGTGACCTTTATAGAGTTCTAAATTTATGTGTACAAAGGACTTAAATTCAGGCAGAGTAAAGAAACACAGAACTCAACTGTCTATGGCTGAATTCCACCAGATTTCCATTGTGATGACTAACAGAAGGTGGACTTCTACCCAAAAGAAAATTTCATCTACCTTAAAATAATTCTGCTTCTCCTTCCGTATCTGGTGGGAGGAGGAGAAGTCATGTGTCAGTGTTTCTTCTGCCTCCAAGATTTTACATAGAAGAGCTGTTTGTGGCTCTTACTCTGATGATCTTGATATCATGCATAGTAAATATTAAGACTGTTGAGGAATTTTTTTGAAGGGAAGTTTTCTCAGCTTCTGAATCATTTGTCTTCCTGAGCACTGAAATAAAATGTCCATTGATTTTGCTGCCCAGAACGGTGCAGCCCTGTATAAGGTAATGAGGAATTCTCTTCCTTTAATATTTGGAAACAAACAAAAAAGCAAAAAATAAGTTTTCCCTCTTCTAACACTTTTCTTAGGATACAGTTTCCACAACATTTTCCTTTCAGGAACGAACCAGTAGATAAAATTTTTCCTTAATATCCCTGATTTCCTGTCATATTCTGGTCTCTCTTGAGTCATGGCCCTCTGCTGACTAATTGAACAGGATGAACATTGTGACGCTGAGGTTCAAGGTGACACACAGACAGGTTCTGTTGTTATCCACATGGGAAAGATGAAGCTGAGGGCTGTCATTGGCATCACCAAGCACTGGCATCAGTCCTAGGAGGGATTGGAAGCTGTTGTTCATAGCTGGTCCCAGATGGGAGTTTGTTGACCTCTATGTGAGCACCTTTCTTGGGTCACTCTCTTTCCTGGGCCCTGACCAACTCTTCTGAGCTCTTTGGTACCTCCTTGCTCCATCCTGCCTCTCTGGTTTGTGTGTCTTGAAAATATTTCCAGGCTAAGCAGTGGATGTGTGATAGTTCACTGAACTGTAAACCACCCACTTAGATCACCTTCTGTACGGCCTGAAATGAATTTAGCACTTGTCTTTAACAATTTCAGAGTTTTTTTTCTGAGGAGAGTAAAGAATTTAACCAGGTTATAGAGGATGACACCTTATCCAGCAATGTCCAGCACAGACTTCATTTTGAAGTTAAGTAAATACAGGTGCATGTGGAGCTGGTTGCAAAAATACATTACCATTGAAATATAAAATATGCTGTGTTGGAAGGGACCCACCAGAATCATCGGACCCAGCTCCTGGCCTTGCACAGGACCCCCCAAAAATTCCACTCTGGACCTGAGGATGTTTTCCAAATGCTTCCTGAAACCAGGTAGCTTGGAGCTGTGCCCATTCCCTGGGGCCCACCACTCTCTGGGGGAAGAACTTTTTACTGTTATCAATCTAAACCAAAAATTCTATTTGTCTCCATCCAAAAAGGACACTCAGACAGGAGGAACTCAGTGTTTTGGGGGGTCCTGGGTCTGTCATCCCCACCACACCTGGGATATTGGGAACACTTCTTTGTTAAAGGGAACAAGCAAGTGATGCCCCCATTCCCTCTGTGATGAATCCCCAGGACTCTTTGCTATACATGAAGGAAGGAGTGGGGGAAATAAAATAAAACAGAAAAAAGTCCAGGAGCATCTTGAGGACTGTCAGGAAAACAGATGGGACATGAACACAAGCTCTGTAGCTACAAGCGATACCTCTTATTTTCTCTTTGGAAAATTGTTACAGATACTCAAGGAAAATGAAGAAAACTTACTAAGAGCCTGTGAAATGAAATCATGTCTTCCATTACAAAGCTTGTTTGCTTTTTTTTCTGAGCCCCAGAGAGGATTTTAAAATGCTTTAAATTGTTTGTTTTGACTTAAGTCAAGATTAATTAAGTTTTCCTTGGATACAGCTGGGCCTGTCCAGAAACAATTGGATGAGCATGAGATAAAAGTGTACATGGTAGGTAAGAACTCTAACTTTTCATATAATTCGTATTTTCAATATTGACTTGAAATTATTAAAGGAATAGGGAACATTTTGTTCTCTTGATGCTTTTTAAGCCTTTCTTTGCAAATACTTTTCGGAAAAAAATAGTAGAAACTGATATAGTCCCATGAATTCCAGAGAAGTTAGCAAGTTCAATAGCTCCAAGGATAGGTGGATTTTAAAGCTAAATGAGTTCATTTTAATTATGTGGCTTGAACATTTCCTAACCCCAGCCATCATATCTAAGCCAGTAATTCCTGTGGTGAGTTCAAGAACATCTGGTTGAGATAACCCAAGTGTTTCTTAACTGGGTTTCATAAGGCACCTCTTCATCTCAGCCCTCACCTCTTATCAGTGTATGTTATTCTATGAAATATTCCTGTTTTATCAGTGGAATAATGGAAGGAATTTTCAGGGGTGCCTGAGAGAATGAAGCCCTTGAATTTCAGCTGACAGAGACTTGAGCAACATGAAGGACTTCAATGAAGGTTTAAAAAGGGCGTCTCCACAATCATGGGCCTGAGGAGGTGGATAATGAGGAAGATCTCCTCTTAAGCCTTTCAAATTTGCCCAAAGTGGTCATTTTCCATCCCTTGGAAAACCTGAAGTGTGGAAAGAATATCCTGCAAAGCTGGAACAGTTCGTTCCGAGCTGTTCAACACTTTTCTCTCTCTGCTTTCTCCACGTTATCAGCACACTGGCTTTGGTTTCAAACCCGAATTAATCACTTTGCAGGCGGGCAGGCTGGCTCTAGAGGTTTGCAGTGTTTTCTTCAGAGGGTGGATTTATTTTGGAGGTCAAGGGAAGAGTTGCCAAGCAGCTGCCAGAGCTGATGGATAGAAGGCAATTGCAAAATGTCCAGAAATGTTTCATTGTTCTTTAGCTGTTTAAACAAATGGAGGCAGGATGAACTCCAGGTTGTGCTGGGTGTGGGCATTGGCCAAAAGAGAGGACTTTTCAAATGTATGTGAATTATTTTTTTAATGTAATTTTGTTGTTATTTCCACTGTTTCTGCATGCTGGAGAATTCCAGGAATATAATAACTTTACTTTTTTGTTATTGTTTTTGTTGTTGAAACAAATGATTTGAACTCAGAAATTAGTTTGAGGAAGATTTGTAAGAAGTTGGGACCTAATGGGCCTAAATTACTTCACTCTGTTATAGTGATTGCTGAAAGTGCTGCTGATACCACCAAAAAACCCTATTTGTATCAGAAAACACCAACTCCACATGCAGTGGTGTTTTTATATTAGATTACATGGGCCAACACATGAGCACACGCCATGAGAGCTTTTCATATTCTGCGTTGAAGAAGTTTCATTCGAAATTGGTTCCTGGAAAAAAACCCTTCCCAGGACTTTGAATTGGAAAAGAAGTGAAAGCAGAGCTTATAAGCCTGAAATTTCTCACATGCATGAACTGCACATGAAACACAGGTAGTTTATCCCTCCATCGTGCCCTGGGATTAATTAATTCAGGAATATTCATTTACAGAATGAAGACAAGTAATGATGACTGAGGACCATTGAAGTGCCTAGTATTTAAACAATATTTATGCTACAAGAAAACACTGTCACTGCTGAAATTAGGCTTCAAAACCTGTCTAGAAACCGACTGCTACTGCTGAAAAGAATGGTGTTGCACATCTGGAAGTCAGAAAGTGTTCAAGTGCCTAAAAATGGCAGTTGGGTTATGATTTAGCTCTAAGTAAATAGTAAAAAATTCCTTTGCCCCACTGAGGCAGCACCAGGGGTTTAG
The DNA here is from genome assembly GCA_021534815.1 of Acrocephalus arundinaceus. NCBI lineage: Eukaryota > Metazoa > Chordata > Aves > Passeriformes > Sylviidae > Acrocephalus > Acrocephalus arundinaceus. Next base: position 48,964,714 of record JAJEOU010000373.1, read on the forward strand.
GCAGATTAATTAAATGTTGACAGTGGTATTGGCAGATTAAGGGATAATTACCTATGGAGGATTTGCTGTTTATAATGGAAGCTGTTACCAGTTATTAGGTTTTAAAGGCTGAATATTGCCTAAGTGGGAGAGTGAGGCTCTCTGTAAGTGGACTCGTTCCCTGCTATCTTCAAAGGTATTTGCAAACTTTCTCATGTGGTTTTGGAGTTGTTGAAAAGGAATGCAATGACTCTGCAACCTGCAGTATGAAATATTATTCATCATTCTGACCTTTTGAGAAGCTTTTGGGTTTGGGGATGGTGTTTTTTGGTTTGTTTGTTTTTTTAGGTTTTTTTTTTTTGTTTTTAGTCTGGCTTATTCTGTGGAAAAAGTTGAGATTAAAAAATCAGAGGAGGAAACGGTGGAGTGAAAAATGATGTTTTCTGAAATATTTGCTGTGTTAGAGACAGGAGTTTCTTCTCCACCTCATATTTTGTTATTCGGGGCGCCCTGTTTTCTTGCATTGACTTGTTCTGAAGATATTTTGGCCACATTAAGCAGGCATGGAAAAATCAACGAAAAAAGTCAGTATCAAATCTTATCATGGGGAATATGCCTATTGGAGTGTCTTTTAGTTATCTTGTTTCCAGAACTATGTACATCCCTCTGTAGGCTCCATAATTCAGAGAATAGACGTTATGGGGAGGGAGATGTTCTTGTCACCTCTTTTTAAAAGCAAAGTTTGACACAAAAATCAGCAGTTTGAGATCCATGCACTTATTCAAAGGAGAGGGATGTGTTTGGTGAGGGCCTCTGGAGAAGCCTCTCTTTCAATCCAGGAGACAAATCACACAACTGGGATCCTCTTCCCAGTCCTGAGGGACCACAGTATGGGGTTTGTAGCCCAGAAGAGGCAAAACTTGAAGTGATTAGTCTTTGGAAAGATGAAAACTTCCCAGGGAGGACCATTTGTCCTGCTGGCATTGGCTTGGACCGAGACTCTCTGAAGCAAAAATTAAGCCCTGACTCAGAGATGTTAATTCTTGCAAAGGCTGAGTAAAGAAATGCTGCATCTGGAGTAAATCCTTGTGGGTGATACAGCAGGGCTGGTTGTGGAGGTTGTGTGCCCTGTGAGACCTGGGTATTGGGTTGTATAAAGTGAAGGAAGATTTAGGGAGGAAAGCTTTCCTTCCTCTGGCGGGCTCTTCATGCAACTGGTCCTGTGATATCCCAGGAGCCTCAGGACTTTCCCTTCTTTCTGCTTCCTCTGGCAAAAATATTTTGTCTCTCAAGTAACTCATCTGTCTTTAGTTAGCAAGGAGTGGTTTCCTTTGAGATTTATTCCCCTCTTTGAGGCTGATCCCTCCCATATCTGCCTCAGTGACCACTGCATTCCCACCTGGCCAGGGGTTTGATCTAACTCCCATTGAGGCCAACAGGATCCATTCCGTGGCCTTCAGTGGCCAGCTTTGATTGGCCTCTGAGGGCCAGAAGACAAACATAAATAAAAATGTTGATCTATCACATCATCAGCAGCACAGAGCGAAGCATCAGGAAAGCATTTATTTCATATTAGGCTAAAACTGTCAGAGAGGCCAGAATCATTAAATCTGACAGGACATTAACAGACAGGAATGACTTGGAGGAGGTTGTCAGTGAAATCCCAAGACTGAAATATAAATTATGTTTCACAGTGCCTGCTCAGTGGTAAATTAATGCTCAGAAACACATCTGCACACTTTTCTCAGACCTGTAAGTCCTGAAGCAATTCCATATGAAATTAGAGCTTCTTCTATCAAGGCATCTTTCATCTCACATCCATCCCACTCTTGGAATGGTTTTAATGCACGCACAGAAAACGTTGGAATGACACCAGGAGGTGATTCATAGGCAAAACCCACGTGCAGAGGGTACACAAGTTTGTTTTCTTGGGCAAAACACCTCCCATGGCTCTCTGGTCTGCAGATAGGTGGGACTGGAGATAGGTGGGTCAGCAGGGATGTACTGGAAAGGAGCTTGGAAAACACAAAAAAATGTTGTTGCTCTGCCTCATCGGTTTTGATTATCTTCCTCCTCTGAATTTTCCTCCTGAAATTAATAAGGAATTGCAATAACAATGTCCTTGTTAATGACAGGGCATGGGCCTTTAGAGCAGCCAGATGTTCTGTGGCATCAGCTGCTTCCACTCTTGGCTCCTTCACATTCCAGGGGAAAGGATGATTACAGTGATCTGCTTTGGGAGATTGCAGGAGCTGCTCTAGGAACTCCCCAGCTGTTTCCTCCCTGATATCAAACTACTGGAAAGCTTTGTCAACATCTCTGTGGCTCCTTCAATCCCCAGAGATCTTCACAAACCAGAGATGGGAGAGGACTGATAAATGTTCCAAGTCCTTGCCAGCACAGGTTTTCTCTCTAGTGCACACCTGTTGGTTTGGAAAAAAACCCTCACATTTAGTATTTCAAGAAACTTTGTGCTCATCACTTCCTCAGGGGAGTTATTATACAATTGGTCTTGATGGGAAGGTTTTTCCTCCACTTGATAATCTATCCAAGGTTTTCTATACCTAGGGGTGTATATATAAAAATATATAGGTGATATATGATTACTACACACATATATATAATTCAAAGAAGTCCCTGATTCTGTTCTCTTAACACATCATTGAATCATGATACCCCAGAGCCCTTCCTGTCCTAGAGCTTGGATAAAGTACTCACTCTCATGAGCCTTTTGTTAATATCCATTATTTTTTCCAGCTTGCTTCTAGGAAGTCAGCACAGCCCCATGGCCGCAGGTCTGGGAATACCTAAATTCAGTTTCTTGCTCTGCCATATTCTTTCCATCAGACTCTGAGTATTCATCATTAGTTCTCCTCATTCCTTGTAAGTGTAAATATTTTGGTTGCTTTTCGTTTTTGCAGCTGTCTCAACTTTATCAAGACTGAATCTCACTTTGTTATTTTCCCATCCCTTTTCTTGTCCCTATTTACAGTAGGTTTTTCTTCAAATTTTTTTTTTCTTCCCTAAATTAACCTCCCCATACCTACAATGGCCTTTAAAGGCTCTTGTTTGCTTTTATCTCCCTGACTCTCTGGACTAAAGTTTTTGCTCAGAAACATTGACAGTTCTGCCAACAAGTGCTGCTCTAGAGAGGAGCAAAACTTTCTTGTCTTTATTTGTGGCATGTTTTTGGTACAGGAAATACCCAGCTCCCTTGCTTCTCATCTGATTCATCCAGTGATTTCAAAGAAAATAACAGCAGATAATTTGAAAGGAATTGTGGCAATTTGTGCCTGGTGGGCTTGAGAAATTTTGCAGTACCTTTCTTTTACTTTTGATGGAAGCTCTAAAGGTTTCTGTGTGGGGAGAGATTGGCAGGTTGTTTTTGTTGTTAAGCTGAGACAGCAACGTGTGGGTGGAAGAAAATTTTGTTTGATTCAGTGCTGGGAAATGGGGGGACTTAATCTTGCCTCCAATATCCTGCTTATCTCTGTTTGGTGGAAAACACTTGCCTGAGTGAACAGCTAGAATTCTCTGAGAGCAGCAAAGTGCTGGACAGGCTTGGTCAGCATCCAAGGACAATGCCCTGAGCACATCTAAAATTGTGCTCGGTGTCTGCAAGCCAAGGAAAAGACAGGTCTGAAGGCAGCAGCTGCAGCAGCAGCAAGATTTGCATTGCCATGCTTAAGGTGTCATGGAAATGGAGATATTTTAACCAGGGGAGCTTTAATGGGTCACCACCTTCCTCTTTATCCTTCCCAATGGGCCTGGACTGCGCAGGACACAAATCCTAAAGGAGCCAGGGGAATCTGTTCCATGAATTACTCATATTACACACGTGGAAATAAATGAGTTCTTCACCTCAATGAGCAGCACAATCTTAGGTCTGAAACAGGTTACCTGATTTTCTTAGTTAGGGGCCAGAAAAGACATTGGTAAAAATTTAATTCAGGTCCTTAAACAGCAAGAGAAAGAAACACTTTTTGAATCTCCAGCAAAGAGGGTTGGCTGGACATGGTGCCCGATTAGTGTGAGCAGGGATGTGGGCAGCAGGAGGAAAAAAGGACAAAAATGCTTCCTGGGAAGAATATTAACCAAAGAAAGAATTATATTTTTTTCCCCCAAGCATGATTTTATTTCATATAAAGGTCATTCAAACTGCATGAGGATACCAAAGGATGCTCCATGTGGAAGTAGTCTGGATTAACCTGAGAAACCAGGCTGGCTGTGTGAATCCAGTGCTGGAATCCTTGATAACTGTGAGACTTCTAGAAAATTTAGACAGTTTAAAGTGTATCTTAAGAGAGAGGATGAACTTTATCAGAAATACAATTTAATTTGAGCCAAAGCTCACTTTTATAAACTTTTTTTTTATTCTTGTATGTATAGAGGTCTCCTCTCTGGCATTGCTCTATGTCTGTTTTAAGTTGGTCATCCTGGCTGCAAAGCAGAAAATATAAAAACTTGGCTAAAAGCAGTGATTGAGAAAGGCTTTGGCTGTTTTTTGTTTGTTTGTTTTGTTTTTTGGGTTTTTTTTTTGGTAATAACTTTGCAGAAGGATGTAGGAGAAAAAGAATTGTTTAATGTAAAGCATAGCATGGGAGTAGTTGGGATTATCTGAAGAGTAGTATATATGTATTTTGAAATAAAATGTTCCTGGCCATGCTTGCACTGAAGCTTGGAAACAGCTTTTTAATGGGAGAAACAGAGGGAGGAGAGGAAGAGGTAACTGTGAGCTGGAGCTTTATACATTTACTGAAGTAAGAATATGATATGGACTCTTTTTAACAGCAGTAAATTGAATTTAATTATGGAAGAGGTCATGCAACTCACTTCACTTCCAAGAAACAGATGCTGACAAAACCACATGGGCCAGTGAAGAGATTGTGAATGCCATTCACATCCACACAGAGGAAGCACACGGAATGAAAATGTATCTCCCTGTTTTTCTCTAATATTTGTGCTCCAGGGTTGACATGGTTTAAGAGATTAAGGACAGGATATGGGAGATTTCAGCAGAGGAAGGCTTTTCAAATCAGGCTGTGGTTCTCAGCAAATGAAGGGGCTGCTGTATGTTCAATGGAACTGTGTGGTGATCTCAGTCTGATTAATGGGGATGCACATGTAGGGCTACTCCTTCCTGGCCCAATTTATTGCACTCAGCAAGATCAGAGCAAATTCTCAATCAGCTCATGAATTCTAAACAACGAAGTCAGAACTTGAACCAGGCTATAATTTATGCCACTGGAAATCACTCTGCTCATCCCTGTACTGGAGACTACTGGCCAGTGCCAATTATGGTGGCTTTTAAGTCAAATATAATCCAGCTGTTCGTCTTTGGGTGCTTTGTTTGGTGTGCCTGAGGGATTTCAAGCTGCATTAGACTTCGTTGGCTTTCATGGTCAGAAAAGACTCCAAATTCCTTTATTCCTACCTCCTGTACTATTGAAATCAATTCCTGCCATCAGGGGAATTTTTTCTAGTTCTTCCTGATTACATTTCTACTGTTTACTGGTAACTACTTCTAGTACACTGCTTGTAAACTACTACTGCTCTATTGGTCCAGTGTGAGGGAAAAGTCAAAAGTAGAGAAAAACAGAGAAACTTTGTCTGCATTTTGAAGACTCTGGCATTTGTTGCTTTTGATCTCTGGACACAATAGGAAGAGAAAAATCTGGAAATCATCTCTCATGCTCATCCTACCCCCCTGTCTGCCCATCTCCCTCTAATGCCCCACACTGACTCTGTGAGTTATTAAACCCAGGTGATGCATCAGCCAGGCATCAAACCACTTGATCTTTACTACCTGGTATTCATGTTACATAAAAGGAAAAGAAAAAATGCAAAAGCCCCTTGGCCAAACCAGCTAGAGGAAATGGAAAACCACAGCAGCCTGCTAGGAAAGAGGAGAGATTATTACAGTGCAGTGGGGCAGAGCTTCTCCCCTGGAGCAGTTAGGAACAAGCCTTTGGGGCAGGAGCTGTGTAATCTGCCCTCCACTGCAGGAGGAAAAGGAATCCTCCAAATCAAATGTGTCACGTTGAGACACGAAATGAGCATGCACCACACACTCAGTCGCCCAAGGTAAAAAGGAGAACTTTATTTACAGTTTTGTAGAATTTATAGATTTTCTAAAGTGAGAGTGGATTGGAGGATGACATCCCTCCTCTGAATCACACTGGCCAGGTGAACAGTCTGTCAATTTTCTCCTCCTCCAAGAAGAAGGTTAGTGTTTTGGTAAAAAGTGTGAGAACTCTGACTCCAAGAATGTAAACACCAGAAGGCTTTGAAAACCAGGGCGACACAAATGTCTGCCCTGGAGGTGTTCATCTCTCATTTCTTTTGCTGCCCATGCTTGATCTCCTCGCTGTGGCAGATTTGGCTGAATGAGAAATATTCCTTGTCATCATCCTAATGCCTGCCCAGGAGAACTGGAAGCAGGCCTGCTGAGAGTCCACAGACGAGTTCCAGCTACAGATCCCACCACCTCTGTCGTCATAGGACACGAAAAGATTGACTCCACTCAGTTTTCAGAAGATAAATGAAAGGCTTTCTTTACAATTTCTGTAGTTTCTTTTATAGCATGCTGCGCTACAAAAGCTGACACCTCTCTCCATTGGTTAAGCAACAGAAATAGCAAACAACACTTGGGAGAGCGGGTGTTATGAGAAAAAGGCACTTTTTACTTAAAGTGTTTTGAGAAAAGCAGAAAGATGTTTTGGGAAGAGAAACTGTTGAAAGTTTTCCCTTTGGAAAGGAGCTGGCATGGTTAGTAAGCTGAAATTCTCTCAGGCTCAGAAATATCGAGCCCACATCCCTCATCCTCCTGTCACACCTTGTGGATCCAGTGGTTGAAGCTGCCTGTGTTTGTACAAGAAAACTGAGCAGGTCCGGGTCCTGGGGTGTTTCTCCTGCAGAAAACCATTTATGACATAAAGTTTCTACCATCCATCATCTCTGACATGGTGTGGCTGTCTCCACAATTTTTCTCTGGGGAAGGTAAGCTGATTACTTTTCAGAAACACTAGAGAAGGATTTAAACCCACCAAACATTTGGCTGGAACATTGAAGGAGAGAACCTGGTTGTTACAGGCTGGGATGCTGGAGTTCACTGGTTCCTGACCTGAACTTTTGGAGGGCATCCAGATGTATTTCCACTGATACTTTGGCCTTAGTTTCCCCACTGAATTTGTAGAGAAGCTGAGCCTACGTGGTGTGATTCACATTCACTCCCTTGAACAGCACATGCTCTAGAAGTGCTGTGGATACTTTTACAGGCACTTGATTTTAGCAGGGCTCTGTAGTCTCAGAATCACTTCTGAAAATGAGGAGAATGCAGAAAGGTTTGAAACAAAATGTTAAAAATATGTTTTCTGTCATCACGTGGGGTCTTGCTCAGCTGAACTCTCCCTACTACTGATGTATATAGCACAGTGATCCTTATTTTCCATCAGCACTGGTTGAAAATAACAGAAAATAGCAATAGATTATTGATCATGTTTTTCTCTGCATGTTGACAATCAGTGTATTAAAAGCTGATCTCTGTGATTATTACCATGAGTCAGTGAGTGCCATCTGTCTCTTGGCACTGATAACTCAGCCAAGATCGATATCTGCATCATCCTACCTTCATGTCTTTCTTTTAAAAATTGATTTAAATTGCTCTGAGTGATTTTCTCTTTAAGAACTTTTCAGGATTTAAGTCTCTCTATGGAATAAGTGTATTTATAAATCCTAGAAAACAGCATTGGAATTCTTACCCATTAAAGAATATCTGCCTTGTACATTTGCAACTCACCATGCTCAAAATACAAACAGAATTTCTGAATCCTTTTGCAGAACAGAGGGTGTGCAGAGCAGTGGATACTGACCAGGACTCTTGGATCACCCAGGAAAGGCTCTGAGAGCTCTGTGGGGCCCCCCAGGTTTGTTTTTACAAGAAATCCTTGACACCAGCCAAGGACTGGTGCACTCTAACATCCCATCCAGATGAGAGCCAGGAATGTTCCTCTGCCAGCCCTTCCCCACCTCTTTTCCTTGGCTGCACAAACTCCCAGTGGTTTGTCAAGCCATTTGTATTTTATTTTAAAGCACAAGGCTCAATCACTCTGTGACCACTGGAAGTCTTCCAAATACCAGTTAAACCCCAGCCTGAAATAAGCTATTTTCTCTTATTTGAAGCCTTCAAAACAATGCAAGCAATCTGCATTCACTCTGTATCATCCACAAGGCCATGGATCACTGATTAATTTCTGTTTTTCATCTTCTAGGACTCTGTTTTGTCTCTTATCTCATATTTTATTTCCGTGCATTGTCATCATTGAAATTGCTATCTAGACTATTTTGCCGTAACTGAAATTTTAAAGATAGTTGGCAAGAAGTGCAGCAAAATTAGAGCGATTTTCACCCTGTGCCAGTCCTAGTAGTAATTTAAAAAAGAAAAAAAATGGTGTGGCCCCTGAAAATCAAAGGTTTTCTCTTAAGCCTTTCTTCTTAGCTTAATAAGTTTTCTTGTTCCCCTACACAAGAGATCTGCTGTGCTAATGTGGATTTGCCACATAGCAAGGAAGGCCTATGGTGTATTTGTCATGGTGTGTTGTTGCTCTAAAGAAATTGTATATGTTATTTACCCTATCTGAATACAGGTTTTGCTGTAGCCTACGGCCTGTTGTGGTCAGTGGCAGAAAAACCAACCACGAATCTGCAATTTCAGTCCTGCCCTGGGAAGGAGCATCGCTGGGGAGCAATTTTAGGCTTGAATCAAAGGCCCAGGGCCAAAATCTTCCCACCACAGGCAGGGTGAAGCTGACAATCCCTTGGAAAATGACCAGGCCTTGGAATAATTTGCTGTGTAATGCCCCATTCATCATTATTCTGTTTTTTAGAGAATTGGTTGCAGCATCACGAATGTACCATGAGAAGGGCAATCTCACAGCCCCATCTCTTTTCACCACCAGAAGTTCTTTTTCTTCATTATTCCTTCACTGGGCACCACCATTGTTTTCTTCTCCTGGAGCATTTCCATTTATTGTCCTGGCAAATAATATAATGGAAGGATCCTGAATTATTATCCCTACATTCTGTAAGTACTCTGTTTCCACAGGATTCTTGCTTATTCACATGTGGGTAAAAAGGTTCAGAACTAGACCCAGGGCAGTTAAACATCCCATTTTCAGGTGGTGAAGGAAAAATACAGCTGGAAACTTTAAGTTCACCAAGTTTATATCTAGCCGATTATTTTATTCCAATTTTAACCTGTGGTAAGAAGGGGGAAAAACAAACAAAAAAAGTGGATATTTTGAGTTCACTGTGTTTTTGTTCTCATGAATAGCTGGCATATTGCTTTTGCCAAATGGCACTGTAGATCCATGATGGAAAAGGTTATGCAGAACCCCTCATTTCTCTTCAGAATAGATGCAGCTCCTGACAGAAGAGAACTGGATTTAAAGATGGTTCAAGGCAGACCTAAGGCACTGAGGCTTATCATGTTTGTCCAATTATGAAAGTTGCTAAGTGTGCAGGAAACAGCAACATGATAATCCTAAAACACAGCCAGGCAATCCACAGAATGATGTTTTGAGTGCTTAATAGTTAAATCTGACATGTCATGGCTGGAAAAAAATGTTGTAAACTACATTATTCTAGATGTAAAACTTCTGCAGGGAGACAGGAATGAATTCAGAGAAACAGCAAAGACTATGGAAAGGCTAAAATTGATTAAGAAAAATATTTTGTAAATAACCTAATGCAGCAATGGTAGAGGGGCCTAAGAATAATAAAATAATGAGACAGATAAATGCAACAGAGAAAAAAGGACCCAGTGGTATTAAAGCTGAGGAGCTGGAACTGGATGATTTTTAATGTCCCTGCCAACCCAAACCATTCTAGAATTCTGTGAACATCACCAGGAGGATAAAACAATGTGAAAGAAAAAAAAATGTAATTTAAGCTTAATGCAACAAACAGCTTCATAATCGTGAGATCTGTCAGATCCTGGACCAGTTTTCCAAGGGTAGTAAATAACTCTCTGCAATGAAGAGATCTAAATTCAGGTTGGAGGGAGAAATAAAAAAACTAATCTTATAAAGGAGTATAAAAATAAAAAAATGTACAATTGATACATAAATGTTACAACTAAAAGACAATCAATACATAAACCAAGAAACCGATAATAGTTTGAACTAAATGTATTTCCATTTTCATTATTTGCATCCACGTATATTTTGGAGGAGTTTCTTGGAACAAGAAATAAACTGGCCCTTTCCATATGACTCTTTCAGTTTTGTATATAATTGGAATTGTCCACAGCATTTGGCCATTGAACAAATCCTAATATACACTGATTGCACTTTCCTTGGAAGGTCTCCAAACCTTCTGCTTAAAAAAACCCCAACCAACAACCCTCAAAATGTTTGATATTTTTCTTCTACATCTGTTTTTTTCCAGTTACTTGAAACTCTGACTTGTCAAGAAATACAAAGGGTTGGAGACAGCAAAATTGGAACCAGGTTGTTGAGAAATATGTGATGGGTTTCACCTGAGAGATTTAGACATTTATATCTTAGATGTTTGCATGGAATTGTGTCCCATTTCCCACTGCAATCTGTGGATGTCCAGCCATGTAATGAATGGAGTCTGGAGAATAATTAAACTGATCAAATGTGTGCATTTTGGTAAACTTATATGAAAAAGGTGAGCATCATACAGGATCTACAAATTCATGGACTAGCAACTGATTATCAGATGGGAAATGGTATCCCAAATAAAGTAAATTTCCCTTGACACAAAAATATTGTGCCTTGATACCTGTATTAAGGTCACTGAATTAAATCCCAGATCTCAACATATAAGGATCATAGGCACTTAGTTTACATGTAGATATGAACACTGAGACTTCTGATTTTTTACCTGAATGCCACCAGAAATCATCATGAGTAAAAAAAGAAAGCTATAAATCATGGTGTTCCTAACAAGTTCATACACTTTCACACAGGCAATGAGTTTTTCAGCATGTAGGTTTGTTTCTTTTGTCAGAAAAAGTTGGTTTGTTTAGTTAAGATGTGAACATTTTATCAATTCCTGTCTGGTCTTGGAAGAGAGATTATAGAACTTCCAATACCAGGAAAATATAAAAAAATCAGAAAAAAAAATACCATGGAGGCATATTTCCATCATAATACTGCACAGTTAGGTTTTACCCCAAGTTTTTTCGTGTGGAATCTGAGGGTGCATCACATGAAGTGAGGCTGTGAGAAATCAAATTACCTGGGCTTCTGGAACCTTCTGACCCTTTGAAATGTGTAGCCAAAGAAAATACTGACGTTTGTCTTGTTGATCACAGAGATTTGAATCATCATCCCTCATGGAGCAGGGATGGACCAGATCCTCTCCAGAGGTCCCCTCCAGCATCAACCACTCTGTGCATGAGTGTAGAACAACACAATTGTTCAGAACATATATAAACAAAAATTTGTTTATAAAACATAACCTGGGAAAAAGTCTAAGATAAGATCACGAGAAAATGGAACAAATAGATGAAGATGTTTGTCCTGACTGCCTGCTTAGAATTTTCTATCAGCTTGTAAATACTGGTTGAAAGGAAGATAATGAAAGTGCCTGTGATTGAAACAAGCAGGGTTTTTTCATATGATAGGACAGGAACGAGATGAGGGATCAGAGGAGGAAGACAACAGATCAATAACTCCAGTAAGGAACTTGGAGCACTTTGGATTTGGATGTTCCCAAAGCAAGGTAACCAAGATAACAAGGCAAGGTTGTGTAGCTTAAGATCTAAGATAAAAAAGAGATGATAAGAGCCCAAATGAGATCTGCCCTTCTGTGGATGGACAGGAAAAGTAATATCAAATAATATATTTGGAATAAGTTGGGATGACTCAGGACATGAAAGTCTTTCCCAGTAACACGAAACATTAAAAAGATGGAATTTTGCAGCTCATCCCTAGTTTTCAAAGAAGATGAAGAGAAGAAGCCTCAGTGAGCAGGGTGACAACCCTGAGTGGACAGGTCTGTGTGCCACCTGCACAGGGCAGGAGCTGGAAAATGAGGCAGAGTTGAGAGGTAGAAGGGGAATCATGAGGTAAGGGATGCTGTGAGTCGTTCTGACACACCATTGATTGTGTTCCCAAGCTTGGAGTGAGGTTGTGTCAGTCCTGCATGTTTGTCAGGGTGGGAAATGCTGGCATGAGCCTGTGTGTGTGTGTTCCAAAGGGATTTAGGTGAGGCTAAAGTGATTCCTTATGGATGAATTACATTCCATCCTCCCCCAGGAAGAGAAACAGTTCTGGGAAAGTGCGCTGAGTTTGATGTAAAGCTCAGGATGCATCTCACCTTTGGCTTTTGGAACCCTAGAGGCTGAAAAATTCAGACTTTCTGTTCTAAAAAACACTGACCTTCAAGCAAGCACCACATTTGACTTGAGGCCATGGAACTTCTGAAATTGAGTGATAGCACTGGGGTTGTGGGTGTGTAGTTTGGATAGGATTGTGTGATCTCACAGGGTGAAAAACATAGAATTTAGGGTTTTAGTATATAGTAATATATATGGGGCAATATGAAGGATTTAAGGCATTGTCTAAGTCCTTCTTCACCTTTTTCTTCTTGGTTTTGGGGTGTTTCTAATTGGGTAAAGAAGGTCCACATTGAGGGCCTTGGGTGGTCATTATTGGGTCAAAAATATAAATAATAGAGGTGTCACCTCCTTATTGAGTGATTAGCACTTAAATAACCTTGGAAAGAGTTAAAGACATCCATTTTACCACCATTTTCTAACTTCCCAGTTAGAACTCATAGCTCCTGAGACTGTAATATAGATAAGAATTAATAAACACTGAGTCTGAACACAAAAACTGAGACTCCCATGTATTAATCGTGGTTCTAACAAAAAGAAAAGAAGATAAGAAATCAACATTTAGCCATCTGAAAATGAAGGAGCAGCTCTTTAGGGAGAAGTTGGTACTTCCAGGGAATGGTTCGCATCACCTGCCTTGGATGCTGTGCTGGGACAAGGGTGCATTTCCATCTTTCAGTACCTTCAGTGCTCAAAAATGTCATTCTTCCACTTTTCCAGGCTGAACAACCTCAATTCTCTCAGCCTCAGCCCTAGAGAGATTCTTTATTATTTTATTGTATTTCATTTCATTTTTATTTCATTTTATTTTGTAACACTATTTATTTTGTCTAATTTATTTTATTTTATTTTGTAACACTATGTGTTTCATATTCTGCTTCACCCCAAGCCTGCAGAATTATCATGGAGATCACAGTTATGGAAGCAGTGCTGAAGGAACTAAAGTCTTGCCCAGGCTCCATATCCTTTAACACATGCACAGATGTGAAGGAACATGGGGCAGATAGAAGTTTTCAAAGCAGACTTTAAGATGGTGTTAGAAACCTCTCAGTTTGCTCCTTTTCACCTCTGTAAATTGGATATCCAAGTGCTCTTGGGTAAGACTTCCCTGTCTGTGACTAATAGGAAGCACATGTGCAGAGAATACACTGGAGAAACAGTTCAAGAACATGTTATTCTAAGAGAAACACTATTTATGTGATCCTGCCAAAGATATCAAGACTTTTGGTTACTGGCAATGTATGTGCTCACTGGACAATTCAATACCCACCACTGTGCAAGCAAAAGCTCCTACAAAATATCTTTATCATTTAGGGCTCTGCATTGAGGCTTACTGTCCCCTTCTTTCACAGATTTTATGGTTTTAATGGGGCACTCAAAGTGTTTATTCTGGAAAAGTCAATGCAAAATGAGCCTTTAGAAGACCCAAAGCTGAGCCTCAGCTACACTGTGAGACCCTGAGCCCCAACCTCCCAGAGCTCTGATTCCTGTCCTCAGCATGAGTGAAAACAGTAACTGCAGAGTTTGGGAGTTTTGCTGAGCACGTGGAAGGACAGAATTGTGAGCCTTGAACCCCAGGCAGTGCTCACCCACTCTCCAGACCATGCAGACGTGGTACAGCAAATCACAGAAGTAATTTCACCATTGCTTATTATTGAACTTTTGTTTGTAACTATAGGTTTCAGCATAAAGATTCAGAAAGAAAACTTGAGAAAGTTTTGTGTGAGTTGAAAGTGTTTCTTTTCATGTTGATAATCCTTCAGGAACCAAAGAATCCAGCTGCCCATGGACTGCTGGCCTCCTTGCAAAGGGTATGAAGGGCTGAGGTGGTGTTCCTTCAGTTTTCACAGTGTGGCTGCAGATTGCAGCTGAGTGCAAAAGGGTCACAGGGAGCATACAAACATTGGGAACCCCAGAGCTGGAAAAAAAAAGTGCATCTTCAAAACCCAAAGCAATAAATAAAATAGAAATCTGCAGGAGCCTTCCACAGAAAAAGTTACAGCCATGGACACAGGGAACTGAGAACTTGTTTAGATTAATCTCAGTAGGTATTGGACAGAACTGAAAAGGCCTCCAGAACTGTATGAAGTGCATAAACCAAAAAGTCAGGTTAGTCTTGTACTGAAATAATAAGGATCATATTTTAGAAATTGGAATTTTTTTTTTCAATGAGCCAAAGCAGCTCAGTCATCTGTTCTCCGGATGAGAAAATGAAGGACCCTGCATCAAGAATAAGTAGCATTGAGTGGTCAGCAGAAGAGATGTTTTTATCCTGTCAGCCAATGATTTTCTGCTATCAAGTGTTCCAGAGATCTTTCAAGTTCTCCGGGCTTCAGGAAAGCACTGAAGTGAGGAAAAACTAAAGTTAATGTTGGTTCAGTGCTGTGTAATGATTAGGAACCATCCCATGAGAATATAATACCTCAGTGAGTTCAGTTTTCTGATATAACAAGAAAGACAAGTTAGTAAATAATCAATAGGAAAGGAATGATTAATTATTCACAGTCCAGTCGAAGTTGTTTTAATAAAGTCAAACTGAGGCTAAAATGTCTGGGAGACAAGACAATAAGTTCTGTGTGTGGGAGGGGAAAAATTTATCTGGCAAGTGGCAAATGAGGGGCTGATAACTTTCTCAATGGGAACTATTGCAAAATAAAAACCAGTGGAACTTCTGGATGCAACATTCAGTAGAAGATGGGAAGTGACCTTGCCTCTATGAACTGCTCCATTTAAAACTTGTTAAATGATGTGTCCAGCTCTGGAGCACATTTCAGAAAAGTCATCTAAACAATGGAGAGAGTTCAAAGGAGAACTGCAAACACAATCCAGGGCAGGAAAGCAAATCTTTCACTACAAAACCTAAGAGGCTGAATTTTTTTTCATCAAGAAAGGCTAAAGAGCAGCATCATCCCATTAAAACCACTGCTGGTTCACCACCTTACCAGCTCTACCTGGAACTGTCATCCCCATCTCTTTGAGAAGGCTGGAAAATGTCGTAGCATGCTTTAGATGTGGCTTTCCAGCAGGTTAAAATAGGAAATGAAAACAAACACTGCACATTAACACCTTGAAGAATTTGAATTTAACTATATTTTGGGGTAGGATGAGGCCCAGAAGTTTCCATCCAGATCTTGCATCATGTTGGATATCCACATGGCAGGAGATATTCTAGAGAAATTCTAACCACCCACTTTACTTTTTTCTGTGACCACAATATATCCCTGACATCGCTGCTGGGAGATTTAAAAGGTAAACAAAATATTTCAAACTGCCAATCCACTGGAAAACCTGAAATAAACCTGCATTTAATTGGTGTAATTTTATTCATTTACATATTTACTCCCCATCTCAGTCCCATTTCAGATTCCTCACATTACTCAGAGAGAAAGAGAGTGTTAAAAAGACTGGGGGTTACATTTGGTAAAACTATTATCTAAAATAACTTAAATCACAGCCCCAGTTCTGTCAGCTGGGGATGCTCTTCTCAGCCATTGCAGTTCCTTGGCCATGAAAACCAAAATGATTGTAACAATTTGATGACCTCTACATGATTTCAGAGTGATGGAGACCCAAGCCATGGCTGTTCTTTCACCTCTGTGGCACTACAAGGACTGCCAGTCTGGAGGGTGGTTTGGGATTTCCAGAGGGCCACTCCCTGATTTTGAAAGCAGCCATTTAGGAAACCCAGCTGAGCTCAGTTAATGTTCAAATCTCAGACAATTTGTGCAACAATATCAGCCAAAACTCCTGCATGTGCAGAGAACAATGTCCAGCTGTTCCTTTTTTTAATTTCCCTTGAGCTTCCCGCTCTCAGATAAACTGACATTTTTCTTTCCACCATAATCCAAGCATAATTCTCATCTGAAACATACACAAGTGAGGCAAACTTTGCAGTAATAATTTGTTTGATTATTATTTTCACTCCTAACTGTTTGTTAGTCCTGATCAATGGCGGTGGATAATCGAAGGAAACAGGATTACACCTTAATCCAGATCTGCAGCTGCTTTGCTAATAGAAATGTAACTCCTCTGTGGCCGTGGAAACTGTCCCAGATTTTAAGGAGTCCAGCTGTGCCTCAAGAAACTTGGGAGGGTCTGAATTCCAGGACAGCTGAAGCCCCCATAGGTGCTCTTCACATTCCTGCTGTAAATGTTGTCCAAGCTACATCCATGCTCAAACCTGCCAAATCCAGTTATTTGTCTCATCTTGCAGACCAGGAGAAATCATCCAGGCTCACTCTTCTTTTTCTCTCACCTCCAGTGATCCAGTCATCGTGGAAAAGTGAATTAATTGCTGGGACAGACTTAATTCATGGAACGCTTTTGAACCACTCTTGCTCTTCAGCTGAGCAGAGACACATCCTTCCAGGACACAGATCTTTCCCAGTGCAAATTCCCAAATCCCTGCTCATTAGACATTTTTCCATCATAGATGTCTCCTTCACCCACAGTTGGAGCAGCTGGGGGGGCAAAAGCCTAAAGGTTTTGGTCTTGGGAATGCCTTGGAAGCTGAAGTCCACCCTGAGGAGCTCTGCTGGATGCCATCAGACTAAGGGCTTCTCCCCTCACTTCCAGGCCAGCTGAAGGATCTGGGGAGGAGATTCCCATCTCCCCTCCTGCCCTGCAAAGACAAAAAGAGATGCAATGATGCTGTTTTACACCACAATGACACGACTCTGATGATTCAGAAGGCTAAGGAATTACTCCTTTATTTAGGGATGTGTCTCCCTTTTATACTATTTTACACAGACCAATTTTATTGGTGAAACAAAGGCAAACCTCTTCAATCACATTGGTCAAACCAGAGGGACACCAGAGGAAGCCCCTCCTGTGAGAAAGAATGAATAACATAGGTACAGTCACAAAAGCATTTCTCTTGTTTACAGAAAATCACCTGGGAAAATTATTTCAGAAACCAAAACAGCTCAGGCATGAAATCAGGGCTACAATGCAGGTCCACTACAACTGAAGAAAGTCATCCACCATCTAATTCCATGGGTTTGTGATCCAGCTGTCATGATCAGCTCTCCTACATGGATGGGAAATAAATGCTGAAATGATTTTTGACGTTTTCTGCTTTCCTCAGAGCTGGTGGATACACTATCCCACATAATGGGAGAAATCTTGTTGGAGTGAGAGCTGTGGGAGGGAAATGACTGCTGTTTGAGTCAAACCAGGCAACTGGCTGGTTTTTCCTGTTTCTGCCTTCTTTAGGTCTTTGCCATTGAGTGCCATCCTGCCTTCCATTTTTCCACCCTTCCTGAAGACTCACAAGTCCTCCTACCACATAATCCATGGGATAAAGTGGGAATGCAGAGCAGGGATGAGCCTCTAAAGCCCACAGACTCCTGCAAGTCTCTCAAATGCATCCAGGTGAAGCCATTCTTCCTCCTCACTGGTATTCAGAGTTCAAATTCCTATGCCCAGGCTGACTTGATTTTCCTTGAGCTTTGCCTTGTGAGCCTTGTTTCTCATAATCTCTTCTTTCTTTTAAACCAGTCTTATGGCAAATGGCAATGTTTTCCTTTTTATTTTGAATTCTTTTTCTGGAAGTTAGACAGATCAATGCCATCCTTACGTGGGTCTGTGCTGTTTACACTAATGAGCACAGACAAAGCATTTGAACGACTCACGGATGTCCTGACAGTCCCACTGCAAGAAAAAGCTGTGAAATTGTGCCATGTAAAAACACACAGGCATTTCTACTGCAGAATATAAATACTGAGTCAGGAATTACTGAGAGCTCTGCAAACCCTGCTGGGGGGTGTAATTATCCCAGCCTTCAATGGCTGAAGGGAATGGATGCACAAATTGAGGGTGTGACCCAGCTCTCTCTGTGCCACATCAGCCATTTGGGCTCCTCTCCCACTGCCTTTTCCTTTTGTTAAAGGAAAGTTTCTTCCCAGCTGGCTGAGAGACACCAGCACACCATGTGCATGTCCCAAATCTATTTCTGTCCCAGCCAAAAGTTTATTTTCAGTTGCTGCCTTGTGGGCACTTCTGAGTTTCCCCTGGACATGAACCCTGACCCCAATTTACCCACGGGATGGGGACTGCAGAGCAGGGATGGCACAAACAGATCGTAAACCACCACAGAAAGCTCTACAAGTGTTCATTTTATGGCAGCATCACTGTTGGATGTCCTGCTGCATCATCAGTGTGAACACACTCAGGGAGGTGCCACCTCACCCTTACAGAGCACAAATCTAGAAGCACTTAACACTGGAGCCTTATTTCCTTAAAACATCAGGAAGGGATGGAAAAATAGGAGGGAATTTATTTGGGGCCATTTGCTACTGCTCAGGTGAGAAGAGAGTCACACAATCTCAAAACTGAGAGATGACTTTGAAAAGGTCAAAAAGTTTTAAAGGTTACTGGATCTCAGCTTTGCTCTTCTTGTGGAATGCTGGGACTCAGTATAATTTATAGACCTTTTTTCTTCTTCTTTTTTTTTTTTCTGTAAGCTGTGCATTTTTTTTTCCTATACTCCATGGTTCTGCACATTGATGCTTTTCTGCAAGGAAGGAAAATGGTGATTCTTATAAATATACACATACTTTGTGTGAATTTATGATTTATTTGGAATTACTTCTGCAAGGAATAATTAATCCATTCCCCACTTGTTCCTGAAGAAATGGGGTAGGTCTTGCTGATAATTTGTGTGCAAGCAAGAATTGTAGTTTTGTGCATCAGAGTTTACTTTGAGGTAAAGATCTGGTCAATGTGGTCGATGGTGTCTCTGATATTGAGCATCCAAACTGGATTTATAAACAGAGTCATGTTCCAAAAGCGCCTCTTTCTTTCCACTCACTGCAAGGGAAACAAATAAAATTAACAGAATAGGAAGTGTCTTAAGTTAGATGGGGTGAATGCTACTATTTCTGAGGATTTTCTCTCTTTTTAAGTGTTTTTCAGTAGTTATCCCTTAGTCTTAGTAAAGCTTTGAGTTTTCTGCTCCTGTAAGAAAAGGAGGACAAAACCAGCCGGGATTATGAATTTGCAGCAAGCTGGAAAAATACAGCTAAGAGATAATTATCAATGGTTCATTATCAAAACCAAAGATGTGATGGAGGTAGAGGCTTTGCTAAGATCTGGTTCTAGTGTGGTATTTCCCATTGGTTTATGCCTGGAGTGATGGAACAGGGAGCAGGAGTAGAAGTCCCAAGTATTATGGAGTTAAAAGGGGCAGCTGTACTCTGGAGGGATAAGGTTAGAATTAAGATGAACCTTGAGGCTTGTAAAACTGGTCTGAAGTATAAAGGAGGTTCTCTATTGAGAAAATTCACTGTACTATAATCATAAAACATCAGATAAAGAATTACATTAACAGGAGTCAAGAGAATCAAAAGGGGAAAGTTTGCAAGAAAATCAGTTCTTCAATCTATAAAAAATAAGATGTATAACCTTTAGAAATCTTCCAGATTTTTGAGAGGAGGGGAATAAATCTTCCAATATCCATGTTGTTTAGCTTCTATTACAAAGGAAACTTGGAAAATTTGGATGTGAGCACTGGAATCAAACATCTAAAGGAGTACAGGATTCCCCATCCTGGAGGAATGTCTTTGAGACATCCCAGAGGAGCTGCTGTCAGGGGGATTAAGTGTACCTGCAAATGCAGGGAAGACTCTGGAACTTCTAAGGCTGATCCATTTACTACGAGTTTCTGGCACAGCTTTCTGTGAGAGACACAAGTGTTCTGCCCACGGTGATTTTGTTTGATTGCCTCATTTCTGCAGCCTGTATCAAATGCTGAATTCCTTTGCTGCTGCAATGTGATCTCAGATTTGACAATTCCGGCTGACACTTCCCAGGCTGTGGCTGTGTGATAAACCTGACAAAGTTCACCTCAAGGCTTTTTTCTGCTTGAGAAATAGGTCACAGGCTTCACCTCGAGGTCTCCCTTTTATTTTCCCTATCAGTTCAACATCCAGTGGCCTATAACACTTGGCAGTTAAAAGCAAGTCATTATTCTGAAGAAGTCTCTGATGTTGAATCAGCACCTCGGACTGTGCCAAAGACAAGCTGTGAGCCTGAGCAGCAGAGCCAGGGGGAAACAGAGCAAACAGCGCACACAGTGATCAAATCTGGTGACAAAACTCATGGAAATCACATAAAAAACCTCCCTGGAAACAACCAAATCATCAGCATTGCTCTCATGGAGTTTTGCAGTTTAGGGCAGCAACAGCAGCTTGGACTATGCTTTAAAAAAAACAGGCAAACTCTGATCCTCACTGAAAATATTCCTATAGCAGTAACAATGGTTTATTCACCTCCTGTGTTTGTGATGAACTACCAAGGCTTTCATTAGCACAGTCACTGGTGTGTCATGCCCCATATTCCTGGCAGACTTGTTATTTTATGTAACACAATGTGCGGGGCAAAAAAAAAGGAAAAAAAAATTGGTCAACCTCCCAGTGATGCACTGGGCACAGGAAATTCAAAAGGACAATTGTTGCTAAATATGTACACTCAGAAAAATGAATAATACATGGAGTTTAATCCTCAATGTGGTTTCATTTTCAGAGGTTGAGAAACAAAATATTTCTCAAGAGAACTGGATTTAAATAAAAAAGTATTTGAGAAGGTTTGTTTGGAGAAATACATAAGATTTTATTCTATTTTATGGTAAGGGCTCATACCCCCTTTCTTACAAAAATGGATTTCCCTCACAGTGCATTGATGTTTGTTTGGTTAATATCTATTACTGATGTGACAAGAGCGTTTATTAATATATTGATGCTGCTGGAAGTTTGCTGCTGCTATCAGCAGAGTGTGTGGCCATTCTCTCCAGCATAAGCTTAGGGAGAAAAAAATGCCCAGTTTGGAAGAATTTGTCTGAATTTTGCCTTCTGACCAAAGATGTTCCTGATGAGAGACAACTTTTCTGTTCCTTTTCCCTGGCACTCCATGCTGTGTGTCAGAGAACAGGCAAGGGTGAAGATTTCGTGGTCCACAATGCTGCATCGTCTGGAGAGATGCTGCTGTCAAACCAAAGGAACCAAAGGAGAAAAAAAATCTCTGGTTCCTGCTGCAGGCTGGTTTAGCAGTTGTCTGGGCAATTCTCTTTTGTGTCTGGATTGGAAGATAGTAATCTTTATTATTTTCACATCCCAGAAGTGTCACAAAAAGGGTAATAACAGTCCTGTCACTGCTTGGCTCTGTGCAGCTCTCATGGACAGAGAACCAGGATTTCCAGAGAAAGGTAAGTGCTGACTCTGGAGCTGGGCAGCCCAGGCAGCCTAAAAAGTTGGTTAAATGGAGGCAGTGCAGTGTAAATGTCTAAAATCAAGGGCTATGATCACGCTCTGAAAATGCTCCAATGAGCATTCATTGAGGGGTAGCAAAGGACATCAGAGCAGCTGCAGCCTTTTTCAGGGCGGACACCTGCAATTGGGGACAAATGCCACCCATGTGGCTTTGCTCTTTTTTTTTGGTAAAAACTCTGCCATGCTGACAAATTTCTCACTGCATTATAGATGTTTTTGGGAAGTCCAGTGAGGTCTTCTGCTCTCAGAGGAGAGAACAACTTAAGATTGGAAGCAAGCTCTCTGAGTACATTCATGAGTGATTTTCTATTCAGATGCCTTCAAAATCTCCTTCAAGAGTAAACAAATCATCTTTAAATCATCTTTTCTATCAATCTGGGCTAAATTGGTCAGTGATGTCAGTATCAGCCTCTGCTGATATTGAATTTCTTTTAATTTAATTGTACAAACACATATTTTGTCCATTTTATATTCACTGATAAGCTTTTCTATTCTATTTTTTATTATGGTCTGGAGGGCAAAAAAAAACCAACCAAAACCAAGAGGACCAGAAACAGAGAAATGCTGTAGCAAGGAGGCTCAATATATCCACATGTAGTGAAAATTTAAAAAAAAAAAAAATCATCAAAAGAGGATTATGTTACCTAGGTGAACATGGAGGAATGTACAGACACTTTTTTGTGTATAAGAAATGGAAAAACTTGATCAGTCTTCAGAACCTGCTTTTATTTCACTGAATCAGGAAGCACCTAAATGAGAATTTGTCATGAGAACTTATTGCCTTTGAATTTTGCTTGTTAGAGCGTGACATCCCATCTTGCCTCCCAAAAGAGCAGATGACTCATGTGGTTGATAAATAACTGCTGATGCCCCACTAGAGGAATTTGTGAGAATCCAGTCCAGCTTCACAGTGGGATTTCAGTGTCCAGCTCCATGGGGATATTGCAGGACCTGAATTTTCCATACAGGGCGCCGTGTTCCACTGTGGGAAAATTCTCTTAAAAACGGGTGGTTGGGGATGAAATCAACCAAATGAGGAATGAAATTAAGCCAATGCTGTATCTGAGAACTGCTTATTTGTAATGGAAATGAGAAGGAAAAGGGGTCACCCAAACAAGAGACAGAAAAGAATGAAGGGGAATGGAAAGGGAATAGGGGAGAGGAGAGAGAGAAGTCAGAGAGGAAAGAAGGTGTTACCTCCACCTGATCAGGGATGAGCTGTCACTGTCCAGGAGATTTTCACAAATGGGGCAGGACTGCTGGGATACATTCCATGAGCTTTATTGCAGCATCAGTCTCATTACAAAGTTTAAGACTATTGAGAGATGGAACAGCTCATGTCTTGCCAGCAGCAGCCAAAGATCTCTTTGTTACAGGACATTTTAAAAGTTTCCAGCAATAGCATATTGCTAAAGCTTACAGACAATTGTTCTAGCCAGTCACTGAAAGCACACGTACACCTGCTTCAAACAATGCTTGCAGTTTGCTTTCTATTAACAACTCACAATACTCCATATTAAACTTAAAACTTTCTACTACCTTGCTAAGCATATTTTGCTGCATCTTAAGGTCTATTCTAGCCAAGCCTAAAAACTCAAACTATTGATTCATGTCCTTGCTTGCTGTATCACTGTATCTTCTCTGCTCTTCCTGTTTCTGAGGCCTGCTTTCACAGCTTTCTTAAAGTCTTCTTATGTGGCAGTGTGTTGTTTTGATGGATCATTCCAGTTTCCCCCTATATTGTTGGTTTAACCTAAGTTGACTCCTCCCTCCCGCAGTTGTCTATTGCTCCCCTGGACTTGCCCTTTGTCCTGCCTACTTGGATGTCAATCCTTGTTTGTCCCTGCCCTTGGTTCTGGAAAGTTCTGTGTTCCTCGGTGCACCATTGGTTTGTTCAAGTTGTATCCTCCCCTAGCTGGGATTGTCCGTCACCTCATCATTCTTACCTGTGGGAGTTGCTGGCTCTTTCCTGCTCCAAGGTCAGGGCGAATAAAACTCAAGAGACATTGTTTCTTTGCAGTGTCACTCTGAAATTTATTGTCTTTATCTACTACAAACTCAAGAGATGGGAGCTCTCTCTAACAAGTTGAGAAAGAGAGGTAATATGATGTCTATCCAAGGTTATTTAAGTCCTAATTATCCAATAAACAGTAGACATCTATATTAGTTATGCTTCTAATCCAATTATGATCACCTGAAATCCACAATGCAGACCTCTTTCACCCATAACAGAAAACCACCCAGATCCATGAAGAAGGCAGAAGAAGGTGCAGAACCAGCAATGAACCAACACCCACAATTCTCCATCTTGCCTCCCATGTATCACTATACACTAAAATCCCAAATCTAAGTTTTTCACCCTGTGAGATCACACAATACTATCCAAGCTACACACACACTGTTTCTTGCTATCACTCAAGTTCTGAAGCCTTTGCCAAGGTCTCAGGTCGAATGCAGTGCTTCCCCAAAGTTCTGTGCTTGTCAGCACAGAGAGTCCAAAATTCTCAGCATCTAGAGCTCCCACATCCCCCCCTCCTGTTTTGAACCATGAAACTGCTTTACATTACCTTTACATTTCCCACACAGGCGGCCTGGTGGCTTCACGGGTGCAGCTCCCACGGCGACGGTGCGCACGTGCGGTCGGTGGGCACTGGGACAGGAGGTCCAGGACCCTGGACAGAGCTGTGGTGAGGATGGCTGTAGGAATGCATTTCCACACCCAGACAGGTGTTTCCATGTAGGGGAAGGTTTTAGACTCACCCCAAACCTTTTAAGGAAAGGACACTAGAAGTTTCTTTGCTCTCCTGGCAGTAATTGGCTCAATGCCAAGACAAAAAAAGCTGATGGGTCTCTTTACCTGTTTCTTAGAAAAGCAGCTATTCTCTATTGGGCTGTTTGCCAAAAAAACCACTTAAATCATCCAATACTTAAGGGAGAGCACGACGCTTCTCAGGGCATTCTCGGAGTGTTGTAGTAGGTGTATGGAACCTTTCCCTACACTGTGCTTTTTTTTTTTTTTTTTTTTTTTTTTTTTTTTTTTGTGTTATTTTCTTTTTTCTTAAAACTTTTTTGCTTTTTCAAGATATACTCACCCATGCCTTCTTGCTATTGATTAAGCCATTTTCTGTGAGGTGCTGGACACCCTCAGAGGCATTGATAAATTTAATAGATGGCAGTGGTGGGTTGGGTGGGGCAGCAGGGTGGAATGCAGGCAGCCCAGATAAGAACATGGGGCTGAAGTGGCAGGGCGTTGGTCAGGGACACAGGGGGGTAGGGCAGGAGCGAGGGCGAGCAGGAACCAGCAGGGACAGGACATCAGAAGGCAGGCTGGGGCCAGGGCAAAGGAGGGGGCAAATTGGCCAACAAACATCAGCGAGCTCCAGCAACAGCAGAGACCATTGGCCCAGTGTTAGAGCCCTGGATATCAAAAATATCAGGCTTTCTGCTGTGACAGGTGGTGAACTCAGATAAGCACTGCCTTTGACTTGAGGCCGTGAAAACAGCTTCCAAAACTGAGTGATAGCACTACAAGTGTGGGTGTGTAGTTGTATAGAAGTTTAATGTGTAATGTGTAATGTCACAGAGTAAAATACTTAAGGTTTAGGGTTTTAGGATATAGAATATAGTAATATATATGAGACAATACTGAGGCATTTGGGCATTGTCTGAGTCCTTCTTCTTCACTTTCTTTTTCCTCCTTCTTCTCAAGTTTAGGTGATCTTTTCTAGTTAGTTAGTGAAAGACTGCATTGCGGACATTGAACGGTCATTATTTATGCTATAAATAAAAATAACTTAAGTGCCAAGTTTTAATTAGTTTTGCTTGTTTTTTAAAAGTCCTTCAAAAGAGTTAGCAGTAGCCATTTTCTTGCCTTGTTAGACAGATGTCACAGATCTCACACCGCATAAAACTGTAACTTAAATAAGATATAATAAAAAATCAAGCCCGAATACAATACCAACATGTCTAGTGTCTTCTGTCAGATCTACACCTGTACACTCCCTTCCTCCCACCCCCCTCATGCCTCTGACAACCCTGACAGCCAGGGCTGAGGAAAAATCAAAACCAAACTGGCTCGTCACACAGGGAACAAATCCAGCTGAGCACCTCAGGAGGGAATTTTCATCAGCTGGCATATGGAGCACCCGTGGGTGCTGAGACTGGCTGGTAGTGAATCCCCTGGAGAGGAGGAAGTGTGAGAAACGTTCCATCTTCCCTGGATTTAAGAATGTTAATTCAGGGATTAAATCTAAAACCCCTCCCATTTTGCTGGCACTGACAGGTGTTGGTTGTGATCAGGCAGCTCCTGCAGAGAAATTTCCAGGCATCTTTACCTTGACTCAATTTCCACCCTGTACTTTTTACATCAGCAGCATGGAGAGGCTCTGCTTCTATCCAGAAATTGATTTGAGCCCAGGAAGCAGCTCCTGAGTGTTGGTGCAAGTCTGTCGAATTTTGAAAGTGTTATCCTCACAGGAGACTTCACTTGTGAGCTACAACTCACTTATGTTTTCATTCCACCCATCAGTGCTCAACTCCTTCCCATCTCTGGCATGTTTTAGGCAGATACATGGATCCCCTGGCTCTTCCCTGCTCCATGGCTTTTCTGTCCTCCATAGTGATGAGAGTGGTGATCCTTGGAGGGTTAAAAGTCCATGGGCAGAAGTGGGAATTTCTGTTGTCACTGAAAAGATAATAGATGACAAATTTTCCTAGAACTGCTGTTTTCCTGCTAAAAATCTCAGCTGGCAGGGTCACAGCGTAACTAATTCTTCTCAAGAGTGGAGTATTTTGCTGAACTTCCCCTGGTTCTTTCAATCATTTGGCTGCTGGACTTGCATTCATTCCTTCTGCCCTTAGACTTTGACTGTTCCTTCACCTAAGAGGGAAATTCCCAGAGATTTCATGTTAGCCAAGTCCAAATTTGAAGCCACTGTCATTTCATTCTTGTTCAAAAGCAGAGATCATGAGCAGTCTGACATGTGGGACCACAGAACAAAGCCTGCCACTTCAACAAGTACATTTGTTTTCTGAATGAAATGTTAAGGGACATTTGTGTTACAGCCCTCCAAAATCTGATTTGTTTCACGCAAGAAAAGGAGTCAGCCCCAAGATCTTGGCAATGCAAAACCTGTTCCTATGAGTTTGATTTTTCACTCAGCTGTCTCTAGTGTAACTAAATCAAAGAGAGGTTGGGAATACTCTGGTCTAAATCATGTGTCAAGAAACACCCCTCAGCTAAAAATCGCCTTTTTCCTTCTTGTTCCCAACAGATCTGTTCTTAATTGCCTGTCCTAAACACTGACATAAGCTTGGAAATCATCTCTATTTCTAGAAAAATCCAAACCCCACCTTCAAGAGTGTGCATAAGCTAAAACTGTGCCCAGAAAAACTGTCTGCACAACCCCCAGCTTATCTGACATGCAGGAAATTGGATTTTGCCCTTTTTTTGGGCTTCTGGTGGTTTTGGGGTCTGGGTGTACTTTGTTTACTTTACCAAGCACTGTGGTCTTTGCCATCAGCCTGAGTAACATGGGATGGAGCTTGGTTTTTGGTAAAGTGACATAATGAGCTGGGCACCAGTGAGATTTGTGTTGTGGTGGACATTTTGGACATTTCTGAAGAAGTCCAACTGATGTGTGCTTTCTCCACTCACGTTTTGTCTCCTCTTTTTCCTTACTACACTCACACGTCTGTAATATAATAATTTAATAATAATTAATAATTAATCAATAAACAATAATAATATTGTGGACAATAATTTAATTTGTCCACAATTCCCTCTACTTGTGCAGAATAATTGTTCTTTTGTTGCCCTCCCCTTCTGTTTCCTCACTTGGTGGTTTTTCTGTGCACAGGAAAAAGTCTGTCTCTTCTCTTTTGTGTGTATTCCCTGTTGTTGTCTTTAATTTATTTCAGATTTTTTCTTTCTTTTCTGCCTGAATGACCATTTTGTTGAGTTACTATGATGCCAAGTTCCAAAAAAGAGAGGTTGGTAACATTTATCAAAGGACAAATGGAGAGTCCCAGGATGAAAATGCAAGTGTGAGGTGACCAACGGGTTCAACATCAAGGTGCTACTTTTAAGCAAATTTAATGTTTGTGTTGTTCACATTAAGGTCTGGCTTTCCTGGTGTCCTGTCTCTGGCACAGGCCAGTCAGGGATACCCAGAGGAGACTGCAGAAATCAGGGAGCATTTTGCAATACTTCCCCAGTCTATTTTCCCACCTCCTGGAAGTTTTCCTTGGAGGGGTCCTTCCTCACTTTATCAGTACTGATACAGAGGTGGCTTGGTCACGCAGTTCCTAATTGTAGGAAGAGGTGAGTAAAGAGGGAGTTTCCTGTGGGCACGAGTGACCATCTGGGCAGCTCCATCCCCCAGAGGCCAATTTGGGACACGTGGAAACTCTTGCAAACTACTCACAGAGCTCTGCTGTCTCAGCTCCCTGAGGTGGGTGATGCATGCCCTGCCTGGGTCTTGGGCATCCTCTTGGGAGGACCAGGGAAGCTGATCTCTGAAGAACTTTGTCTCAGTGTTTGCAGTAAATAAAAAGTTCTACTGGAATTACATTGTTGATTCTACAACTATCAGAATCAACTGTATCTTATATTAAAATTCCACTATGTTCCACTATTTGGCTAAATTTGTTTTTTGATTTATCGGTCCCACAGTTCCTCATTGAAGTCCCTCTGTAATTAGAAGGGTAAACCCAGTAATTAATTTGTTCCTGTTTCCTTACTTTTTCCATTTTCACTGGTACTGTCCTGTTGTGTAAGCATGTCATAAAACAAAAAGGAAATAAAATTGGCTTTGTGAAAAATCAAGAACATCTGATGCCTAGGAAGAATAAGAACTTGGGTATGTCAAGCTGCAGACATCTGGGTTTTCATTTAAACTGTTTTCAGCTTTGTCACTGAATCATCTTTTGAAAACCAAATATATTTTAAAAAAAACCCTTATTGGCTGTCTAATACTATCCAGGTGTGTATTCAATTTTTTCCTTCTTACTGGCACATTGTCCAAATGAAAAAGCCTTGAATTAATTTAAATACAATTCAGAAGATGTTACTGGTGCATTAAAGAAAGAAGAGAAAAAAGAGGAGGCAGAGAAGTAGGCTGCTTTTAAGCACCCATCCTTCAAGAGTTGTGACTGGGGAATTATTTCCTGCCTCTGTAATAGATTTTCCTGGGTTTGAAGTCAGAGCAAACCGCGGGATTTACAGCTGGACACACCAGCAGCTGCAGCGCAGGCAGGGATCTGAGAGCACAGGGGTTAATCCGAGCCGTGTGTCCGAGCCCCGCGGAGTTAAAACCAAGCACTCAGACCTTTTTGCTCCGAGAGGCTCTGGCACTGCCGGGAGGTTCATTTTGTCTGCAAAACCAAGCATGTAATTTCCCTTCTCCCTCGCTCTCCTCTCTGGCCAGTCCTGTGGCTCAGCAGCAGCAGCAGCAGCAGCGGAGTCTCCCTGGCGACAGCCGGGACAGCTGAGCTGACCTTCAGCAGCGTGGTGAGAGTTGTGCTTTCACTGCAGGACATGGGCTAGGAACCCCCCAAATTGGCTTTTTTTTTCCTTGCCAATCAAAGGGGAAGGCTGGGGAAACCCCGAGATGCCTCTGTGCTTGGAAGAAGAAAAGTGAAGAAATTACATAAATTTTAAAAAAAAAAAAATTTAAAAATCATCCTCGGCATCCAAATTACACTCATTTAAAGTTTCCAGCTTAGCACAGTGTTATGGCAGATTTACACAGAGATTAAAAGTGATCCCTCAGCTGTGAGCACCAGCTCGTGTGAGTGGTGTAAATCCAAGTGTGTCCTTACAGCCGCCAGACTTGGCATCCAAAACAGCTCCGAGTCCCCCGAGCCAGCAGAAGGGACATTTCTACTTTTTATTTCAAATGAAACAGAGCTACTGAAGCCTCTGGAGTGTGGATTTAGCTGTCAGTCTTGTTTACTACTTTCAGCTGTTATCTGCTGCCGCTGAAGCTGGGCGTGAATAACTTACCAGCCTGCGCTGATAACTTTTCTTTCTGTTTCAGAAAGAATTTCCAGACAGAAATCCCATCAAAGCTTTCATTCCGATCCATGCGCTGACAGATGACACAGGAGTTAAAGAAGTGAGGCTGGAATTCCTGAGGCTCTCCTAAGGATTTTTCCAAGAATCTTAAAAAGCCTCTTAAAAACCGGCGGCAGAGATCGAACGCTGGTAAGGGAGGGGAAAAAAAAAAAAAAAAAAAAAAAAGGAAGAAAAAAACTTTGGCAGGCGAACAGTGTCTTACATCAATCTAGCAGTCAGCATCTATGTAGATGTTCTTTCCTCCTTTTGTGCAACACCCCTTCCCTCCTACAGACCACCCAAAGCCCTATAAATAATCCAAGGACTGTATTTTTCCTCCAGATTTCTCTTCAGACCTCGAAGGAAAAATATCAGGCAAAAGAAGGGAGAGAAGGAGCAGGGAAAGTGAAGAGGGCAGAGAGAGAGAGAGAGAGAAAGAGGAAAGATGGCTAGTGAATTCAGAAAGAAAATCTTCTGGAGGGCAGTGGTGGCTGAGTTCCTGGCCATGAGCCTTTTCATTTTCATCAGCATCGGCTCAGCTCTGGGCTTCAACTTCCCGGTGGTGGCCAACAGAACATCAACGAGGTCTCAGGACAACGTGAAGGTTTCCCTGGCTTTTGGGTTATCCATCGCTACCATGGCGCAGAGCGTGGGCCACATCAGCGGGGCGCACCTGAACCCGGCCGTCACCCTGGGGCTGCTGCTCAGCTGCCAGATCAGCATCTTCAAGGCGCTCATGTACATCCTTGCCCAGTGCCTGGGGGCAGTGGTGGCCACAGCCATTCTCTCGGGAGTCACCTCCTCTCTCCCAGGAAACTCCTTGGGGCTTAATGCTGTAAGTAGAAACTTTGAATTCCTCCTTTCTTTCCTTTCTTATTTTTTTTTAAGTAAAAATGTAGCACCTATAAGCTGCTAGAGGTGAGGGGCTAGATGGTATAAGTAGAAATTTTAATTCCTCCTTTATTTTCTTTTTTTTTATTTTGTGTAGAAATGTAACACCTGTAATCTGCTAAAGATGTAGGGGTAGATGCTGTAAGTAGAAACTTTTAATTCCTCCTTTCTATTTCTTTTTTTTTTTTCCTTTTTTTTGAGTAGAAATGCAGCACCTGTAATTGCTAAAGGTGCCAGGGTTCTGTTGGTGCTGGTGGCCTCAGACTGTTTGTTGTAGCAGAGAATTCAGTCCTGACTGATAGCCAGGATGTCATAGGGGAGGAAGGATGGTCCTTTCCTCCCCACCCTCACTTTGGAGCTTTAGGACATTCTGGCCGTGATCAGTTTTGCTTATGTTCAGTTTTGTACATCCAGGTTGCTGTGAGGTGGCTTTTGATGGCAATTTAACTCTGAAATCACTGGCTGTTTTATGAGCTTTCGTGGTTCTGAGGGTCTCTAAGGTGACATGTTGATTAATGTGCATTTACCAGTGCTGTTTTGGCTTCTGTGAGTGTGGTTCGTTCTCAGTACTTAATTAATGGTTTGTGTATCCTGGTGATGGCTGCAGTGAAAACCCATGGGGGCAGAGAGAGATGTGCAGCAGGAGAAATCCCATCCCCACAGGTGTGAGCAGCAGCTGTTGCATTAGGCAGAGTGCTCAGATCCTGCCTGACAGAATCCCAGCTGCCCTTTCTGTGCATTTCTGGGCAAAAATTGGACAAACCCTGAATTCTCACATGTAAACTGGAAGAAAATATGAGCTGCAGGTAACTGGGGTGCAGGTTCCAGCTCTCTCCCAGCCAGATGCTCACATCATGCTGCCTAAAAACTGCCTGGCCACAACTCCTCCTCCTCAAAATGTCATTTTGTTGTTGTTGTTGTTGCAGCATAATAGTAGAAAAAAAGAAAGGATAAAAAACACTTTTGAACTTGAAATCATCCCACTGTAAGAGGCAGTGCTACAGCCACTGTAGGACACGCAGTGCTATAAATGGAAATTCTTTCTGGTCACTTATTTGACCTGATCCTTTAAGAGCAAGTATTTCACATGTTTTCCTTGGCCCCTTTCTAGCAGAATATTCCTGACTGCAGTTTGTAAATTGAGCTAATTTGAAATCTTCTGTCCATTTGAAGTCACAAGGGTATTTGGGACATAGAGCTGCAAATGCAACATCTCTTCTGAAATAACTTTGGCAAAATAGCAATATGGTTTTGCATACTGTGATATTACAGTTAATTCAGAACATTAGTCAAGTTTTCAGAACAGAATAAAATCTGATATTTAGGTGATTCCTGGGCAGCTCACGATTACCCGCCCTCATGTTACTCTGTGAGTTGGCTGCTCACCTCTCTCTCCTGGTGCCTGCAGCTATTCCATCCTGCCAGCGCTTTGGAAATGCTGATGGGTTAACTCAAAACATTTTGGGGAAGAAGAGCAAATAATTTTATTGACTCCAGAAGGCTCTGGCTGCGAGTCTGGGACGTGATCTCTTCCTCTGAAACCACTGACAGAGGGAACAGCTCAACCACACGGGACAGGGTGTCCACCCAAGTGGTTTCCTCGAGAGGTCCAACTGCCATTAAACACGGGAGGTCTGGTTTTGGTAGCACTTAAGCTTGGCTTTTCCCTTTTGCTTCCATAAAATCCTGATGACTGGTTCCTTCCTCTAACCAAAGCTCTAAACCTGGCCATTTGTGAAGGGGGGTGAAACCCTTCTTGCCCCTCAGCCAGGAACTCCTCAAGCTACAAAGGCAAAACCAGGCAGGATTGAGTCTCCATCATATAAATTTTACAAATCGATCAGCAATTTCTGTGCAATGGAATAACAGAGAATATAGTTTCTAAAAGCTCTGGTCTCGCTGTCTGTCATTGGAAAAAATATTCAGAATTTTGTTTCTTTTTTCTTTCACATCCAGTTATAAATGTTCTGGCTGGAGGACAGTGGGGAGACCCCCCTGGGAATAGTGGGGACAGCAGCTGTTCTCCTCCTTTGGGAGAAAGAACTAGAGAGGGAAAGGAAAGCAAATCCATTCATTTCCCAGTGACAAGCCTGGAGTGCCTGGGCAGGGGAGGGCTGAGGGGGACCTGGGCTGAGCCCAAGGCACGGGGGACCAGCAGCAGAGGGGCTGTGCTCGTGCAGAGCCGATGCCAACAGGGCACATCCTGAAACCACAGCACCGAGGTGCCTCCTTCAGCAAGGAGCTGACAAGGAGAAACCACAGAGCTGCTTTTATTATGGTTTTCAACCTGAGGACAGGGAGGGGAGGCTCAGAGCTGGCATCCCTGCCAGCTGCTCTGTCTTGTGGATAGCGAGGTGTGGATTCTCTGCTCAGAAAGGAATGGAAAGGAAGAGATGCTGCTTGTTTGACAAGGCTGGGAAGAGGGTCTGGATGTGTGTGGCTTTGTGCTCTGTTCTGACCCTGCTGTGCTTTTGGAAAGGTGTTTTTTTTACAGGAACAGTGTGGTGGGGGCAGTGTAGTGGAGTGAGTGGCTCCCAGTGCTCCCATGCTACTGGGTGGGGTTGCATGCCTGGACTGGGATTGCTCCTGCCTGGCTGCAGGTCCTGCTCTCAGGGACCAAGCTGAGAACCCATTCCCACTGGTTCCTCTCTAATCCACAGAGAATGAGAGACAAAGAGAGGCTCTTCCACCTTTAGATCCGTTGAGTTGCTCCCAGAGACACCCAGCTCCTCTTTGTCATGTTGAGGCTCCAGGCTTGGAAGCCTCTGCTAAGTATCCAAAATTAAGTGGGATAAATCCACGTCTTTCTCATTGCACAAGGGGAAAAAAGGAAGCACAACCAAACGAAGTACTGCCATGTACAACGCTGAGGAGAAAGAAGGGAGGATGAAAATGCAGGATGTTCCTTTAACATGTTCAGTATTAAGGTCTGGTTTACACCAAGACAAGCAAACCAGTCACACATTAGGATTTTGATCCAAACTTTGCTTAAGTCAACAGACATATTTTTAGTTACTTTGGCTGGTCCTGAGTAGGACATTTTGGACAACACTCAGAGATGTATTTAGATTACTGAATCCTTTAAAGACACTTAACTTCCAATATATTTCAGTAGTGGTGTGGGTTCCAAAGTAAAAAAATTGAGAATTGGAGAAGCTGGAAGAGGAGTATGCAGTGTGTTTGCTCTTCTAAAAATTTAAATATTTTTCCTTACATCATCTTGTATCTTTTTTTGGAAGTCGAAGTACTACATGTTACAAATTTCCATTAGGTAAAGCTGTAAGAATAGAGAATGCCAGATCCAAAATGCACTCATCTGCCAGCAGAGCTGGCTATTGTCTGGTGAGGACAGATCTGGAGTTTGGATAATGGAACAAACTACTCAGCACAGGCAGTTAATGACCAACAAAGAGCTCAGGCAGGAAAGAGGGGTGAGAGGAGACTTCTGTGCTGTGAAGTAACACAATATTTGCTGTTAAACAATGTTTGACTGGAGAACTTTCCTCCAACTTTTAAAAACATGCTCAGAAAATTTCTTTAGCTCAGGTTATTTTATATTTCTCTATCTATCAATCTGCCTAATAACCTGAGATAAATATATAGGTATATTTAAATAATTAGAACTTTGTGACAAATGCAGACACTGCTTCACAATTTTCACAATTTTATAGTTTTCTGTATTTTGGCATAATGAGGAGAGTGCCAGGAAATGTGTCCCCTAACTCTCGGGGCTATAATTTGGAAGCTATTTGAAAACTCTGCCTTTGAGTTTATGATGAAAAATATTATTTTAAAAGTTATAAGTGGTTCAAAAATTGTAGGCAAGAAAAACAGACCTGAAGGTAACGTTACTTGGGTAGATAAAGGGAAAAGAAAAACAACCAAGAATAACAAATAGGAGGGCTTGGGTTTAGAAAACACCCAGTGGACTGATAAATGTTGTTTGTGTAACTAAGGAGCTCTCTGGAAAAGCCAGAGGAGAGCTGTGGTCAGTGGATTCAGAGGTCATTTTAAGACAGGTGAATATTCATATGGATACTATTCCTGGATTATGGAGAGTTACTTGTTGTGGAACACCCTTTGTACTCCTGCTGTGGCTGGCTGTGTCTCTGCTGCTCTGTGGGGCTCCCCAAATCAGGACCAGCTGTGGCAGAATTGGAGCACACGAGGGTGCAAAGTCCTCTGGGGATAAACACCCCATGTCCAGCTCTGGATTTCTCAAGGGCAGGGAAAAAGGAAGCCTTTGCTGTCTTTGACTCCTCATACCAGGCCAGGCTTGGAGACACCTTCCAGCCACACCAAAGGCACACCACAGAACCACAGAATCATGGACTAGTGTGGGTTTAAGAGACCTGAAAGATCCAACCCTCTGCCATGGGCAGGGACACCTTCCACAAGACCAGGTTGCTCCAAACCCCATCCAACCTGGCCTTGAACACTTCCAGGGATAGGAGCGAGTCCTTTTCCCATAACTACTCCCACTTAGCTGGATTTGATTCAGCAGCAACAGAGCAGCTTGGAACCTCAATGCTGGAGCTTTTTAGGTTTTTTTCTTTACTGTCTACATGTCCCCAGCTCCAGCCTTATTCTGCCACTTGGGGAAAATGAGTGATCTCTTGTCTCCAGGAGAGTGGAGCATAGGTTGTGATAAGATATGTGGATCCTTATCATCTGCAGATGATCTTATCTCTAGGACATCCATGCCTAGTGAATTTTCTCCCAAAAAACTCCCAGTTTGCATTTCCAGTGCAAATATAATGTTACACCAGCACTGGGAATTCCCTTTCGTGTAGCTGAGACCTGCCACACCTTTTAATGGTGTTTGAGGATCAGCACTGAAGTGTTCATCCTGATATTCCCCATTGGATGTTTCCCAATTTCCTTTTAGAAACTTGCCTCAGAGGGGGATTCCCTGTGGGAATCAGCACACTCCCCACATTTGGTCCCCACCAGGGGCCTTCTCACCATGGGGAGCAGGACTTGCCTGGTTGCCCTGCATGACTCAGTGTTTGCCTTGTGATTTCCCTGTCTCCTCGTGCCCGCGCCCTACGAGCCCGCTCTCCAACCTCCAATTAAACAAAGCCGGCTCGAGTTGGAAGAACATCCAAAATAAACTGAGAGCTTGACAGTGTGAGGGGACAATTGAGTAAGAGATGCTGCTTTTCCTCTGAGTCACTGTGGAAAATTGCATTTCCAGAGGTGCTGCTGGATGGACAGGACACGCAGCTGAGCTCCTGACCTTTAGCGCTTCTTGAAGAATCCTTGGATGCCTTTTTTTGTGTTTTTCAATGCAGATTATATATTCTGCCTTTCTCAAGTCTAGGCCAGTGAGGAGCTTCATTCTCCCTTTCTCTGCCCTCTGCTCTGCCTATTTTTCATCCAGTTTAGGCTTCTCCTGCCAGGCTTGCCTCTGCTGGGACATCTGCGGGCTCAAGGACTCAAACATTCATGAGGGACCAGACGCTGCTGCATTTTTAAAATGAGCAAAATGGTTCCGGTACATGACATTGATCTGAGATTTTTATTTCTTAACAATGACTGTCCCAACAATAGCTCATTGTTCACTGTCAGTTTTTGCAGCAGAGGGCTTTTAAAGGCTTGCCAGCATTGTACTGAGAGGCCCCAGGCAGGGCAGGTGGGACACAGGAAAGGCACCTGCTCAAAACTGGCCAAGCTCTTGGCCTTCTTTTAATGAGTTCACACAGTGACAGCAGAAACATCTGGGCTGAGATGTAAACCTGATGGTTATCACCCATCCCCCAGAGAATTCAGGGTTATGGCTGTAATGCTTATTTATCTCAGATCTCAGAGCTTATTATCTGATTTCCATTTCTGTGGGGATTTGCTGAGCGCCTCTCTGATGATAGAGTCACATCCCAGGATTTTGGCAGGGAGCACGGAGGGATGCAGCAGCATTTCTGGGACAAGGAGAGGCCCTTGGTGCTCATCCTCCTGCAGCTCCGCCCTTCTGTGCTAGAACAGAGGAGATCAAAGTGGGTTTTGTCCATGGATCCAAGGAGGACCATGTGGAAAATGCTCTGCAGGCCTCCAACTTAATGTTCTCTTCATTTATTTTTATGTAGAAATGGTAGAAATTCCTGAAAGAGGTGCACAGGGATGTTTAAAAAAATGAGTTGCCATAGATCCAAAAACATTATTAATTTAGTAGGTTAGTTAATATTGATGATGACAATCTAATATAATGACAATCTAATATAATAATAAGTGGAGTCATGCTGGGATTTTCAGAGAATGTTTTTTTTCTTTTCTGTTTTAGATCAACTGTCAAACTAAGTAGGAATTAAGTAAAATTCATTTTGCCACCACACTCCCTGAGTGGTCAATAAACAGTTAAAATTAGTTTCCTTTCTGTAGAGTTCTCTGATTATACCAAGTATATTTGGGTGTTCTGTGTGTTATGTGTTTTCCCACCCCCAAACACACTCATACACCAGAGACAGATGGACAGAAAGATTCTTCAAATGACACAAATCCAAATTTCAATTTTTAATTTAAATTCATTGGAAAGTTAAAAAAAAAAAAAAATTAGTAGGTGTGGGTTCTGAACCAAGATCTGACATGGCAAAGGTCACAGCCTGAGAATGAATGGAAATGTCCACAGCAAGAGAATGAATATTATGGATAAATTCTGGTTGAATTTGTGCAATGGTAAGGAAAAAAAAATCTAGGTTTTTGTAGCAGGGCTTGTGGGTTTTAGCAGATAATGTAAATCTTGGAGAGCTGAGAATAACATTTCTTTAATCAGAGAATCCTAAAAAATATCACTGTATGTCTGTATAGATATTTTTAAGTGAAACATTCTTAAAGCAAGGGTACCAAACCACATCACAAGTACTAAAGAAGAAAAGATAGCCCTTGAAAAATTTCCTGTTTGTCTACAGAGGAAATTGCCTGTTTTCTTTAGGGCAGTAGTACATTTTTGCTTATTTATCCATTCTCCAGCCTAATCGAGGGAGTTCAATAACAGAAGTTTCTTTACCTGGTGCCACAATTGTCTCCTGGAGGTTTTCCTGGCCTGGCTGGGAACATTTTGAGCCCTGAGTATTTATTAATGTGTAACTGATGGGAAAGTGCTGATCTTCCTGGCATCCAGAGCCAGTGCTGGTGTTTGACTGCTGCGGCTTCATTGGAGATCTGAGGCTGAGGCACAACGTCAACCTGTTAAATCAAATATACAGGGCCTGACAGACATCCTGGAGGAAACTATAAACAGCAGGAGGGCAAAAATGTGGCCTGAGAGCTCTGCAAGGCACAGCTCACAGACTAGAAAGGAGTAAAAAAATCCTCTGTGTGCTTCCCTGGATGAGTCCTGTGCGTCCCCTCTCTAGGAA
This sequence comes from Acrocephalus arundinaceus, assembly GCA_021534815.1. Classification (NCBI taxonomy): domain Eukaryota; kingdom Metazoa; phylum Chordata; class Aves; order Passeriformes; family Sylviidae; genus Acrocephalus; species Acrocephalus arundinaceus. The sequence continues at coordinate 49,002,625 of JAJEOU010000373.1, forward strand.
CTGCTGGGAGGTGTCACAGAAAACTCAACTTTTCCAGGCTCTCCATGCTAATTCTGTGCCAAGTGGAGTCAATGAATGCTTTCAGAGCAGAAATGTGGCACATTTCCTCACACATAGACACGCAAAACTCCTGCTGAGGGCACTGATGGCTGTGTTTGGAATGGGAAAGGTCAGGTTCAGCCCCTTTTCCTTCCTTTGTTAGGACTCCTTGCTTGGTGAACAAGGTGGAGAACTGAAGGAGCTGGAATTGTTCCCCCAATTTCTGAAGTGCATTGCACAGGCTCAGAGCTGGTTTTTAACCCCATGGAAATGCCATGTCTTCAATGCTGTGCACAAGACTGACTTGTAAATTTTGAGAATTCACAGATCTGCTGGAGTTTGTCTAGAAATATAAAATGAATATTACTTTGCCAACATCATACTGCGAGTTTTGTGCAAATCGAGGTGTTATTCCAGTAACAACACAGAAAGGACCATCCTATTTGGCTCAAAATTCAGATGTGCCCAAAATTCCCCACTGAAATACTATCTCCTTCTGGGCTGGTAATAGAGGGGATAATAAACAGCTCTGTGGTATAAATGACTGCTTCAACTGCTACAGAAAATTAACTATTTGCTTGGGTTTAGCTGGGTAAAGAAAAAAATACAAAACCTCATAATTCCTCATCCTCTGAACAGAAGTTGTTTATTTCTCAGCAGCAACATTTAACCAAAAAAAAAAAAAAAGTTTCTCCCAAGCAACTTTCCCAGAGTCACATCAAAAAGTAAAAGTGCAAATAAAAAAAATTGTCTGTCTCTGACCAGCTGTGCTAAATGCAAGTCCTGTAGAGGAACTGAGTTTTACTGCCTGTCTTGGTCTGACACATGAATTTTATGTGCTCTGGTTTAATATAATACTCACTCTCCCCTCTTTCTCTCCACGGCACTAGGACACAAAGCCCTGGATAATTTCTCCTGGGCCTGCAGAGAGGGTGGGAGGAGCGAGCTTAGCCTTGTTCCTGGAGGTGTCTGCTGCCTAAAGAACGGAAAATATGATTTCTGCTTTGGGAATTGAATGAGTCCCCTTCAGAGCTCTTCAGGCTGTATTTATAGGAAGGATAATCTAGCAGAGGACAATGTGTTTTGTCCCCAGGTTCTGCTGAATGCTTCCATTGTTGATGTAGGATACGATCCAAAGCTAATTCATAAGCAGCTTCTGAGAGCTCCTGTCGTAAAATTTTAAGTGAAGCTCTTTAGATCTGTGCCTGTCTCTCCTTACTAGAGAAATGAGACTTTTGAACTCCTGAATCCCTAATACTCAATTAGTGGGTATAGAAACATCCATTTCAGAGTGATGCTGTTAAATAGCAAGGGTAGAAGTGAATTACTGCAGTTAAACAGTCAGGGATGAAGTCTCTGAATCAATTTTGACTTTCACTCAAGGGGCGGTTCATAGCTATGGAGATGTGGGATAGACTTGCAGGAGAATAAAGGTATGTTATCAATATGGAAATCATCAAGTTCTTTTCATGACAGAGTTGGAGCTGAAAGAGTGAGAAAAGTCAAACAAAATGACAGGCAAGACTGTGGGATGTGGTTTGGAGGGAAGTAGGGAGATGAATTTCTGAGATTACATTTGTAGAACATCCCATTAAAGAACTTTGTCAGCCAAACACTTAAATTATAGTTAGTTGGCATTAAAAAGAATTTTTTTTTGGTTATTATTTCAAAAGAGGGGATGACGAAGAGAGAATGAACCATCTAAACTATTGTGAAGAGTTTTCCTTATTCAGTAAAAGAAGGAAAGTCAAAGAAGGGAAATTTTAAGCTGTAAGAAGAAAATTCTGTAAGACAGCAAGAATTTACTTGAATAAAATGCTAATTAAAAAAAAAGTCTGCCATGGAAGAGAAAAAGTAATAATTTTGGTAGGAAGGTGAGGATATGCAAGGAAGTCAAGTCCCAGCCATTAACAACGCTGTGGCTTAAATTTTCTCCCTAAAACCACACCAGCAGGCAGGGCTTGTACTGGTGTTTCATAAGAATGGGGAAAGCTGACAATCCCCTGCTAAAAAATAGACTTTTGCAATTCCAGAGGCCTCTTTTTTTTTTTTTTTTTCTTTTTTTTTTTTTCTGGAACAATGAGGAAACTAATGCCTGTTATATGAAAGGAAGCTGGGCCCTGGAAGCTCCAATCCAGGGCTAAGGGTTTGTTGGATGGGATGGAGCTCAGCACCACGTGATGGAACCACCTTGCATAACAAAGTGTCTTATCCATATAACGGGAAACAGGTTTGGACTTGATATACTTTCACCCATAATGAGAAAAATATGAAGCCACTGGAGAAGTACACAGTGGGGTTTACCTTGGGCCAGTTTAATTTCCTGTCCCTGTTTCTCTTCCGAAGGCAGACAACTCATAAATATCCTGTCCCCACAAAAAAATAAAGAAAAAAGAATCAAAAGGAAAGAAAACATACCATTAATTTGCCCAAATTATTGCTGTGGGAGTCAGTCAGCTGAACATGGCAGTTAAGGGCACTTCTGGGAAACAAATTTTTAGTTCCCATCTCCTGTGTGATGTTGTGGAGAGCTGGAAGCGATGAGGCCACTGCCCATTCCTAACACATAAAGCAGGTGTTCCTCTCAACTGATTGCTCTCATGTTCATGTCTAGATAATGCTTTTTGGGGTTTAACACTCTTCATTTTGATGTCTCCGAGTCACTCTGCCTTCAGTGCTTCCTTAGTTTCCAAGCAGTTGCATCTCAGGAGTTTTCTGAAGAATATGTGATTTCTGTTTGCTTACTGAATTCTGGTAGATTTTTATTCCATGGCCTTGTTCAGATTCACAGTGAACTGGGGGAAAAAATATTATTCGTGGGATTGTTAAGGCTGGAAGTGGTGGAATTCAGCTCACAGAAGGATGCACCTCCCTTGGGGTGTCTACATGTTCTGCTTCTTGTCTGGGAGCCGTGAGGGTCCAGGGGGAATTGCTCACTGCAGCTGATGCAGCCAGGATTGATTCAGCTGATCAGATAAATGTGCCCACAGATAGCTCACACATCTTGCCAGTGATTCAGCCCAGTTCTTACGTGTGTTTCTGGCTTCTTCTGTCAAAACACTGACTTAGAAATGAAGTTTAGTGGAATTATTCATATGAACAAAACAGGGAAAGAAGTCTGTGTAGACTCTCTTGGAGATGAATATGGGCTGTGTGTTTCTTTTAACCCCTTAGAGCACGTTGGGTTCCTTAAAGTGCTGAATCCACTCCTCAAGTCTCCCAGGTCTGAAGCCTGAAAAGCTCAGAGAGTTGCTGTGCTGTTCCCTGCCCCCTGGCATTTTTTATGTTACCTTAATGAGGATTATTGCACTGCAAAGAGAAGATGTCAAAGATTTCCCAGCAGATACCTCAAGGACAGATGCAGTGTCAGTTCACATACCCTATGACCACTGGTGAGAGGTACCAGTGCAGGGAAAAAGGCATTGCAGTGTGGGTACAGGTCACTGGGAAGGGTTCTCCTCACCCCAACACTGCACTAGAAGTGGCTGTGTCTTGTTTCAAAGCATTATTTTGTCTGTTTAGGAACCAGAAATATTGGTCACCTTGTATTCTGGATATTCTCAATAGCAGAATGGCAGATGCTAAGAACAGCTGTTGATTTTTAGTCAGGTCTCTAATGTGTGGTATTGCTTCCTACTAAATTCAGGTTAAGCTTTAGACCACCCTGAAGCTTCTGCAGTCTGATATTCTACAAAATACTCCACAAAAGTTCAAGCTTTCCTTAAAACCTTGAATAACAACAGTAAATACAAGCAAAGGATAACAAACTCATGTAGGTTGTGTCTCCCTGGTTCTGTCAAGAGCTTAAACCAGCAGATACAAAAGGTGCAAAGTGTTGTCTGGGTGAGACTTGCAGAGCCTCTGTGAATAAGGATGATAAATATAAATATAAAATAAAATAAATATAAATATGCATGTACATGTACATTTAACTGACAGAAGGGAATGTGCCTTCCTATTCCCTCTCTAAATTTTTTGGGGTGTGCTTGGGATGGTGAACACCGGTGCTGTCCATGTGCACCATGGATGGCCCAGGCTGCTGCTGCAGTGATAATTTAGCTCTGATCAGGAGGAAAATAAATACTCTGTCATACTACACACTGCAGATCCACAGGCTCCAGCAGAGCAGGACATCCAAGGCTGGCCCAGGTTTGTCCCATTTTTGGAACACGGCCCAGAGTCCTTGCTCTCACAGTGGAATCTTAATGTTCCTGGCAGGCTGAGTAAAATTACCCGGAGGTTGGAGGAAAGCAAAAGGTTTCCTATGATATTTCCAGGTTTTCTTTGATTCCACACAGCCCATCAATAAGTGTTGATTAGCAGGGAGAATGACCTCAAGTCACGTCAGCTGTAGGATGTGTTTTTCCTGGAGGAAAGGAAGAATATGATTTCCGCCTCTCGAAGATAAGGATTATCACAGGTTTTTAAATAATAATTTTGCTCTTATTGTCTTTTATAGAAGCCCTTCAAGTGAAGGGAAAACCCAATGGCTGGCCAGTGTTTAATCTTTTAAAATGTCAAGGCTTTGTCAAATGTTAACATTGATGCGTCAGCTCTGAGTTCTCTGGGGTTACATTATAATAGGAAAAGATTTGGTTTCTTATCTGCTTTTGGGCATGTGCACATCAGTCACTTATTTACTAAGACACCTGGCTTTTAAGTTTGGCCATTTGGCCTTCCAAATGTGAGATAAGATTTTCCAGAGGATATATAGTCCAGATTCTTAAATTGGTTTTGATACAAGGGAATGTATTGGAAGCCTAATTTGTTGAGAGACAAAAATCCCACTTTCTCTTCAGTAGAAAAAAAAAGTTTATTTTTAAAACTTACAAAAGCAATGGGATATTAATTCAGGGATATCAAGCATGAATTTCTGGATTCTGCAATTTTCAGTGCATCTCATATGGATGCATTTATCTCAGACTCACACTTCTCACATGTAAGTCTAATAATGATGAAGGTTTCATTAATGGATTTCAATTTCCACTCTTTGAGTGCTGAAGGAACCAAAATATGTATCCTTTCAACCAGAATTCCCTTCTATTTGTGGATAAACTACTTCCAACTCAGAGGATATCCCTCTTGCATGTTAAGGAACAAGCTATAAAAAATACATTATTAGTGTTTCAGATTAGCAGGATTTAAAAATCAGATTTATGCTGAGGAAAGACTCAAACTGCTTTCATTGCTTAGGAATTTGACATTAAACTTTGTTCCAGAGAAGAAACAAGAAATGTGAACAGCACCTGTGGAAAGTGAAATAGTTCAGTTAACCATCTTTAAGTTTTAAGGTTTTTCAAATATTAGCTTTTGGGAAATTAGGGCATAAACCACAAAATCAGATTAATAACAGGATTTCCCATGGTTTCATTGTTCTGGACAGGTCACAACAACATGCAATTATGTTTTTTGCCATGTATGACCCAGCAGTTTTTAATGCAGGGGCTCTGACAGATGTGATAACCTACTGATAGCACAAATTAATATAAGTTTTGCAGAGTTTGCTTCCTACTCTGAGTCACATTCTCAGTTCTCTGGCCTGTGGCCAAGCTCATGTTTCATCCCGTCCTTGCAAGTGAGTTATTTCTGCTTAACATCAAGTTATTCAGCTCAGTAACAGACTTGACTTGACTTCATGAAGACACTACTGAATACAGAAATTAAAAGCAGAACTCAAAACTTGTTATAACATCAAATGGTTTACCTCCATGCTTTCTTGTTAACTGCAAGTTTTTAGCAGTACTCCTGAAATATGACAGCATTTCTGCTCTGTAATGTCCATTTATGTGAATCACCATGGTTTCAATATGTTCTACAGCATTTACAAGAAGTGCTGCTGATTTCATGACTAATAATGCCATTTGAATATTTATCTCTGACAGACTGAGTTTTTCTAGATAATCTACTTCAGTAAGAAATGGAAGCACTCCCATCAGCCCCTTGGGATTACTTAACTGGGGATTTTTTTTTTTTTAAATGTGTCCCAAAGAAGTTAAATGAGATTCAGTTTAAGACACAAAAAAATATTTTCCCTGTGAGTTAGGTATCTAAGGTCTTTGAAGTTGAATAAGGTCTATTAAAAAAAAAGACAGAGCTTTCAAATGATCCCCTTCATTTCATCAGGTGAAAAGATCTCATGTCCATTGACTACACCATTATCTGTGCAAATTAGAGATACATTGACTAAATATTAATATCTAGAGATGTTTTACATACTTTTGGTCTTTTGTCACATCTACCAGTCCCATATGAACTCGGTGGAAATCTCAGGGTATTTCCTGTGGCATTAGAGGCATACTTTCAGTCAATTGATTCACAGTATAGGTGGAATATTAATATCCTAATATTAATGTGGAAGTCCCTGAAACAATGAGTGACTGTCCTAAGGCACCACAGTTGACATCTGAAGAAGTAAACTCTGCTGAGGGTGACTCTCTGGCTGATTTGTTTCTCACATGTAGATCAATTGCACTCTCATTGTGCCCAGTGGCTGAGTGTTCACTTTGGCTGGAAGCAGCAACCACTCAACCACATTGGGTCAAAAAAGCTGCTGATGCCTAGGCTCGAGTACAGCAGGGAGTGTTTCAAAACTACCTTCTCTTCATTTTTTTCTATTTTTTCCTATTTTTCCCCCTGTTAAGCAAAAACTCCCCAGGAGGAAAATGAATGTACAGGTTAGCATTTTCATATTGAGAAAATAGATGTTGCAGAACTTTGTTACACCAGTTGAAGTCTGGTGTATGAATATGCATGAATATGAAATACAGGAATATGAAATAACATTTCCCTTCTTGCCTCCGTGCAGCTTTCAGAGGGAATTAACGCAGGCCAAGGGCTGGGAATTGAAATCATTGCCACCTTCCAGCTGGTGCTGTGTGTCCTGGCCACCACAGACCGGAGAAGGAACGACGTCTCGGGATCAGCACCGTTGGCCATTGGTCTCTCCGTCGCCTTGGGACACCTTCTTGCTGTAAGTTTTAGCCCTCAGAGGTTGTATCTGCCATGTCTCACCTCAGGGTGGGCCAGTGAAGGCTGGGGGGTGATGGGGAAGCTTCATCTGTGCCTCACCTCTGGTTCTCTTTCTGCCTCCTAGATTGATTACACCGGCTGTGGAATTAACCCAGCCAGATCTTTCGGCTCAGCGCTCATCGCCAACAACTTTGAAAATCACTGGGTGAGTTGAGTAAATTTGTTTAACTCACAAGAGGCTCTGAAAACACATAATCTACAAGACCAGAAACACTTCAACACACATCATTAGGACCAAGTCAGAGAGCTGGCATTTCCTTTTCATTTAACAAAGAATATTCTCCTTTCCATCCTGACCAGCCTCAGGCAAACAAAACCTCCTCAGGCTCATTCAGTCTCTGTGCTCAAAGCAATACAATAGATTTTCTTTGGTTATTCGCCTTTATATGTATTTATTTCAAACATTTTAATTGTTTAACCTTATTTCACAGAATCCTCTATTGTGTATTTATTATTTAAACTGAGTTTGTAAAGTGCTACTGCTTAATCTGGCAAAACCCAAGATAGAAAGATTCTTAAGCAGGTTTATAAACTGAAATGGATCATCCAATATTTAAGAGCTAATAAAATGTTCAGCATCTTAAAGCTGAGTGTCTGCTTATGTGTTTTCAAGGATAAGTGCTCTGGAAACACTATAAATTTTAGATTCTTCCTCGTGTTTAAATGTGCATAAAATTAAGTTCTTCACATAATTTTACTTTTTTTCTCTAAAGCTCAATATAAAGTTGTAAATGAACATGTGTTCTTGAATATATAAAATGGGGCTTGTTCCAACTCTTCTACTCACAATTTTGGCAGCCAGTTGCATAGGCACAGGTGGAAATTTAGTGGTAATACAATGGGGTTGTGAAAATTTTGGATACGGATTCCATTTTAATCTAAAGAGTAAAACATAAAGGAGGACACTGGGGAAATTTTGGCAGTGTCTACCACTTGAACATTATTATTAGGACACAGAAGGGAAGTAACTAAGTGGGGAGCTGATATTTTCAGAATTTAATAGGAAAATTATTATCCTTTGTAGAGGCAGAAAAATATAGATTTTGTGTTAAACTGCTTATATTGCTGAATAAAATAAAGAGTTTTCAGACTCAGTAGAGCTTTGGCCCTGCAAAACCTTCAATACCTTCTGTTTTTTCTAACAAAATCAACTTTTCTACTAAAATCCTTTTATTACCTTTCCTTCTAAATTTTCATTTTCTTAAGTGGTTCAATCACAGCAATACCACCAGCTAAGCTGCATCTAGTGGCAAATTAAACCCCTTGAAAAATATTATTTTCAAATTCACCTATCACTGGAATTTAATAGGAGAATGGAAACTAGTGCCCTGTTGTAGAAATTATGTTCCCCTGCCAACTTTATCTGGAGTAGCAGAGATGTTTCAGCAGTAGGTAACTAATTTTAAATATCACAACTTGCCAACATAGTCACAGTTATTCACCTCTGGGTCTATCACCAATTCATGGTGACAAATTCCTGGTTTTACACCATGTGGTTAAGTAAACATTCAGCTGGACAGGCTGCAAATTTCAGTGTGAGAATCCTCAGAGGAGCTTCCAATGCCGAAATACCTGATGCAATGACTTGGATTTGTATTGCAGATTTTCTGGGTTGGCCCAATCATTGGAGGAGCAAGCGCTGCCCTGATTTACGATTTCATCCTGGCGCCCAGAACCAGCGACCTCACCGACCGCATGAAGGTGTGGACCAGTGGCCAAGTAGAAGAGTATGACCTGGAAGGGGATGATATGAACTCCCGGGTTGAAATGAAGCCAAAATAAAGAAGGGCATGGAGAGAGGAAAGAAAAAAAACAAAAAGAAAAATAAAAAAAAAAAGCAGCACATTGGTTTCCGAAGATTTTATCAGTGTTATAGACTCTTTGTAAACCAGCAAGCAGTACTTTGGTTTTTTTTAATTCAATATAGTTTTCCTTTCTTGTTGTGTTTTTTTTTCCCCCCAAATCCTAATAGCATTTTTTTATATCTTGGGTTTTTCAATTACAGAGTCTTTAGGTTGAGAAGTCATGATCTAAATAAACTGGGGGGAAGTTTAACCCCTCCCTTGGTACCACCCAATTTTGAGGTGTGTTTAGTGTGGGGAGCTCTCCCACTATGTCACTCAGTAATGATAAGTAGTTTCAATGACCATTTTTTTTTCCTGAAAGAATAGATATTGAGATAGAAAACAATCTGTACAATAACGGAGGCCTTACACCTGAAAAAAGAGTATTTATACAAAAATGCAAGGCTGGCATCTAATGCCAGCAATGAATGGGGAAAAAAACCAGCCTCAAATCAGCGTCCAAAAGCATCTTTTGGAAGGCAAGGTTACTAAAGATTAGTTGCTATGTAAAATTACCCATAATTTCCTAAATGATTGATCATCTTTGAGAAAGAGGGCCAGAAAAGTTAGGCAGGGTAAGAATGTCCAGAGTCACAGGATCTTTCAGACTTTCTAGTGTTTCATTCTCCCTGAATCTGCATCCAACGGCTTGTCAGGGGAAAATACACGTGACCAAAAAAAAAAAAAAAAAAAAAAAAAAGATATATTAACTCCTGGGAAGTAATAACTAGAAGTCAAATTGGAGAGTAGCAAAAAGAGCAACATGGTGCCAACGTGTAAACAGAATTTGATGATTCCTGTGACTACTCTGCTTTTGTTCCCCTTGTGCAATTTATCATGTGGTTTAAAGCAAAACAAGGAGAAAAGAAGTCCCCTTTCTCTCTGATCCCATTCCAATAGCCAGCGCTGTGACATTCAGGGACCACGAACAGATGTACACGTGGTATATTTTCTAATGAGGGACAAATACATACCTGTAAGTCCATTTTGGGGGTGGTTGCTTTGTTTTATATATATATATATATATAAATGTTTATATATATGTTTTATACAGAAAGCCTAGTGTACTGTTTTGTAAGAAAATCAGAGCATAAACACAAATGGAAAGAATTGCAGCAGTGCTTAGCGAAATAAATGACACTGGAAACGAGAAAGAAAATTAACACTCAAAACGACGTGGAAGATTATTTTCTGTTTAAATTTGTGTGTGTGTGCTACTTATGATTTCCTGAGTAACCCAAAGCATTAGCTGGTCTTACCTACTAACCATAGAATGTAGTTAAAGCAGATCCGTGCTGATACACTTGTTCTGCACTAAGCAGTTTTCCATAAGAAACGAGGTCCAGAGGAACTGACAGAAAATCAGCACATTCCAGCATTCAGCAAAACCCCCCAGAGGTAATGGGATGGATTCCCTTCTCTGAGAGAAAGGGTGGGATTGGGAGGTGAGGTAGGATTGGCACAGGAATCTGTATGGGTTGGATCATTTCATCAGGTCGAGCAGATGGACAACAAAAAGAATAAAAAATGAAAATCACCAGCAAAATAAACCAGAATATATTTTATCTTTCTTGTCTACATTTGGTGTGCTATTCCATGTATTGCCTATGTACATAGAGCATGATTGGATTTTGGGGTGGTTTAAAAATAAACAAAATCAGTTGTGCTAACATACGAAATGTTCACGATTCTTGATTTTTAATTTGTCATGCAATGCTTTTTATTTTTCTCCACCATTTCTCATGTGCCCACTTGTAAGACTGAGCCAATTTCTACTTTTCCACTCTTCACTTGCCCTTAAGGGAAAGGAATGTTCTTTGTTTCTATGGCAGGCAAAGCAGACTCTCAGCTGGAAGTGAACTCTTCCAAATTATACTTAGAAATGAAGCAGAGTACCAGGGTCTTGTACTCATTTTCTAGAATAACTTTCCAATTTTATCTGCTGTTATCTAATGCCTCCATTGGTTCCAAATTAACCCATTTTTGCCTACAGAATCTCTGAGCCAGAGAGAGAGCCAGAACAGTTATAGAACTCACCCGCAGTAAATAGTTTGTTTTATCAAACTTCAGGTAACTTAAGAGCTAATGATGCAGAAACTGCAAAATTCACAATTTCTTCCTTAGTCTACACCTTGCAAAGAACTTGGTTTATTCCTTTATGCTTCAAAGTCCAAAACTGTGAAGACAAAACCCACTCTCTTTCCATTTGGGTTGTGATAGGACTGCACCATATTGGCCTCTCTAGCTTATGATCACTAAAATAATAAATAAAATAAAGACGTACAATAATTGTTTCACTAGTGAAGAAACAAACAAACAAAAACCCAACTCAAATCAAAGTAAATAAAGTGTGATTTGTAGGTGTACTTCATAGAATCATAGAATCATTGAAAGTTTTGTGTTGGGGAGGACTTTAAAGATCACCTAGTTCCAATCCCCTGCTGTGGGCAGTAAATATTTCCACTAGACCCCGTATTCACAGTGATAATGTTTAAATAATTTACAGTAAAGCTCTTAAGAAAATTAAATCAATAAAAAGTATTTAAGGTGAATTCCAGGCTTAAACCTCTCCATTCTTCTTAAAGAAGGAGAAGCTTAATGGTATATTTTAAAGTGCTTTTGTAGTACTTAAACCCTGAACTGAGAGCAGGGATTCAGGCCATGGCTGCTAATGGTGCTCGCACTCCTGGCACAAATGGTTTTTCTTTGTGCTAGACAAGCACCCTTCAAACTTATCATCAGCTCATTAAAATAGTTGAAACATACCCAGCGAAGGAATTGAAGGCATGAAGCAGCAAGTATCGAAACCCGCTAACAAATGTCAAGTGGGCAAATGTGATTGCCCAGAAACTCAGCAAAATGCCCCTGACAAAGCAAGCCTGGGACAAGCCTGGTTGTTCAAACAGCTCCTGTGATGTCTGCACTGAGAGCTCCTGATCCATGGACTAATGGGGGCTGTCAGTGCCCTGGTGATGCCCTGAGCACAAATCTCTGTGTTTATCACACATTCTAACAGGAAAAGGCTGTAGAATCCTAAAATAGTTTGGATTGGAAGGGAGCTTGAACAACATCTAGTTCCAAACCCCAGGAACACCCAGGGACACCTTCCACTACCCCAGGTTGCTTCAACTCCCATCCAGACTGGCCTTGGACACTTCCAGGGATGGAGCAGCCACAGCTTCTCTGGGTAACCTGTGCCAGGGCCTCAGCACCCTCTGAGTGAAGAGGATAAAGGGTGGAGGCTTCCCTAGATTATCCAGGACCACCTACCATGGTCTCAGTCCCACACCTCAGGTACCCCACAGCATCCCAAACAGCTTCCCTCTCTGTGAGGGAAAAAGCACAAGGAAACATTCCCCAGTCCAGGAACATGGGTGTCAGTGCCTGTATGGGCCATCCCAAATATCCCAAATTTTTCTTGGGCAAAGCTGAGCAAAGCAAAGATGATCCAATTTGCTTTTTCTGAGTGCAGGTTGCCATCTCAGGAGTGTGCAGGTGTTCCCACTCTGTGGTTTGCACAGGTTGCAAAGCATCCTCTGCTCATTCCAACACAAGACAATTTCCAAAAAGCTTGAGGAAGGTGCTTTGGATTCATCCCTGAGAAACCCCTGTTGCTCCACAGACTCTATAGACAATCTAGGGAGATTCGGGCCCTAATTTACCCACTTATCTTTAGAACAAAATGTTTACTCTGCCTCCCCATTGTAACAGCAACAATTTAATTTTAGATTTCATCTTGCTCCACTCTACGTAGACTTTTAACACGTGCAAGGGAAGAAAGGCAATTGAAACCTAACATAATGACAGCCAGCACTCCAGGAAGCTTCCATTGTCCTTCCATATCCACCAGCTGCACCAGTCACAATTCACAGCTTAATGTTTGTAAAAATTAGGGTAACACAATAATACAAATATAGAGTTTCTCATCGTATTTCAAGGTTTTTTGCTGCTTTTACCCAGCTGAAGTTTGTATGTGCCAAGTATCGCACAATAAATTATATTAGGAATATGGATGTTATGGTTCAGTTAGAGTCTGGTCTTGTGTAAACATTTGTGTGCAAACATTTCTGTCAAGAATGGTTCTGGGCTTCATTCAAGCTTGATGCCCTCAAAAGTACCAAATTTTTTGTATATAAGTTGTCTGATATTACCTAAATTAGCCCAGAATTCTTTCTGGGGGCAAATGCATAATTTTATAGGCTTTCCAAAGCTGAATCATGAAATAGAAACTCTGCTTAAATAGATTAATTGCTATTTAGACATTAGCCATCTATGAGATCACTTTGCTTTAGGTTCTTGAAATTAATTTGCCAGGCAGGGCTATGAATGATGGTTCCTGAGAAGGCACAATCCCTGTTAACTTCAAGGTTCCCCTTTGCTATTGGAAATAAAACTTTCCAGGGACCTCTACTCCTGACCACTCCCATGTAGCCATGGTTGCCTGCCCATGGCCATTCCTGTTCCTCCACAGGCCTGCTGCCTGTAATTCTGTGATAAATTACTGTACAGACCAGAATTTGGTAAGGGCAGAGCACAAAATAAACACAGGAACACCAGAATGGATGGAGGGAAGTGACACAGGGCAGACAAGGTGACTGGTTTGTGGATTTTAATGGCACTCAGAAGGATTCATTCTCCTTTCACCTTGGCTGAACTCTGTGCCCTACTTCCCTGCAGCCATACCTGTTTGAACGTGAGCTTTTCACCTTTTCCAATCATTTTGTTATCAGGTTTATAGGTCTGGATAAAAAAAGAACCCCAGAAACTCAATACACTCATGATTTCCTGAACTTCCTGATCTGTCATGCTGTAAAGTTTGCCATGAATTGCCCTCATTGTGCCTTTTCCTCTGTTTTGTTTCTATTCTTGTCTTAGAGCAGGAATTGAGAAGCTGGTGGAAAATGATCAGTGTAGTGATAATATTGGCCCATTTTTTTGTAGCGTTTCTAGAAAATTTTTACCTCTTTCTCATATTTTCCTTTACGTTTTATTTTCAAGAGAGGGACCATTATCAGTTAGAGCTGGTCCCTCCATTTAATCTCTTCTGCCTTGAGCTTGTGCTCAGTTCCCTTCTCTAAAGGGTGTATCCTTACTCCTAGACAAAAACCTGCAGGGACCGTTTATTAATTCATTTTTTTCTTTACCATTGAAAGCAAACAGAACAATGTTTCCTGGAAGCATGGGAGCCAAACAGCAACTCTTGACTAAAAGTGGCTGTAAAGTGCAATTGCTGGAAATAGTCATAGTTTTTCTTTCTTTTTTTTTTTTCCCTGAAAAGTAAATGGAGCACTTGCAGTTACCAATCTGTCCAAAAGACAGATGTGACTGTAAAAACAACGAGCTGCAGCACACACTTGATTTCCTTGGGGGATCTCCAACTTTTTCTTGTTTCACCATTTCACGTTTTACTTAACCAAGAAGAACCTGGCACGAAATAAAGGGAAGAGAGAGAAATGATGGGCCTGCCTGATGCTATATCCTATCAGTGCTGTGTGGGAAGAGTGTTACTGTGTTTTCTGTCTTGGAGCCAGATCTGATTTACTCAAAATTATTTAACTTTGTTCAAGGAGTGAAAGAGGAACTAAATTATATTCCTATCTAGCTTTACAGTGGTTTGTGTTGTCATGGCAATGCAAAATGTTTTTTTTTGTGATACATGGGCAAGGGCATTAATGCTTTCATGTGGGCTGTAAGAGACCTGAGCCCAGCTCTCTCTGCTCAAGACTCAAGTCAGGCAAGGGAGTGAATCTCAGACACCTATTCCAGTCTGTGAAAGGCAAATGACCTGTGATGTGCCAATTTTACACATATCCCTTGCTAATCTGTATAATTCAATTTCTGTTAATCTTCAAAGTATGCTCCAATGAGCCTTTCTTGTAAACATTATAGATGAAGGAGACCTGATCTGATAAACTGGGATTTATTTGCCACAGGTGGATATCTTGTCTCTAGGACTCTTTTTTTGTCCATTTGTATCATTGCTGAGGCTGCCAGATTTACATAATTTTTAATTACCTTTCCCTAGAGAATGCACAGAAAATGCTTTATGACTCTAGGTTCACATTCCCATTTCCATGGCTTGTAGGGAAAAGACTGGCAGGATTAGGGGAGTAGTACTTCACTACAGAAATAAAATAAGAAAACACCTGTTCAAGAATTTCCAAGATGTGCCATATGCAGCTTGGATGAAGCCACCTTGAAATGGAAGGGGTAGATTTTAGTTGTTTTATTAGAAGCCATGTCATACTACTTGCTCTTGGCTCTAGCAGAGAGAAGAAATTGATAATTTTATTTACTCATATAAACATACCCTGAAATGATGTATCTTGGAGACATTTTAGGAGGGTGTAACTCTCAGCTGTCACCTGTCTCTGCCCAGGATGTGCACAGACATGAGCTTTTCCAAAACTGAACTCCAGCAAGGTGAGGAACACCCTTGGTCCTCCTGTTATGTGCAGTCTGGGAGTGGCTATTTTTGGAAAACGCGAGAAATGACTGATTTCTGTCTCCTGCTCAAGCCTTGGCAGGAGTGAAGCTGTGAATCTGCTCAGAATTTGAACTTTTGGCTTTCAGGGGTCCTAAAGACAACCTGGTCCCTGTATGAATGCTTAAGTGATTTGGGCACTTGAGATTCACATGTTTGAGCTGTGTTTATGTCCTCACTCAAGTACTTTGGCTTGTCACATGAGGACTTCTCACATGGATTTTCAAGCACTTCATACTTCTATTGCATCTGACCTTTTGTCAGAGCATCTAGAGTGGTTAATTATTATGCTGTGGTTTCCACTGCATGAACAATAGCCTCTTTCTTTCCCTAAAGGATTGTTTGTCCAATTAACTGCTTTTGTCCAATATTGTTAAAAAGCCTTGACTTTGGCTCCTTGATACATAATAGCTCTTTCCTGAACCCATTCAAACATTGAATTCATTGTTAAATTTTAATAATGGCCTCAGAAAAACTGTAGGGTTTCACCACCATGCATTTATTCCAAATATAAACCAGCGTAAATAATCTAAACAGTGCCCAGTCCTATGAGCTTTGCTTAGTAAAGCCACTTGGATGTTTTGCATGAATAAAGAAAATGGAAGAGAAATGGAAGAGCTGCAAAGTCTGCAGATTTAATTAATTTGGCAATGTATGGGATTTAGTGGTAACTGAGGTATGGAAACCAGTGGGATCCCACACTGTGCCAGGCTGGATTCTCAGACGGGCATCTGACTTCCATGTGAGTCAGGAAAAAGTGGGCATGTAGGTGTATAAAATTCTGCATGGAGTCTAAAATATGGAAAAGCACAGATGTGGGCCTGAATTATGTAAAATTACTGATGAGTCTGTGTGGAACACAAATCTCTGACTCCTGGTATCCCAGTGAAGATGTAAAACAATTCTTGGATGAGTTTTGATGGACACACAGGTGGCAGCTGAAATTAAATTCACAGACATGATTTGGACAGCTGTTTTTATGGTTTTGGATTTTTTTTTTAATTATAGCTTTTTTATGTGGGAGGGAAACATTATCTTTTCATACAGCATTCTGTGAATGTTTTGAAGCAGATTATATTTTTAATAACATTAGGACACTGTATAATTCTGTTATTCCAGGGAAGATGTATTTTGATTTTCAAGCCAAGATTTATAAATTTAGATGTTGGCAAGGCAGGAGTTCACGTGTGAGCTGATTTTCTGAGGGCCTAATAAAGTCACTGCAAGTCTACTGAATTCACTTAGTTAAACATGAAAATCTTCAGATGATAAAATAAGGTTTAACTGGATAACTGGAAGCTTCCCTGAAAATATAGGTGGGATCCTGAGAGACCCTAATAGAAACTTGTCTCCCCTGTATATGCCTATATAGATTTATACAATCAGGACACCAAGATAGGATCTGTAGTTTTGAAAAGAATGTTTTTTAAAAATCATAAAAATTCCAACAAAAATAAAAACATTTGCAATATTTGACACGGATCTTTACACTCTGGTTTTTATCTTATAGCTGAGTTTGACATCTAAAAGGAAAAAATATAAATTATCAAAAATGAAATGTATTTCCTTGACAGAATGACAAGCACTGGAGAAGACTTTAAATGTAGTCTGTCTGGTGAGAAAGGAGAATTTTATATTCAGCTGTGTCAACTGCCTCTCAATCACATCTAGATATAGACAGAAATTATTTGCCTGTACTGAAATAGAAATCCAGCAGATTTGTCTGATTAATCCATGTCTCAGGCTGGTGGAGGCAGTTTGGCTGTTCTGCAGAGATTTTTAGGATGTCAGTCTCCCATGAGACATGGACAGAACTGGGGGCATCCCCTGGGGATACTTAGAGCCAAAATCTGCTCTAATGGAGATGGAAGGAGGAAGGACGGGCTATGGGGTCCCAGGCTGTAGGAGAAACCTTGAATTTGGATATGTAAAGCAATGTTTCTAATGGGGGGACAAAGCCAGGGGACCTAATTTACATGGGAGACTGGACAGAGAAATGCACGATCCAACCAATATGGTTAATAACATGCATTTCCTTTATTGTCTCAAGATGGTGGGTTAAATACAGTTTCAGATAGTTTACAGTTACAGGTGCTCTCTAATTCGTATTCAGACAGAAAAGAATGCAAACAATCTCAGCCTTAAGGTAGCTACTGTGAAAGTACTATAACTATACCATAAAATGCCTAAACACACCTTAATCTAATTTCTTACTGCGCCACAGATTTATCTGCTACTAAACAGGCCCAAATCTGAGGCCTAGCTCGGAATAGCTCATACCTAATCCCAAAATGCCTCATGCCCTTGTTCTCTAAGTAATTCTGCTACAGGGGGCAAGTGAAATTTCTGTGTATAAAACTTTCTCTGTCCATGTCTGTGGCCACCAGCAGCCACCTAAAGCCAAGAAATCTCTGACAGTGACATAAAAGTTCCATTTTTCCTTATCCAGATCCAGCTGGTAGTTCACTGTCCTAGGTTACAATGTAGTTGTGCCCAAAGTCTGTATTCATCCCCATCTCCATGAGCTGTTGGAACCAGCTGGGGCAGTGTTTCCCTTCTCTCCTGTCCATGGCCCAGCAATGCCGTGCCCATGGCTCATGGGGAACTCCCTGCGGGAGCTGTCTCTGGTTAATGGGCCAGCAAGGAGCCACTGCAGGGCTCATAGAATGAGATCAGCCCATGGGGAGATGCTCTGCCCAGGGGGAGGGGCTAAGCATTCCCACCTGGATATAATCCAGGGTTTGGGACAGCACAGGGAGCTTTTACCCACTGGCTCCCAGAGAAGATAAGAACTACCAGACCTTTCTACAGGATCACTGCTTCAATAAGACCATTTCATCTGGACTGCTACCACCCTAACTAACAGGGTGTCAGGTTGTATTCTGACTCTGTCAGTGGTTTTTTTTGTACTATTACTTTTATTTTAGTTTAGTTTCTTTTATTTTTTTTCTTTTCCTCTTATTAAATTGTGTTTCTGACTTGGAGTCTTTCACTGGTTTTGCTTTCAAACCAGCACATTCACTCAGCTGGCCCAGCTTCTGCCTGATGGTTGTGTATGGAACCTGAAGTTTCCCAACCCCTCTGGAGCTGAGATTTCCTAGGAGTGGATGCTCCCTTAAAAACCCTCATTTGTACAAGATCAGCCCTGCTGCACTTCAGTCCCTCAGGATCCCTGGGATGCAAACAGGGGCTTTGCTGCTCCGTGCACTTCTGTTTAAGGCAATCCCAGAGGAGTGGTAACTAAAGAAAACCGTCTGCAACCTGGAGCTTTAAAAATAGCAGCAGAATAGCTGGAGCTCTGCAACCAGCTGGGCTGCAGTTTGCAAAAGCTCGGGAAGATTTTAAGGTCAGGCCTGCACTGTGGGAACAAACAGCCCCTGTTGTGTTTGAACTGGAGACTGAAAAATGAGCCACAGCAGGAGCTGCTCTCTGATTCTTTTCAGCCCCTTTCAGGAAGGTTGTCCTGCTTTGTTCCTCCAGCCAAGCAGACTGGAAGATGGGACGGGGCTGGCTGCACTACAGAGAACATCCCTTGTCAGAATGCGGCGTTGTTTTTGCATCTCTCCCTTTCTTCATACACCTCATAACATTTCCATCCTTTATTTCAGATATTCCTCATTAACTTTTAACCTGACATGATTTGCTTCTCCTCTGCTTCACACTGGACTATGCCGTTGGGCGAGCCCCAGTTTTAGAATCACAGAATGGCTTGGGTTGAGAAGGAACTTAAAGACCATCTCATTCCAAGCCACTGCCGTGGGCTGGGACACATTTTGCTGAACCAGATTGCTCAGATGCCAATTCCACCTGGCCTTGAACAGTCTCAGGGATGAGACATCCACAGACTCTCTGGTCTTGGTATCTTTCTTTGCTTAGCACCTGTCCCTGATGATGATGATGATGATGATGATGACGATGATGATGTATTTCACACCTTTATCTCTGCCTTAAAAGGAATTTGTTCTTTTAGTTCTGCAGCATCTTCCCTCACTGGCTTTCTGAGGATTTTCTTCACCCATCAGCACACCAGGCACACAGCCCCGGGCTGCTCAGCTCCCACCCTTCTCACAGGGCTTCTGGCACATCCTGTATGTATTCAGGACACCCATATTTTGGAACAGGTAAAATTAGGAGTCTCTTCTTTCATTTTCCCTGCTAAAATATCCAATAGCATTCTCAGCTGAACTTGGACTGTGAATGATGGACCACTTATTTTGTTTTCATTATGCCCTTTGTCTTGAATTTCTTTTTTTTTTTTTTTCCACAGAAGAAAGACACTTTCCTTAAATATATCAGGTTTGAAAAAGTTGCCCTAAAGTATTTTACAAACCTTGATTTCCTTCTTAATTTGTGTCTAGAGCATTTCCGTAAAAAAAAATCCTGAAGAAATTACTGTCTCACAGCTGGCTGAGAATATCTGGAAGTCCTGTTTCATCTCTTGCCTTTACCAACAGCCACCTCATTAGAATTTGAAATGATAATAAATATTAGGCTGATAAACAAATAGGGAATAACACAGGCTTAAGTCCTTGAAGGCAAAGCTCACATTTCTTCCAGTGAGCAGCAAACCTTCGATGACATCCCAGTGGTGAAGGACATGTGGCATCCCTCAGTGAGGGAGTTCTGAAGAATATTTGTGTTGAACAAGAAAACCACATCCCTGATCTGCCAGGACAGGACTTGAGGCCTCTGAGCCTTTTGCAGAGAGTGCAATGTGAGCAGCAGAAAGGCAGAAATCATACGATGGGCACAGCACTCAGCCTGTGTTTGCTGGCATTATGTCACCGAGGAACACACCTCCTCCCCTGAGCTAAGGGAGAGACAGGAAACCTAAATCCAGCATTTATACCAGCAAATGTAATCTTCAAGAGTTTTCTCCGTGGATTAAGTCATTTCAAGGCTTTGTCAGACAGCTGAAAACAGTCTGAAGGGAGGCCAAAAGAAATGACGGCTTCTAGACCCGTCGACAGCTGGGACTGAAAGGCCGACAATGGCTGAGGTGGCAGAGGGAAATGCTGCTGCCCACGCAGATAAGTCATTCTATGGAAAAGCTTTGCCAAGCCAAGGCCTGCTGGAGTGGAAAGCACATTGTCTTCAGGTTCTCAGCTGTGCCAGAGCCCTCCTGCACCACAGGGAGTTATCACACCGAGTTCCGTTGGGTGCTTCCTGCACAGCGTCCTCTTTACCGACTGGGAAAGAGGGATGAGCAGAACACCATGTGATTTAGGGACAGAAAGGTCCTTTGAAGATAATCATGACACAGCCCGAAGATGCAGTGAGGGGAGGGGATAATACCAGTGCTGCTCGCCAAAGGAAGTTGGACACAGAGAGGTTTCTCCCAGGAGTCATCTCTCCCCTGCCTGGCTCTTCCCAAGGACAAAGGGCAATTCTTAAGCTTCCAGTGTGACACAGACAGCTTGGGGATGGAGATTTCCCTGCTCTCTCTCCCAAGGCTGGCTCCAGCGAGGTGCAGAGACCCTTTGACAGCCTGACAAATGTTTTTCAGCACCATCCAAGTGCACTTCTGGGTTAGACCTCTCTCTCCTCTTCACAAAGTGGCTCTGTGTTGTCCCTTTGGCATCCAGGGACATGGCTCGTTACTAACCAGTCTGAAGGACTTTTCTCTTTAAAGAAAAATAAAAATAGATCCTTTTTTAGGATCCTTTATAGGATCCTTTTTTAAAAAAACAGGAGAATAAGGAGACAGCGAGACCCAAGTAACTTGCCAGGAAGTTTCACATGGGTGGGATGCCCAATGTGTTTTCTCCATCCCTACTCACAAAGGCTTGGGTGTCTGCCTTTAATAAATGTAGCCAGCAATGGAAGGAGCTGGGAAAGGAAGGGGCACCTTCCAGGGATGTGCTCCAATTAAAGGAAAAAGAGTGATTTCTTAAACTTTATTTAAAAAATTGGAGCAACTATTCTATATGGGCTTACAATGCTGGTGTCTGAAAGGCTTCAATGACCTCACACAGCCACCAGGAGCGGGAAATGATGTTTTCACCCTGCATCAAGGTGGGGGGTTTTTTATACCTCCAATAAATTTGCAGCTCTTCTGGAGGTTTTCTAGTGTCCTCTGTCACTGTCACCTCCTGGAGCCTGAGGCAGAGCAGGGGGGTGAGTGTGTGCACAGGAGCACAGATCCCATTTCCCAGGGCGCAGAGTGCCAGCTTGGGGCTGGGCCAATATTGTTGTGTTCTGGGAAACACACAACGAGAGCTCCTCCTTGGGCTCTGATAAGGGGTCAAGTTAAGCCCAGCAGAAGCCAAACCATCCCAATTTACGGCGTAGTGCAGACTGCGATAGCAGTGAGGCTGCAGCATGCGGCTTTCAAAGAACATGAGCTAATGTCTAGAAAAAGAGAGTTGGAGGAAGGGTTTTGCTCCTGGTCCAGCCACCAATTCCATTCATGTCTCAGACAAATCATGTTAGGCAGTATTTGCTATCCTGAAGCAAAAAGAAGTAGTATCCAAATAAAAGGTGGTAAAACCCAAAACCAAACAGAATTCCAAACCTGGAATATTTGCAGAACTTCAGAGTATTCTGGTGTCACACTGTAACATGCACCTAAGCATGGATGTACAAGACAAAAACACAAGTTGTACTTTCCTTCCTCTCAGGTAGATTTCAGACTGAATTAGGAATTCAGACATCAATGTTATTTTCTGGGAACTTCTGCTCCTAATTCACTCACATTTCTGAATGCCTGTGGTATGTCATTGCCTGTGTTTTCCTACTTCTGGCTGGGACACAACTTCTGTTCTGAAACAGGGGTTGTGTGAAATTGTGAAAATTAATTGTATTTCTACATCAACTCTATCACTAGCATCAAGCTTTGTCTCAATATTTTAATATTAAAACTGCAAAAGCAACGTTTTATTACCATGCAAAGTTCCTGTGAACTTTAATTACTTAAGACCAGCAAATACTCAGAGTTACAGTTTTCACATAGTACTTATTGCCACTTTTATGGATATAATTACACAGGATGAAGTTATAGCAAATATTTCTAGCTTAATATCTATTTCTTCAGGTTTGAGGGTTTAAACATGGTCCTTGCTGCACTGTAGTCCTGTGTGTGTTTTTAATATTTTAAAAGGCAGAGCAATAACTTAGCAAGATCTACATTAAACAATAAAATGTGTAATTAATTAAAAGGATTCTCTGGTGTCCCACTAGATTTGATATTTTTTCTTTTTTCTTGACATTGTGCAGAATTATTATTTTTTTTAAATATAGATATCCTTTACTTTTTCATTTCTCAACAAATGTTCTATGTAGTGACTGTAACAAAGTGCCACAACATGGTACTCTCTGAATGTTGTACCAGCTCTTCTCTGGAGAGCTAGTAAGGAAGAAAAAAGAAGAAACAATAAAATCTTGCTTTGAGCTGAGTTATTCCAATTTCCTTGTCCAAGCTGGAAGCATAGAAAAGAAACAAACACCAAGAACCACTACTTATTTGAGTATTTAAATGCCTGACTGTCTCTGTCAACACTGCCATCTGCTACTTCTGCCTTCTTGGAGCCTTTTGAGAATTTTTTTTAAATAACTCTCTCCCCTTCATAATTTTAGAAGTGCTTCAGAGGAGATGAAGATGCTGCTGGTGTAGTTTTGATGGTTCTTAATACAGTTTTCAACTCACTTGTTCACTTTATCGTGATTACTTCTTTGATGTCACTGATGGTTTACAATTAAAATTGTTTTATAAATAGTTCTCTCTCTTCCTTCTTAACTGTTCCTCTTCACCCTCTAGAGAATTATTGCTCAACTCTCATCTTTAGCCACAAATCTGCCTTTTTGCCCAGGTCAAGTGGGATGAACTGGTGACCTTTCAAAGTCACAGACGAGAGATTCAGTGGTAAAGGACTTACTCACAACCAGACACAGTTCCTGAGAAACTTCCAGGACTGCAAAAATTGTCACTCACCCAGTGGTGATGGCCTGGATGTGCTCTGTCAGTGTGATTGAGATTCTCACAGAGGGGTGAGTTACCTCACACTCAGAGCTGGATTTTTTTGGTCAAATGAGATTCCAGATGAGAGAAGAAAAAAAAGAAAAACAAAACAAAACAAAACAAAAAAGAAACCAAAAAACAAAAACAAACCCAACCCCAAGCAAACAAAAAAACCCCAAAACAAAAAACCAAAGAGAAGAAACAAAACAAAAAAGCAAGCAAAAAACCTCCCAACCCCCCCCCAAAACAACAACAAAAAACTGCCAAAAAACCAAACAAAACCCCCCCAAACCAACCAACCAACTAACAAAAAATGCCGCAAATGAAAAAGGAAAAAGTTGATTACTCTTTAGCAAGAAAAAAACTAACTTTAAAAAAACCTAACAACCCCAACCAATATTAGTCACATAGTCTTTGGAAAAATGTTTATATAAGAGCATGAACAATGCACACGATAGTAACACTCAGGGAAAATAAAATATTTCCTCTAGAAAAGGTATAAAATAATCAAAAGTCAGCCCTCATGACCTGAAATAATGGAAATAGTTATATATGTACTAAAAAGGATGAAACAATCCAACACCAAAATCAAAAACTAAATTTAGAAAGTTTTCAAAAATCTCCTGGGTTTGGCTCCAAGGGAGATAATTTTCCTTTCAATGGCTGGTTCAGTGCTGTGTTTGGGATTCAGCAGGAGGACAATGCTGACACCACTGATGGTGACAGCTGACAGCACTGACGTTTTGGTCATTGTTGAGTTGTGCTCACCCTAAATCGAGGCCTTTTCAGTGCCTCATGCTCTGCCATGGGCAGCTACTCAAGAAGCTGGAGGGGAGCCTGGCCAGGACACTGACCTGAACTGGCCGAAAGAAGTTCCATCCCAATGGACACCATGCCCAGTGGATAAACTGGGGGAAGCTGGGCTTAATCACACCCAGGGGATGGGTTTGGCATCAATCACTGGGTGGTGAAAACCTGCAGTGTACATCACTTTCTTTTTGGGTTTTATGGCACTCTCTTCCTCTCCTATTTATAATAATTATAATTATTATTATTAATATTATCTTCTATTTGTTTCAATTATTAAACTGTTCTCATCCCAAACCACGGCTTCTACTTTCTTTTCCAATTGTCCTCTCAAACCCACTGGAGAAGGGAAAGAGAGTGAGGGCCTGTGTTGTGCTTTGTTGCTAACTGGGGTTAAACCTGGACAAAAATTTGTTTCATGTTTTATCCACAGGACATCACTCTTTCTGGGCTGATATTCAGAGTTTCAGCAACCCCACATTGATGGGTGTGATCAGAGGCAAGCAGTGATCTAATGACCGTGGTGAGATTCCTGCTGTCAACATCAAGGGAGACAGAAATTCCAGCTGGGACATTCTTGTGTCCTGTGTCACACAAATCAAGATGTTCTCGACACTTCGCTCTCTTATCCTCATCCAAACTTCACATCGTGGAGTCACTTTGGTGTGAAAATCACACGTAATTCTAGGGCAGGGCCAAGGTGTCAGGAGTGATTTCACTGCTTGGAACTTGCCAGGAAGTGAGATCCACACAGGGGTACTGGCTGAAACGATGAATCAGTTTAGGAGGCAGATTTCTGCTTTTTTCTTACTGTTCACGGGGGAAATGGGTGTTTCTTTGCACACTCAGGGTCAGAAAATACATTTCACTGCTCATTTGTATTGTTCTTACACAAGATATGCACACTCTGACCACTGCACCTCATTGCTACTAGTCACACGATAAATAAGGAAAATTTTGAGCCTCCTTGCTCATCCTCCAGGAATGTGGTAGAGGAGAATTGCTGCTCCACAAGTTCTGCCCTCCCCACATCCTACACCACCAACTTCCCAGCAGTGAAGCAGGTTTATAAATGCTTTCCTGCTTCTGACTGGGCCTCTTGGATAAGTTTACAACTCGGCTTTGTTTGCAGTTGATTTCTTCCTGTAACAAGCCTCTCCCCACCCTGGCATGGATGTGGTGATTTGATAGTTGTGTGGCTGTCCTGACACAGCACGAGGGGAATGAGAGAGGGAAATTACTACACTTCCCCTGTTCTGAGCAGAGAACAAACGGGAAGCTCGATGACTTTTGCTGTTTCAGGAGTCAGTGGGTCACACTGTCCAATTTCCAGCGAGATGGCTCAGCCATTCCCAACCCTCTCCTTTTGTCTTTAAAACGAATAAAGCTCAAACCCACAAATTTGAGGTGCTCACTGCAGTTTAACTTCCTGCAGGCTTGTGATCAGCTGGGAGAAAATAAGGGTAGAGCCACCATCTTTACAATGAAAATGTCAAACCCTTCATGCAACTCATTGATGTGGAAATCCCATTGTTTCACAAGAACTGTCCAGTTCTGTGAGCAATTCTCCAAGTTGTTTCTTACTCCCTTTTGCCAATCTTTGGCAGAACTATAATTTTGGTCACATTTAGGTTGGGAGCAAAGCCTTTGACACATTTACGTGGAAACATTCAAAAGAATCTTAAAAATTTTGTTGTATTTTCTTTTTTTGTCACAACATACTTCTAAACACTGCAACTCTGCTATGAAATAAAGCAGAGGGACCAGACAAAGCTGCAAGAATGGAGAAGCTGGGTAAGCAAATCCAGAGCAAACCTTGAAGAGCGGGGCGTGTGATTCCAGAGGGAAAGGAAGATTCGTGATTAACTGAGGATGGCTAAAATAGATGTTACATAAGGGACAGGCATCAGTTATTCCTTCTCATCATTACAGGCTGGAGAAATGGGTTTACAAGGCAGCAGGGAGGAACTAGATCAAATATTAGGGAAAACATCACAATTGCATAAAAAAATCCTCATAACTACAAGGAAAACCAGGCAGTGGATTTGGTTGCCAAGGATGTGAATCACTGTCAGTGAAGATCTCTGTAGTTGAACAGCCATCTGTTGCAGAATTAAATCTCCATTGTGGTGCTAGATTCGGGTTAAAATATTTAGTTATTGTTGTTATTGCAGTTAGAGTCTTGCATAACTGACATTAATAATTATGGCTAATCCAAGTGAAACCTGCTTTTTTGTTTTTTTGTTTCAGGACTTTTTTTCTTTTTACTTTTTCTCCCCTTTTGTTATGCCCTTTGTCAATGAAGGATTGTGTAATAAAACAGCTGCTACATTTTGCTTTCCCTCCTATTTATCCATTACAGGACATCAAAATACGGTAAATATAATGGGATAAGTGGGGAATATATCTCCTGGTTCTTCCAGTAAATTTCCAAAATATGTTTGCATCCCAGGAAGTGAATAAGGAATTCCTTTCAAGGAAAACAGATGCAAATATGCATTTGTCTAAGTGGTAGTAGAAAAAAAAGTCATGGTGAGCTGTCCCTTCTCTGTTTATCACAGAATCATTAAATTACATTAAAATTTGAGATATTTGTCTCTTCCTTTCTTCCCTGCTGCAAATATGGACAGTTTTTATCCTGCTTTTTATCCAGGAGCTTTAAGGAGTAAGCAAAAAGAGCAGTGATCAATTCTGCTTTTTAAAAATAGCACTTAGGAGTGGGACAATGGAGAATTTGTGGAAGAAAACTTCAATTTCTCATAGACAAGGCCTCTGAGTCTTTGTAAACTCCTGCTAAATTATGGAGCTACTCAAGGGTTAGATAAAATATGGCAATCAGGTCATGGATATCCTGATCTGTCTGTAGAGGCTGGAAAGGCTGAAACAGAGGCTTGGCTTATTGGGTTCATTTCATCTTTTGTCTTTCTACTGAGCCCTGAAATTGGTTTCAGGATTTTAAATATGCAATCTTCAAAATTAAAATATTGCCTGATCTTTCTAGAAAAGCAGTTCAAACCTTTGCATGAAATGACATTGAATCTGGTGGCTTGTTGGAACAGAGTCAGAATTTATCCTTGCACCAAACTTGAAAATGTATCATAATCATCCCAACTGAACCATTTCCACACTCATCTACACTTTTATTTGCATATATTTCTTGCTGTTTTCCTTCAAAAGCTTTTATTCCAGTTTTCCCCCAGGGTGAACAATTTGTCTGAGCTGAGAAGTGTTTCTATGGCCCTTAGGTCTGTAAAGAGAGAGCACTTCCATGTTATTTTGTCATTTCCTCAAATAAGGGTCTGTGTTGCAAGATAGAGGAGTTAATTATGGTTCTCTTTTCTCTTTAGTCATTCCTGAATCACCACGTTGTGTAATTACTCAGCTACTACTGTGCAATCAAAATAATAATATGTTTCTTACTTTTCTCATCACCATTGTAACCAGTTCAACCAGAACCTTACTTTTTGGCCCAGAATGTGAGAGTGTGAAGCCATCTGCAGAATAACCACAGGCACAGGCATATCTGTGGCCCACAGGCCACCAAGAGACAAGAGCTGACTTATCTCATGCCACTCATAATTAACACCATGATCACCACTTGGGTGTCACTGACTTCATTATTTTTTTTCATTCCTATCTGAGCTCCCACCCTGATGGGTGCTGTGTGAAGATGTCTGATAATTAATGAGTTTTTAATTTAATTTAATCTTAATTTAATTAAATCTAATCCTAATTTCTACTGAGTAGAAATTAAGATCTCTGAGTAAGAGGTCAGTCACTGACCTCACCCAAAATTTAACCCTACTTCTGTCCATTTATTCTAGAAACAGCATATCATAAGAACTTTTGATTTAGTGTGAGGGTCAAGGCTATCTGGATGGGAGATTTCCCACCAAGCCACCCTATCACTCCCCTCCTCAGCAGGATAGGGAGGGTGGGAAGGAAATAAAATGGATAAATCTCACGGGTCCAGATAAAGCCTGATCCATAAAGCAAAGGTCTCATGCAGAAGCAAAGAAAAACAAAAGATTTATTCTCTACTTGTCAGAAGGGCTGTCCAGCCACTTCCTGGGAAGAAGAGCTTTAGTACTTGGTGGTTGCTCTGGAAAACAAATATTGTGATAACAAGTGCCCCTTCTCTTAACTTTTATTGCTGAGCACATGTGATATGGTGGAGCATCCCTCTGGTCAGGTGCCAGGTTGTGAGTTCAATCCCAAATGGGCCATTCATTTCAAAGTTGGACTGGATGATTCTTGTGGGTCCTTTCCAACTTAGAACACTCTGTAAGTAAGGTCTGGATCACTTGTCTTGACTGTGACCTTTCCCAAGATCTTGCCCAAAACCTGTGTAGTGGTGAGAGGCAAATGTTGGTGAAAATCACAGAATCACAGAGTGGTTTCAGTTAAAGAGAGCTTAAAATTCATCTCATTCCAACTCCCCTGCCATGGGCAGGGACACCTTCCACCATCCCAGGTTGCTCCAAACCCTCTCCAGCCTGGCCTTGGACACTTCCAGGGATCCAGGGGCAGCCACAGCTGCTCTGGGCACCCTGTGCCAGGGCCTCCCCACCCTCACAGGGAAGGATTTCTTCCTAAAATCTAAACCAAGTTTCCCTCTTTGGTTTGAAACCATTTCCTGTCACTCCAAGCTCTTGTAAACATTTTTCTTGCAGGGTCCCTTCTAATTCTGAAAGGCCACAACGAGGTCACCCCAAATCCTTCTCTTTTCCAGGCTGAACAATCCCAAACTCTCCCAGCCTTTCCTCCCAGCAGAGCTGCTCCTCCCTCTGCTCATCCTGGTGCCTTCCCTGAACTCACTCCAACTGGTTGATGCTCTGAAGTAGCCAAAACGCTCTTGTGTCCCCAACACCTTTCTAGCCACCAACACACAGCTCAGCTGCTCTGTGGAAAATAATTCTACCTCCGCCAGGCCCAGCAGGGTCAGGGACAAGGTCCAGACTGAAATCTGGACACCTTTTTTTTTCAACACCTAAACATACATGTGCAGAGGGAGAAATTTCTGACCTGGGCACTCCATGTCCTTGTCCTAATATGATGCCTGTGGACATTTGAGAAATGCCAGGGTGTTGAGGACACCCAGGCTGATGGATTCAGGGAACACCTGTGCTATTCCTAACAGCTGGGAGCTAAGCAGGGTGAACCAGAACAGCTCAAATATCAATAATCACATATGTTCAGGTAACTGAATCCTGTCCCAGGTGTCTGGATGTGTCGGAACCCAGGACATCCCTTTAGATGTCCCGGGCAGTCCGAGACCCCAGGAGGGGGTCCTGAGACCCTGGTATAGTGATGAAAATGCCAGTGCCCTTGATTTTAGCCCTTGGGAGCGATTGCCAACCTTATATGAGGAATTACAAGTCACAAGTGTATGATTAGGATTTTAAGTAACTTGTTTTTGTTTATTAAAGTGGATTTTGGGGTTCACAAAGGAGGCTCAAGGAGACAAGATGGAGGGATTTGGGTGTGTCCCTTGTCCTTCTTCTTCTTCTTCTTGTCCTCCATCTTCTGCTGTGGTGGTGGCACTTTTAGATTGGATTAGAGTAGAAATACACAGTTTAATAAAGGTGATGGGTATTGGTATAATATTGTAAACATAGAACACGTAGTACATAGTATAAGAGATAGCGACAGCCCAGGAGGCGGGCAGATAGCCTTGAGCAGCGGTGTAGGTGATACCTACGCCGGCCGAAGAGAAAATATTTTGGAACATCAAATGAATAAACTATTATGATAAAGAAATCGATGCATCCTGACTCTTCCTTCTGGCACGGGGCTTGGAGAAAAGGACTTTACCTGCAATTCTCGGTAGGCTATCAGCTTGGGATCCGAGATGGATGCACATTGAAGTCCACAGGGACCTTTTCAGTGTGTCAGGAGGCAATTTTCCTTTAGGAGGGTAAAAATGTCGCTGCCAAATAAAGATATTCAGCCTCCTTTATAGATCTCATCACATTGCAGCTCACCCCAGGTCATGAGACGGCTGCGCTCTGTGTTCTTGCATTAAAAAGAAATGGATCTGTTAATGGGCAACACAGAGAGTGAAGCAAAAACACAGAGTGCTGACTTTTTCAGCATCCATGGTTAATTAATTCCATTTTTGAATGCATAGTACTCAGGTTTTGCCATTAGTCAGGGAGGAAAAAAAAAAAAAGACCAAAAAAGCCTCAGTGGTGTCTGTCATCAGTCCACTTTTTTCCCAACCTCTCCCATGATTATGATGTTCAGGGATTTACTGATTATCTTAACCTTTGGCCAATGATACAATCAAAAGAACAGCCAGTGCCCTTCCCAAAGTAAAATTTGGCAGTGAAATGGCTCGAAAGAAATAAATGTAATTTTGTAAAAGGACAGGGTTATAATTTAAGTAATGAAATTGCTATCCACCTGCTTAATTAAATACAAATGTTCCTTCCTGAGTGAATTTTGCTTAGTCCCTGGCCAGGATAGCAACAGTTTATTAGAGAACAGTTAGAAAAAAAATACCTCAGTCCTACTCTATTCAATGAAAAGATAAAGGCACTTAATGACTGCTTCAGTGGGTGTCTTTAGTTTATTATTAATATTCTAGTGCTATATGTGATTTTCTGTATGGTGCATCAAGAACACTTGGGTTTGCTCCTGACTGAGAGCATGGCAAACATTCCTATTTCCACTGACTAAGATTTTTTTTTTTGCCAGGAATTGTTCTATTAATTTAGAAAAATAATATCCCTTTTATATCTTATTCCTACTCATTCCTTCAGGAAAAATATTTTGCGATTTTACAAGGTTTGGAACATTTGCACAATGGAGCTCATACTGAAGTTCATCTCAGAGACATGAGAGGTAGTGACAGTTTCAATTTGTTTTCTAGAAAAGAAAATGGGCAGAAAATTTGTCTTTTCTCTCATTAGTTTCTGAACTTAAAAAAAAAAAAAAAAAAGTAGAAGAATTAAATCTGTTTTTCCTGCCAGTTTGACTAGGAAATGAATTCCTGGTTATGGAAGGGAAAATATGACCCTTTTATAAATTGTTCTCTCCTCTCAAAGTCTACTCACTTTGCCCACCCCTCAAGACAACTCTGTTAGCAGAGCACTTCAAGGATCGATCTTCTGTGACTGATGGAATTCCAACAAAATACAGAAAAACATCTTGAAAAGGCTTCAAGACATCAACAAAGCCATTGTCCAGCCCTAAGGCAGGCTAAGACATCACTCCCATGGTGTCTGTCTGATCTTTTTCAAAACCCATCCAATGACTGAGATTCTACATTTTCTTCTCTTCATTTATTAAAAACTTTAACAATTTTTCCTGACACAGAGATTTTTCTGACCATCCCATCCACAATTTTCCTCCTCCACCTTTATCCTATGGGAGTTCCTGGCTCTTTCCAGCTCCAAGGTCAGGGAGAATAAAACTCAAGAGATGTTGTTTCTTTGCAGTCACAATCTGAAATTTATTATCCTTATCTATCCCAGGCTCACGAGATGTGAGCTCTCTCTAACAAGTCAGGAAAGTGAGCTAAAATGGTGTCTAACCAAGGTTATTTAATTATCCAGTGAAGAGTTGACATCTATATTATTTATGTTTCTAACCCAATTGTGATCACCCAAAATCCGCAATCAGACCTCTTTCACCCAATAACAGAAAATCACCCAGATCCGTGAAGAAGGAGGAAGAAGAAGGTGCAAAAACGACAGCTAACCCACACCCACAATTCTCCATCTTGGCTCCCATATATCACCATAGACTAAAATCCCAAATCTAAGTTTTTCACCCTGTGAGATCACACAATACCATCCAAACAACACACACACCGTTTCTGTGCTATCACTCAAATTTCAAAGCCTTTTCCAAGGTCTCAGGTCAAACAAGGTATTTACTTGAGGGCTGGCATCCTTCAATTCAGAAAGCTCAAAGTTTTCAGCCTTCAGAGTTCCAACATACCCAGTGTCTTTTTGCCTGAGCTAACACAGCAAAATTAATTCTGTTTCCTTTTCAAAGGTCTTTATCACATGAGATCTGGTGTAGTGGAAGGTGTCCCTGCCCACAGCAGGGAGTTGGAGCTGGATGATCTTTAATGTCCCTTCCAAACCAAACCATTCCATGATCCTGTGGCTCTGTGATGTATCCACTTCATCTTCTCTTTTGGCAAAACCATTGCTTTCCTTCTGACCTTTCCCCTCACTCTGCATTTTCCTGGCCTCTCCTTAAACTCTCTGCTTGCCTCTGGGTTATTTCCTGCAGATCCAAAGCTTTCTTGAAAAATATTTCCTAAAAAGGCTTTGTCATAGACTGGTCAAGTTGCTCTGTCAGTTTGACTGCTTAGCACCATAAGCATGGCTTTATGCAGCAAATAAGGGATTCCCTCATTTATACACCAAATAATTTTGCTCTTTCTCCAGTATTGTGACATCACTGACATCATTTACTCACCTTGTGTAGCCACCTGAACCCATGGGTGCTTTCTTGGAAGCCTGTTGATTTTTTTCAGCTGTTTCTGTCATATTTTATCCTGAAATTATTAATTTAGAAAGTGAATTACCTTTCCTTCTCTGATGTAAGGCACTGGTTGAGTATGACCAGCAGTTAATGAGGAATTATGAATTTAAGGACCATTTTAAGAACTTGCAAGGTCTTAATGAGCAATTAATTAAAAGAGAACCAAGAGAAATATTTTGGACCACACAGTAATTATCTTCCTGTATTTCTGCATCCAAAAACTTCTGGGATTTTTTTAACCCCTTAAGAGAAATGTTAAATACAGCACTCAAATGACAAAGTCGTGTGTCTGGAAACATCACCTGATGGACACCTGTCCTCTCCTAAAACTGGCCCCACTCCCCTACCAGGGGCTGCCTTCTCTCTTTCACTGCCAGCATTTATGAGGTGCCCTGGGGAAATGATTCTGCTGGGGGAAATAAAATGTTTATTTCTATTCTGGATCAGCTCCCTGCTCCAGTGCCCTGCAATGCCCACAAATAGCTGTGGCAGGGAGGAAGCAGCCCAGAAGAAGTCAAAATGGGAGAGGAAAGAAGAGCTGAAGCACTGTGTGGTCAAGTAGCTGTGCCATAGTCTTGCTGCCAAGCTAAAAAAAATTTTCCCAGTGGAAATAAAATCAGTCAAGCACGCTGGTAAAGGCCCCAGTATTCCAGTGCTTAAACAGATTTAATTTCACATGATAAAGAGTTAAAGCTCTACTTTTTGTGCCGTTTAAGCAGCTTTAGGTGAAATCCATCAGCCCATTTCATATATGAAGTGAGCAAAATGATCAATCAACCTCTTACACTGCAAGGAGAAATTAATATGACTGAATAATTATTGACTCTGCAAATTTTTCAGCCTTAAAAAAAAGATAATTCAGGCCCTCATTTAAAAAACTTCTTTAAGCTCTGGGTTGTGTAAAGTTTCGAGCATTCTCTTTTTTCCTCGGAAACGAACCATCCATCCGTCACGTCTGCACAACAAAACCGCCTATTCTTGGAGCTGTGGTTAAACGAGTTAGGCCCAGCCTTCCTCCTCCCCTCCCTCCCCTCCCACACCTTCCCTCTAAATTTCAATAGTATTAAAGAATCATCATGGCAATGAGAGACTCTGTGAGACATCGGTGGGGACTGAAATTTCCTTTTATTTCTCCATAGGTTTGCTCCTAGCATTACAATTTCACCACAGCAGTCTGTGCCCATCAGAGTGATCTTGGCTCCCCACAGAAGCTTTCCTGGCTCCATTTTCACTTTGGAAATGTGCTGGTTGTATTAATGACTTCAAGAAAAATGTCACCTCTAGCTTTTTTTTCCCCAGTGTTGAGTTCTAATACCTTTTTTGGGGCATGTCCCTTGGGAAAG
Source organism: Acrocephalus arundinaceus (assembly GCA_021534815.1). Lineage (NCBI taxonomy): Eukaryota > Metazoa > Chordata > Aves > Passeriformes > Sylviidae > Acrocephalus > Acrocephalus arundinaceus. The sequence goes on from JAJEOU010000373.1 coordinate 49,036,630, forward strand.
ATGCAGCTGCAGGAATGTCATCTCAGAAGCTGGAACTATTTCACTCAAATAGTTTGCTTTTAGCTTTGAAAGATCCACAGGGTTTATATGTCAATGAAGTAAGTTGTTTCTGCCTTTTTTAGTTTAATTGTGAAATAATAATTCAAAGTGTTAAGGTTTCCTCCATGTTTCCATCATCATAAGAAACTAAAATCATAAATCATGGACTGGTTTAGATCAAAAAGAACATTAAAGATTACCCAGTTCCAACCCCTGCCATGGACAGAGACACCTTCCTCTATCCCAGGTGGCTCAAAGCCCTGTCCAACCTGGCCTTGAACATTCCAACTGTAGATTAATCCATGTGTAAATGTCTTTGTAAGTACAAGAGTTTCCCAGAGAACTTGTGGAAATCCCATTCCTGGAAGTATTCAAGTCCAGCCTGGATGGGGCTTGGAGCAACCTGGTGTTGTTAAAGGTTGGGACCAGATGATTTTAAGGTCCCTTCCAAGCCAAAACATTCTGTGATTCTGTGATAATGGAGGGGTCTTGTAGAGGGAGAAAAAGTGGCAGAAAAAACCCATCCCAAAACTTATAGAAACAAGAGGTTTCTATAAGTTTTGGGATGTCGTTCCATGTGTAGGGACAGGTAGGGATGGCGGGGCTGGGAGAAAGCAACAAATTGTTGTGAAATCAGCCAATATTTTAGAAACTATGCAAACTTCTAGCAAAAACTAAAACCACACCACAAAAAGCTGCAAGAGAATCCTTGAGAGAGGAAATGAAAATGTCAGGTTTGAAATGTCACCTTTGGAAAGCTCCTGGGGAGAAAAGCAACTCCTTTTACTTCATATCCAGCATCTCCTCTGCAGCTTTGCCATCCTGAAGGCAAACTGCCACCGCTAGAAAACTTGGCAGAGCAGCTGCTGGAGCAGGGAGCGTGTTGATGGTGGAGGTGATGAGTGGAGAGAAGATGTAGTAATTAGTGCTCTACTACGTGCCTGCCTCTGCTAGGAGCAGTGTAGGAGCAGGCTTGCAGGGGTGGTGGTATTCAAGGGCTGGTAGGAAGTGAGAAGTTGGTGCCTGTGGAAAACTGGTCCTTCAGATGTGCTTTTATGGTGAAACGAAGCAGCTCGAAGTTCTGTTGGTTGTTGTGGAAAGGTTTTTTTTGTTTAAATGTAAAAAAACAAAAAGGAGGGGGGGAATTTTAATGAAATAATAACAAGAAAAAAGACCCATAAGCCCACTATTTTCTTTTAGACGTGTCTTCTCCTTAACCACAAACAGCTGGAAATCTGCACACAACGGCGACAGTAGGAAGGAACTCATTTTAATGGAATGTCTGCACTGCAGAGTAGCAGAATAAGGCTGAAAATACAGAAAAGCCAGGTTTTCCAACATGATCCATCGTGATCAGAATTCCTATATGGTAGATTTCAGCATAAAACTCCTCCATACCGAAACTCATTCCGCCTGAAAAATGAAAACCTTTTGGGGTATCTTACACTGGGCTTCCTCTGTGTTCCCTCCTAGGGTGAGAAGTGGCAGGCAATGCCTTCTGTGGTTTTTATAGGCATGACTTCAACAGCACTGGATAAACACACGGAGTGGCTCAGATGTGGTGGCTAAAATAGAAAATTCTAATGTGGACACCGGAAGCTTACTCAGAAGCAACTTATTTTCCTAATACATGGAACAAAAAAGTGCATCCCAGTGGAATGGGAGATGCTGCTCCTCTGAAATGGGTCTGTTTATGATCCTTTTTCAAACACTGGTTGAAATGGCTGTGGGGTTCATGATCAGTAGACAATATGTGGGACAGCCCAGAGGTTATTAACCTTAAAGCACTGATACATTGCAGGAAACCTGATGGATGCTCAGTCAAACTTTTTCTCTTAAATCTGCAATGTCTTTAGGAAGGAGGGGAGAATGTGTCCAAATTCTGGCATGATCTTATGATGACAGCACTGGTCACAATGGTTTTATGAGATTTTCAAGGGTTATAACAATATTAAATGTTTGTAAGGCAGCTAAAACTCCCTGTTGTAGTCTTACTACTGAAAGCACTTTGAATTCAGGACAACCTGAATATTTACACTCTCCCCAAATGGGAATACAAGAAAATCAGCAAAATGCAGGTAAGAACTGAATATTGTCACCATTACTTTAAAGGTATGTGTGATGGTGAATTAAAACTTTGTAGGTTTAATTTCCCTTACCAGTTTTTTTTCATAACTTTACCAACTGAAAAAGTAGATTTAACATTATGGGCTGAAATTTTTCCATGTTTCACCTCTGCAGGGAAATCTTACAGTTCTTGAGATTCTATAGCTTCTGAAATGAGTTTAGGAAAAAACATGAGATTTGTCTGTGATAAGTGTTCATTTACCAGTCTAGAGCTTCATCCTCCAGAATGAGCTGATGGAAACTGACAGGAACACAGCTCTAATTTTGTTTTAGACAAGCCTTTGAAAGTTTGCATAATTAAGGAAAATATAAGGCTTTAGAGAAAATGAAATAAATCCTTAAGCACACGCTGCAGGGAAAACCTGCCCACTTCAGCTCTCCAAAGACACTTCCTTGCACTGGATATGCTCAGTTCCCTCCCAGACCCAGCCTACAACCAACCCTGGAGGCTTCAATCCCACAGATAATCCCAAATGTACGCACAACTGCAGCTCCTCACAGCTGTGGTGGCTCTGGGAGGTGAGAGGCTGCTTCCCAGGCTCTCAGCATTCCCAAAATCTGTGTAGAGAAACAGACAGAAGATAGCTGAAATGATTGAAGAAAAATAAGCGGGGTTGATGGACAAAGAGCAGTAGCAGAGGTGGAAACAGGGCTGTGGGATGGACCATTGTGGGAAGCTGGGAGCTGGGGTTTATAAATTGCTTTAAGGAACAGCATGATATGAGAATAGAAGAGCAGAGAGCAACATTTGAAAGGGATTTCATATCTTGAGTCTCCGATCTTGCAATAGTGACGTTTCCCTAATGTTGATGGGAAATTTGAAATCTTTCAAGATGGTACAAACTGATAGACAAATGAAATAAATTTCCCTTTAGCTCTGAGGGAGAATGGGTATTTCTGGAGCAAGATTCACCTGGCCTGCCTTGAAGTTCAGAATGAGATGAACGAGCTGAGTGTTTGTATTTCTAGACTTTGACTAAAGGACTTGACTCATGACATTCAGACACTGAATTTTCATAAGGCTGAAGCAAACTGGGAAGAATCTTCTGTCAATTTTGCCTTTGACGCAATGCTCAAACAGGAACACAGCAAGATTTGTGTTCACAAAGTTTTTGCCTGTCAGTAGGCTTTGATTTTGCATTTGAAAGTTTAGCACTGTGGTCATTACACTCCATAAAAACACCCAGATACACTGGACCCACACTAAGAAAAAGGTTTCAATATAAAAAAATTGACAATAACTGTTAGGAGAATGTTTCTCTTATGCCAATCATGTTTATTTAATATGGGATTAGTTACATTTAGAGCTGTCCATCCCCCCTAAAACCATTTTGTGTTAAAAGAAAGAAATTAGTCTTGCCAGGAGGCTTGAGAATTCCCATAATCTTGGCATCAATCACTCAATTCATCCAGCCCAGTCTTTGAGCAAAGTCAAAAAGTTGCAAAGCTTAAACCCAGTGTAGAGAATTGTTAATATTCATCTCCCACTTCACATCCCTGTTACGTCACTTCTGTGCAAAAAGATAAATGCTTCAAATCAGCACCTGAGAGGAGAAAGAGAAGCCAAAAAGCAGGTGAAAGATGCTAAGGGAGGCTGAAGAAGTGAGGGCTGGCTCTTGCTTTGGAAAATGAGCTCTTGTTCTTTATACCTCTGTGCTCTGCACACCCTGAGTCTCGCAGTGCTTGTAAGTAATTGCATGAAAAAAAAAAAAGCTTTTACTTCATTGTGTTTCAATAATTGTTCATTTCCTTGTGGGAGCAGATGGTCAGATACAGCTTTATTTTTTAATTTTTTTTATGAGTCTCTTTTCTCTCTGTTTGCTTTGGATTCCAGTTAAAACAAGGCAAGATGCAATGAAAAGTGTGAACAGCAGCAGAAGGGACCCACATTGTGGGTTCTTCATATCAGTTTATTTCTCTTCTTTCTCATGACACACTCAGTAAAGAGAAACACATAATTGGCAGAAACCCTTGTTTTGTAGGTGTGGGCTTTGAAAGACAGTGACAAAGAAGAAAAAACTGGAGGAGGGCTGTTACACCACAGGAGCTGAGTTTTGATAGAGCTTTCTTTCATTTCAGATTATGCAGGTTTTTTGTTACAATTTCATCTGCCTTAGTGGTAGAATTGGTATTATTTGGCATGTGAGCAGCTGAGGTGCTGCAGGTGACAAAGGAGTGGAACCAGCAGATGTTTAGGGAAGATTTAGAAAGACCTAAAGCCATTAAAAAGCTTGGAAGGTTTGGTGACATCTCACTTTGGATAGAGATTGGCAAACCAAGATCCAGGATCTCACCAGTATCAGGAAAGATTTGTGCAAATCGGGGGCAGGACATTATCTTTGTTTTTGAGAATAACCACCTTTTCAGCATCTTCCCTTTGTGATGCCTCCTCCACATCCTTTCTTCTGTCCTGGGACTCTCTTCCCTGAGGGGATATTTCATGAGGGGTGGCACAGCAGCTTGCTTTTCTATTTTTCATTGAGGAAAATAAACCACTGTGGAATGACTGAACAGACTTTTTACTGATGTGAAACAAAAGGTTCCTTTGAGTCACCTGTGTGACAAACCCTCTTCCCTGTAGTTGGAGTAGATAAGTGTGATTGCTCTTAAGTAGAATATCAGGGTTCAGTGCTAATGGTTTAAAATATGAAAGTCTCTGTAAGAACCTTCCTCATTCACCCAAGAGAAACAGAATTTTCTTCTACAAAGTTGGGTTACTTACTATATTATTATATACTGATCAAAACCAAGTCTATGTGTTAGTGTGTAATAAAATACCCTGGCATGTGTTGTATGTTAGAGGATAGATAAACAACCCTCATTTGAGTATAAAATGGTGGAAAAGCAACCCTCTGTTTTTGTGGTGTAATTTTTTCATATGTTTTCTCTGGAAAACATGAACTCAATCCTGGAGAGGTTTGGAATTCTTAAAAGATTGACTGGGGGTCTACTGGAGGTATTTAAGTGCTTTGGGTGTATTGATAAATATACCTTAAACACAGTCTGGGAGTTAAAGAAATATTTTTAGTTTATTTAGCCTGAGTTTCTGTCATATCAGATCTGGCACTGTCTACTCAGACAGTGGTTAGTGCTGACTTGAAAATAAATTGTGACAGCACCTCCTAAGGTCTGTTCTTCTTGAAGGAAGGGCAGCAATTTAAATACCTGGAACTTGATCAACCTCATCTTTTTATTTGAGATGCACATGCTAAATAAAGCGTTCTCGCAATCTGGAGACTTAGAAAATAAAAGGGGAAAAAAAGGCTGTCCTGGACTTTCCTGGACTGGTGACTGAGCCAAACAAGCTTTGCTCTTGCCATGAACATTTCAGAAAGCAAAGGGAGTTTTGACAGGCAAAATCTAGCAATCCTTTTTGCCAGGAGAAATAATTTAGAATAGTGCAAATGGGTGCATTTCCTCCTGCTGAGGTTTTTCTGGGCACTGTTCACTGAACCAAGAGAATGCTGTAAAAGAGATTTTCAGTAAATGGTTTGACTGTTTTTTTCTACTGACTAATAAAGCTGCTTCTTGCAAGAGCTGTCAAACACCGTGGTTAAGGAGTTTTCCTGCTGTCATAGTCCAGGGTGAGGACAAGGGGGGAAGGAATTTATGTTGGCATGAGCAGAGGCATCAAGACAGCAAAGCTCTTCAAGACAGATGCCAATTTTCTGTAATTCTGCTTGAATTGCATTTCTCAGTGAAGAGACATTGAGGGTGTCCCTGGACTCCCTGGTCTTACTGATTTGGGTGACATCCCTGGGCCATCCCAAATGTCAGATCTCCACCTCCTGGGGCAGGGCAGTGCCTGTGCTCTGCTCCATCCATGCACAGCCACCCTTCTCTCACACACACCAAACTTCATCCAGCCCCGAGAAGGAGCCCTGCTTTTCCCTGCTGCCTTAAACTGATCCATGGCACTGCTGTCTCAAATTTGGCAGGAAAACCACATCCTCCTAGAAGTGCAGCAAATGGGAAGCAGATGATCTTGCAGGGCATACATGTGGAGATAATGACATTTTTAACTACCAGGGCCCCAACCCCAGAAAAACAAACGCTGTGTAATTAATCCAGCAGCCTGAGAGCCTCAAATTTTTGATCAACATGCAGTTCAAATGCTCTGCAGGCCAACATGAGACATGGGCATTGACATGGAGGGGAAACACCAGCTTATTGGAAAGGGTGCAATCTGCCCTCTGAATGAACTGAAAGCCAGAGAGTCATTTTCCAAATTCCCTGAATATTAACCTTCTCTGGGTAGAAGAAAATTGAGCCATATGCCAGCCACCTGTTCACCATGCAAGTCTCATCCTGGGTTTATTTTCTGTTTTGTCTCCCTGTTTTTTATGTCTATATTCACACATGCAGAGCACACCAGCACCAGTGGCCACGGTGTAGAGATAAAATCAGAGTGTCTCTGATCACAGCTGATCTTTTGGGACTGGGGACAGTGGTTAAGGCAGGGCAAGGCACATATTTTTTAAATTTTTATGAAATAATCCTGTGCACTCCTGCCCAGTGGGTGCATCCTCAGCAGTCGGGGTGTAACAACCTGGGCAGACTTTACCTTTTGCTGCCCAGAGTTCTCTGGATGCTTTGAGATCCTTCTGTGGTTCTTATATAAATCTGAATAAGGACTAAACAACTGAATTTTTCCTGCTATTAAAACCCTGGGTGTCACTTTTTTTTCTCTACATCATCACACCAAACCAACAAATGCTTTGGTGCAGAGTGCTTTTCTTTCCCCAATAAAGGAGTTTTGCCTCCCACCCTGTGCAAAGAAAGGCAGATGGCAGGAGGGAGAGAATAGATTCACTCCTTTTAGAGTGAAGAGCTCTTTCAGGAGACAGTTTTGCAGTAATTGTGATTTCATGATGATGCTTCCTTAGGGGTTGGCAGGGGTTTGTCTGTGCACAGGTTCTGCAGCATTTCCTGCAGCACTGAGCCCTTCACTGATAAGAAATTGAGCCTGACCAGGTGCAGTCTGTCTTTCTGGGGCCAGATTTAACAGGGTCTAGCTAAAGGTAGGGTGTAAATGAACCCCGCACTCAAACTCAGGCCCCAGCAAAGAGATCTTTTATTATGAATGTAGCCAGAGGAGTTTTTAAACTCTCCAGCACAGAGCTGTAACTGCCAGCTTGTGCAGAGACAGTGGCAGCCTTGGGATGGAAACCCTTAGCACTGTTCTGTGTCCTCAAACCAGCCCCATTAGATGCCAAAGTGGGTCTGGACTTAATGCCTGATGAGATCCCATCCAACCCCTTCCAACTAATCCCCCCAAAATTTTCTCCCTGTAGGTTGCTGGCAATGTCCACCCAGAATGTGATTTTATGGTAGAGCTGAAGAAAAAGGAGGCTGAATGTCTGGAGACCCCACAAGAGAATGGGAATGCAACATCACCAGGTGTCCATCCATGTGTGGGGGAGGGAGGGAGGGAGGGAGAGGAAAGGGACAGAGTCAGGACATGGCCAGGCTGCCAAAACACAGAGGGTTTTATTTATGGTGCCCTGTCAGCTCTTCTTCCATCTACTCCCATTCCTTCCCATCCTTCTCCTTTTTCCATAGTTCTTCACATTCAAATATGAACAATCAATTTATCAGAGTGAATCCCTGTGCCCTGGTCCAGTTCCTTGGCATCATGCTTGCTTGTTTGTGAGGGTGTGTTGATCTTTAAAAATAGGGCAACCCCTGAACAATTACAGTGATCTGATCTTATAGAGTCATTCTTCATTTATTGCATTCTTTCTGAGAACTCACCTCAGTCTAACACAGGGGTCTAACTAAAGCAGATTAAATAGCAGTCTGGGGGTGTTTATTTCTCATAATAAAAACTGTGGCTAAACTATTTTTATGAGATATGGAAGGGGTGGAGTGGCAAAGTTTAAAAAGGTTTGGGGTTTTATTTTGCTCAAATTTAACCATGCTTAAAAATATAATTCTCTTTCTGTCTGAGGTTGCAAGAGAACTTGGGACAAATTGCTGTGCTGGCCAGAGGCAGATGCTGGAGAGATTCTTGCCTTACCATGTCCAAAAATCCTCTTTCACTTCATGAAGGAGCCAGGTGATGTCTTACCATGGTTATTCCTGTTGTGTGTCTGGCAAGAGCATTTCTAAAAAGGGAGGATGAAAACAGAGAACTTCATGTTCCCATGGGTTAGATCAGAGAAGTACTGCAAGGATTTTAGGAGGATCTGAGGGACCTTAGCAGTTCCTCTCATATTTTAAGGATTATCCATAGCTGGATTTGATTTCCATGGTCTCTGATGAGGTCCTGGACAAAAAATCCAGGAGTACCAGGAGTGATTCCATTGGTTTTCATGTGCTTTGGGATCAGTTTGTTGTGCGAGTTTCCTACAAAGCTCATCTGGAGGCTGTCTAGGTCAGAAGTTAAGCTTGGGACTTCTTGAGGTTTATGCTGTGATTCGTGTGAGATGAAATGAAATGCAGAGGAATGAACAATGTGATTGTTCTTTAAGACCCAGGTTGGAGCTACAAAGCAGAATTTAGGCCTTGGAGCAGCACATGTGCTGCAAAACTGCAAACGAGTGCCTTTGTGCCTGATCCCTCACAAACTGTGAGCCCACGAGGGGCAAACCACCTTCCAGGAAAGATCTGGATTTCTGGCAGATCCACAAGAAAAAGAAACTGCAAAGCCCAGCCTCTGCCACATCCAACACATGCTGGTTATAAAGGAGGGATAAGGAAAATCCCTTTCATCTGTGCAGATTCATTTCCTGCCCTGGGATTCTCGGCTTCTCCCTCGTCTGAGTCATAAATCTTTTTTATGGAAGCGTGCTGTCCTCATGGAAGGGGCTGCTTATCCCAGCTTCTGATCTGCTAGGGAGGAGTGAGCCCCAGGGGAGGTGGGAATGAGAAGGGAAATGGTAGAAGGGTGAGAGCTGTGCAGAGCAGAAATTTATGGAGCAGTGCTTCCCAACCTTCTCCAATGTGCCTGATATAATTCCTTCCTTAGTCCTTCCCACTGCTACCCCACCTTTGTTCTTTGCCTTCTTCCCATTGTCTGTCTACAAATGAAATACAAAGTTTTGTATCTGGTGACCTGAATGTGCACAGGAAAATTGTCCTACCAACTCTGTGAGATGCTAATGATCCTCTTCTCCTGGCACAACTTTGTACCAGCCAGAGGTCTTCTCCTGGTTTTTATTTCCCATATTGTCTGGCCCTTCATTGAGAAAAAAAAAATACTTCTTTTTCAGCTGGCATGATAAAGAGAAACTGCACAAAAAAGGGCTGGTCTGACCCATTCCCTCCCTACCATGTGGCCTGTCCAGTAGAAGATGAGATTCCTCTTGAAGAAGTAAGTTTAATTACATAAAAATTTGTGATTGGTGTGTTGATGTTATAGTATTCCTTTCTATTCCTGAAGGTCACTGCAGAGGGAAACTCAGAAGAAGCTGAAATTTCTTTCTACATATTGGATATAATTCCAATTTTTACTCTGGCCACTTATTTTGTAAGATAACTAAGAATGTTTTAGTATTCAGGTGTAACAATAATAAAAACAGGTGCAATTTCACAAGTAAAACAGACAAAGATGTATCACAAAATGTTCATAAAATGTGCAATAAGACATTTCAGTCATATCAGTCAGCAAGATGAATTTTCAATATCACAGCAACTGTACAGAAAATGCGCTATTAAAGACCAGTGTTCCAAATTTAGCAATATATAAGGACAAGAGGGGTTTCGGGTGTCTCATCCTGAACAAAATATCTAATTCAACAATGAAAAAAGAAGTCCAAAAACCTCTGTAATCTCTGTAATGCAGATCAGAATTTGACATATTTCTTCAGCCAGATTTTCACTGTTGATGATATCTTGAGGTTACATGCACAAGGACAATATAGTGCTTCACTCTTAATTATTAAGGATAAAAACATGGTTCACATCACCATGGGGAGATTTTGCACAGGTTCCCAGAGAAGCTGTGGCTGCCCCTGGATCCCTGAAAGTGTCCAAGGCCAGGTTGGATGGGGCTTGGAGCAACCTGGGATAATGGAAGGTGTCCCTGCCCATGGCAGGGGGTGGCACTGGATCTTCTTTAAGATCCCTTCTGACCCATTCTGTGATAATTCTATTATTTTACCCAGAGGAAACTCCTCAAGTGTAGGATCATCCACTTAAGGAGTTGATTATTTTCTGTTTTCTACGTCTGATTTTTTGCCAGCTATGGTCAGCCTAGCACAGTTTTGATGTTTCTCATGGAGTGGTGCATCCAGACTTCCCAGAAATCTTTGGAGCTCTGAGGTACTTCTGTCAGCTCTGGCTGGAATTGTGCATAGTCAGGGATTTGGGTAATAATATACAACTCACAGTTCATCCACTAGACAAAAAAACCCCAAAACAAACATTATGCCTGATTTCCACTCCATTTAACTTCATCAATCTCAAAGAAATTCTGTGAAAGTTGGAGATATCTCTGCACCATGGATCTGCAGTGCTTCGGTCAGGAGCAGGTGGGAATTTCCCAGGGACATTTCTTGGCTGTCCCCACTTCGTGCATTCACACTGAGGGATGCTCTCAGAAAGGCCAGTCTGGCTTCTGATGGATAAAACTGAGCTGGAAGGCAAATTCAGGGTGCACCCACTGTGCTCTGACCAACAGTAATAGTTCAGCCCATTGGATTCGACTGTGGATATAAATCTGCACACCTGGATGCAAAGTCCTTGGCACAAAAGGTTTCATTTTACTAATCAGGAGTTGGAAGTAGATGATATTTAAGGCCCTTTCAAACCCAAACCAGTCAAGGATTTATGATTCTATGGCCTGCTCTTTCTAAGGCAGGTGTAGTGGTAGATCTTTTTTGTTGGTCACAGAAACCAACAAGATCTTATTTCCAAACACCTGAATTGTCTTCTGAGAGTGTTTTCCTTCATTAACTATAAAAGAAAAAGGATGAGAAAAAACCAGGATTGTATTAATAATTAAACACATCAGCCCTGTGGCCAGGTTCTTCTCATTCTACCACAGGCTCATTTTTAGGCAGCTAATTTTGAAGCACATAAATAAATTAAATAAACCCATCTCAATGTCAGACTTATAATGCTTAAGTTCCACTTAAGGCTCAAAACGAGCAATTCCCCTTCCCCAGGTGAACTGTAGGAATGCACTGCACAGCTGTGCAGATTTTAGGTTATAAAAGCATTGAAATGGGACCCAAGAGACAGACCATATAAGACTGGAGTTAGATCTGCAGCCTAGAGCTTATTCATTGTGTTTTCTGCTTTCATCTGAGATTGCCAAAGTCAACTTATCCCCACTCAGGGATTGTGCCTGATGGAGGAGCCACTTAAATTGAAATGGATTTTGACTGGCATTCCAACTGAGCAGCAACTGAGTTTGGCAGCAAGAAAAACAGAGGAAAAAAAAAAAAAAAACCAGAAATAAAACCCCCAACCCACCACAACACAATAAAAATTGAAAGGAGGAATAGACAGCAAAAATGGAAGTAAGGAAGCGGAGGGTAAGAAAGTGGAGAAAAATAGAGAAAGGCTGACAGAATTCTGTATTCATCATGCTGCCAGCAGCATTGTCCTGCCACTGCTGGGGAGAAAACGTGGTATAAAATACATCGTTTATAAAAATTGCATAAGATTTTAACAATGCCTTTTTGAAAGACTGCTGTGGGTTTTTATGTTTTTATGAATGAAGCTCAAACTACCCTGATCAATACATGTTTCAGCATCAGATTGGGCTGTATCCACACAGCTATGGAACGGGACTACACAAAAGAAACATAACGAGTGATTCGAGTTGAATTTTGCTGTGAGATTCAAAGAGGGAGAATAAAAAGGCAGTCAGGGATGTCAACAGAATGGAAGTACCAAGCAAAGCAAAACTGACAGAATCAGTAAAAAAGCTGTCATTTAACAGCAGCTTGAGTGACAAATCATTCTCTTCTTTTATAGCAATCCTACTTTTCTACTATAAAGATCATCTACACTGTGGGCTACAGCGTGTCCGTCACCTCCCTCATCATTGCCGTGACAGTTCTTATTGCATTCAGGTAAAGGTGTCCTCTAACCTCGGTTCCTTTCACAGTTCTTAATTTCTTAGACTGTACAAGACAACATTAGACATAATAAAATAATATAAATAGAAATTCAGGTGAATAAAAATTAAAAATTCCAGGTATGTTGGTTAAATAATATGAAACTGAAGCTGGAAAATTAAAAGACATGAAAGAGAGCCAGGAAGAAGAAGATTTAGATCTGGGAAAAAACCTCTGTTGCTATCTCTTGGCAAAACTCAGAAACTCACTTCAATCCTGAAGACCCAACAAATTTAACTTGCTTTAGGCTGGAATGAAGATTTTTTTTTCATAAACTATGTGTGCCTGCCTGTTATGGCTCCAGGGAATTTTTAATAAGAATATACACAAAGGGCTTGATTCTGAATGAATTTTCCTGTGGTATTGTACAGATTACTAATGAAAAATTTACCACTAAAGATGCGTTTTAAAGTTAATCTCAGAATCTGGTCACATTTGGTGAGAATTCTTTCTTACTGAGTTATCCATCAATTAGGTATTTTCAGGTTTAATTTAGAATATTTGAAGTATTTTATCATTTAAAGTCGATTTAATGTTTGTCACCACGTGGGATTTATTTTATTAATCTTTGCTTATTTCTTGTATTTCTGTGAGGGGAAAAAAAAAAGGAGGAAAAAAAAAGGCAGGAGATTTATTATTTTGCTGTGAGAATCAGGGCTCTCTAGGGAATGTTTCTTGACCTCTGCTGGTTCCTAGTTCATGTCTGGAAGCCACCAGATTATGTTTATTGACATCCACTCTGACCTCAGGAAAACAAACCAGCCCAAATGAGGGGAAAGAAAGAAACAATGGGCATAAAGAGACATAGTAATAGGGAGGAAAAAGTCATAATTAACAATGGGGCTGACATTTGAGGTCAGCAATAAAATTCTGCACACTCCAGGTGAACTTTCAGATTAGGTGACCCTCCGATTACTGGGTCTGCATGGAATTTAGCTTTTAGTGGAACTTTTTGATTATTAACTAAAGTCCTCATCTCCAAATGAAAACACGAAGCTGCATAACGCCCTCAAAAATCTGTATTTAATAACAGTAAAAACTTAATCTGAGTTAACTGGGAATTTAAGGTAGATGTGTAAATTGAATTTAAGGTAGATGTGCCAAGTTGTTTTAAAGCTCTTCTGTGCTTTTACTTAATTCATCAAAGTAACTTTGGCAAAGTAAGGAAAAAAGCTATAATTCTGGTCAACAAGGTAAGAGATTAAGATGTAGACTGTGGCTGATTTGCTTTGCATGAGGAAGTTTTCTGCCTCTCTCTGAAAGCTCAGTAGATCAAAATGTTCTTTCTAAAAGTGTCTGCACCTGAGATAAAACAAGGGCTTATTGTTTATTTTAATTACTGAGGCATAAATAAGTTTACCTCAGAGAGATCTCTCTTTTCTTCCAGGAGGCTTCGCTGTCCCAGGAATTATATCCACGTGCAGCTCTTTTTCACATTCATCTTAAAGGCTATTGCCATTTTCATTAAGGATGCTGTCCTTTTCCAGGAGGAAGGCATTGATCACTGCAACTTCTCTACAGTAAGCACATGAAAGGCAGGATATTGTGGTATTTGATGTTTTTACCTACCATTTATTTATGGTTTCACTTTTCATGCCTCTTTTTTACTATCTATTGTTTTGGGTTTTTTTTCTCTAACCTGGTAATGAAAATTATATATCATTTATAATTCTTTTATTCAGTATATTTTACCTCCATAAATGTGTACATTATGCCCTCCTATGTTCTTAAAGCATCAATTTGTGATGTTGCAGCACTCTAAATGAAATTTGGACTTTCACATAGCACAAAGCAGTATCATTACACTGTTATGTTTCAATAATCTGAAGCCTAAAATTGAAGATCTCAGAGTACATCGAAGAACAACATTTAAAGCTTATTCTTCTGGAAATGTTGGATTTCCTGTTCTGTTTGGAAGCTCTGATCTGTAAACCACAAAGCACTCAAGGTACCAGGCAGTGAAGTTAGGGTTCATCCAGCCCCAGGTCTTGGCAAGGTGGCAATGGTTTTCAAGGAGAGGTTCATGGGATAGTTCTGAATTGCTCACAGCCACACAGAATTTTAGAGCTGAGCATAAGAAAAAAAATGGGTCCTTGAACCTTCATTCAAGGAGCATTTGACACTGAAGGTACACTCAAGGCAGTGCATTTGAGAGAGAACTCACGTGCTTGGGAGCCCAAGTTACATTTCTAACACAGAGATATGAAAAGAAAAATGCAGTGGAGATTCCAAGGTGCTAGGAGGGCTTAAACCTTACCACCCAGAAATCCATTTTACTTTTGAAGCTCTTACTGGGATTTTAAAAGAGACGGGACCACTGAGAGACGTTTTAAACATGATTTATTGCTCTTCTACAATCTCATAGAAAGGTGAGAACCTTTTCAGTGGTCACAAGATCTCTAGTTACAAAGCCTTTTGAAGATTTATTAGCCAATAAACTACTGCCACAAAGTTTGTTACTGTTTTCACATCAATAGCAGATTATTTTGTTCTATATGTTTTAGGCAATGTGGACCTTCTTAACCAATCATACAATGGCACACAAACTTACAGTTCTACACCTTAAAACTTCTTCCTACCTTTGTAACTACGTTTATATCTTGAACTTTAAATTCTAAAACTTTCCACTACCTAGCCTGACATGTTTCTGCTTAAACTACTAATCCACATTCTTGCTTCTGGTCTCTAAATCCAGAAGCCTTTTTCAAGGTCTTAAATCAAACCCTGCATTCATTTCTGTGTCTGGGCCTGCAGGCAGAAGGTTTTGAGAATTTTCTGTGCCTTGACTTCCCACAGCTCTCAGTTTAAACATCACTTACTAGTGAGATCTTGTTCTTGGTAGAACTCAATCAATATCTACTCCATGGTCAAATCAGATTTATCTCCAACCATGACTTTCCTGTTCCCCAGACCGAATGCAAGATCTCCGTGGTTTTCTGTCACTACTTCATGATGACCAATTTCATGTGGCTGCTGGTGGAGGCTCTCTACCTAAACTGCCTGCTGCTCTCCTCCCTTTCTCATGGAAGAAGATATTTTTGGTGGCTGGTTCTCTTTGGCTGGGGTAGGTACGGATTTTACAGGAAATTAGTAAAAGGCAAGGTGTTAAACTGAGGCTGTTCAGCCTGGAAAAGATAAGTCTTCACTGAGACCACAGAGCAACTTCCAAGGGGTACAGAAAAGCTGGAGAGGGACTTTTCCCAAGGAATGGAGTGATGGGACACGGAAATTCTGTACTGTGAGGGCAGTGAGACTGGCACAGGTTGCCCAGGGAGGTTGTGGACTCCCCATGCCTGGAAATGTTCAAGGCCAGATTGGATGGGGACCTGAGAAACCTGGGACAGTGGAAGGTGTCCCTGTGGGTTGGAACCAGGTGATTTTTAAGGTGCCTTCTTCCCCAGGCCATCCTATGACTCTGTGACTCTATGGTTCAATGATTCCATGGTTCTATGATTCTACGGATCTACGATTCTACGATTCTTTGACTCTGTGATTCTATGGACCTATGATTCTATGATCTTATGATCCTATGATTCTATGATTCTATGATCCATTCATATCAAAAATACTGGATGTGGAACCTAACTGATCTAACTAAAATACCTAACCTGGGCATTGCTTCCATTTTATTTTTATGTGAATAGTAGTGAGAAGCAATCAAGCATTTTATGGCAATAAAGCCTCTGTGAAAGGGGTGGGAAATCAAGTGTTTTTGAGAATGCACAAGGGGACATTCTTTACCCCACAAGGAAGGTATCACAAACACCAGAGTTCATGTGCCTTGCTCCTGTTTGTGCAGAATAGTTACACAGCTTGGGAAAGGGAATTGTTTCTTCCTATGCAGAAACTCTTTTATTCCTGATATTTCTCCAGCTCATCTTTTGCACTGAGCTGTCACAGGAATGAAGCAGCTCTGTCCATGAAATGAGAGGACAGGCAGTAAAACAGCATCTCCCCTCTGATTCAGTTGTTGTCTGGAATAAATGGAATTGTTCAGACCTAGAACGCTGAAACCAAGTGATTGTCCACGGAGAGCTGCTTTGGGAAAGAAAAAGCAAAGAACTCCTCCATGGCAGGTGAATGTACTTGGCCAGAGGAATTTTTTGTTGGTTCAGGGAGGGAAATCCACGCCTGTTGCCACCAAAGGTTAAAATAGGCCTGACCACTCAGCAAACAAAATCACTTTTTGTGTTTTAGGGACTGTGTTTAAAACAATTCCTGTTACAGGAACTGGCCCCAAAAGATAATTACAGCTCTCAAAAATGGGTGACCTGTATTATTGAAGCAGAGTTTCAGAGGACAAGGCTTGGATTAACTATACATTATTTTAAAATGACAGGTTTTCCAACAGTTTTCACCCTCATATGGATATTGACAAAATTCTACTTTGAAGACACAGCGTAAGTCATTGTTTCTCACATTATTCCATATTCTTGGGTTATAATTTTAATTGATTGCAGTGATTACATGCATGTCTTTTTCTGAACTTACTATCATGTTCACAGGTGCTGGGATATTAATCAAGGCTCTCCTTATTGGTGGCTCATCAAAGGACCAATTATAATTTCTGTGGGGGTAGGTACTCCTGAGTTTGCTGATATTATTTAAAAATAAAAAAAGGCTTTTGCATTAAAATTGGGTTGCTCTTTGCTGAGTTGTAGGAAGAGGAATGGTGAATTTTTACTGTTAACTGCCTGTGTCCAATGCAAACTAAACAGTTTGCTTTTCAAACAAATTAAAACTTTCCCAGAATTGTCAGTTTAGTTGAAATTAATAGCGAGTGGACTAAACCCTCCTTATAATATTTGAAACCAAAATTTTAGCAAAAGAACCCAGACGCAGCCATAAATTTTTAATACCAAACTTTCAAGGGCAATAGATTTCTGTTCAGAGCTGAGAACTGATAACAGCTCTTGAGCCTGGCATTTATTGAATAAACTGATGGGTTTTAAATGATGATCATGGATGATTACTGCCACAAGTCATTAAACCCAAGCAGTGTTTGAGAAAGCAGTTAATGGATGACCTTCAGGCCAGCTATAAAAACCTTAATTTAATTGGAGGAGAGATACATGCAAATGAGGGATATGGAATCACAAAATGCTTTGGGTTGGAATGGACCTTAAAGCTACACACAAACCATATGAGTGAAGAATTTCAAGTTGAATTCTGGTCAGAGCTCTCTGTGTTTCAATAAAATATTTCATGTCCTTCTCCCTCCGTTATTTCTTCTGCTGGAATGCACATAGAGCATCACTAATGGATAGAATGAGGATGGATTTCTGGTAAAATAATGACATTCCTAGGCAAAATTAAACCTTCAGCCTCACGTGAGGAAGAGCTGGTGTGTACAGACACTCAAAATATGCACAGGGAGAATCCTCTGATCGTGGAAAACTGAGCAGCCTCACAGACTTTGTATAAAGCTGTGCCAAATTACAAATGTAGAAGATTTGATTTGCAGTTAGGATTGACCCTAACTGCTTGGAGCTGAGTTAATGCTCCTCAGAGGCTCCTTCAGAGCCAACAAAGGGAAATATGCACGTTTGGCAAGTCATTCACCTGATTTAAAACAAGTATCTACCCTGGGAGGAGGTGACCCATCCCCAACCCCACCTGAAGCTCTATTAACTCCCCTGGCTGGTTCTCCACTGGCTGCAAAGCAGAACAGGGTGATCAGCTCTGATGGAAATATCTGACTGTAGAGGTTTTTAGGCAGGAAGATTCTACTAATTATGCTGAGATCAGCCAGAATTTGTTGCAATATTTGTCTCCAAGGAGAATCCAACTGATCTGAGCTACAAAAGGTAAAAGAGAGTCACACAAGCTATTGATGAAAATATTTTGCTGAACAAAGTGAAATCCTCAAGTTTGCCATTTCTTCAAGCAGGAATGCAACTTATTTCAATACTTGAATGTTGCCAACAGAATAGCATTAATGACCTTACATTGAAACTGCACAAATTACATGGTAACTAAAACCCAAAAACAAACAAAGAAAAAAATGATAAAAAAAAAACCCAACAAAAACTCAAACCACCAGATTTTCACTGCAAAGTTTTACATCAGAAATTAACCTTTTCTTTTTCTTCCCTCTCACCCCTCAAATGTTGTGAACAGGTCAATTTTGTCCTATTTATCAACATCATCAGAATTTACTGAAAAAACTAGACCCTAGACAAATCAACTTCAATAATTCTTCTCAGTACAGGTAATATATGGAATTTTTTAAAAAAACAATTATTTTATTAATAAATATATATATATTCTTTTCTAAACAGAGAAGTACTTAGTGCCACAGACAGGCTCAGTTTAACTGGCATTAAATTTTAGAATTCCCAGCCCTATCCCATTCCAAAGGAAATTCCAGAGGGTGATACTCAAGTCAACTAATATTGGCCAATGAGATGTATTCAGATCAGCTCAGATGTCTGCCTTCCATTTAAAATTAATGGGAGACAGCAAAATTATTTGAATCAGCATTAAATCTCATATTTAGGACAGGAAAAATTACCCTCTATAGCTGCCTTTCTCTGTATGAGAACTATAAAGAAAGCCAGCATATTTATTTCTATTTTATGTATCTTTTTATATATACTAGTTTCTTTTTCACTTCTGTTCACTACTGTGGCACACTGAGTGCATTAGTTTTTACTCAGAAAAATAATATTACCTTATTCCTTCTCATGCCTTGTGCTAGACGTCTCTCAAGGTCAACTCTTCTTCTAATTCCATTATTTGGAACCCATTACATTGTCTTCAACTTCCTCCCAGAATATTCCAGCCTGGGGGTTCGGCTTTACTTGGAGCTCTGCATTGGATCTTTTCAGGTAAAATTACCCCGGATCCTTTGATTCTTTCTTACTAGTTTTTCTATTTTAGCCTTGTGTCCTCATGACAAGTATTGCACAAAAAAATCCTGGAATTCTGAAACTGGTGTCTGCTCACAAAGTTCCTGGTTCTTTGCTGAGTTTAAATGCCTGAAGAGATGGCAAATCCTACCTGGCTGTAGGCTGGACTCCTGATTTTGCAAATGCAAGGCCAAAAATTCAGAGAAGTGTGTAAATTGGACTGGGCGCCAAAGTCAAGCATGGAAAATCTTCCTTACTACCAATACTTGCCCACCTGCCTTCCCTGACTTCACTAACAAATTCAAGCTGATTTGGGCTGATTTAAATCATCCAGAGGTAATCAAAGTTGTAGGTCCATCCCCCTTGCTAATTATTTGTCAAAGAATAAATTGATAATTAAACATCAAGCAGTGCCTGGGGCATGTACCAGCCCCACACAGGCTGCTGTCCCAAGGAATGCCACATCCCTTCCCTCCTGCAAATATTGGCTTGATGCCCCCCCCACTGGCTCTGGGCTGACACACAGGGCATGGGCAGCTTGAGGAGCTTGATGCCAACAAGAAAAAAATCCTGCTCTGAGGTCCCCTCCAGGTGATTTTGCTCCCTGAGTTATGAACAGGGCTCCTGGTTTAGGGCAAATTTAGGAGGAAACCTCCGAATGGGGTCCCACTAGAAAGCAAATTCAAGTGGCCCCCTCCCCTAACTGGTCCAGGAAAAGAATTCCTTTGAGAAAAGTGGAAAAAACCTATTTATTTAATAAGCAAAGTGCCCAGCAAAAAATAAACAATAAACAATATCAAACAACAAAAGGATTCAGAGCTCTCACCCCCAGGGGTTCGATTCCTGTCAGGGAACCATCTGAAAGGTGTAGTGTTGGAACCCTGGAGGCTGAAAATTTCAGGCTTTCTGTTCTAAAAAACACTGACCCCACACTTGACCTGAGGCCATGGAACAGGCTTCCAAAATTAGTGATGGCACGGGGGTTGTGGGTGTGTAGTTGAAATAGTATTGTGTGATCTCACAGGGTGAAAAACTAGATTTAAGATTCAGTATATAATAATATATAGGGGGCAAGATGGAGGACTCTGAGTGTTGTCTGGGTCCTTCTTCACCTTCTTCCTTCTTCTTGGTTTTAGGGTGTTTTTTTCTAATTGGCTGAAAAGGGTCCTCATTGCAGGCCTTGGGTGGTCATTATTGGGTCAAAAGTATAAATAATAAAGGTGTCACCTCGTTATTGGGTGATTAGCATTTAAATAACCTTGGAAAGAGTCAGAGACATCCCTATTTAACCTGCATTCTCTAACTTGCTAGTTAGAGCTCATGGCTCGTGATCTGTAAATAGGTAAGAAATAATAAACACTGAAATTGTGACTCCTGTGTATCAATCCCAACCTTGGTAGAAAAATGTAGAACTCAATATCCAGCACAAACAGAATGGACAACTGGGGATGCATACCTAACAAAATCACCCCAGGACAAGGGTGACCCAATTGGCAGGACCCAATTTCCCTTTGCTCCCTCCTGTTCCCTGTGCTGCACCTCAGCCCACAGGCAGCAGCTGTGGGAATGCCACCAAACCTCCCCAGGGAACAGATCTCTCCCTGCTTGATTCCATGGAATTGCTGGGCAGGAAGCATCACCAACAATCCATGAGGTTTGTTTATTCCTCTTGAGGGTTGAATCCAGTCCTGCCCAACAAACCCTGTCCATAGTTAATGAATAATTAATTAGAATAAAAAGTTCAGGTGTTGAGCCAGGATCTGGTCATGTGGGTCCTTTGACATCCTAGGATTGCCCTGGGTTTATCTCAGTTCCGAATCTTAGCAAATATATTCAATAGACCAGAATTTGATTTCATCTGGTATTCTACAGACACAGAATTTGACAGGAAAGCTGTGTGAGCTCCATCCATGGATCTCCTTCTGCAATCTGTTTTACTTTCTTTAGAGTAATAAAGAATCAGCTGTCAGTGTGTTGGGCTGGTGAATGGACCACACTTTCATAATCATCAATTACATTTGTGAATTCATAGCATGTGACTGATTTTGATGAAATGCCACTAACTAGGTGTTGATTTTAAAGTTGTTCAGCTTTATTGCAGATCCATAAATTATCTTTCAATGCCTAGCAATCCTCCTACCTATAGTGATACTCACTAATTCACATAACAAAACAACAACATGAAGTCAGATAATGCAAGTGGCTTTTTCAAACTGTGTTAACCCTCAAAACTTTTTCTTCTGGTCTTTTTCAGGGTTTTATTGTGGCAGTTCTCTACTGTTTCCTGAACCAAGAGGTAAGGAAACTATATCAGATATATCTTCTACAATATTGCCTTCAGTGGCAAACATATAGTTAACAATCAGTTTCATACAAACAGATAACCAAATCTTTCATTTTCTTATGACTGCTACATGGGTAACAGTGTTGATGAATTTCATTTCAATTATCTTCATGGGAATGAAGCCATCTAGTGGAGAAATGAACTTTTACTACTTTGCTATTCCATCAAGTATTGTTTTATCCTTTCTGCACATTTTTGTCCTATAGCAGGGCTCAGAAAACCCCTGCTAAGTCCAGATGTGAAAATACAACTTGCTTCAGTGATGCAGAGAGATCTCCATTTATTAAAGGTCTATGTTTAAATTGGAAAAAATTTAGATGCATACCTTTGCCCAATAGTGCAATATAATTTTTCAGTATTTTTAATAATCTCGTGAAGTATCTCAGTATCTTTTCATGTTGGTAAATCTGGTTTTCTGTTTAGAATTTTTAAGTCAGAATTTTACTGTTGATGGGAGAGGAGTCTTTCCTTTTAGTTTAGTGTCCAGGCCCATTTACACAGTCTACACATGATAATAATGCATCTTAAAGGATTTATACAGAAAACGTGAAAGTTTATCCTCCACATTTTAGAATATGCTGAAACTCTGGAGTTCTCTCTCATTTTCTGACTCCAGAGTAGCTGAGGTTCCTCCTTTGGAATATGACTGGGATTCAGTTTCAGACTAACACTCTGCTGGATTCTGCCTGCAGCTCCTGAACAGGAGAATCCTGTTCCGTGTATGCCCACCCTTCTCTCCAGAAAGGGCATCCCCTGGAGTGTCAAAGGTGTGGTTAGGAGATGAATCCTCTCCCTGGTCACCCTAGACTCTAGGACTCCCTGGGCTGTATTGACCAAGTCTTCATTTTCCAGTTTAAAGTTTAAAGTCTGCGGCTGATTAAGCCTTCAAGCCGTATTTAATCACCTAGATGTGCCATGGGCCAAACTTTCTGAATTCTATCAGAAATTTCTGAAATGTTAAATTAAGTCTTTTAAAATACATTAACAATCTTAGCCTTTCGATTGAGTTTATGGCCATGAATTACTGGCTGCTCTAATGATGCTTGAGTTTAGATAAAAATCCTGTCATTAGCTTACTAATAACCATAATCCCTTCTAACCACAGACCACAGCTTCGCATCCAGCTCCACTTCCCAGACACACAGCACTTCAATACAGAAATTCCCTTCCTATTAAACATCTGGGGAGGCACATTCCTAACAGGAATCAGATGTGACAGGAGGCTTTAGTGGGTGGCCTGGACCCACTCTGTGCTCCTGTGAACATGCCAGTACACGATACACAATGACACAGCTGTCAACAACACACGGCCAATGTCTCCTGACCGCTGCTGGCTTTCCCCTCATAATCTCAAATGGCAAAGCAGCATTATTTCCCAGCCACAAATTGGTGAATGTTGATTAAGAAACTTGCTGCAGATTATATTTTTCTAGAAGGAGATGGAATCAAGAAAACATCCCTTAGTAACTGAGGAAGAAGAGGCAATGTGGAGAAAATAGGTTTAATTGTGTAGGCTACATCGGTGAGATTGACAGCAGAATAAATATTCACAGGAACATAAAAAATAAAAAAGGAGAAGGTCTATTAAAAAAGCTGATATTTTAGTAATGGAGAAAATGGTTTATAGTGCTAGAGACCTCAAGCTTAGTAGTGATAGAACTTCAGCAGAAGTTTTCAGCAGTGCAGAAAGATGGCCAAGCTGAGTCAGGATTCTACTCCTCCCTATCAGCTGAAAAGGAAACTAATGTGGACAGAGATATCTAAAAACTTTGTTCTTTTCTAGCCCCTCTTTCTGTCCTGCTTCTTTCCCACTGCTCTGCTCCCCAGCAGTATTCAACCCCAAAATATCCTTTTCCTTTGTTCCTGAGGTGCAAACGGAAATCGGCCGGAGGTGGCATGGGAAGAGATACGGACTTGTGCCAGTGTGGAGGAGGACCAGGTGGACGGTGCCATCCAGCTCTGGGGTGAAAATGACCACATCTGTGTGCTGAAAATGGCTTCAGACTCTGGAGGGAAAAAACCCAAACAACCAAACAAAAACCAATAAACAAACAAAATTTTACCAAACATAACTATTGCAGTTTCTCCTGAGCAAATTGGAGGAGGATTCACTTCTGCAGTTCTGACCATGGGGCATTTTTGCAGGACAAACATTGCAAGGACAGTTTAAACCCTGACTGACCTTCTAAACACAAAAGAACCCTCTCAGTGATAACTCTGCATCACAGCAAACATAAAAACCAGAACTATTCTGGTTCATTTCTACACTTTCACAAAGTGCTTATGAATGGACACCAGTAGCACCCTCCAGTGACACCACAGATGACCACCTCTGGAAAACAGAATTAAATTCTAACTCAGTGGGATCTGGAGCCTATCCAGCTTGTTCAAGCTTTGTTCCATGTTTTGATTCTGCAGACATGCAAATAAGAATCCAAGAGTCTTGCTAAACTCCAACATAATGACCAAAACACATCCTTTAATGTTGTCTTTTTACATTGCCTCTTTGAATCTTTTTGCTACTGAAGTTCACCATAAAACACTCTCAGGTTCTGATGTTATTTCAGGAGTTACAGGTTAGAAAATTTCCGACAGCCAAGTAGCAGGGAAGGGAGGCTTTGGGTAAGGCCAAGGCTCCATATGATAATCATTAAGGAAACTCTTTGCAAGGAAATGAGAAGAAAAAGCCAATTTTTGCACAGAAAGAGAATGAGACCCTCAGGAGATGGACCAGAAGACTGCTGGGAACACTGCTAAATATTTTCTTATGTGTGACTGTTTTTGCTCTCCAGTGTTGTAAAAGATTCAGAAGCTTAAAAATAAACTTGGATTCCCAGGGTTTGTACTAGAGAAGTCTTGTTTTGTTTTATTTTGGTTTGGGGATTTTTTTTCCACAGTGGTGATTGTAACCTGTAGATTAAAAGGTTGATTAACCTTCTTGATGGGAACATCAGGGCTTGGAAAGGAGTGGAGAAAGCTAAGCTGTACCAGCCAGTGAGGATCAGTACATCAATACACTTTGCCCTGCTCTTCTGAACATTTCAGTGAGCTGCCAAGTCTGATTAAAACCCACAAATTTCTCTTTGCTGAAGCCAGGTAATTACAGCCAACCTGAAGAAATGGAATGTTGCTTCACCTGGTTTTTGTATAAAAATTGACTGCCCAGGAGGGATTTTACTCTTCCAATTAAAAAAAAAAAAAAAGAGTGGTTTTTTTCCTTGTTATTCTTCTACCTATGAAAATTACAGCAATGGCTGGATTCAGACCTGAGGGTGGGAGAAGGTATTTATTTCCATTTCTGAAGTGGCTCCTTGGAACACATTTTACAATGTGGAACCCAAGATTTTTTTTCACTGGTTTACTTCCATCATACAGAAGAATTCAAGGTGATCAGGGTGGAGAGTAACGGACTAACAGAGACAAGAAGCCCTTGTCGGATTATGCCTTTTTCTGACCCAGAGATGGGGCAGCTGAGAGGCATTTTTAAAACTTTTTATTCCATTTTCAGTTTCATGTGAAGGGTGAGACAATAAAGATGTTACAATTCACGCCATCACAATCAGATGCCGAACTATTTCCTAATTCCAATGCATTATAAGCAGTTTTTGGCCTATCAGGTTTTGCCACGCAATGTTGTTAATGCCTTAAAGCAAATCATCTAAAATTACCCCTGGTGGGTCCTACTGCAATGCACCTTTCATAGTTCTATTTCTCCAAAGTATCTAGGCTGATTTGCAAGGCCATCCTTTGAAACTTGTTTCCAGTTCCATTTCTCTCTCAACAATGTCCGTCCTATTCCATGGCGTCCTATTTCTAAGCCAGTGTCCTAGGTTACAATGTAAGTTGTGCCCAAAGTCTGTATTCTATCCCCATCTCCATGAGCTGTTGAAACCAGCTGGGGCAGTGTTTCCCTTCTCTCCTGTCCATGGCCCAGCAATGCCGTGCCCATGGCTCATGGGTAACTCCCTGTGGGAGCTGTCTCTGGTTAATGGGCCAGCAATGACCCACTGCAGGGCTCAGAGAATGAGATCAGCCCATGGGGAGATGCTCTGCCCAGGGGGAGGAGCCAAGCATTCCCACCTGGATAGAATCCAGGGTTTGGAAAAGCACAAGCAGCTTTTATCCACTGGACTCCCAGAGCACAAGAGCTACCAGACCTTTCTACAGGATCACTGCTTTGACAAGACCATCTCATCTGGACTGCCACTACCACCCTAACAGGGTGTCAGGTTGTATTCTGACTCTGTCAGTGGTCTTTTGTACTATTGCATTTATTTTATTTTACTTTATTTTACTTTTTTCTTTTCCTCTTATTAAATTGTATTTCTGCCTTGGAGTCTCTCACTGGTTTTGCTTTCAAACCAGCACAGTCAGTATTTCTTATCTCAAAGTTTGCATACAGGTGAATACTACGTGAGCCTTCTGTCAGGTTTTGAGAATTCTCTACAAATCCATTTCCCACATTCCCTCACGTGGCTTTCAGTGTCCCACAGCATCCAGCTCAGGTGGAAAAGTGGCATAACCAGGAATCATGAGCTCTTTCCTGCAGAGGAATGTTTTTCAGCCTCCCAAAGATCATGGTCTCTCTAAGCTAAAATGGAGCCTGGGGTAATAACCCAGGAAAGACAGATACATTTTACCCATCTCTCCTCATAAGTGTTCAGATAGAAAATTTCTTGCAGCTGCTGCATTGCTGCTGGGGTGAAAAATCAGCAAATTTACTGTGGACACCATCATTCTCTAAAAGAGTAAGACAAAAAGCACCAAACCCAAATAAAATTCCTTCTTCTACTGAACAGATCAACCACTGTGGATTTCTGAATGTGTGATGGCAGTTTCTGCTCTCCCTGTCTCAAGCAGTGTTTTAAAGTGTCAAATTAAGGCTCTTGTACCTCTTGACCATACCAAATGGATTTTCAGGGTTGTAATTAGGCCCTGAAATTCTGAAATGTGGTTTCCACATTGACTCTGACCTTAAAAGGATGAGTTAGCAACAGATATGAAGGCACATGAACACAGGGACTTCTCAGGGCTCTTTTTCTCTGCTTTTAGAGAAGTCTGGATTAAGGGATTGACCCCAATTCCCTCTGTATCACAAATAGATGGTCTGCCCAATAATTGTCTCTGTATCATCTATAATAGGCACAATTATCTGGCTGCATTCCAGTACCTGTGGCATCCATTGTCACGTGAATGGGGTTATTACACACTCAGTCTTTGTCCTTCCCCAGTCATCTCAGCTTTTTCTAGCATGAAAAAGAGCAGGAATCTTAAAAATATCATTTTGTCCCTTCCTGAAAAAAACCCCAGCCATTATCCAGGCAATATTTTCCTCAGAGAATGATGAAACTGGAAACAGAAGTGGTTAAAATCACAAGATATGACTCAAACTATTTAATTAGAGTATTAATATCAGTTATGACAGGCATGACATGGAGATATAGGATTGCATTACTTTTTTGCTAAATTCTATATTGAATATAAAATGTTGAAGAGGATTCAAAAACTTGAGCAATTCAGCTTTTCAGGATGGGAATAGCATTGAATTTAGATTATTTTTACTGGTCTTAACATGAGTTTTGGATCATGTGCATGCTTATCATGTAAGATTAATTTTCTACACGTTCTTGTCTGTCACATGCAAGGTTTGATAACACAAGTATGAAAAGCATAAGCAGCAGAAACTCCTTAACCTTTGAAGAATAAATTTGGATAAGTGTGATTTACTTTCACTTGAAGTAGGGCCAGAGCAACGAAAAACTGGGTTGAAGAGAGAAAATTATTCCCAGGGGGTGCAAATTGCTACAGGGTTTACAATGCAATGAGTAAAGAGAGGAATAAAAAAGCTGCTTCCAAGCCTGGGGACATGAGCTGGTCTCACTGCAGGCTGAAGAATTAAAAAAAAAATCAGTTTTAGGTGTTAATATTCAAGTTTCTGTCAGCTTAGGTGGAAATTAAACCACTTGGTCTCCAACTTAGTGTCTAACCACAATTCCTTGTATGATATTGGTTAACTTTTCTGCTCCTATCCTCAAAAAACACCTGCCAGATACCTGAAAATAAGAAATACCTTCCAATTTTTTTTTTTTTTTAATAGAAATATCCTTCTTTTTTTCTGGGAGCACTTGATTAGTTTCTTTTACCTTCACATTCAGGTGGTATTTTCCATTGGGCTTTTGCCCACTAGTTTTGTCATCATTTTTACATCTTCCCGCAGCCAGGCAATAATCTTTTTACACTGATTTTTTTTTTTCTGTCTACCCTAGTGCCTTAACACACCATAACTATTAAGTTTAATGGCAAATTCTCTTCTACTAACAGTTTATATTTTATATGAACAAAATTAAATGGTGTATCCCATAATGACTATCAGAGAACACTCCTGGTTCTTCTGTCTTTATCTGACATCAAGGAGAGGTCACTATTACTGTTTTTATATCATGAAATAATTTCAGTTTTCAGTGAAGCAAGGACAGCTGTTCAATAATTTGTTTTATTTGAATTATGATTCAATACTCTGGTACAGTAAACCCTTGGTACCTCTTCCAAGGGATATCCCACAGTGATGACACTGACCTTAGAGTAGAACACTAGAGAAAACATAAAAAATATTAAAAGTGGCCCAAAATGCCTTTTAGATTATTATTGTAATAAAAATTATCTTGGCAAAATTTGTCATCTGAACCAATTTGTGCCTGAAATCCTTCCATGTAAGATCCCAGATCTGCTGTGATGCCTGTAGGAACCTGTAGGAAAAGGGAGATGTCACTGTCTGTCTGTAATGGGTTGGGAACATGCCTGGAACATCCTTTAATTATGTTGGTGCTGTTCCCTGCTGCTCAGGGAGAGCTCTGGAAACTGAAATTGAGATCAGCTCTGATAGCAAGAGACACAATCACATTTACACCATCACTGTCTGGCTTGAATTGTGCTCTGGTATTATCAAATTAAGATATTAATATGGTGCTCTTCAGTCCTGCCATTATCCCTAAAGGATAAAGCTTTTAATGGGATCCTGCCCACTGCAAAATTCGTCAGAATGATGGGGAAGTTTTTTGGTCAGTGGAAATTGTTTTATGGCACACTATGAAAATCCTATATCCAAAGAGCTTTAAAAAAAAAAAAAGAATTTAAGGTTCTATGAATATTTCATGATTTTTGAGCTTGCAGAATGTAATGTTGTTTAGCTGCAAATAGAAATATATCGTGTTCATATTTCGTGACATAAATTAAATGACTGGAATGTTTATTTCTACTATATTTTGCTTCAAATGCCATCAATTTTTAAATATATATTAAAATTTAACAGTGTGACAAAAGAATGTTAAAATATAATTTGTAATTTTATGGAGCAAGAGGATTTTCCTGTCATTTTGGATGTGTTTGAACAAAACCACAGAGTCAAATGGACAATAAATACCTTTCTTACAGCGACAGGAACACATATAATATATTTTTAATTTTTTTAACACAAATGTCTGCAATGGATCTGTGTTTTTTATTTCCTCTATTACACTCAGTTAATTTTTCAGACCATTTAATCTATATTGTAGCTCAGCCTGTAGCTCGACCAGCAGAGCTGGTCTATGGAAGGTGTCCCTGACCATAGCAGGGGGTTGGAACTAAATGATCTTTGAGGTCTCTTCCAACCCATTCCAGGATTCTGTGGTTCAGGACAAACTAAACCCACACCTTTAAACTGGGAGTGGGATTTATCTCCAGCTGTTTTAGTTAAATCAGGTTTAGGAAAAGACGAGAGGGTGAGGTAGTGCCTCTCCTCCCCTTCCCAAGCATAAGCTCTATTTTTATAACTCGTATTTCCAACCAGAAAAACCAAAACCATGTTCCAGTGGATTAGGTCTGCAGGAAATTGTAGAAACACACGGTTTTGGTAATAGAGTTAATTTTTGATGATTTGAAGGGATTTTAGAAACTGCAGGAATACTCACACCTAATCCACAGAGTGCCTTAATGAGTTAAGGGTTTTCTCCATTTCCTGACTGAACAGATAATGACAGTGAGTAAAACAGAACTCTGAGTCCAAATCAGCTTGATGGGAAAAAACCCCATCAGATATTCTGTTTATTCTGTGTTAGCTGTGCTTGCTTAGCCAGTGGGACCTTCAGAGAAAAGGTAAAATCACATAAGGGAAAATCAAATAATTCTAAAGGAAAATGAACAATGTCAGGGTGGAAGTGAGAGGGTTTTTTCTTGAAAAGTTCCCTTTCACCCTTCCCAACACTGAAAGCATTGCCAGACAGGCAAAGTCCAAGTGGGTTCAAGACAAGGTTGGAAAAAAGAATGGAAAAACTGGAAAATGCCAGAGTGGCAAGTGGGAATCTGGGAAGCAGATCACATGGCTGCCCTGAGCCTCCCCTCTCCTCTGGATGTAAGGTTTGAGCATCGTCACTGATGAGCAGCATGAACAAATGCTGTCAGAAAGTTCCAAAGTGAACTTCCAGCTGAAACATCTGTCCCTTAGCAAAAACGTGCAGCTGTGTTGCAAAGAGAACACAGTAAACCACAAAGTGGGGTAAGGGAACTGAAATTTCATCTGATTACACTGAAAACAGCCCAAATATCTTTAGTTCGAATGAAAACCCTTGTGTGGTTCTCCATGGAGGTGAGAGGGAGGACACAAACCGTTCCAGAAAAGGGTCAAGGGGTCCTTTTACCTCCTGATCTTTCATATCCTGCCATTACAATGTGGTTCTGTACCCAGTTTCACTGGCTTCCAGGCTACTTTATTTTTTATGACTTTTTTTTTTTTTTTTTCCTCAGGAAAGACGCGATTAATCCTACAGATCACAGATTGCTTCTCTGTGACATGTGCTATCTATCTATATTTTTTAAAAGAGACCTCCCTTCCCACTAGATGGCAGCCAGGACCTTCCCAGACCCCGCTCCCCTGAAACGGGATTCTCCTTTTGCCGGATTCCCTCGGCACACACCAGTTAAGATGTTCCACTCACAGGGTGAATTATCTCACGGCCTTTCCAGTGCCGCCTCAGCATTCCGTACCAGTGAACTCCACCATCCATCCTACAGCCAGGACATCACATCTTTCTTTCCCCTTGCTGCTTGTCCGTGTTGGACTCGATGATTTAGGTGTCTTTTCCCATCTAGACAATTTTATGATTGCAGAAGCACCTGGGAGTCCCTCTGGGAGGTTGTGCCACCTCTTTACGCTGGACATCCCTTGGTGGAGTGAGCCCAAGGAGCCCTTGAGGCCAGCCTTCCAAGCCTTGCACAGGTTGTGAGATCCCCAGGTGTGGATTCAGGCATGGCTGGAGCTCCTCCTCATCCCTGAATAAAATCCAGAGTCTCCTGGAGCACCCAGCTCACGTTTACTGGTTAATGCCACTTTTCCACCTGAGCTGGATGCTGTGGGACACTGAAAACCATGTGAGGGCTTCTCTCTGGGAGCCTGGGAGCTGATTTCAGGGCACTGGTGTAAGAATGCACCCCACACCTGAGGAGGTGTTTCCATCTAGGGAAAGTGTTATAACTATGTAGTTTAATTCGAGGTTTTTTACTGTTATAATTATATAGCTTGATTTAAGTGTGCTAAAAGGTACCCCCTTGCACAGAAACCAATAAGGGGGGTAGGTAACTGGCCTGCCGATAGAACAATAGACCTGTATTCTCCATATCAATGAGGGGTGGACCATGCCAAAGGGGTGCTAGATAACGATCATTAAAGCCCATTAGAACTGATTCAGCTCTCAGAAAATCCGGTCACTCCATCCTCCTGGAATCCTGACACTCACTGAGATCAAACCCAAACCAAGATATGTTTGTCTGGCAGGAGCTTCAAGAATCATTCATAGACATATTTAGTGAAGACTTCAGGAATAATTCATAGACAGATCCAGAGATGTGACCAGATTTCCCGGAATTCTAGTCTACTCTCACTCCAGGTGGACGGAAATCCTATCTGCATATTCAGACTGGACAGAAAACTAGCCTCGGGGCCTAAAAACCTTATAAAACTAACCTTCGAGAGATGGTTGGTGTGAACTATGGGGGATCCAGTGTGATAGAGGCTGGGTCTGGTTCACCCGGCAGCTCGAAACCCGGGCTCAGAACTGCCGTTTGATTGTGGGAATTGTCTCTTTTCGATCTCATTTTGTCATTTGCCAATAAACCTCTAAAACGGAATATTGGAGAACTGTCGTTTATAACAAAAGGTTTAAGACTCACCCCTTGCTGTTCTTATAAGGTAAAGGACCCAGAAACTTCGATTTTTTTTTCCCAGTAATTGGCCAGGTGCCAAGCAGAGATGCTGGTTGGACACCTGCACCTGTACCTCAAAACTGTTGCCAATTTCATTGGGCAAGGTGCCAAAAAGCCCAGCTAAACCATCAAGTACTTAAAAGACTGCAGAGAACTGTTCAGTGCTTTTTTTGGACTGCCTTAGCCAGTGCAAGATTTCTCTCTACACTGTCTTTGACTTACAATTCTTTTGTTTGTTATTTTTGTCATTATTAAAACCTTTTCTTTTACAAAGCACAGAGTCCAGAGAAGTTGTCTCGCTGTTATTAAGCCACTCTGGGAGGCTGCAGGTGAACCCTCAGACCTGACACATCTTCAGGGGGCTCATTACATTCTGGCCACGTGTAGGACTGTTTCACATGGATGACTGAGAGCCAAGTGGAAGATGTGGCACTTCACTTCTCCAGCCACACTGGAGCCCACCCTCAGGGACAAATGACTTTCCATGGCAGCAGATACACAAATCCAGGCATGGTGGGGATGATTGCATTCCCTGTGGGAATGCCTTGCATTGCTGGTGGCGTGCCTGAGAGGGGATGGTCTGTGGGGCCATCCCCCTCACTCTGGAGAAGCAACAGATGGCAAAGTTGCCAAAGCAAAGGCTGAATCATTTGGGTGGATTAATCAGTGCCTCAGAGCTGGTGTTTGAGTTGAAGCAGCTCCTGCCAGCAGCAGGGCTCTGAGGCTACATCCCAACACACAGCAAATGTGGATTTGGAGCAAAAGCCTGGAGCTCGGTGCAGACAGCAGGGTTGTTGTGGTTATACAGAGCTCAAATCAAGCTTTAAATCCACTGAGATGCCAAGAAAAAAATGAATTAACAGCTGGCCTGGGCTTAGTGCCACAGGTGCTTGGCTGCTCAGCTGTAGGAAATTCATTCACGGTGTCCCCTTGGTCACTTGGTCGTGACAGTGGTGAACACATTTATGATGCCAGCTCCAAAAATCAGAGTGCTACCATAGTATTGTGACAAAACCTCAGCAGTTCCCCGTTATTTTGTTTCCTCAGGGGTTTTGTGTTATTTAAACACATTTCCATGGATTTTTGAGAGGAAAGTTTGTAGGTTTATAACTACCTCTATCAGGATCCAGTTTGGTAAAAGCTAGACCTGAAGCGAAGATGGATTCTGGTTTTGGTAGGGTTTGGATATCTCTAGGTTTTATTGAAGAAAAAAAAAGTGGATTTTTTTTTTTTTTTGTGGGAAGGGAGAGGAGAGGAGAGGAGAGGGGAGGAGAGGAGAGGAGAGGAGAGGAGAGGAGAGGAGAGGAGAGGAGAGGAGAGGAGAGGAGAGGAGAGGAGAGGAGAGGAGAGGAGAGGGAGAGGAGAGGAGAGGAGAGGAGAGGAGAGGAGAGGAGAGGGGGAGGGAGGGGGGGGGAGGGAGAGGAGAGGAGAGGAGAGGAGAGGAGAGGAGAGGAGAGGAGAGGAGAGGAGAGGAGAGGAGAGGAGAGGAGAGGAGAGGAGAGGAGAGGAGAGGAGAGGAGAGGAGAGGAGAGGAGAGGAGAGGAGAGGAGAGGAGAGGAGAGGGAGGAGAGGAGAGGAGAGGAGAGGAGAGGAGAGGAGAGGAGAGGAGAGGAGAGGAGGGAGGAGAGGAGAGGGAGAGGAGAGGAGAGGAGAGGAATTTTATGGCTAGATGAATGTTAATGGAAATATTTTCCACATACCACCGTCACAAACTCCAGAGCTCTTATATTTTGTACAGGGGATTAAAAAATATCATTCCAGTTCTGACCGAAAATAGCTTTTGCCATTTCCTCCTGGTAAGAAAAGGGCTGCAACAATGCAGGTATTGGCACAAGTAGCTTACTGTTAGTCTCATACCCAGGGCTAGATGGAACATTTTGGAAATATTGATGTTTTATTGAAAATGAACATTTTATTTTCAGTGATTTTTGAGTCTCTGTAATGTTTCAGACGGGTTGTTGTATCTTTAGGCAACAGTCCACACCAGCTGTGGGAACCAGATTGACCCACTCCCATGCTCAGTGCTGAACACATGCTTAATTCTGTATTATTCCAAAGCACTCATTTGGTTTCATTTTTATTAATGTTAAACTTGCACTAGTATTTTTAATCACGAAATACACAAAGCATTAAAAATCAAAATACATTACTCATCTACTGCAGAAAAATATCCTGGAGTTCCATTTTGTTGGCCACCTTTTATTATTTTTCCTGCTGAAGAGGTGTCTGGCAGAGGGACCGTGTGTCTCATGGTTTCTTTAATAGGAGAGTAAAACTTTTACCCTTTTTACCAGCTAGGAAGGTGCAAAGAGGTGGGATTCATCTGACAATATTTAGTAGTTCAAGAGGTAGGTGCCTAAATTCAGTCCAGACAACCCAGACTATAACACAGAAGAGAACATTTTGAGGGGTGATTGATCTGATTGAGAGCTGATCCATTTTAGACTTTCAGTACAAAAATGAGAAGAATGGCACAGCAGACTCCCCTTGCTGGGTCTCCTGGGCTTTCAAAGGAATCCCACCTGGATCACCTATAGATGTTTTGGCAGATGGTCCCTCCCAGCACACTCTGCTCACATGGCAGGAAATGGTGGCTGACACTGCACCAGGGCCTGTAGTGACAGGTCCAAAAAAAAAAAAAAAAAAGCTTCAAACTGACAGAGGGAAGGGTTAGATGGAATATTAGGAAGAAATTCTTTGTTGTGAGGGTGGTGAGGTACTGGGACAAGATTCCCAGAGAAGCTGTGGCTGCCCCTGGATCCCTGGAGGTGTCCAAGGCCAGGCTGGACAGGGTTTGGAGCAATCTAGGATAGTGGAAGGTGTTCCTGCCCATGGTAGGGAGTGGAGTGAGATGATCTTGGACATCCCTTCCTGTAGAAGGAAATACAGGTGACCTTGCCCCTGATAAATAAGAGCTGTGTTAATTACCCAATACAGCCTCGTCTCTGATGAGTTACAGCTATGTCCAATAAGGATGAGTGAGATAAAAGAGGGGGTGAGTTGGTGAGCAGAGGATCATCATGGAGGAGGAACTTTGAGGAGCATGAAGGAGAGACTCATGCAGAAGGATCCTGGGGAGAGAGAATCACTGCTGTGAGGGCGGTCTGGGGCTGCAGTTGGAGCCTGTTGTTGGAACCTGCAGTCACAGTCTAGCTGGGTAAAAGCCTGCAGTCATAGTCTACAAACTGATCCCTGCAGTCACAGTCTAGCTGGGTAAAAGCCTGCAGTCAGACTCTACAAACTGATCCCTGCAGTCAGAGTTCAGCAGGAAATAACCAGCAGTCAGAGCCTGCAAGGGAAACCTGCAGTAAGAGCTTGCTGCAGTCAGAGTCAGTGAATAGTTGGAGTTAAGATGCCTAAGCTATGAAGAGGAATAAACCAGTAGCCCTTTTTATGCTGTGTTTAACAAGAAGTCTGTGCCTCAGCTCATTTTTGATAAGAGGACTGCTGCAACACCTTCCTACCCAAATCATTCTGCAATTCTCTGGAAGTTACAGTTTTCAAGACCACCCTGGAGTCCCCTCAAAGCTGCTTCCCAGCAGCTGTGACCAGTTTCACCAGCCAGCTCTTCTGTTTGGCACCCACAGGGAGCCTCCTGCATCCACAAGATCAGCACTAGGATGTGTCACATCCCACAAGATGCCTCAGGGCTCACATCCAGGACATTCCCAGAGCCCTGCATGGCCATGCAGACACTGGGCTCATTCAAATCTCTCTGTCCTGGGTCCACTGCTGCTCAAGAGCCATTTCTTGGGGCAGCCAATTTTGTCACAGACCACAAAGTGGTAGCCCAGCTCTCCCTGTTTTCTGCACTGGGTGTTGGAGAAGTTCTTCTGACCATGTTAAAAATGAAGTTATGCCCCAGTCTTGGGTCCCAGTGCAGTTGCAGGCTTATTTTGAGATTACACCCAATGTTTTTCAAATCCTGATTTGTCTCACCTAACTACACAGACAACCCTGAAGATTTTTTTCAGTACTAAATTAAGCATGTACTTGTTTTATTGGCACATGGCATTTGCTTTGTTTTTTATGACATGAACATGGGCACAGGACAAAATAAGCTGAAGTGACCAGGTGCAAGTGCTGCCTGTCCTCCTCCCTCCTTTTACTGCATCTGTTTTCTGAGCGCTCTTTCAGAACCTCACTAACAAAAGGAAAGTAGCTTTTAACTACTGGTTATATTTTCATCTCCGTCTGTCTCTGCTTTAAAAGCTTTGGAGAAAAAATAGAGTGGCTTTTAATAAAGTAGCAGCTATTGAAACACCAGTAATTTTCTTTCCTCCCAGAGACTCGGTGGAGGACATTTAATTGGATTAATTCACTGTTCACATTTAAAATGTTTGGTTCTTTTTGTTTCTCTATCTTTTTTTTTTTTTCCATTTTTTTCTGCCTTTCCCCTCTCCTCTCTTTTCTGATGCTTGCATTTTTCAGCTATTTCGCAACAATTCAGATGCTTTTAGAAGGAAGTTGTTACCTCTGTACCCAGCAAGAGAACTGCCAGAACATTGGTACCTCAGCTTCTGATGTATGATGGACAGGAATATTTGGTGACTCATGTAATGGAAGACTGAGACAACAGGAAGTTAAATTCCTCTATTTTTCTGCTTTTGCTTCACAGGGAACTGCTCAGCTTTTGGTCATGTACTACTCCTCTATGAATACTCCACTTGTCTTTCTTTATAGCCACATATTTGAGCAATGAAATATAAAACAACAAAAGAAAAATGAAGTGTTCCTATTAAAGTTCAATGTGTGTGTCAAAAATCCTTCCTTAATGAAAACAAGGTGTTTTTCACAGATTGTTGATTTTGAGGGAATGTTATCAAGTCCATGCTGAAATGTTTGATCTATCTAAAAACCTAAAATTCAGATGCAGAAGTCAGACCTGAACAATTCAATGCAATTTAATACCATAAGTAATTATGAACATCTTACTTTTGCATTTCCCTTAGGGTTCCTCTGAGCAGTTGGAACAGGTATTTGCTTAATATGGGTTTTGCTTATGACACAAAACCAGGCTGGATGAGGTTTGGAAAAATATGGGATTGTGGAAGGTGTCCCTGCCCATGGCAGGGGCTGGAACCAGATAATCTTGAAGATCCCTTCCAACCCAAACCATTCCCTGATTCTATGATTCTCTAATTCCACATTGTTTTTCCCCTTCATGTCTGTTTACGTGAGCACTTATAAAATATCTCCAGGAACTGTAACCACCTAAATACCTTCAATAAAGAGATTCTAACCAGTCTGTGCCAGCGTGTGCCATCAGCAAGAGTAGATACAAGCAATGATGGAACATATGCTGATAAAAGAGCCTCATAAAAAACATGAGACTTTTGAGATTTTGAGTGCTGAGGTTTTTTTTTTTTTTTTAATGAGAGAAGGCTCTTAGCAGCAAAATTGGGCAAACAGCAAGCAGCTGGTTTCCCACTGGGCAAACAGAGGAATCATCAGCAGGGCAGTCCAAGGCCTCCGTGGCTGCTCTGTGCTCACCTGGAAAGCCAGAGAATTACAGGGATTGACACGTGCTGGGGGAAAACCAGTGTGAGAGCCCATTGCTTGGGGTGTGTGCAACAGGGGAGCCTGGATAAATAACCCAGCAGGGCGGGGAGGCACGAACTGCTCTGCTGTGGATGCTCAGCTGCAGAGCAGGAATCAGCCCCGCAGCAGTGGGGCCAGGGGGATGCTGGCAGGGGAGCCACAGGCTCAGCTCAGCCCAGGGCAGGTTGTTAGTGCTGGTGAGCAGCTCTCTTCTGCAAGGGTAATTAAAAATCTGCCTGAGGTAGGAGTCATCAAAACCTCCAAGAAAACAGTCCCAGCCTGGCCAAGGCTGCCTTCCTTTTTTCAGTGCAGGAGCATCAGGAATTCAGCTCTGACGTTCAGGATGGATCTCGGAACTGAGGTATGAAATATAAATGAGATCAAGCCTAAGAAGCAGAGAGCAGCTCAAGCTCTTCCTGGTAAAAGTCAGCCAGGGGAGGCAGCTCAGAAACACAGGGTATTCTTCCTTTTGCAGGGGTGTGAAGTTTAAAAATGTCTATCTCAGACCTTCTGACTCATGTGTTCCCTCTTCTGATTCTCTTGACAATATTTCAGCAAAACTAAACTACAGTGGCTAAACTTCGGTAATAAAGTTTAAACCTAATAATTACTAATAAAGTTTAAACATAATAATTACTAAAAATCTGTCTTGGATCCTAAATACTGCCCCACATTGTTGGATTTTCTCTGATCCAGATCTAGGTGTGTGCCAGAGGCTCCCTAGGGAGTCAGCAGGATATACAGGCACCTCTAGGGGCTGGTTATTTTTTCCTAAGCAAAATGTGTAAGAGTGAGATGAAACACACTGCAGATGTGTTTCACTCAGCAGTGGCTTTTAAATTGTTCTCTGTTTAATTTAGAAGTTTAATTTTTAGTCATCTGACTTAAAAAGTGTCTAAATTGCAACATTTGAATCCCAATTCAAGAATCACAGCTGAATCTTATCTCTACTGCATGTGTGTGTAAGTGATTTTTTGCAACTGAATTGCAGCTGAAAGCGGGATGAATCTTTTCTATTGAATAATTTAGGAGGGGAAAAAAACTCCCTAAGACCATTGAGTCCAACCATTAACCCAGAACTGTCAAGCCCACCACTAAACCACATCCTCATGTGCCACATCTGTGCCTTTTACACACCTCCAGGGCTGGGGACTCCAGCACTTCCCTGTCCAGCCTGTTCCACTGCTTGCCAACTCTTTCTGTGAAGAGGTTTTCCCTAAGATCCATTCTAAATCTCCCCTGGTGGAGCTGGAGGCCAAGTCCTCAATTCCTCAGGACTTTGGAGAAGAAACTGTCCCCCTCTGGATACAGCCTGCTCTCAGGTGGTTGTAGGGAGCACTAAAGTTTGGCCTCACCCTTCTTTTGTCCAGGCTAAGCATCCTCAGCTCTATATCTTGCGCCTCATAAGATTTGTGCTCCAGACCCTCCCTCTTTCAGTATCCCACTCCTTTCTGAAGAAACAAGACATGCAGGGTACCAGGAATTGGAAGGAAAATTAAGGAAGAAGCAGAATGAAGAACAGAGGTGTTCTGTGAGACATTGCAGGCACAGAGGCTGGAAAAGAGATGGCAAATGGAGCTGCCCACCAGAGAAAACCAGAAGAGACAGACATACACACTAGACAGAAAATCAGGGCAGTTTGTCTGCAGCAGGTGAAACAAAGTGAACTTGCTGAGAAGCATCAAATCCTGTTCCATTGCCCCTCATGTTTGCTGTGCTGCTTACTTCAGGGTCCTCTGCAGGAGGCTCGGGGGACAGCCCTGGAAATGTTCAACAGGTGAAATGTTTGATTTAGTCCCCCCACAAGTCAGATGTTTGGGGCTGTGAAAAGGAGAAGCCTGTTGCTGCACACTCTGAATTTTTCCAGAGAGCAAAGATCAAGCAGATCTGCAACGTTGTCCTTAGAACTGATCTTTCCAATCTGCTTTTCTCTACAGCTCTGCTTGGTCAGTATTCATGAAATAAAGTTTTGCATGAACAAAAAGCAAACAAAGCAAACTTTATAATCTGCTTTATGAATTCTTCAGGATTTCAGCTGTCTGGTTTCTTTTATTCTCTAAATTAAAGTTGCCTTTAAACAAGATTTCCATATAATCTTTCTCTGTATATTTCACATATGAGCTGTAGCAATTTTTACGTGAAGTGAAATTTTGGGTTTGCACGCGAGGTTTTGGTGGTGAGGTGTAGGAATGCACCCCACACTGGAGCATTTTCCATACAGGGGAAGGTTTGGGACACCCCCTTGCACTTCTTATAAGGTAAAGAACCCAAAAAGTTCTTTTCTAACATGACAGTAATTGGCTCAGTACTGAGAGAAGAACCTGTTGGACCTTGTCACTGTTTGTCAAACCTGCACCTTTTTCTGTTGGCAGTTTGCCAATGGATCCATCCTCGATTGTTAAATACTTAAGAAAGAGCACAAAGGAACAAAAAGAGCTTTTTAGGGTGTCTTAGCAAGATGTCAGAGGCTTCTCAAACGCCTGTGCTCCAATTTTCTTTTATTTCTGTAAAGTTTGTTGGTTTGCATTTATTAAACCTTTTGCTTTTACAAAACACACTTGAAGAGCTGTCTTGCTAATTATTTTAAGCCATTTCTCTTCAAGGGCTGGACCCTCAGATCTATAGGAAAGATTTCTATATAGTGAGGGCTACAGAGGTGGCTTCTGTGAGAAGCTGTGAAGTTTCCTCCTTGTGCAATGCGGCCAAATGGCTCCAACAGGGACCTGCCACTGTCCAAGGCCAAGCCCACCAGTGACAATGGGAGTGACTCTGGCATCACAGAGTTAAAAAGTGGGGGAAAACCACCTTCAACTTCATTCAGAGAAAGGAGGGAGGGTATGTGAGAGAAACGGCTCTGCAGACCCCAAGGGCAGTGCAGAAGGAGAGGCCAGGGAGAATGGGGCCCACAAAAACTGACCTCAGCACTCACCCTGTGACGCTGTTGTTACCATGGAAACAGGGTTTTGGTGCTACAGTTGAGAAAAAGTTTTTATTCTTAAAAATTTTTAAAAATTATTTTTTATTTTATTTTAATGCCCATCTGGAAGTTAGAAGCCACAGGCAAAGTTTGGTTCTAGTCTCTCTCTCTCTGGTGTCTCCTCAAAAGAGTGGAAATGAAACCACGGAGACTTCAAGCACTTCAGAGTCTCAGGAAAAACAAAGCCTGAAAGAACTGGAACAGCAAAAGTTGAAGAAGCAGCATCCTCTTTTATGAAATATTTCTTCTGAAGTTAAAACACAGCTCTGGAAAGGGAACCAAACATAATTCTAAGGACTGGTGACAGTGCTCAGATAATGAAGGAAATCTGTTTAGTTAGGTATGCAAATTTCTGGGTAATTAATCAAAATTCACGGCCCCATAGAGCATCTCTGTAGAGTTTAGTCTTCTTAGCTGCTGAAAGGCCTGAAAGCAGAAGAGAGTCTTTGGGCATATTTATGGCTTAGGTGGAGGGAAAGGTTTTTCAAAGGTGCACAACAGATGATGCATAAATCTGACTGCATGGCAATTAAACCTACATGGCTAATTGCTGGAGCAACTTTAAATCCCCAATTTAGACATCACTGTAACTTTGAGACATTGTCTCAGGGAAGGCTGTGGGAAATGGTGGCAGGAATATGTTCAGGAAGTCTTCAGAGAAATAAAAGGAGTCTCAGTGAGTGATGGAAATAAATTAGTGCAGACAAAACAAGTAAACAGGTGAAGTTATCTTGCCTTCTATTAGCTAGCCTGAGGTTAGGGATCAGATCTCAGCTGGTTGTGCAGAACATCTCTGTTGTCATTAAAATGAAATCCAGTGAGGTGGAATCCAGAACTTCCCACCTCTCCTTCATCCAACCTCTGTTGGCCACATCTTAAGGGAGATTCAACTGACATTTGAAAGATCTCTGAGTCTCCCCTGACCACCTACAAATTTGGCTTCAAAAATTGACTAGAATAGAGTTGAACAGAACGGAACGGAACGGAACGGAACAGAATAGAATAGAATAGAATAGAATAGAATAGAATAGAATAGAATAGAATAGAATAGAATAGAATAGAATAGAATAGAATAGAATAGAATAGAATAGAATAGAATAGAATAGAATAGAATAGAATAGAATAGAATAGAATAGAATAGAATAGAATAGAATAGAATTTCTCCACTGGAAGTGACTTACAATGATGAACTAGCCCAATCATCTGACAAATTCACTTCAAAAGACACTTTGGTTTTAGATGAAATGAATCCAATTTCATCTGTCTGCCCCAAAAAATGGGTTTTTCAGGAGATGATTGCCCATCCACACCAGCAATTTGTAGGACACGACAGTGGCACATACAGAGAACTCAATTTCTTCTGGGTACCAGAGAATGTAAATGCAGAGATGAAGAATTGACTCCAAATTTATTGCTTTCACCTTTAGATGACTGACATTTTCCTTCTGAGCTTTCACAGATTTTAAGTTTCTATTTCTCTCAATAAAGAAACCCTCACTGTGTATCTGGAGTGAGAGTGCTTTAGAAGCCAGGAAATTCTGCAAAGGACAACCAGAGGAAGATACATCCATAATTTATCTTCCCCTGGGTGAGGGTATGAACCAGATTAATTACTTTTCATGAGCAGCTGCTGGCAGATTGACCCCAGCTATTATTATAACCATTAAGTCTCGAGAAGGAAGATAATCAATCAGTCAGTCTCTTACACTTGTAATCTTGGCATCAGAAACAATCAGGGAGCAGCAGATCTATTCATCTGCTGGCTTGTCTGACTGTTTTCCTCCGTGTTCATCTCTTCCAGGCAGCAATATCTGTCCATCATCTGGCAGTCACTGCTCTGCAGGACACGCTGTCAGCTGGTAGCACACACAGAGCTGCTCAAACCATTTGAACATCAGCAGTTTTCTTTCCCTGGTGGAACAGCCCGGAATTATTTCCTCCCTGTAGAGGGAAAGTTGGATGAAAATGAAAGCAATTCAGAAGAGCTGAGTCAGGGACAGCTGAACCAAGGAAGCACAACAGAAACCCAGCATGGGAGAGATGTTC
This sequence comes from Acrocephalus arundinaceus, assembly GCA_021534815.1. NCBI lineage: Eukaryota > Metazoa > Chordata > Aves > Passeriformes > Sylviidae > Acrocephalus > Acrocephalus arundinaceus. Next base: position 49,078,861 of record JAJEOU010000373.1, read on the forward strand.
TCTCTATCTCCTTCCCCAGAAGATTTTAAATATATTAAAGATGGGTGCTTGATTTTTATTGTGGTCAGGACTTAACTGCAGATGCAGCCACTAAAAATACCATGGCAAACAGCTGTGGCTGTTAATATACTGCATAAATCATCTCTCCACACATTAATCAAGTGGATGGAGTTCTGCTCAGAAGGGACCCTTCCTGCCACCTTTCTTCTGCCACTCCAGAATGTCTTTTGTGGAAAACACAGGAGAGAAAAGCTCAGTGACTGTTCCCAGCCTGGAATGCCAGCAAAGCTCTTCCCCCTGCCATTAATTCATGAGAGAAAGGAGCCATTTCCATGCCTGTTTATCCACAGCACATGCTGCTCCAGGAAATCAAGCATTTCCCTGTCAAGCATCTTCCAAGTAGCCTAAAAGGAGCCAATTTATTTGCTCTGTGCTGTTAAATGATTGAAGAGGCTAACAGAGGAATAATAACACGAGTTGGGGAGATCATATAAACATGAAATTTGAAGCTGTAACGAGGCTCCGAAATGATCATTGTGCATTTTGAGTCATGTACCACTAACAAGGAGCTCAGCTGGCTGGGTGGAAGCTCTCTGTGCAGCCCGTGTCCTGATTTCCTTCAATTTCCTCTCAATGAAAGCTGTGTCCTGACAGACACGCTCTCTACTTTTTCCTCGCAGCCAAGCACAAAACCAAAAGATCATTGGAAAGCAGCTGGGAACCTCTCCTCCAGAGGTTGCCTATATTCCTTCTCCAAGGGAGGCCCTGCTTGCCTAAAGAATTATTTTATATGTTTGTACAGTCTGCCCCTGCTGAAATCCAAAAGCAAAAAACCCGAATAAAAATTATTTGTGTTATGCTCTTCTTTGTTAATTGACCACATAAATGACAGAAAATAAAGCTGACAAACCCCAAAGCTTTCACAATTTTTTTTTTCTTTTTTGTCTCGGTTTTGCTGCCAGATGCAAACCACAAGGTCTTATGCTTCCCCAAGATTTAGAGAAGGATTCAGGTTGATATGTTAATTGATCACAATTAATTTTATCATGAGAGCTCTCAATTTAAGGCACTTAAATAAGCAACATGTTTAAAGTGTTTTTGCCTGAGGTCCTACTTATAAAACATGAAATTCACCTCACCTAATTATAAATATTTAAAAGTTACATCTCTCAGTCTATACAAGTCTTCCATTTTTCAGAGCCACTGGGGAAAAATAGGTACATTAGAAGGTAATTTTTATCTTAAAGGATGAGTAGTTCAGGCTTTGAAAGGCAACCTTCCTACCTTGCATAAATAAATCTCACCTAAGACTAGAAACAGAAATATAGATGTGAAACAAATTAAACTTAAGGAGAATTTTCAATGAACCAAGAAGAAATTAAAAGGGGATTTACCCAAAACCATGCCACAATTCAATGTCAGAGTGAAGAATCAAACCCAGTTGTCCTGTTGTGATACAGAGCAATAAGGAATTGTGAATCTCAGGCACTATGACTGGTTGTTACTCCAGAGAAAGAAATTAGGCAGGAGGAAATGAGATGAGAATTAAAAGCTGATGCTAGATTATAGACGCAGTTGCCGAAATCAGAAAGTGAAAACTAGAAAGTGAATGGGACAGTAGGATAAATGTTCTTTAAGAATATTATTTGTTTCAAGTATTTGAGACAAACATTTACCTAATACAGTGCTTTGGGGGCTGGAGCCCCTCTGCCCTGAACCAGGCTGGGAGAGCTGGGAATGTTCACCTGGAGAGGAAAAGGCTCCAGGGAGAGCTCAGAGCCCCTTTCAGGGCCTAAAGAGGCTCCAGGAGAGCTGGAGAGGGACTGGGGACAAGGGATGGAGAGACAGGACACAGGGAATGGCTTCAAACTGCCAGAGGGCAGAGTTGGATGGGAGATTAGGAAGGAATTCCTGGCTGGGAGGGTGGTGAGGCCCTGGCACAAGTTCCCAGAGAAGCTGTGGCTGCCCCTGGATCCCTGGAAGTGTCCAAGGCCAGGCTGGACAGGGCTTGGAGCAACTGGGATAGTGGAAGGTGTCCCTGCCCATGGCAGGGGGTGGAACTGGATGAGCTTTAAGGTTCCTCCCACCCCAAATCATTCTGGGATTCTGTGACTTTTTACCTCTTCCATAACCTTCCTTCCTTTCTTCACTGCTCATTAGAGAAATCCTGAAGCCCTCCCTGTAAAGAACTCTCCGAATAATGTATCCTCTGGAATTTATGGTCTGGAATACACAAAGCAAGACCTTCAGTGCTCACATCCTGTCCCTCTTGTAGATATCAGCAGCCATTATCTCAAAATCAGAGTGACCTTTTCTCCATGCTCAGCTGGAGAAGGAAATTGTTCAACCCCAAAGAGGCGAATGGCCTGCAAATATTTTCCCATGGGAAAGCAGACAGGCTGTATTTCTGATCTCTCTCTCTAAATAGCATCTTGTTTATGCACAGTGGATGCTCTCCAGACCCCACTCCTGATTCAGTTATGATAACACTGGTGTCAAGTGGTCCTGGAGGTGCCCATATCTGAGTCACCCATGCTGGGACTCACTGGTGGGCCAAGGGATTGACAGGAAACCAACCCAGCCTGCTGAGGGAGGAACTGGAAGGTCCATCCTGGTGTTCCATCCTCCACCTGGTGCCTGGAACAGCCCTCTCCACTCCACAGCACTGATCAGACCTTCACTGGCCATCATGAGCACTCAGATACTTTGCACACATGCAGACACCTGTGTTTAGACACCAAAGTTTGTGTATTTTAAACCACAGAACAAGGTTCAAGCCTTGCCACTGGATCCATGGGTAGCAATAGCTTTCATCTGCACTATTTTCTTCCTTTCTTCCTTCCTTCCTTCCTTTCTTCCTTCCTTCCTTCCTTCCTTCCTTCCTTCCTTCCTTCCTTCCTTCCTTCCTTCCTTCCTTCCTTCCTTCCTTCCTTCCTTCCTTCCTTCCTTCCTTCCTTCCTTCCTTCCCTCCTTCCCTCCTTCCCTCCTTCCCTCCCCTTACATAAATATTCATTATATTTTTATATTTTTACAGAAAGGAACTGTAACATCTAAACACTTCCTATCCACTGCAATTTTTTAAAAAATAACCCTGCCTTTTAACTCAGTTTTATTTCATTTGAATTCATCCAAGGGATCTATTAGAAGACTCTCAGTTATTCTCTCAGAGGTGGGTTCTCCAGCCCCTGAAGTTGCTCTATGGCGTCTCTGTGGAGAATCACATCCCTCAACCTGCTGGTCAGGTGTCTTCTTCTCCCTGCCACTGATTTAGGATTTTGGTACCCTAAAATCTGTAATTCAGCTGATCTGCCTGGATCCAGGCATGAAGTTGGTTTGTTCAGATTTATTATGATAATCATACTTATTTTGTTAGGTGTAGAGTGGCCCTAATTTTTGATGACTGAACCTCCCACACAGAATATAATTAATAGTGCAAATAAACTGGGGTTTTTTAAGTCCAAATAGTCCTGCTCAGCTACTTTTTATTTCCACTGAGGGCTCGAGCCTTGTTGGAGGTATTGCTCTTCTCTTTCAAGCTTCAGTAACCAGAACGAGAAGTCCCTTGTATGCTGTTTTAAAAAAATAAAAAAAGAAAAAGAAGGGTGAAAAAAAGAAAGGACTAATTCCATTTTATGGCATGTGAAAAATGCTTTAGGAAAATAATAATCTTTTCCACTCGAAGTAGGAAAGGAACCATCAATACATCAAATAGGACAGTCAAGTTACATTTCACATTATAGATTGCCTACCCAGGGACCAAAAAATGAAAAATAATCGTCTTTGATACCACAAATCAGAATTTGGCCTGGGCAATGTGTGCATGACTGAATTCTGAGAAATTAAAACGCAACTGAAAGGCATCCGGTTGTCAAAATTTTCAGAGTTTAAACCTTCAGAGAAAGCATAGCCCAGTAGATAAGATACTACATTAAGATTCAGGAAACGGGCTCAGCCCTGCCATTCACCACACACTTCTTGTGAGAGAGTTAATAAATCACTCTGGGCCACATGTGGGATGGTGGATAATGTGCCACAGTGCTGCTTGTGCCCGTGCCCTCAGGTGCCAGGCTGGGCACAGTCCAGAGGCATCCAAGCTGAAATTCAGGAGGAGGAGAACTAAAACAGCCAGTCCTGCCCATAGGAAAATCCTGGCTGGGCAAAAAGTAACTCTGCAGCAGAGTTATCCCTTGAATTGTACTGCTCTGGAGGATTTCAGTGTTTTATGCTGAACTGTAAGGACTTGTCTTCTCTTTGTGGGGAATTCACAGTTATGTATGCTCCTGGAATTAAAGAACTTACTGTCCTAGGTTACAATGTAAAATTGTGCCCAAGGTTTGTATTCTATCCCCATGAGCCGTTGGAGCCAGGGTGGGGCAGTGTTTTCCTTATCTTCTGTTAACGAGCCTAACAATGCCATGCCCATGGCTCATGGGTAACTCCCTGTGGGAGCTCTCTCTTGTTAATGGGCCATCAAGGACCCACTGCATGACTCATAGAATGACATCATCCCATTGTGAGATGCTCCGCCCAGGGGGAGGAGCCAAGCATTCCCACCTGGATATAATCCAGGGTTTGGGACAGCACAAGCAGCTTTTATCCACTGGACTTCCAGAGGAGACAAGAGCTACCAGACCTCTCTACAGGATCACTGCTTCGACCAGACCATCTCATCTGGACTGCCACTACCACCCTAACAGGGTGTCAGGTTGTATTCTGACTCTGTCAGTGGGGGGGGGGGGGGGGGGGTTGTACTATTACTTTTATTTTTGCTTTCATTTATTTCTTTTCTTTTCCTCTTATTAAATTGTGCTTCTGACTTGGAGTCTTTCACTGGTTTTGCTTTCAAACCAGCACACTTACTCTTTTGTTTATATTAAAAAACCACACAGACAAACAAAAAATAAGTCCCAAAATAGAGAGGAATCCTTTCTTCCACGGAGGAAATGCTGCCACCCTTTACCTGGGAGCAGAACCAGCAGAACCTCCCCCTTGATGGTGAGAAACCCTGGCGTAATCCCAAAGATGAACCCTCTGTGTGTGCTCAGGATCCTCCAGCCAAAAGGCTCCCAGCTCCTGAGGACTTGCCTGGTGTGTGGGAAGCAGATGTTTGCACTCTCTCCTTAAGCTGCTCCACTTTGCATGAAATAATTCAGCATGAATTGGACCACTGAGAGAGAGAGAGATTAGTAAATGTGATTTTGAGCCCCAGAGGCCAGTTACTTACTGGAGGAAAGGGAGAAAGGCTTGGTCCCACTTCCAATTAATATGTGTAATGTATGCATTCATCAGAGCATGGTGAACATGCAGCTCCCTGTCTCCTGGGTGCATCAGCTAACCACAAATCCGATTCCTTTCTTGAGCATGGGTAACTGGTAATTAGCATGAATAACAAAAAAAATATTGGCAGGAGAGTTACAGAATGCACCAGACTTCAGCCTAGTGGTTAAGAAAGGTTTATGTGGGTTTAGCTCTCCTTGGCTGAGACAAATTTCAAATCTCACCACTAGCTACTGGATAAAAAGGAAAATAAAAGAAAATGCCTCAATTTTGCCGAATAATTTCAGCAAAAATATTTCTTCCTGTATGTCTTTTCACTGGATTGGGAGAAATGATTGGTTTTTAAATCCTGACAGCACATAAATATGAATTACACGCTCGGCTGCTCCGTGCCATCCAAGTGTACATGGCTGTGGGCATGTCCCAAAGGAAGCATTTATCTGCTCGTGGAAGCTGACTGCTGGAAGTGCAGTCACTTAAGGAACTGTTTCTGGTAGGGGGAAGGCTGATGGTGGTTACTGCCTGCTGCTTTCCCCAAGATTTGCTGTTTGGGAACCAGAGGACTGGCTGATTTCCCATGTGGGATATGGGTTTTATATGCAAAGTGTGGATATTTATAGTTTAAATATTTATATTTGACCCAGCACCTTTGACTCCCTCTGACAGTGGAGATTCAGTCAACAGAATCATTGGATTGTGTGACCAATTCACCCCTTGCCAAATAAATACCTAAAATAGATAAAACAAAGCATGACCTGAAATAATTCTTTTCCCCCTGTTAACTATGAAGGAAGCCAAATTGGCCTTTTAAAAGAGAAAACACAGTTTTCACAAAATTTCTGTGGAGGTTTAGGTTGGATATCAGGAAAAGGCTCCTTTCCGAGAGGGTTTCACCTCACACCTCACCTGACAAAGCAGCTTGTACATGCTCAGCCACCACTTCCTGGCTAAAGGGCAATATAAACCCCTTCCTCATCTTCATGTTGCAGTCAGGAAAATGAAAAAGCCTCAGAAAGGATGATGAAACGGGATTTCACAGAATCACAGAGGTTGAAAAAGCCCCCAAAGAGCATCGAGTCCAGGCTGTGCCCAATCCCAAACTTGTCACCGGCCCACATCACTGAGTGCCACATCCAGGCCTTCCCTGGACACCTCCAGGGATGGGGACTCCAAACCTCCCTAGGCAGAACATTCCAATGTTTAAGAACCCTTTTGGTGAAGAAATTCTTTCTGTTGTCCATCTTGAACCTCCCCTGTCACAGCTTGAGGCCAGTCCTCTCTTGCTGTCACTGCTTGCCTGGGAGAAGAGCCTGACCCATCCCTTGCCACATGCCCTTTTCAGGGAGTTATAGAAAGTGATAATTTAGACTTCTGTCCCACCAATTAGGAACAGTAATTTTGCCAAGTCTGTTTCTTCTTTGTTACGCAGTCCTGCAGCTTATCAAAGGTGGCTTAGAAGAGACTTTAATGAGTATGAAGTCGTCATGTGACGGTCCAGTGCTTTCAGGTATCAGGAAAATTAATATGGCATTGTGGTTACTGTCAGACAGCTCTTCAGGACAGCCCAGAAACTCCTGCCAAAGAGATATTACATGGGATTTGTTTTAAGAATGAAGGAGCTCAATTAATGACCTTGGTATCTTCTTGCTCCTTTTCACACAGTCTGTCACCAGCGTGGTTCTCCACATTCGTTGCCCTATTTTCTTTGAGAAAGAGAGACCTTACACTTCTGACTCTGACTGCACATTAAAATGTTCTGCTGTCTGGTTTCAAGCAATCTCCATGGACAAAAACCAGGGTGGGAAATGCCGTGTGATTTAAAAAGCAGCAGAATTTTATTAAATAAACACAATAGACAAGTGTAGGTTTGACCATTTCTTTGCAGCAATGGGTTATTTAAATTATTAGCCCTCAGGTGTCATAGAATGTGATAAATTTTTAGGGGAAATCCCGCAATCAATAATTTATCTTCCTTTATCCGTTGTATGCTGAGATTGAATTGCCACAACTCTAAAATTTTAAGACCTTTAAGTGAGACTGAGAGAAAGTATTTTCTTGGAAAAAGAGGGACAGAAGCTATGGTGCTTATTTTTAGGGGTGAAATACAGGTCCTCTGTCTAAAGGCTCTGGAACTGTAAATTTAGATGTTGCAGTCTAGATCTCCATAAAGGAGTTGGGTGCCTGAGCTCTTCTCCAGGTACTTAAATACCTCTAAATTCCTCTAATTTCTGATTAAATTAATACTGCAAAAAGACTTTATCTATTGGCAATTCTTTGAACATGGAGCTTTAGAGACTGCAGAGCAAGCCTGCAGTTCTTCCTCTTTTTAGGATCTAGTTTTGTCTCCAGCAACTAAATTGCATTGAAATATTCATAATTTTTACCAGAAGTAAATTAGCATAGCAAGCTTCTTGCCTTTGGCAGAAAAAAAAAGGTAATGATGTCCAACTAAGGGTCTGCCCTCCCCAAAAATTAATGCAATAGTAATATGTAAGCATTTTAAAGATCCCCCTGAAGAGAAAGCCAAGCAAAATCAGATTTATTAATAGCCCCCCATTTCAGAAAAGCACTGAAGAAGCCATAGATTCTCATTGCATTAAATAACAGAGTAGGTTGAAGTTAAATAACTTGGGGCTTATCAACCAGCACTACTTTATTTGTAACAGAGTGCCACTTGGCTTAAAAAAAATTAAAAAAAATTGATAAAATGCTTCTAGGTAATCTAATGAAATTCCTTATTAAAACTAATGTTCCTAACTTATGCATATGTATTAGCCTCCCTTGAGTATTAAACTGTGCTCCTGAAATCTTAATTCCCCTTCTCACGTTGCACAAACAGACAGATTAATGCTCCTTGGTATCCAAAGCAACTATCAAGGGGTAATAGCTGGCATATGGCTTGTTTTTCACTCACTGTACTTCATGCTCTAAACGTCCTTCCCCTTCCCTCTCAGCTGAAGGTTATAGTCTGCTTGTTTACTCTCACATATTTGTGTTTCTCCAACAGGATTATTCACTTTACTAAGAAATTAACAGTTACCCATGTGAAACTGATTAAAATTAGAGGAGCATCTCTTCTGAGTGGTTCGCACTTATTAATTTGTTTCTGCGCCAAACCCAGTTCATATTTAATGTAATTACTGAGAAAAGTGGATGTCTGTGCTCCTAGAAGAACAGCTTACAAAATTCATCTGAAGGAACATTGTTCCTGAGCTTTGCTTCACCTTGGGTCCTGCCCTCCTCTACAAAACTATGAGACATCTAGAAATTTAGGAGAGGGCATGAAATTCTGGTGGAAGTTTGGTGTTTTTTTTTTTTTTTCTGAAGAGATATGGAGCAGACATTAAACTCCTTCCTTTCTGTTTTCTCTAACAAAGACATCAATGGTCACCTTCAGCTCTCTTCTGTCACTGGAAGCAGTTTCCTTCAGAGCTCGCTCATCTGATGAATTTTTATGATTCCATTGGAGTGTTTATTTCCTTCTGTGGATGTCAAAGGCAGTGACTGTCTCAAGATTAGACCTCTGCCTTTTAAGGGATTAAATTAGGACACATCTATCACATCCTGAACTCTTCTTCTCTCTGCTGTTACGAGCTAAGGGGAGTGCAACCCTCCCCAGAACATCCATCAGGCTCACACTTCCACTGTGCCTTTGCACATGCAAACTGCTGCTCCTTTACCTTTTTTAATGGGTATGGTTGGTCTTAAAAGAAAAAAAAAAAAAAGAAACCCCCCCAAATAACCAACCAACCAACCACTCACCCAACCAACCACCCAACTAACCAAACACCCAACCAATCACCCAACCACCCACCAAGCCGACTACCCAACTAACCAACCACCCAACCAAACACCCAACCACCCACCAAGCCAACTACCCAACTAAACAACCACCCAACCACCCAACCACCTACCCAACCAACCACCCAACCAACCACCTACCCACCCAACTGCCCAACCAACCACCCAACCAACCAACCACCCACCCAAGCAACCACCCAACCAACCAACAAACCAACCACCCACCCAAGCAACCACCCAACCAACCAACAAACCAACCACCCACCCAAGCAACCACCCAACCAACCAACAAACCAACCAACCACCCAAGCAACCACCCAACCAACAAACCAACTACCTAACCAACCAACCAACCAAACATCCAACCACCCAACCACCCACCCACCCACCAATCAACCACCCAACCATCCAAACAACCACCCACCGACCCACTCAACCAACCAACCACCTGACCAACCCCCCACCCAACCAACCAACAAACCAACCAACCACCCAAGCAACCAACCAACCACCCAACCAACCACCCACCCACCAACCAACCAATCAATCAACCAACCACCCAACCTACTAACCACCTACCCAACCAACCAACCAACCAATCAACCCACCAACCAACCAACCAACCAACCAGAAATCCCAACACAAAATTGGTTAAAAGTGGAGAACTTGTTTCAAGCTAGGGAACTGATTTTCCCTCCCTTTCAAAGAAAAGCTGGATTTTACCTTGTCTCCTTATCTCCTGAGTATTTTGGGGCTTATCCATATCACTGGGATCATCCTATGGGGCTCTGGTATAGGATTGAGTGCATTATGACCTTGTAGCATGACCTAGGGTGGTGACAGGTTCATCACGACATGGGAAAGATGTGGAGCTGTTGGAATGAGCCCAAAGGAGGCCATGAGGATGCTTTGAGGGCTGTAGTCAGACTGGGAGAGCTGGAGATGTTCACCAGGAGAGGAGAAGGCTCCAGGAAGAGCTCAAAGCTCCTTCCAGAGCCTGAAGGGGCTCCAGGAGAGCTGGAGAGGGACTGGGGACAAGAAGGAATGGCTTCAAACTGAAAAGGGGAGATTTGATTTAGAGTTTAGGAAGAAATTCTTCCCTATGAGGGTGGGGAGGCCCTGGCACAGGGTGCCCAGAGAAACTGTGGCTGCCCCTGGATCCCTGGAAGTGTCCAAGGCCAGGCTGGACAGGGCTTGGAGCACCCTGGGATGGTGGAAGGTGTCCCTGACCACGGCAGGATGTGGAACTGGATGATTTTTAAGGCCCTTTCCAACCCAAACCATTTTATGATTCCCTGATTTTCTGGATCGTGTACTTTATACATCTGATCCTCTTCCTCATGGCATGGTGCCTTTACATCCATAGGAGTTTTCCAGAGGTTGTTGACAATTTGATTGATGGAGTTTCAGTTTATACATTGCTCAGCATGAAGTTATATGACCTCTGCACTTTCCTGTAGATGTTTGTATTTCTCTCCTTGTTTTTCACTTAAATCTCTTATGAATTCCTTCAAAAAGTACAAACTGTGGCCATTTAGGATGGAAATTGTAACATAAATCACCCTTGAAAGCATGAAAACGAAAACTAAAAAAGAAAAACCCTTATCAGTCCCACACGTTGTTTTGATTATTGGGCAGATGCAGTGCATTTAAATCAGTTTATTCAAATTGTATGAAATCTCTGCTTTCCTGACTCTTTTGATGTCAGCCATAATAGGCTGTAGAAAACACATCCTGTGTTTGGTTTGGAGCATTCTATTACCAAGTGTATAATGACTTTGGAGGAGCTGGATCCTGAGAATGAATTACACTGGAGAGTAAGTTGCAGAATTTCTGCTTTATATTTTTTGCTGTGTGCATATTATGCTGCTTTAAGGGTAACTTAAGAACACTTTTGGTTTTGGTAGACATAATAACACCTCCAGGCAAGTGAGCTGATTTTTTTTTCCCCTATCAAAAATACTTTCTTCTCAAGCAAAATATAATTCATTTCCTGCTTTACATTCCCAGGAAAACGGCATTTTGCATTCAAGTGAAAAATAACATAGAAAATGTCTTTCTGATTTTATGGAATCTGAATAGTATAGATTCACCAAAAGAGGTTTGAGCTTTAGCAGGGCAAAAATGCACACTTTGCTTTAAAGTGAGGGTGGAAGTGGCTGTGTTTCAGCCAGGCTGTTTGTAAATGTCCAAGTCAAGAACCCGTGGGTGCTTCTCCTGCAGTTGTGCCAGAGGCTTTCAAATATATAGAGAGAAAAAGAGGGAGAAATCCTGCTCCGGGCATTGCTCTGGGTGTCTGTAACTACAGAAGGCATCTGGAGCACAGGAAAATTTGCTATTGCTGCCCTGCTTGGAAAATACAAATTCAGGATGTTCCGATTGACCAGCACAAGCCTGATCTCTCAACCCTTTTGGAAGTGCAGGAGCATAAATATACAAATGGTGTTTGTTGTCCATAAGATTAAAAACAGAGTAAAGGATGTGGCAAAAAACTCAGTAAATCCACTTCTGTTAGCCCCAAATCATTGTACTGTTATAGCAATGAGAAGATTCCTGTTTCTTTTTATGTAGAGTTTGAAGAGAAAACAAATTTAAGTGGAATATAGGATTTTAGAGCAACTGGTGTTGCAACAATGACAGAATAAAATAAAACAATCCAAAATGGAATTTAAAAAAACCCAGAAGAGTGGATGGAAAGCATCAGTGTTGGGGAAGTTTTTTGAAAGTTCTATACTCACAGTGAGAAAACTAAAAGGAAAAAAAGCTAAAAGAAAGCAAAAATAATTTGTTTTTTCTCCCATCAGGTCTTGCTGGGGATGAAAAATAAAATGGCCTTATTTTTGTATAGCAACAGCAGAGAACTGAATGTTCCTTCTTGGACAATTTTTTAAGTAGAAAGATTCATATCTTACTGAAAATTTCACCAATCTGCTTTTCTCTCTGATCCCCAGCCTGCAATCAAACAAATTAGAGAGCTGTATGTTGTTACTATAGTAATAAATGTGGCAGTGCATAAAAAGAAATTGGGCAGTCTCAGACACATCTCTCCCAGGGAAAATGGAATACAATTTTTCGTAATTTTGACCACCCAGTGCTTTTGTAGTTGTGGGTTCCAAGAAACTAATGTCCCCATGTCAGTGCAAATGTTTTCCTACTCATTTGTCATTTTCAAAATGAGCAGACATTTGAATCAAAGCTAAAAGTTGTTCCCAAATTGGTGGTGTAAGCAAGGAGCAGCACTGACAATACAATTTATGTTGACTTGTGCTAGACATATCTCAGTGTATTTCATGTCTTCTATACCAGCTTTGTTTTCAAGCTTTGAACTGAATAAATTCAAAAAGACCTAGAAATAAATAAATTTACAGTTTGGTTTTTATTCTGCATTTCTTTGTGTCTACACAGATGGATTTTGTCCACATTTTTATTTGTAATAGATCTGTGCTTCTGAATCTTCATGGATAGTTTGCGTGTTTAAATAGTTGTATGTTTATACATAGCAATATAAAGAAAAAAGATTATAAAGATAAATTAGTCTGGATTGAACTAAAATTAAAAACTACCTTGATATTAAGTAGAACTGAAACATAACACAGCAATTCTTTTTCTAAAAAATAAAATTAATAAGGATAATCTAAAACCAGAATTTAATACACAATTTGAATGATGACTCTTTAATTGCAAGTATAAGACTAGAGGACTAGAGGAACAGTGAATTTCAGTCTTTATATTGAAACATGAAAAAAAAAATCTCCTTTTGAGACATTTTTTTTGGTAAATATCAGCCCACCAGGACATGAACTCCTTTGGATTAGAGGGTCTAGGTTTGGCAATAAATACAGCAAAAAGCCTCAAGCAGGGATTATTTCAGAATCCTGCAGTCCAGCATACTGAGCTTGTCTCACTCTTGTCCATCACCCTAGTGAAAAATAGATGTTTGGTTTGCATTCCTTTTGTTTTCCATGAGGAGAATGACCTGACCTGTGCAATAAAACCCCCAAGGTGAGTATCCTCCCCCCTTAACCAGCTGTGCCTCTCTCTGATCCCCCTCTGCCATGGGTTGCAAGATGTAACCAAAAATGTGTAATTCTATTATAAGCTGTTAAAACCAGCTGGGGCAGTGTTCTTTATCTCTTCCAGGACCCATCCTCCCTCCAGGGGATATCTGCTGTTCATGGGCCATCCAGGCTCACTGCATGGCTGATACAATGACATCATCCCAGTGGGAGATGCTCCACCCAGGGGGAGGAGCCAAGCATTCCTACCTGGATAAAACCTGAGAGTCAGAACACCAGCACAGCCTGTTTGCACTGGATTCCCAGAGGAAGACCAGACCCATCTCAGCACCACTGGACCTTCAGAGGAAAACTGCACCCTTCTACAGGATCATCTCTCCTCCAACAGAACCACATCTGTCACTGCAGGAGGACTTGATTGGACTGCTCCCAACACCCTGGGGTGTGTTCTGACTCTGTCAATATTTCTAGGATTTTTTTTTTTACTACTTCATTTGTATTTTTTAATAATCCTAGTAAAGAATTGTTATTCCTATTCCATATCTTTGTCTGAAAACCCCTTAATTTTAAAATTATAATAATTCAGAGGGAGGGGGTTTACATTCTCCATTCCAAGGAAGCTCTGGCTTTTCCCTGGCAGACACCTGTCCTTCCAAACCAAGACACCCTCCCATGTTTCAGAGCAAGAGCAGAGCTCTGCTTCCCACAGCAGCCCCAGTGCAAATCACAGAATAACTATTTCCATTTGTTTAAGTGATTTTTTGCAATGCTCATTTCCTGGATTTGCTCACCCTGCTGAAGGTCTAATTCAGACTGATATTTACACTACAACAAATTCCCAACACCGTGCCTGTGAAACCTCCACCTGTCCACATCCAATGGCATGAGCAGCATCATCTCTACATCCTCCCACCCTGCCTCCCTCTGTCCAGGTTAGATGTATCTCCCTTGACACAAATCTTGCCTTTAAACCCAAATCTCAGTGTCAAAGCAAGGAGCAGATCCAAAATGTTACCTTGCTTCTGCAAGACACAAAGCAAAGGCACAAAAAGCTGATGTACAAGACTTTATCTGTGGTGTGCATACACAGAAGGCAGGATATGAACAGCACAGCTGTAAAAAAATAAAATAAAAAAACCCTCTAAAATATTTATTAGGGGTGGTATTTTCACTGGCCAGAGTTTCCTTTAGGAGAAGATATCTTTATAGAGAAATGACATCATCTCACACCCTGTTTCTGGTAAAAGGGGCTTTCTGGTTGCCAAATTGCCTGCATGAAGCAGCATATTGCTGACAGAGAAGCTGTCACTGGCATAAATTTGTCATCAGAAAATGTGCCTGAGTGTTTGAGGAGCGAGGGAAAACACAGCACACAACTTCTGAGTGACTGCATCTGAGTGCTGGCTCTCCAAAATGCTGTTCACTTTGTGGTGCTCTGCTCTGAAGGTGTGCAAAATGAGGCTTTGGGGCTTTTTCTTCAGCCTTTGGTGAAAAATATTTCTCACATCTCATGTTCTAGTAAAAAAAAAAATTAGGGGGGGCGACTTATGGTTGTTTCCTTTTTTTTTACATTTTTCTGTTGTTGGCTGGTGTTTTTAGACATATTCTTAGCCTAGAAGTCAAGGGACCTTGCTTAATTCTCTAATTTGCCAAAGACTTCATGTATAACCTTAGTCAGGGCTTGGCTCTTTTTCTTTTTACTTGCCCATCTTTACAGTAGGAAAAATTATATTAAAGTCATAATTAAAATTTTTAGCAGTTATAGGGGACTTGGAAATTGAAGGACAAAACAATCACTTAGAGAGATATCTTTCTTGATTTAAGGTGCATGGTTATTTGGTTTTTGTTGATTTGGGTTCTTTTCCCTTTAAATGAGTGTCTTGGTTATCCTTATTTTTGTTTTCCAGAGATTTGAGGGAGAGTTTCTGTTGTCAGCCTTTCATGAGTTTTCTTTCTTAGTCTGGAGAAATTTCTGAGCTTTGCTGAGGACGTACCTTGCCAAAAAACTGTTTTCCTTACCACTTTATCTGTCAGCCTGACTGCCTGTCAAGGCATTTGATGCTACAGGGATGAGTAATGGGAAAGTTTCAGTCAAAGCACAGTCTCACCAGAAAAATAGAAAAATTTTCCAGTGTCTCCTATACTGGAGTGGCCAAACTTCTCCTCAGTTTTATGAGGACTGTGTGAAATCATTGCCTGAGTCACTGAAACTTCTCCATTATATCAATAATTGCACATAACTAAGCTTTAGGCAGTAATGTAGTTCCACATTAGAAACTCATTTTCACTCAGTGACAAAGTCCCATTTTTTTAGATTAACAGTAAAAAATCGTATCAGCAAACATCACTTTATATCCAACAACACCTTTGTCATGTATTTTTTCAGAAAATTGTAAGATTTGTATGTTGGTTATCTTAGAGGTCCTTTCAATATTAATGATTTGATGACTGTGATTCTGTGGTTAAGAATATAAACTCTCATGTTTCCCATTTTCAACATGGCCTGCATTACCTTTAGCATTTGTGTGGAATCAAAAATGTTAAACACAACTTAGGTATTTATGTGCTTGATGGCAAACCTGTTGGGTTTGCTGAAATACTTAGTCAAGTTAGATAATAAAGACTGGAAGATAAAATCTGACCTCTAAGGCCAGTTTTCCATGGCTGAAAGCAACCACAGAAATGGTATGGAAAATAGGATTCATCCCACCTGAGTTTAGCTATTGGAAATTAAGCCAGTCATGTAAACTCCCTTTGAAATCTGAGGGAGGACAGATTTTTTCAAAGTCATGCCATAGCAAAATAAATATCTAGAGGGAAATCTGTTCCTTTCCACTGTTGTGAAGGAGCTTGATCACAAGGTTAGACTACATGACTAACCCTGAGATGAGTGAAGTTATAGATTGAGAATCACAGAATGGTTTGGGTTGGAAGGACCTTAAAATCATCCAGTTCCACCCCCTGCCATGGGCAGGGACACCTTCCACTATCCAGGTGCTCCAAGCCCTGTCCAACCTGGCATTGGACACTTCCAGGGATTTGGGGGTAGCCACAGCTTCTCTGGGCACCCTGTGCCAGGGCCTCCCCACCCTCACAGGGAAGAATTTCTTCAGTTCTGATCTTGTAACAGAGGAGTTCCCTAAGTATTCAATCCATCCATCCCAGGTTCCCAAACACTTCTCAAGTAAAACAAACATGTGATTCAGAAAAAGACTTTAATGTTTAAATCCCATTTAAGTGGCTTTGAAAGCCCTGGAGAAGCATCTCTTTCCATCCTGGTCTTTACCTGTAACTCTGAAACTGTTTTGAACTTCTGAACTGAATTCCTAAATAGTGGAATTGCCATAACTCTACTTGCATTTCCATGTCTTCTTCCTAATTTTGTTGATTCCCTCCCTGCCATGACATCTAGAGAAACATCTACATGTGAGCAGATAAGAAAATGTGTAATACCATGGAGCAAGGACAATGTGGAGCTCACAGAGGATCAGGACTAGAGGCATGAAAATGGGATTACTCAGGGAGAAAAGTGTCACTAGGGGGAAACACACACTCACATTGTTTGGAGTGGGATTATTAGGAAAAAGAATCATTAATTGCACCATGAGGCCCTTAGAGCTGTGCCAATGGCAAAGGCACAGTGTGTGGCTCCAAAGAATCCTGATTGGAGTGAGGAAAAACTCAGGGGTGAGTTTTCCTGTTAGGAAAAATGACGAGGTCAGATTCTCCCTGAGTCAGTTTGTTTTTGGGAGAACTGCAGGCAGTCGATGAACAAAGGAAAGGGTTGATTGAAATTGGTTATTGTGAAAGGAGAATTAGCAGATGGAGTCGTTCTCCAAAGGGATCAGCCTTGGAGCAATCAGTAATTAACTGTTTCTCTAAATATTTTGCCACACTAAGTGCAGTTCCTGAAGATGCATTTTCAGAGGCACGTTCGGTATGGTGTGGGACTGGAGAGTCACCACAGACACCCTCAAGAAAGGTTAATGGATAATGGAACAACAAGGAGTGGGATCAGAGATGAAGATCATGGGCTTGGGGAGCAGCACCAAAAATCTTGTTTTAGGTGGAAATTTGTCATATGAATAACCAGCAAGAGAAATTACAGAGAATGAGCAGTACCTATCAAAGATGCCAAGGAAAGCATCCAAGCACTGAAATCCAGGATGGATGTGGTAAATTGCTGTAACTGTCTTTGCTCCCCTTTGGGCCAGGGTTATTTGGGGCTTCTGGCACAGTTCAGTCTTTAGACTTGTCCAGGGACTCAAAGAACAGTTTGGGTACAATCTGCCTGAAAGCCCAGGGAACTGAATAGTACAGGTGAGAGTGTATCACTTACCTGGGGATCAGGTTGTGGTGAAATGCATCAGCACAGACAGCAGAAAACTGCTGCCAAAGTTAATCAAATACAGAGTTTTCTTCTAAAAGGTTTCTTCAGTAAATATACACCACATAATAAATTTGGCATCAATTCCCCATCCCAGGAGAAATGTGCTTTTCCTGGCTTGTCACAGACAGCACTCAGTGGCCAAGTTGAGCATGTTTTGAAGGAGGTCCAACACTGTGACAGACAATTTTATGTCTCCATGTGCTCAACTTGTTGGTGCAGAAGACCCTGATTTTTCAGGAAGCAGTTCCCAGGCAGAGCTCCAGCACCCTCATCCCTTAGGCTTCAAGGTCTGTGTGCTGACACAGCCTTTTCATGATCAAGCAGTGGCTGAAAATAGTAGAAAGCAGATGGTGCTTCCTCACCCTCCATTAGAAACAGACAGCAAGAGGAGCATTCTGGCAGTTTTCACTTTTCACTTAAGCACTGGCACCACTGTGAAAATCTGATTGAGTCTCCTTAGTGGTTAATATGAACAAACCTGAAATTAAACCATATTTCAGGCACCTCACTGAGAGGGAAGGCAGCTACTTAAATACACACACAAACTCCCTGGTTTGCTTTCTTTTCAATTTTCATTTCTGGAGATACCACGACTTTGCTGATTTTATTAGCAGGGTGCATAGGGCTACATCCAAAGATGAATTAATTAATTGGAGAAGGTCTCCTTCACTCTGCACTCTGCTGTTCATGTCCCATTCAGCTTCCCCTGCACACAGCTCACTCCTGGGTGACAGGAACAAAGCCAGAGCTGGTGGCAGTGCAGCAGTGCCCTGAGCAATCCCTTGTCCCATCCTCTGGCCATGCTTTGATTTGTGCTCCAAGCCTCTCCAAGTCAATTCTCCGCTGACAAGCCAGGAACAGGTGAAATCTTTTCCAGCAAGAGCTGCAAAGTTGAAAAGAAACACTGATACAGACCCTCAGATACACAGCTGTTCTGTAGAGATGAAATAATAATTTAAAAATCATTTAGTCACTTTAATAGACACTGAAACAACTTCTATTTCTAATAAAACTCTTTTTTGTGTGCCAGAAATATTGTCCATCACTTGTCCAAACGTCCTCACTTATCCGTCCCCATTGCCCTTCTTTCTCTTTTTTCCATTTAATACCCCTCAGACATTGTCATTCCTCTTTTATTTTTATGAGAGGTTTATTTCTGGCTTTTATGAAACAGCTTCATAAGACATGAGCAGAATTATAGATCAGTTCTCAAAAATGTTTCGTTATCCCTGATGTGCTGTAATTAGATGACAAGAAATGCAGCCTTTCATGTGTGTCAGCTGGCTGGTGAAGGAAAAAACCAATAGCTTATTTATAAATATTTTTTATATTTTTTTTTCCTGAAGTAAAACCAATACATAACTTCAAACACTTTGATTAATTTCAGTAGGCTTCAGACCCCAAATCCTCAAAACAATGGATATATTTCCACTTAACCTTGTGCACTTCCAGTAACTCCTCTGCTCTGTATTTAAATTCTGTACCCTGATTTTTCAGAAAGATTTTTTAGATTTTTCTAAACAAAAGGTAAATCAAGCCTTGCCTAGCTCAGACCTATGTACACAAGTCTTGCACACTGCATTACCAGCTCAGGACTTAGCCTTTGTCTGGGGAAATAAATGTTTAAAAATCTCCTGGTGTGCAGGACAAGAGTGGGAAATATAGATTACTTTTAAAAATTCAAAATAGAGTGACTTTTTTATTCTCATTACCTTTGGAAAAAAGAAGTTGTGAGCAGTGGTAGAGGACATCTGCTTGGAATAAGACAAAGGGATTCAGAGATCTTCAGAGGAAAACAAGCTGAAAAAAAAAATCCAGATTTTTTCCTGATTAAATATTTCTGCCTTGGGAGAATCATTCCTTGAAAAAAAAAAAAAAAAAGATTTTTAAGTCTTAAAAAGTGGTGACTTTCACCAGTAGAGACATTTTCCTGTGAAGATAAATGTGAGTTTGTTGGTCCCAGGTATGAGGAAATGGTTGCATGTGAAGAAAGTTCAGCAGAGGGGACCTTGCTCCAAGAGAGGCTGTACTTTCAACAGTCTCAGCACAGCCATGAGATTCCTTCATCTTCTTTTTCCATGGAAAGAGAATTCCAGAGTAAAGAGAAAGTCCAAGAGGTAAAGTGCTGGGCTGAGCTGTGAACTGATGAAACTTTGTCTTCCCTTTAGGTCTCAGTACCATTTCCATGATTATTAATATCCCAAAATTTTAAGCAATCCTCACCACGATCCCTGGGAATTTCACAGCACAGTGTCATGTCTCAAGGTTGGTGTAGCAGCTTGTCCTGGTTTGGAAAGACAAACCAGGTTTGTGCTAAGGAATGCAGGAGCCTCCCTTGCAATGGAGAATGTGACGTCCCTCCCTGCAAATTATTATGATTTTAAATTAAAGGCCTCTCAGGCAAAAATGTGGGAATAACAGTTCTTTACTAGGAAAATTAAAATTAAAGTGTAGTAACACAAAACCCCAACCAAACAAAAAGAAAACACTGCCAGAGTCAGAACAAAACCTGACACCCTGTTGGTCAGGGTGTTGGGAGCAGTCCAATCAAGTCCTCCTGCAGTGACAGATGTGGTTCTGTTGGAGCAGAAATGATCCTGTAGAAGGGTGCAGTTTTCTTTTAAAGATTCAGTGGTGCTGAGATGGGTCTGGTGTTCCTCTGGCAATCCAGTGCAAACAGGCTGTGCTGGTGTTCTGACTCTCAGGTTTTATCCAGGCAGGAATGCTTGGCTCCTCCCCCTGGATGGAGCATCTCCCAGTGGGATGATGGAATTGTATCAGCCATGCAGTGAGCCTGGATGGCCCATGAACAGCAGATATCCCCTGGAGGGAGGATGGGTCCTTGAAGAAATAAAGAACACTGCCCCAGCTGGTTTAACAGCTGGCAATAGAATACACACCCCTGGTTACATCTTGCATTGCAAGCTAAGATGCAGCTCAAAGTGATTTGCTCATGTGCTGAGCCCTGGCCTGACCAGCTTCTCTTTCAGTCCGCACTTGCTGTTATGCCTGGGTTGCAAATTTTGGAGGGGCTTTGAAGCCAGGCTGCCTTGGTACAATTCTGCTGCCTTCAGTTCTCATGTGAGGTCAGTTTTTCCATCTCCTTGACACATTCAGTTTTAAATTCTGATCATTAAGGGAGGATTTAGCTGCTTTCTCATTATTCCCTTTTTCACTGTCACAGAACAAGGTCTGATGATGGAAATGAAATCTGGAGGTCCTCTGGTCCAACCCTCCTGATCAAACAGGACCACCCAGGACATTGCCCAGGGCTGTGTCCAGAAAGGTTTTAAATATTTCCAAAGAGGGAGACTCTACAAACTCCCAGGACAATCTATTTCTGTTTTCCATCACCCTCAGAGTGAAAAAGTGTTCCCTGAGGTTCAGATGGAACCTCTTGTATCCCAGTTTGGTCCCATAGCCTCTGGTGTTGATTCACTGAACAGAGTCTGGATTTGTTTTCACTTCAGGTAGTTTTACACATCAATAAATCCCCTCTGAACCTTCTCCTCTCCAGCCCAAACAGCCCCAGCTCCCATTCTCTCCTCAAAGGAGGGGTGCTCCAGACCCTTAATCACTTTTGTGACCCTTGACAAGACTCTCTCTCTGGGATGTCTACGTGTCTCTTGCTCTGGGAATCCAGAAATCAACATGAAACTGCAGAGATGTCCTCACTAGAGGGGAAACACCACATCCCTTGACCTGCTGGCATCCCTTTCCCTGATTCAGACCAGGCGTAGAGCTCCAAGGATGTGCTGCTGGCTCCTGTTGGACTTAGTGCTCACCTCCTGAACAAGGCATTGCAGCAACTGGTGTGTTCAACTCCTCATAAATAACTGGAAAGAGAAATTACTTGTGGAGTTAGGAGGAGAATTTCTGAGGCAGAAGGCTGAATGAATATTCAAACAAACAACCTTTAGCTGCCAATCCCATTCCAAACCCTTAGGATGGATGGTTGGTTTAACCTTACGTGTCAGTAGCTGAGTTATCCAACACAGGTTCCCTTTGCAGATGTCATCAAGAGAATCACTGAGACTCAGAGCCTGATTCATCCCTGCAAAGGCAGGAATTTAAATATGCTGCGTGAATCATGAGCTAAGAGTCATGTTTTTGTGTAAGGCAGTCTGGACTCCTCAAGACAGGAGAAGTGAATTCTACAGGCTCAACCCATTTAGAAGGTGGTCTAAATATCCAGGGCTTCACCAAGAGGTGTTAATTTTGTCCTAACTCTGTCCAAGCTTTTACCCCACCTTCATCTCTGGATTTTTTCCTCTGAAAGATGCTCATAATTAATTATTCTCTTTTAGGTTGTTTTGATTAAATCAGCATTTCTGAGGAAGGAAATTGACACCACCATCCTCACATCCTCACACAAAATAAACCCTGATTAAATGTAGGATAGAACTGCCTGAGTCTGAGCCTGTGTGTTTGAGTTTGAACCTCCCTATTATTACTACAGCCACTGTTCTGGGCAAGAAAATGCAACCAGCTGTCTGTAAAATACTCAGAATTTTGTTTTGATTTTTTTCTTAGGTAATTTGCCTCAAAATAATAAAAACAAGGAAAGATGAAGTGGTTTTTACTATGAATCCAAGTTTTAATAGTTTAGTGTGTCTTAAATTAAAAAAAAAAATCATATTACTTTCAACTTTATGTGTCTAATTCTTTCTTTCCTCTAAGGCCATTTATACTCTAAATTTTATATCCATTGCTACAGTAAGTCTATATATTTATTTTCAATACGTTCTTGTCCATTTTTGTGCACTTTGTGATGCGTAAAAACCAATTTGCTGTTTTCTCCCAGATGCCAACACATCCTTCCCATCTGCCCCTCTCACAGGTGATAAGAAAAAGTGTCAGGCCAGAGCACCAGTATCTCATGTAAAAATTATAACCATAAGTGAAATTCTTTCTTCTGAAAATAGGAACATTAATAACCAGGATTGCTCCCAAACTGAAATTCCTGCCATTGCTGTGCTTCCCTTGCAGGAGTCTTCCACAGGAATGGGCTTTGGAATTTTGTAGGCAGACATCAAATTTTGTTATTTCTTTTTCCACTTTTCTTTTAACTTCCTCTCTGCCTAACAGGATATTTAAAATGCACCAAACTGATATTTTCCACACAGGAGTCTCAGGACTCCTCCTGGAGTTTGGAAATGTGTGTAAATAATTCAGCCAGGCTGGAGGAGTGAATCCCCTTAGTC
Organism: Acrocephalus arundinaceus; assembly: GCA_021534815.1. Classification (NCBI taxonomy): domain Eukaryota; kingdom Metazoa; phylum Chordata; class Aves; order Passeriformes; family Sylviidae; genus Acrocephalus; species Acrocephalus arundinaceus. The sequence continues at coordinate 49,101,549 of JAJEOU010000373.1, forward strand.
CCTTCCAATGCACTTATATTGCCTCAGATCAGACTCTTTTATCATTGTAGCAGGAAAAATTACTAAAATTAGACTTTTTGAATTTCATCTAGGATCCAGGGAATCCTAATTTTGTGAAGAGGCTGAAAGGGTTGATGAAAAGTTCTGATTTTTCTTTTGAATTCCTACTATTTACTGAACTTAGCAGGAACAGCAGAAATTCAGGCTCCTGAAAATCACTCTTTGCTGCTTTTCTTCAAAGGCAAAGGGGAAATATGCACAAACAGCATTTCTCGGAATAATTAAAGCTCAGCTTTGATCTCCTCCTTGCACCTCATCCCACAAATGCAGCAGGCAGTGCCCACTTCATGGTAAAATCCTTGCAGTCGCTGTTTGGATACAACCTTGAGTCATTAAAATAATTTCAAAGCTGTCTTATAAATATCAACTCATTTATGAGCTGGAGTTTTGGGGAAATGAGGGGAAAGGGAGTGAAAAATTCTCCTTTAACTGAAATTATATTAATTTAGAGTTCGGTCTCTAGAAATAAGTTGCATTCATTTTGCATTCTTTTCATGGACGATTTCATTGCCATGCGGAATTTGTGTGTATTGTATAGGAAATAAAAAAGTATCTTCTTTTTTTGACTATGATCTCTCTCTTTAAACTATATTTGTATTTGTATGAGGCCAAATCTCAGCCTCATCAAGCAAAACTTCATCCAACCATATTTAAACAAGTTCTTGAGCTTCAGATCTTAAATTAAGCACTTAAATGAAAATTTTTATACTTAAATAGAGATTATTGAGAAAAAAAATGAAATTTTGAGTCATTTTTTTACTGAACACAATGAATTGCAGATATTCAGTTACCACCTACTCATGAATAGAGATGGAGAAGCAGAACTGTAACTGGGGGGTTATTTTGTGCTGATATTGTTGATTTCTCAGTTTTTAAAGATCTAGTGTGAGTTTATGATTGCATGAATGATTTTATATTTAAGAATTTCTTGTCCAAACATTTTTTAAAGAGATTCCATCAAGGTCAGAGCCAGTTCCTGCTCTCAAAGTGCAACGATCCCCAGGAGTTTGGGGGCATCAAGGAAGAGCTGGAAGGTGCAGTGACACTTTTCTTCCTGTTACCTTTCCATTCTGCTTTCCATGAGCAGTAACTCTCCCAAAATGTGATCAGTTTGTGTTGGTTTACAGGATTGTGGGTCATGAAACCCACATTGGTTAAATCAAACCTTCTTGTGGGACCAGCACTAAGTTGTAGTCTATGTCCCACTAAGTAATTTCAGAGGAGAGTTCAAGCTCACTGAAATCTCCCCTCTTCTGAATTTCCATATTTCCATAAAAATATATATTTTTAGACTCAGAAATACCTTTTTTTTGAGATTAAGGTTTTTTTAGGAATTTTTCCGAGCCTTTCCTACTCTTTTTATCGATACATAAATCAACAACTCATATGTCCACAAAGGAAAATCCAAATTTTGATACTGGACCCATTTAAAGACTTTTTTCCCCCTTTTCATTGTGAGACCTACATGGTAAAGGGTAAAATATCCTTATTTCCTGACCTGATCTGGTAGTCAGCTGAAAATGAGAGACAGATCTCGGGACAGCATTACCATCAAGTGGGGAGTCACTCACAACCCACTGGGACCATGAATACAGAATATCCTGATTTGGATCCCACAAGGATCATTGAGACCAACCCTGGCCCTGGACAGACAGCCCAAAAATCCCACCCTGTGCCCAAGAGCATTGTCCAAACACCTCTTGAGTTCTGCCATTTCACAAAAAGACTCCTTGACTGACACTATTTTACAAATAAGGACTTTTTCTAGAATGGAATTTAACCTACTTTTTATTATAGCCAGATTATTTTACATTTAATATTTGTCCAAGTACACTTTGAAGCACAACAAATTTATCTCCTTTCTCCTGTTTATTGTTACTTCCCTGAAAGCTTATGCTGCCCCTGAGAACAAAGCAGAAAGTTTTCCTGCTTTGCAGATGTGCACAGTTGCACTAAATAAACCTGCATTTCTGTTTGGCTTTAAGCCCATGAATCCCAGTGATGTTCAGGATGAGCAGCTTGTTAAAGCTTGGATTAAAATAAACAGCAGCAAAGAGGAATTTCACAAAAGTCAGGGAATTTAAAGAGCCGTACCATACAGGTTAAGGCTTCAGTGTGAGAAAAGACAAAATGAGCAGCATTTAAAGGACTATTTCTGTGAAATAATGAGTTTCTATTCCTGCATCATCTGGCTGGCAGTAGCAGATTCAGCTTTATCCAGCATCTGTACATGTTTGCCTTTGTGGGTTTTAGCACATTGGTTATAAAATAAGTTTGGCCAGTACTGAAAGTACTGAAAGAGGGGCTTGATCCCAACCCCACTGTAATATTTATGCTCATTCCTGTCAGTTTTGGGGCAATATTTTTACAACTGTGTTAAATGGCTTCAGTAATATTAAGTGAAGATTTTGTGGGGAGTGGAAAATGCTTTTTTTTTATTAAGGGATTCTTAAAAGCAAAACCAAAAGACAAACCAGGAGGAGTTTCAGGCACAACATTCACATCATCTTTTTAAGAGAATCACAAATAATCTGTAAGATTTGCAGACTGATCCAGTCTGATTAGCAAATGGAACTGACACAGGGGATGATACAGGAAATTCTGTTCTGGTGTCAACACAGCTTCAAAATGTCTGACAGTAAGAAAATTTCATCTTACAGCAATAAAATGTCACCAACTTTAGTGCTTGTGACAAACCCCTGCAATTTGGTATTTTCTAACCCAAAAAAGGATCCAGACTGTAAAACACTCGATAGCTTTCATTTAGCAAATATGCCTTCTGGGAGCAGAGCAGAGAATGAAAAAGAAATCAGTGTAATATCAGGTTTTGGACAGAGAGAGAAGAAAACAAATGCGCAGATAAAAGGAGGTTTCAGAGGGCACCTAAGCTATTTTTAGCTATTCAGTAACTGAATATTTGAGCAATCAGGAGGGTTTTAGGAAGCTTTGTTGTTACATCAGCATAGGATGAGAAGCCATTTAGCAGCTGAAAAACTTCATTTCCAATGCTGTAGCTAGGAGGAAGCCAAAACATTCCTAATGGGCCAAACTATAAGGAAAAGGTTAAAAATTGCATAATAATTTGAGGAGAAAACCGTGGCTTTGATACCTTCTAACTCAGGATCAGAGCAGCTCCAAGGGCAGAGTTATTCCTTCTCTCATTTGTCAGCCAGTTGATACGTGACAAATTAGGTAACAGATTTTTCTCTGAAGGATGATGGATCTGAAACGAAAAATGGGTTGATGAGACCTTCCCTACTCATTGTGCCCCAGGTGTCCCCTCATTCCACTGGAGTGGGGAAAGCTCTTCTCCACAGACTGATGAGAGTCAGGCTGAGGTGTGAAATGAAATGAAGTGAAAAATACAGGAGAAAATATCTCTTACTGGGGGAACCTTCAACAAGGTTTAAGATGTGAAAATAAAGCTTGAAGTCAAAGCTGGGATCATAGGTTAAGCAAGGCAAAGATTAGTAAGAAAAATATAAATGACCAGTTCATGTTTTTTAGATGAAGCAACAAGGAAGGGAAGTTTTGGATGGGAGGGAGTTCAGAAAAAATTTAAATTTCAGAAAAATAAATTTCAGAAAAAACTCAAAAATTTAAATACCAATTTTTGTAGAAAAATATGAAAGGAGGGAAAAGGAGAGGTTGAGGCATGCATGTAAAATCCATTGATAATCAATTAAACATGAAAACAAACAATGTTTTTAGATTTTTTCTTTCCTTGTTTTGATTTGATTTTTTAGGTTTATTTTTTTTTAACTTGGAATAATTTCATCACTTCTGTAATAAGCCACCGATTCACTGACATAAATGAGGCTTTATATCAAGCAATTGGCAGCTATTGGAGATTTTGTCACCTCTGAAAACACCTAACCTCTCATTCTGTGGCATCTATTTTCAGGATTTCAGCTCAGAAATTCCATGTTTACATCTTGCAGGACAATCCTATCATATATGCCTACAGGGGAATAAGAGGGAAATGAAGCCAAAAAACGAGCTCTCATTTTTGAAACAATTTGTTCTTCTTCTATTTAATATCCTCTGCAGGTATGAAACCCTGAGATGTAGCAGCATTTCCCCAGAACAGACAAAAGCAATTCTGGAGCTGTGGGTGTGCAGCCACTCCAGCCCACAGAAAGCTGGAGCTCCACACGAAGCTTTTTTGTGCTCTGGGATCCACATGGGTGCACAAAGGAACAGATTAGAGGCTTTATCAGCTGGAAACTGATTAACCTGCTGTTGGTTTTGCAGCTGAACCAATCTCTCTTGCTGGCTGCAGAGCACAAGTGGGAAAGGGAAGGTGATGAGATGGGCATGGAAAACTTTCTCCTATGGGCCCCTGGCACAGCTCAAAATAATGTCCAAATTTCATTTCAATGTGGGATTTAAGCTGATTACTCCTGAATTTCTCTAATTGCGAGGGAGCTGTAATATGTGCAGAGATGGAAGGCACAGGAATGTTTATTTATGAGTCAGATTTCTCTTGACTTCTACAAGAGCCCTCAAGTGCTCACCTGCTTCTTCCTGGGCTGGTGAGAAACACTTCAACAAAGAATAAAGTCCTTGTTTTGCACCAGGTTCTTATTCAAAAGGGTTTGCTTTTATTTTATGCCCTTATTAATATTTGCTTTCCTCTTCAGATTTTTTGTTCCTCCTCTCTTTTCTAAACTGCAAATGTAATTGGAAAAAAAGTCCAAATTAACAAAAAATAAAGTGAGAACACTTCGAATCAATTCAGGTTAGCAAAGCCCCCTAAGATCACTGAGTCCAACCATTAACCCAGCACTGCCAGGTCCCCCACTAAACCAGGTCCCTGAGCATCAGGTCTTTGTTCTGTTTTCCAAAACATCCCTTGAGTAAAGGGATGCTGTAATGAAGAATGAACCAATCAGGATGTCCAGACTGGGAAAAAAAATAGATCTTCATTGAATTTATATAAATCAGGTCAAATTCTGGGACAAAGAATAATTCTAGAAATCAGATTGCATTTTTTTCCCCGTCTTTTTCACTCTGAATAATTGTGGGGTTTTTGTTTGTTTTGTTTTGGTTTTGGTTTTTTTTGGTGTGTGGGGCTTTTTTGTTTGTTTGTTTTGTTTGTTTGTGGGTTTTTTTGGTTTTGTTTTGGGTTTTTTGGTTTGGGTTTTTTTTTGGTCACTATTAAGTCCCAGGCAAACTGGAACCAAGAGAAGCACTCAAGTAGTGTGGGCTTTTTTCCTCCAACTTCTCCAGCAGGGAGCACATAAAAGTTCTTCTGTAGATGTTGAGGACACGAGTGATAGAGATTCAGGTGTGCTGAATTTCAAAAACAGTGTATGAGGGGCTGCACCTTTGAATCAGTTAACAGCAAGGATTTGTTGCTTCAAGGTGATTTCAAGTGGAGTAGATGCAGGAAAAGGCTGTTGTGTGGATTTCATGGTGTGTTTTAGTGCATACAAAGGCAAAAAAATCCCAAACACCGTGGAGATAAAGCTTTTTAAAATTAGAAAAAGGAAAACCTCTGTCTGCAGCAAGCCAAAATTTTATTTTATTTTTTCCTGCCAGGCAAAGAAGACCACAAGAAGCTGGACAGCTACTGAGGTAATTCCTGGCAGATTTGCATAACCTGCACATCAAATCCTCCATTCACCAGCTGGATTAACTCACTGCAATGCTGCAAACCCTTGGTGACCCAGGCTCTGAACCCAGGCCTTGCTTTGTCAATAAACTGCTGCAGCACTATTGACCAGAGCTTAAATGAATGTTTGCATGATCCAGCTTCAAAAGCTCGCAGAGCAAAAGGCATTAAATGCTCACAAGCCAGGGGGAGTTCAGAGAAGGCCAAGAGATAAACTCATTATCCAGGGATGGGCTGGTCTCTTGGGATATGGGTATCCACACCCCTCACAACAAAGTGGTTTTTCTTTACTTAGCCACAATTCGCTGTCTAATTCTGAATTCCTTTAATATTAAACTGTTTCCTCACATTCATGCCTCTGTTGTTTAGAAAAGCAGGTTGTTTTACCTTGTCAGTCGCTCCTCCTTATTCCTCATTTGTTCTTTTTTTTTTCCCCTTTAATCTATTCCTTCCTATATTTTCTGCATTTTGTCAGCATTATTCAGATGCCTCATGGGTAAGGATAAATACAATTATGTCTTTAATATTTGGTAGGATCAAAATTCATATTGCCCGTTCCAGAGAAAATTGTTTTGTCAATCCCATTTTTATACTTGGAAATATATTCATGATGCCAGGCTTGGAGAACATTCAAATGGAGGTGTAGGCACAGAAATAATCCGGAGTTTTAAGGATGTTGGTGACAAGGACATAAATGAATCAGCTCTAACACTAAATTCTTTATAATCAGACCTAGAAAAATGGTAAGGGAAAGATCTCAAAGCACTAAATCCCAAACAAACACAAAATAGGAATCAGTTGGTATCCTGAGGAGTTTCTGTGGTGCTTTTAATGGATTTCCTGTACTGACTGTCAGGTTTAATCCCCTGCAGTGCTGCTGCTCCCTTGTCTTTCCCAGGACCTCAAGAAAGGTGCTGAATTCACAGTCCTGTCCCTGGAAATTTATGTTCTCTGGGCTCTATTTAGTTTAATTGATTAAATCTTCTTTGAATAAACACCTACTGCACTGAGAGGCACGGAGAAGTTTATTAATCTGCAGTCTGAAATTTCTGTCTCCTAACCATCCAGGAAATTCCTACCCTGAATTACCAGTTTCTTCTCTGCTTAAAAAAACCCCATCACACTGAATTTAGTATTTCAAATTACATTGCAGAGTCAGTTTTTACTGGTTTTGTTTTGGTTTGTTTTTTACACATTGCTCTTAATTTCCCAGCCATGAACAGAGCAGGTGTGAGGCCAGGTGTGCTGTACTAAGAAAAAAATTCAAAATTTTTAATGAACCTTCAGGAGATGGAAATATTTACTGGAAATACTGCAATTATCAAGGTTTCTTGGAAGTTAGGCTACAGCTGCTGACTGGAAACTCATCTGTGCCTGAAGACACTGACAAATTCCCTTTTCTCCATGGGATCCTGGGCTGGCTGAACTCACAAGTGTCAGAGCTGTCAACTCTAAAGATGATTGTAGTGCATCAAAAAGTACAGGCACACATTAATGTGTTCTTAATGGAGCTGTAATCCCTTAGTTCAGCATTATTTTCTACCTCTGCCAATTTAATTCCTCTGCCAATCAGTATTGGGGTACTGTGCCCCAAAAATTTAATTTTAAGTAACTTTAAAATAAATGTTAATTGAACAACTAAAAATTAGCATTTTATTCAGTTTTCACAGATTTTCATCCACTCAAAAGTTATATTTGCAGAAGAAGTGATTTTTTTTTTTTAACCTCTTCAATTAGGGGCCAAATCATGCCCCTGTGAAACAAATATTGAAAAAAGTCTACATGAGAGACTGAATTTTTCCTCATATTCAGCCTTATAAATTTTCTTACAGGAACCAAGATGAAATACTTGCAAACTTATAAAAGTCTCAGCAACTTTTGCACTTTTTTCGAGTGGGAATTTCAGAGGGTGGCAGGAAGAAGCAAAACTCTGACTTCTCCATTTTCACCTTTCTGCCTGTGGACTTCCATCCCCAGGGCTGAGGTTTAGTGGGGAAAGGGGACAAAACACAACCAGTGCTTTGTACAATCTGAGCTGACAGCTGGCCTGGCTCTGGGTTTTATGGAGACAAAACATGGACTTGTTTGTTTTCCATGCACTTCACCTTCTTCTCAGTGGAAGTTGCATGGATTTAATTCCTCACAATATTTCTTCATATCCACTGTTGATACATTGCAGAATTACAGAAAGTTTAGGTCGAGATGACCTTAAGGATCATCCAGTCCCAAGCCCTGCCATGGACAGGGAAAAATTCCACCCTCCCAGGGTGCTCCAAGCCCTGTCCAACCTGTCCTTGGACACTTCCAGGGATCCAGGGGCAGCCACAGCTTCTCTGGGAACCTGTGCCAGGGTTCCACCACCCTCACTGAGAAGGATTTATTCCTAATATCCAATCTAAACCTGCTCTCTGTCAGTTTGAAGCCATTCCCTGTGTCCTGTCCCTCCATCTCTTGTCCCCAGTCCCTCTCCAGCTCTCCTGGAGCCCCTTTAGGCCCTGGCAGGGGCATTGAGCTCTCCCTGGAGCCTTCTCCTCTCCAGGTGAGCATTCCCAGCTCTCCAGCCTGGTTCCAGAGCAGACGGGCTCCTTGCATCATCTTTTTCTTCCTCCTCTGGGCTCATCCCAACAGCTCCACATTGTTCTTGTGCCAGAGCAGATCTCAGCACTGCAGGTGAGGTCTCACCTGAGCAGAGCATTTGACTGGGGAATAGATTCAGCCTGGTACCTCTGGTGAATCACCAAAAATGACCTAGCATTATTATAATCTAGCAGAAAGCAAAAATATCTATCTAGTAGAAAGATAAAGTAGAAAGATACGGAGAAATAACCAACCTGGAAGAATGGGGGGGGTTTTGACCCAATATTGCCTGAAGTTCTTAAGTTTTGGGCAGAAATCTTTCTCCTTATTCATGTAGCTCAGAAGAGCTCACTGGGAGTATATCTGGACAGACAACCTTATCCAGCTGTTTATTTCTGGAGTAGCAGATTGAAGACCCAAATTTTACAAATTTATATCAACCTGTCTGCTGTTGTGCAGGAAATGTCTTCCCTCACAGAGGATTTTTACTGAATAAGGTCTCAGCTCCATCTGGAAATGATGTCTTGCAGCTTGCAGTGCATGTTCTAAGATTGCACCTCATCACTTCAAATCTCAGGATTCATTTCCGAAATGATTTCACCTGATTGGAGTTATGTAATGTCTCCCCATTGTGTTTATAGTTTATGGCGTCTGATATATTTCCTGAGATCTTTAGGATGCTCAGAGAGTGAGTAGGCAGCTCTCTGCAAGTGTATTTTAAGTCCTGCATTATCCCATTCTGATCACATTCAAAGCTGCTTCCATAGCAACACCTAAAAATATTAATTTCTAAAAATAAGCAAGTCCTTTAGTCTCTTACCACATGCAATTCTCCTTTTGTGACAAACAAAATAATCACCTCTGTTATGTGAACTAAACTTTGGAAATGTTGTCATCAGTTTTTATGAGATTTAAGTGACTTCCCAGTAGTTCCACCAACAAAACTGTCCTTGAGCAGTGACAAGGATCATTTAATTCTGCCCAAATACCCCCCGCTCTGGAAACATGAGAAACCCTGTAAGTAATTAAGATGGGTTGTTTTGCATTAAGAGATGAATGCTCTTCCTCCTGGAGTCAGGGATGGATCTCCACACCCAAACCCAGATGGACTGGAAAGGGGAGGTGGGGCATAAAATCCATGCAAATAACAGTCCCATTGTTTGCACTGGAAGGTATTAATTGGATCTCAATTGGATTAAGATTTTAAACTGTTATAGAAAAACCACAGAGAATTAGGAAACCTGTGGGCTGGAAACAGAGAGAAACATTGTCCGTGCAAGTATCAGTTATGGGATCTCAGCTCAGGGATTTCACTCAGTATTCTCCATTCTAATTATTAACTTCACTGGTCTCTCCTCAGCCTGTCTGTTTGGAGTTGGGATGCAATAGGTTTTTCTGAAACAGATCCCTGGAACAATCACAGAATCATGGAATATCCTGGCTGGGAGGGACCCACGAGGATCATCGTGTCCAGCTCCTGGCCCTGCACAGGACACCCCAAGAATCCCACCCTGGGCCCCGGAGAAGACCTCTGTGCTTTAAGTTTTGTTCTCACTTCCAGTTTTGAACTCCCTTGGAGTGGGAGGTTGGAGTTGAAACAATCATGGGATAAATGTTCTCCTATTTTGCTATCCTAAATCCAGAGATTTCCGATTCCCCATTTGCTCAAGAAACACTACAGCTGGTGTTACACTTCTGATCTGCAGGTGTGTTTTTATCTTCTCACAAAGGATTTTGGTTTAGTGGTCTGGATTTGAGAGGGTGGTGCTGATCAGGTGAGCTCCTAGGCTCCCTAATTCTCTTAGTAGAGAATTTCCTAAAGAAAACTAAATGCATAAATGACAACCAAATCTTTTACAGCTGCCTTCTCTCCTGGCTGTTAGGACAATTCATTTCTGTAAAAGGTCAGTGTGTTTGAATGAATATAAAAACATAATAAAAGGTCAAGAAACACTTCCTGAAAGCAAGGACTGTAACACTGCTGAAGAGACTTTAACAGGAAATCCCTGAGTTTCACAGATTCAAGGAGCTAAAACCTGCTAACCTTGGAAAATAGCATGAAAGAATTGTGGTGTTACACAATACACATCTTTTCTGTAGAGATCTGTTCTTCATGCTGTGGCAGAGAATCACAGAAACTCAGAATCACAGAATTTCTAGGTTGGAAGACACCTTCAAGGTCATCGAGTCCAACCAGCCCCAACACCTCAACTAGACCATGGCACTGAGTGCCACATCCAGGCTTTTTTTAAACACAGCCAGAGATGGTGACTCCATCACCTCCCCAGGCAAGCCATTCCAGAACTTTCTCACTCTTTCAATGAAAAACTTTTCCCTAATATTCAGCCTATATTTCCCTTGCACAGTCTAAGACTGTGTCCTCTCCTTCTGTCAGTTGCTGCCTGGAGAAAGAGCCCAACCCCAGCTGAGCACAGGCACCTTTCAGGGAGTTGTAGGGAGTGATGAGGTCACCCCTGAGTCTCCTTTTCTCCAGGCTGAACAACCCCTCAGCCGTTCCTCACAGGGTTTGTGTTCCCAGCCCCTCACCAGCCTTGCTGCCTCCTCTGGACACGCTCGAGCGTCTCAATGTCCACCCTAAACTGAGGGGCCAGAGCTGGACACAGCACTCAAGGTGTGGCCTCACCAGTGCCCAGCCCAGGGGCAGAGTGACCTCCCTGCTCCTGCTGGCCACACCATTCCTGATCCAGGCCAGGAGCCATTGGCCTTCTTGGCCACCAGGGCACACTGCTGGCTCATGTCCAGTCACTGACACCAGTACCCCAGGTCCTTTTCTGCCTGGGCACTGTCCAGCCACACTGTCCCCAGCCTATAATGTTGCAGGGGGTTATTGTGGCCAAAGTGCAGGACTCGGCACTTGGACTTATTAAACTGCAACTTGTTAGACTCTGGCCACCCATCCAACTGTTCCAGCTCTCTCTGCAATAGGAATAGCTTTAGGAATGTTTTTTCTGAATGTGAGACGCTCATCCACAATGGCCCTCAGCGAGCAGGATGTGAGAGGACTCTGGAATAAAGTGGATTTGGGACAGGAACATTGTGTTGGATTACTCTCTTCAAGGAAAAAATGAAATTTTCAAGGCAACTCAGCCTTGAAGCACTACTGATCCTTTTCCTACCAGAGAGGTACAGGATTTCAAGTTGTCATTGAAACTGAGGAGCAGTGCAGGATGTTTGGTGTCCCATGGTAGCTCTGGTGGAATGCAGCACCCTCAAACTGCCTGGAATTCACCCCAGATCAATCACTTTAATCTTACTAAATTCAAGAATCCTCTCTGCCTTTTCACATTTACTTTGTTACTCAGTGTCTCAAGTTCCTCATGTCCAGAGCAATACCCTGACCTGGCTCCTGTCTCCCCAAGCCCCCTCACTCCTTTGATGATGTCACTGACCCTCAAGCACCACATATTGACTTTTTTGAGCACAAAGGCAAGAAAAGACAATGCTGATTGAGCATCTAGATATAGAGCTTGTCTCAAGTCTTCACCACTGGCATGAAAGAAATGACACTGGGGCTACTTGCAACTCCTGTTGGATTTTAATGTCTTTGACATTCTGATATTTTGTCGAATATGTACAAAATTTGCCATTATTAGGTGAAAATTATTAAAAATACACACAGACAAACAATGTGGTTGCATAACCTGTGTTTCTTTGCAAAACTGAGCCATCCCCTGCCCACACAGAAACAGGCACACACAGATCTCTCTTTCAGTGAGATTTCTCCATCACACAGTTGTCTAATAATAAGTAGGTTAATGGTAAGTTGTGATTCCTTTTTCAAGCTGGTTTTAAAAATGTTCATCTTCCTCTCCTGGCCTAAATATCCCATTAATTCTTCAACTCATTTGTCCCAGTGCCAATGCCAACGTTCTTTTATTTCATCCATCTGCTACATCTTGAAAGATCTTTATGGTAAGGACAGTTACGATTTACATCTCTATACAGCATCTGTCAGAGAAGCTCCCCAAAATGGAAAATTATTTAGACTGAAACCTCAGTACTACAAGATATTTCTAAGTAATTTCTATTTCTAAGAGTACAGGCTTTAAGCATACATCAAAATCCTGAATTTGGAGAATTTGTCAGTTATGGTTGTTGAAACAATTTGCATAGAGGAGATGTGACGGTTATTTTCTTTTTATATTTTTTGTATCTATTTTTCCCCCGAACTCAGCTAAACTTGGTACCTCTGAGTGTAAGACAGTTTTATTTGAAATCATGGAGCACAATCCTGCTGTGTTTGACAGGTATTGTCTTGTTCTATCCCTGACATTGATCCTGAGCCAGGCAGGAAGCAGGGAGTAAACATTTCCACCATGCCTGGAGACACAATGTTCAAAAAGCTCTCTTTGGCTTGTTGGTTTGTGGAACAGCCAGTCTCAGGGCAGTGCTGTTGTCAGTTATTGATATTACCTTTTAATACACTTCACTAATGAGTGGAACTGAACCTTAATCACTGATAGACAAACAAGCAAACAAAGGGGGGGAAAAAAAGAGAGAGGAAAACAACCGATGGGAATGTGAATCTTCTTAATTGGGCTCACCATTCATCTCATGGGGTAGCTAAGACTCAAAGGTCTGTAGCAGTATGTGAAAGGTGAGCTGATGAATACAACGGGAGGCAAATATAGACACACATATACACAGAAATTTCATGCAGACATTCAATTGTGGGTTTGCAGGTGAACCATTAGCGCAGCTGCGTGGGAAGAGAGGAGGATTAGCAGTCTATAAGGCTGAGAATTCAGACATACACGCCCATTTTCACTTTTGTAAAGTATTTCCGATGTGCTGGTGCACTCCTGGAATGTGAAGATCAGCTGTGGGTGGCTGCATTTCATCCCAGCCTGAAGAGGTGCTCATGTCTAAGATGGATGACTGTCATATGTTGAGAGCAGAGCAGTGGTAAATGGGGCTTGCCAAATGTTTTCAGCTGAAAACCACTCTGAATAAGGACTTTTCTCTGGAAAATGTTGTGGGTTTTTTTTTTTTTTTTTGCCCAACTAACCAAATGGTGGACAATCAGGGTAATTTATCTAAATGTTCTTGATTGGTTCCAAGTGTTACATTTACCTTCATTCACATCTCCCTCTTCTCTCTAAAAGCTCTTCTGTGACAAAGTGCATACATTGAGGTATAAATCACAAGAAGTCATGAGTCAGAAAGCAAACTTTGGCAAACGAAGATTTATGAATGTCTGAACTGCAGGTTCAGGAAAAGCTCCTTTTTTTTTTTTTTTAAATCACACAACCTCAAAAAACCTGTCAGTGCATATTTGTGCAGTGGATGGGTAGTTCAACACATTGGGCAAAAGTTTACACCTATTTTCTTCAAGACTGAGTCTTAGTCTATGCAGGGAAACTCAGAGAAATGAAACCCAGAGAGTCAAGTCCAGGCAAGTTTTTAATGAATAACTGAAACACAGCCACAGATTTGAGCATTTTGAAGTGAAATTCTGGCTGGCTCTTTACAGAAGGGATGGTTGTTTGTAGGGTGGCTGATAACCCAAAAATGATCAGAGGATCTGTTCCAATCTTTTCCATGATCTTCCACTATAACCTTAAGAATGAGAACTGAGGAATGGTGTTTGGAAATCTTGGCTCCAAAAAACCCTTTGATGCTCCTAGGTGGGGGTCACAACCAACACACTACTGGCTTTTCTCAAATGGATCATTTCCTTTTGGCTTGAAATGAAAAACTTTTGAAAATTCTTGCATTTAGCCAGATGCAGATTGGAATTTTTTTCGTCATCCTGAAATGTTTTCCGGGATGTTGACTGTCATTATTTTCCCTTGTGTAGTCAAGACTTTCTGGTGATAGATGCACCTAGAGGAGAAAAGGTGACCAGCTGGACAAACAGCACTGATTCAGAGAGAGCTGGTCCAGCTTTACATGGGAAAGATTGTATATAGAATTTTCCTGTGAGTTTTCAAGCAATTTAATTTTGTCTCCATAAACATGAACATTTTAATTAGCTGGTAAGTAATTCACCATAACCACGTTGTTCTTAGAGTAGTTGTCCTCCAAATTTCTTTGCTGAAAGAGCTGCACCAAGGGAAGTATAGGTTAGATATTAGGAAAAAGTTTTTCAGAGAAAGAGGGATAAAATACTGGAATGGCCTGCCTGGGGAGGTGGTGGAGTCACCATCTCTGGATGAGTTTAAAAAAGCCTGGATGTGGCACTTGGTGCCATGATCTAGTCAAGATGTTGGGGCTGGGTTAGACTCAATGATCTTGAAGGTCTCTTCCAACCTAGAAATTCTGTGATTCTGTGATTCAGTGAGTGGTCTGGCATTGACTGGCACAGGCTGCCCAGGGGAGTGCTGGAATCACCATCCCTGGAAGGGTTAAAAACCATTAGGATGTGGTACTTAGGGCCATGGTTTTATGAGGGATCTGGCAGCATTGGGTAATGAGTGGACTCCGTGGCCTTAGAGGGCTTTTCCACCTAAACCAGTCTGATTCTAAATTAAGGATTAGTCCTCCAAGAGGGATATTTCCAAGATCATCAAGTGGCCATCTTGTCAGTCCTTTAGGTGGACTTCAAATCATCAGGATTTTTTGGTACTTTTTTTCCAAAATCAGTGTATTTTTTTTTTAACTCTACCCAGAGACGGATTGAAGAAAGCACCTGAAGGTACAGCTACAAATCATTTCTCATTTCTCTCTCATGTGGTTAGCCCTAATCACATGAAAAGGTTTGATGGAAACGTTATTAATGGGCCATTGTTCAAATATGACAATGTGCAAGTGTTTGTGAATAGGCTTTTCTTGTCATGCTTAATGTGTCACTAAAATAATTCTTCAAAATCTTTCAGCAATTTTGCAGCACATGATTGCCCAAATTATCCATGTCTGACACTTAAAACACTCTGTTGCAGTGCAATACCATAATTTCTTTATTGCAGTACATTGTGAAATATCATTTATAATTAGAAGTGTTTCAGTGTGTTTGTTTGGTTGAGGTTTTTTGTGGTTTGTTTTGTAGGTTTTTTTTTCTTTTTTTTTTTTTTCATTCTAGTTCCTTCCTGCAAATAAGCTTTTGAAGAAAACAAAAAAGACAGCTACAGATTCAGGAAATCAACAGCAATTGTATTTGTTGTCATAGTAGAACTAATATAATTTTTGACATTTCAATGCATTTTTGTTTGTCAGGAAATTTTCATCCTTTTGGATAGAGATGGGTTGATGGAGAGAATATTTTTTACTCAAAATAAGAGAAATGGATTAGTTTGTTTTGATTCAGAAGGGCCACAGGACAGGGTAACTCTCAAAAAAAGATGAAGTTAAGATGAAGTTAAATGTTCATTTCTAGAAATAATCACTTGCACTGTGCAGCAAAAATCCTGTCTATGCTTGTAAATCTGTGGCAATTTTCTGAAATTGAGTGCCCTCTGTCCATAAACAATGTTGCTACCGAGAGCAGGTTTTCCTGTCTGTTGTTGGAATCAATTTCAGATAATTTTATCAAGACATGGAGTGTGTCAGAATGAAACATAGCAGCTGTGAGAACAACCTTGGAGTTTAAAATGAGTTGTGCATTTTTCTGCTCCTAGCTCCTAAACCACGTAATTCTGATTCCTTTGTAATTCTATGGATTCACCTGCTGGCCTTCTGTGCCTCCAGATTAATCTTTATTAAATATAAAAGAATCACAGGATACTCGAGGTTGGAAGGGATCTCTGGAGGTCTCTAATCCAATGACACAAATCAAAGGGGAATCAAGGGTCAGGTTGCCCAGGGCTGTTTCTAACAGGGTTTTGCATATTCCTGAGCACAGAAACTGCACAATCTCCTGGGCAACCTGCTCCAGTATTGGATCACCCTCACGGCAAGGTAGAAAGGTATTTTATGCTTGAGCTGAATTTTCTGGGATTCAATTTGTGCCCATTGCCTCACATCCTGAAAAATCCTGCTTGATGTAGTTGTGGTGCTCCTACGGTTTGGAAGAAAGAATCTCAGGGGAGACTTCATTGCTCTGCACAACCACCTGCAAGGAGGCTTAACCAGGTGGGCGTCAGTGTCTTCTGCTAAGCAAAAGGATGAGAGGAAATCTCCTCAAGTTCTATCTGTTCACCTGAAAATGTGTTCAGGCAAAGGAATAGGAATAGGAATAGGAATAGGAATAGGAATAGGAATAGGAATAGGAATAGGAATAGGAATAGGAATAGGAATAGGAATAGGAATAGGAATAGGAATAGGAATAGGAATAGGAATAGGAATAGGAATAGGAATAGGAATAGGAATAGGAATAGGCTGCCAAGGAAGTGATGAAGTCACCATCCCTGAGAGTGTTCAAAGAACCTGTGGATGTGTCTCTTGGGGACAGGGGTTAGTGATGATCACAGTGGTTCTGGGTGAACTGTTGGACTCAAACTTGGAGGTCTTTTCCAGCCTTAAATATTCTGTGATTCTGTAGAAGCTGTTCTTTACAATCCCATTTCACAAACGTTGTTCATGGCCATGTCATAATTATGTCGTAAGTCATAATTAGATAGTTCAGTGATGTCTTACATGGCATCCCTGGCCTGGCCACTGGGAAAAAGTGTTATAAATAAGTAATTTTCTTAAGAATGATTTTAAAGTATCAACAGGGATTATATCCCTGACAAGCCAGACAAGGAAATACAGTTCTACAGTAGCTAAGGAGCATTAACAGTTCTGTTGATTCCCTTAGTGGGGCTTATAAGAAAGATGGGAAAAGGGATTTTAGCAGGTTCTGTTTAATGGGACAAGGGGTAATGGCTTTAAAATGAAAGGGAGAGGTCAAACTAGATCCATGGAGGAAGTTTTCTACTGTGAGGGTGGGAAAACCCTGGCACAGAGAGGCTGTGGATGCCCCATCCCTGGAAACACTCAAGGAAGGGTTGGGTGTGACTCTG
The DNA here is from genome assembly GCA_021534815.1 of Acrocephalus arundinaceus. Classification (NCBI taxonomy): domain Eukaryota; kingdom Metazoa; phylum Chordata; class Aves; order Passeriformes; family Sylviidae; genus Acrocephalus; species Acrocephalus arundinaceus. The sequence continues at coordinate 49,118,706 of JAJEOU010000373.1, forward strand.
AGCCACCCCAAAAGGGCTTGGACTAGATCACCTTTAAAGGTCCCTTCCATCCAAGATGTTTTGTGATTTTTTGATTCTGTTACTTAAATTTCCCCCAAATGCCCCATTCAAAGCCAAATGCAACATCCCTGATGCTGCCACCCACAGTCCGCTCACAGTCAGTAAATCTTCCCTTCAAAATAAAAATAAGGCATCCTCTTTGGAAATTCTTCAAAATCTGGGAGCAATTTATGTTCATGCACTGGAGGAAAATAATGTGTATCCCTATTTACATGGAGATGACAGCGTGCTGCTTTCTTTCCATTCTTTTGTTGCTGCTTTTTTTCTCCACAAAACAGCTGAGAAAGATCACAACAACCACAGGCTGGAGTGCTCTTTGGCCAAACCTCATTACTGGAAAAAAGATGAAATGGCAACACTGTCCCAAACTTTTCCATGTCCATCAGAAAGGAAACAATTATTTAAGAAAAGAAAGAGGAGTTGGAAGCATGAGAAAGGAGAAGAAAACAAGATAAATGACTGTGACCTTGGAGACATCACTCATGGGGATGAGGGAGAGGAAGGAGGTAAATGTCAGGGCCATCCCAGAATGGTTTGGGTTGGAAGGAGCATTACAGATCCAAAATCCTGCTATGGACAGGGACACCTTCCACTAGAACACCAAAGACAATGTCAAGGGGTTGCTGCACTCCCTGAGCACTGAAAAGTTCCTATGAGTAAATACACCCAATTTCTTTTCAAAAACACTCAAATTCCCACTGCCCAGTTTCTAATCTTCCTGGGCACATTCCTTCTTGGGATGTGATGTATCTTGGGGAAATGAATCCAAATCAGATTAAAGGATTATTTGGTTAAAATTAATGTTTCTCTGTTATTCTGGGATATAACCTCCACCACAACAGCTCCATTGCAGATTTCCCTCTCACAAAAACTCATGGATTTTTTTTTACCATTCTTTTGCTGTTTCATGTTGACTTGGAGGATGGTTGGGTGAGTGATCTTAATTCCCTTACATTTAACCTGCTATTAAGTTCATTGAAATACTTTCAGGTTCATGTTTTTCTAACTTAAATTACTGCAGTGTGTTCCTACCCTGCTGTAAAATCCAAACTGAGCCATGAGTTATTTATAAACCCTTGTTTACCTGCACACAGAAATTCTTGGAAAGAAGATTAAAATCTCCACAAAAAACATAATGGAATTGTTGCCTCACTATCACATATATTTTATATAAACTTCACTAGGCACAATTGAGCATTTCCATGTTCTCAGTTACCCTCATCATGAGTGGCATCTAATTCACCACAGGACCATTCCTGGTTATAGTTGTAGGCTTTTTCCAGAGGCCACTTTTATAGCATCTCAAAATATTGAACAAATCTGCCCACACCCACCTCCAGCTCCCACCTCCTTTCCATCTGTGAGACTCACTCCCTTTGTCCTACAGGCTCATGCAAAGGAACAGCGATGGGAAACACTGGGAACAAATATTTCTCAGCAGCCTCCACCCTTGACACCTGAGTGCTTGGTCTGCTCTTCAGCCTCCTGCAGTCTTCTGTTGCTGTGGCTGTTTGGGAGAGCCAGGCCCTCAATGTCATCTCTCCAAAAGCAGTGCTGGCTGAATGCAGACATTTCCATTACTCACTCAGCCCACACTCCCTTGTAGTCGATGCACATCAAGTCCACAGAGTCAATATTCACGGCATGATTCATTTTCTTCTGAAGCAAACCTGTTGCAAAGGCAATGTGCCGTAACAAAATAATGAGCTGCTGAGCAGGTACTTGGGATGATGGCACAGAAATGAGGCTTTGGAGGGACCTTACCTCAAACACAACTCATGGCTGGTGAATGCCCCTCAGGGTGCAAAGTGTTATGGGTTAAAGAAAAAAAAAGACATTTAAAGTGAAGGTCTTTCCAAGAAACCTGCATTCCCCACTCATTCTCTGTCCCAGAATTTCCTTCCAGGGCTGGAAGAAGGGTAGGGCAGATGTAAAACCTTTCCCTTACGGAGCAGCTGCTTTACATTTCCAGGGAATGTTAACCTGCTGGTAGGCTGCTGTCTGCCAGGATGTGTTTGTAGGTTGTTGTTATCTCATCAGCTTGCTGGAAGGAAATCAGATGGAGCACGCTGATATCTGGGGATGATCATTCAGACAGGTCCAGCTGCAATCTTTCTAATCACTGCTGTGTAATTCTCTGTTTTGCACAGGAAACAACCCAAGGACAGAAACTGCTGGATTCTAACCCTGCCTCCTACCAAGGCTCCCTCCATATTTAAGGTAATCTGGTGACCATTTGTTTATCTTCCTTGAGGAACAAAGAGTCTGTAGAAGTCTGTTGTTGGCTTACTTGAAAAAAAAACTCTGAAAAAACCCCTAACCCCAGATAAACAGCATTTACAGGAATCAGTATCCTGTTCTGGTAAAAATGCATTTACGACACAGTCTTTTAAGTCTGTGCCATTGATCAAATAGTTTACATTTATTATGAATAGAAGCCCTGATTATATTTCTCCGTGATTAAAAATGGACTGAGACCCAACATTCTGACAAATTTCAGCTGAATTCAGTGGCCTGGAACCAGCAGCTGACTTGGCAACTGAGCTGACCCAGGAGCTCTCAAATCTTCTCTTGTTTATCTGTTCATTTTCTGTCTATGACAAAAAAAGTTTGGTGATGCTTGTAGGGAAAGGTCTTGGGGTGTTTTTTGGGATACCAACTCATATGAGAAACAGACAGGCTTTCAATGTGATCTCTCCTGAAACCTTTTGGAGGTGTGAGCACTCAGAATTTCTGACAAGACAGTTTTACCTCAATTACAACTCATAGAAGAACTTTCCTACCTACTTCAGGTTAAAAAACCAAATTAAACAGTTGCTCATGGAGAATGAGGCCATCTTGGTCCATATCAAACTCCCTTTCCATGATTTAGGGTTATCAAAAAACATCCCTGCTTCAATTTAACTCATCTTGTGTTTCTTCCCTTCTCTTTCAGACAAGAGAGGAGAAGATTCAGATGAGAGCAGCCCTAGGCCACGATGTTTGTACAGAGGTGACAAGTTTGGGCAGTGTTTACAGGAATGTTCTCCACACACACATCCACACAAGTTTTCAAAACTATGATATCAGTAATACCTGAATTTTTGCCCTGAAGATGTTTTAGCAACAGTAGAAAGTATCAGACTTCCTGATAGTATTAGACTTCTCACATCTCAGTAGGAATAAATCTGAAAAATGCCACTGAATGCCATTGAATGCAGGTGAAATCTTTGGGGAGTTTTTACACTACTTGCAAAACTCACCCACAGACTCTGTGAGCAAATTTTAGTCTCTCTTTGGATTTAAAATAGCCTCCAATTTTCTGAATAGTATCCAAAATTAGATCATATATTTTGGTAGAAGTTACTCTGGGTTTGACATCATTAGCAAAGAAACATCCATGCCAAGCAGTTCTGAGGATATGAGTAAGTGTATGTGTCAAGATGGATTTAAAAATAAAAAGTGATTATACCAAATCGATATTCCAAATCATAACTGTGCAGGGAGAGGAGAAAATAGTAAATCTATTTTTATTTCTTGTCACGCATCAATTCTGGCAATAACAATTACTACTTTTATGTATAATCAATTAAATCCATCAGATACACCAAATCCAATAATTTGGGAAAACACTAAAGCTGGATTTTGAGGCTACACAGAACCACTGTGACTAACTGAACAGTACAGGAATACTGGTTCTGGTGTTTATTGATTTATTCCAATTTGGAATCTATTTATTAAAAATCCAGAGTTGGCTTCCGTTGCCAAACAGATTTTTGCTTTCTATACATTTTTATATATTTATAGCTTTGTAGACTGCTGATATATGGTCATGGCTTCTGGTGCTTTTCCTACCCTTTTCCTCTTTTCTCAGAACAATAAGCTAACCTTCTAACACATGGCTGAAATACTGCTTAGTCTTATTTTCAAGAAAAGAACCTCCCAAAGGACATTTTTTTTTCCAATCAGAATCTGGAGAAATAGGAAAAAGAAGTCTCTGGACCCTGATGTGGCAGAACACAGGGGAAAATTACATAACCCACTGCTCTTCTAATTGGACAATATTTGGTAAATATTCTAATTTAATAAACTTATAAAACCTGTGTTAAAGTCCGTGGAAGTCTGTTGTTGGCAGAACAATTAAATATTCTTATTTAATAAACTTGTAAAACCTGTAGGAATCTGATGCTGGGTGTGCCCATAACCATGGAGGCACCTGGAAGCTTCCATTAAAGACCTGCCTTTTATCTCACTGTTTTAACACTGTTACAAATTCTGGGGTTTGATTTCAGGCAAGAATAGAGAATTTCTCTGTCTCACTCCTCCTGTGGTTATTTAGCTCTTACAACTATTTCATCTGTTAAAGGAATAAAATCTGTTGTAGGGATAATAATAAATGATCAGCTGGAGTTTTTATGGTCATTCTCAATTGTTATGTATGTATCAGGAAAAAAAATTCACCTGTCAGTGTCCTGGGACTGGGGTTTGCTTGTTTAAGCTGGACTCTAAAATGATCCTGGTAGAGAAATAAAATGTACAGTGACCTCCCAAATACCAAGGGTATGCTCATGATGAGATAAGGGGGTCAGAAGTGTCGTGGCTTGATACCACACCAAAGCTCTCAATAGCAAACCTGATCCTCTGGCAGCGTGGGTAATGCAGTTAGAGGGAGAACCATCCAGCAGTGCAGCAAACAAAGCTGTGAGTTGTGTTTCAGCCTGTTCCCCACCCTGCTTTGGTCACTTGCTGCCAGCAAAGCCAAGGATTTATGCAAACAGGGAAGCACTGTGCATACAGGTGCAGTGGCAGCTCCAGAGGCAGTGAGGGCTCAGCAAGAGCTGGAACTGCTGCTGTTCTGTGTGCTAAACCTCTCTCCAAACCATCTCTGTTAAATATTATTTTTAAGTTCCACGTCTCATCAAAGAGGGATGCATTTAATGGCAGCTCACATCCTTTTTTGCAAACATTTATCACCTCTTCCCCTTCCAGACCCTTTCCCCTCCTCTTCATCTGTAAAAACAACTATGCTAGGGATCAATTATCCTAAAGCATTAAATCATCAGCAGTGCTCCCAGCTGTAAAAACATCTGCATTATAGGCTCTGCTTCTTCCTAAGAGACAGAGATGTAATTGATTCCCTCATTCTGCCTTGTTGAGGAGCTTCTGGTTTGTGTTATGCTGGGGGAGTGGGAGGGGGAGGTGGGAGGGAGGCATCTTGCCTTGCTCTAAACTGATTTTTGTTCATGAAACACATGCCTGGACTGAGAAACAGAGCCCAGACCACACTGCAGAGAGCAGCTTCACCTCTGTTACCTCCCACAGCCCTTGTCTGCTCTTTTAATATTGCAGGGGTAAATAATTTCCCGTGCAGCAAACCAGGCATTCCTGTGCTCCCAGCAAAGGAAGGATTTGTGTGGCAGGGAAGCTGCTGCGGAGTTGCCATAGGAAAATTGCTCTGTAAAAACCTTTCCTTCTCCCTCTCTGCTTGTAGTTGCCTTAGTGACAAAACTAATGGCCACCGGTGCCCCTGCTCCAGTGCAGAGGAAGAAAACAAAGCCATTTGTGTTGTCATTCCAGTAATCTGCTGCAGGGCTGTCTTCAGGATTAAATGTGTTGATTAAAATAATTGTGAGCCTCAGTCTCCCCACACTTGTGGGTTTATCCACAGTCACAGCTGACTTGAGGTACAAACGTTCCAGCTTGGCCTTCTTGAGGGAATTCAGTGCTTTCAGAGGTATCTAAAAATCACAGAAAGGTTTGGGTGGGAAAGGACCTGAAAATGATCTCGTTCCAACCCCTGCCATGGGCAGGGGCACCTTCCACAAGACCAGCAAGGACAGTGTCAAATCTGCACTCCCTGAGCACCGTGAGTATAATTACTATGAGTAAATATATCCACTTTCTCTTCAAAACACTCTAATTCCATCTCTCCATTTTCTAATCCTGCTGGGCAGATTCCTTTCAGGAACATTGTGTGTCTTGGGGAAATAAACCCAATTCAGATGAAAGCATTATTTGGTTAAAATCAGCACTCGCTTGACATTCTGACAACATTTCAACACAGATGTAAATCACAGCCTTGCAGTGGCTACTGTGAGGAAAATTAACTCCATCCCAGTCACAACCTGCACAAGGCATGGGAGTAACACAGTGAAAAGGCAGATTGAGGTTCAGAGTTCTCCTCTCAGCCACACCTTGGGAACAGCTGCTCCAAGTCCCTGAGTAAATCCATTATAAGCCCACACAGGTGGAAAATTAGGAACATCTATCTTTCACAGCAAAAATAAAAAGACTGCTGGGTTTGTCGTCTATGAGTTTTACTGTCACCTTCACTTACATTAATGGGTTGTTTCTGCACATAAACTACTAGCACTATTTTTTTTCCCTCTTTTTATTTATTTATTTTTTTCTTTTCCTTTGGGATGCCTATGCTTGGAAAAAGCAAAGATGATCAGGAGGGTTTCCTTCCATGATGTGATGCTGAAACAGAAACTGGACAGAGCTGGAGAACAAAGCAGATATTTATTAAAAGGCCTTTAAGGGTACACCTTGGGCAGGACAAGAGCCTGGCCAGGGCTACACCCAAGGTGGACCCAAAATGGTCGCAAAATGGACCCAAAATGGACAAGGTTTCACACTTTTATAAGTTTTGGTCCATTTGCATATTGGGGTTTCAGCTGCAGGTTATGAAGTCCCATACTTCTTGTTTTCTCTCTTCAGTCCCCTGTTATTTGTGCCTTTGGGCCTGGGAGTTGTACTCAGTGTCCTTGGTCTCCATCTGGAAAAGGATTTGTTTTGTCTCCCTGCTCTGTGAAGAAAGTTGAGTGACACTGAGTGAGGCTCAGAACTGCACCCCTGGGTAGCACAGAGTCTGAAATACATTAAAGCTGAAACTTTAGGCATCAGATGGACTGCACTGTACAGCTCTGTGGTGCACAATGACTTACCCAGTCCTTCCCCCACTCTTGGGATTCCTTGTTTGAAGAAGTAATTTTCAGGGAGAAGAAATATCTCCTTCTCTGGGCCCACAGGGAGGGGATCCTGTGCAAACTGCTGCAGGTGTTAGCAGGGAGGTTGGGCTGGATGATCTCCAGAGGTCCCTTCCAGCCACTCTGGGACTCTGTGGAAGGTCTCTCAAGATGGTTTAATTGAATCCTGCCTGTGAAGATACACAGGGGTGCCAGTCAGAACACGTCTGATTTAGAAAACTATTTTTAATGGATTTTCTCATTAAGGTCCAAATTCAGTCCTTCAGGGTCACTGATGTCAGAATAATTCTGACCTTAATTCAGGAAAAGGAGTAGAACCTTCACACATTCACTTCTCAGATATTGGGAGAGTCAGAAGACAAAACACCTGGGGAAGCTGAATATCCAATACAGAACAGGTTTCTGTGCTATTTAAAAATATCTCACCTGAAGAAGCACTTATAAAATGCTTTTCCAAATGTATCTATAATTTTTAGGATGTTATTTTGGAATAAACTTCTTTTGGACTTGGAGTGCAGCTGTGGAAGCAACAATGCAGGGCACCACGAATCTACTTCAGTAAGAGAAAAGAATTTTAGACTCATTGTTTTTAAAAGCTCCATTTTCAGTGTCAGGAATGCCAACATCTGTGTTCTCTCCTGCACTGAAGCTATGAAGTGAAAGATAATGGAATGCAATCAGTAGCAACTTTCACAAAAGACGCCCAAAGATGGGTAAAGATTTGACAGCAATGGATTTTCTTCAGCAAACAAGCAAAATATTGTCATTGCAGGTTTTTTTTTTTTTTTTTTTTTCTAAGACAAAATAAAAAAGTAAAAAGTAAAAAAATGCTTATTTTTATTAATTGAGGAAAATCTCAGATCCTTTAGATCATACCTATAACCCATGGTTATTTAGGATGCCAGCCCCCAAACAGAACTTTATTTGAATAGTACAAGATTCCACACAGAAGGAATATTTATTTTCTTTTAAAATCTTAGCGGGAATAGTTTAAAATCTCAGTGTTAAGAGGCTGAATTACCAAGTGGTCTTTTATCATACATCTTTAGAGGCAAGAGTACATTCAGCAGCAAGGTTATTCCCCCACCCTAATCTCTCACCACATTTTAAAGCAAGATTTCCTTGGGAAATTTAGATCCATTGATTTTCACTCCTTTGCTTAGCTACTCTCTGATGACAATTATCAATCCTCCTGGCTCTTATCAGCATTAACAACTTCCTGTCCCTGGCTTACATTGTTATTCTTAGTTAGTCTTCCTGGCTGAGGTTTTCAAAGATAATAAAATGCACCTAAACATATTTGAGGGTAGAGTGGGGGTGGAAATAACCAAAAGAACAGATAATTTAAAAATATCTCAGTTACGCCACTGCAATGAAGAAACAAAACAAATCAAGGACATTCCAAATTAGGTGGGAATTATTCTGAGAGGCTTAGCAAGCTCCTGTCTTCAAAATATCTGTTGTTTATTCCATGTTTGCTGTCTGATAGGGTGGTGAATTAATGCCTGAATGAATGAGGGAGCAAAAGGAAGTTCTGCTGGGTTTTCCACCTGGGATTACAGTCCCACTGCTTGGATGGTGAAGTTTGGTTCCATTTTCCAGGCTAAAAAAATTATTTCTGAGTAGTAGTAGTAGTAAGAGCAGAAATGTTAAGGAGCCAAAACTAGATTTTAATCAGAACATGACACTAAACTCCTTCACTGTGTAATAACTGTATTAAACATGACTTAAAAAGTAGCCCCGAATATCAAAATCCCAGTGTATTAAAATATACAAGTCCAGGTGATTTTTAGTTAATGCTCAGCTTCAAATGTCTTAGATAAAAATTCTAAACATAAGCAAATCCTGAATTTTTTATTCTTGGATCATGCAAATGTAGCAAACAAAATCCTCATCAAAACTGAATTATAGAGAAATACAGACATAGAAATGGAAGACATCTGACAAGCAACAGGTATAAAATACCCCAGGCTTGGATCATCTCCACTGACCTCTTCCCTATTCGTTTTCCATTTGTCATCCCTGAACAATGAGGGGAAAATGTGTTGTTAAGAAGTTCAATGAGAATGTTTGGAAATGTATCCTGATCCCAATTATTTCACTGGAAGGATTTAGACGAGAGCTAATAGCCATTGTCTCTACATTGTGCCTCTTATTGTTTCCTGTAGAACATGACAGCACTTCTGACAGCTCCCAAGCTTGAAATCTCCTTAGCTGATTAAGAAAAAAAAAAAAAAAATTAAATACTGAGAATCAGTGAATTGAAAGTGAGGGAAAAAAAAACCCCTCTTGTTATTTTTCTCTTTTCCATAATCCACTCACCTGTTGTAGCTGCTATTTTCACTTGCAGGCTATCTGCAGGTTAAATGTACTGTCACAAATTTCCATCTCAGAGTCTGAGAGGATATAATTTTATAAACTGTTTATTACAGCCTTAAGCTTTTCAAACAATGTTAAAAATCAAACCCTGGACACCCAGAATGAGAAGGAGAATGTTTTATAGCCAAGAAGTGACTCAGTGTGCAATTTCTAATGTTTTTGCATTACACCAAACAACATTTCCTGCTGCATGTTCTCTGAGGAAAGATTCAAATTTAGGGATTTGTTTGGTTTTTAATACAGACTTTGGTGACATTTGCAAGACAAATATTAAATTATTCCTTTGTGGGATGTACAAGACAAATTTGTGCTGAGAACAAAATAGTTGTAAAATAATTTATAACCTCATGTAAATATTAAATGTTAGGTTTCCTGGTGATTGAAGATGAAAACATGGTTACAATGTATGCGTAATATAAAAATAATGAAAAAAAGGATAACTTAATATAAAAATGATGAACAGAACCTACTTAACATTAAATTAAAAGGCTCACATAGATGGCAGCGGGTTGATACCTTAAATTTTGATAAAGCTGAATTCCACTCTCAGGGGAAAACAACACCAAAATTTATTTTCATCTGAATTCCAAGAGGTTCCCACAGTCTAACTATTTTAAAACAAACTCTGATCTATTAACCAAAAATAAAAGTACCTAAATGAAGGATACTGGTACAGAATGCTCTTTTACAAATTTTTGAGGAGAAATCTGTTGGAGAACCAGTTAGAGAAATCCCTGGACTATGCTCCAAAGGAAGTAAAAGTAAATGATATAAAAAGCCTTTTGATTTTTGGTTTATGAGGGGGAAGTTAGTGATGACATCAGTGACTTCAGTGAGAGAATTAGGACAATAATAGGAACTCCAGGAAATCACCATCTAGGAATAAATGAGCCCATCACTTTTGACCACACCAATGAATCACCAGATTGCACTGGAGGCATTGTGCTGTTGAGAAGCCAAAAACCACATCCATTTTTAATGTGGTACACAACAAATTCTGATCTTTTATTTTCATTAACAACTCTGGGTCTTCCTTTTGTGTGTGACACATAAAATGGTGAGGGATGCATCAGCTCTTCAGAAGTGACAGCCTTGGCCTGCGGGCTTGGATTAAACACTCAGGTTTTGCAAGTGGTGCCTGGAACAAGTTTCTTTTATCTGTGTAAGAGCTTCAGGGCATCCTGTGACTCCTGAGAGCCAGAGTCATTCATCCCCAAACTGAAGTAAATCATTGATGTAGTAGGACAAGGAGGAATGGCTTTAAACTGACAGAAAGTGGGATTAGATTGGATATGAGGAAGAAATTCTTGACTGTGAGGATGGGGAAGGCACAGGGTGTCCAGAGAAGCTGTGGCTGCCCCTGGATCCCTGGAAGCGTCCGAGGCCAGGTTGGAATGGGGCTTAGAGCAACCTGGGATAGTGAACGGCGTCCCTGCCAATGGCAGAAGGTGGAACAAGAGATCAGTTTTAAAATCCTCCCAACCCAAATCACTCTGTGATTCTTAGAGTTACACAGAGAGGGCATTGTCTTGGGTTGAAATACAGGATGTAACGAGAGGTAGGTATTCTATAACAATCTGTTAAAACCAACTGGGGCAGTGTTCTTTATCTCTTCCAGGACCCATCCTCCCTCCAGGGAATATCTGCTGTTCATGGGCCATCCAGGCTCACTGCATGGCTGATACAATTCCATCATCCCATGGGGAGATGCTCCACCCAGGGGGAGGAGCCAAACATTCCCACCTGGATAAAACCTGAGAGTCAGAACACCAGGGCAGCCTGTTTGCACTGGATTCCCAGAGGAAGACCAGACCCATCTCACCCCCACTGGACCTTCAGAGGAAAAATTCACCCTTCTACAGGATCATCTCTGCTCCAACAGAACCACATCTGTCACTGCAGGAGGACTTGATTGGACTGCTCCAACACCCTGACCAACAGGGTGTCAGGTTGTATTTCTGACTCTGTCAGTGTTTTCTTTTTCTTTGCCTTCTTTTTTTTTTTTTTTTTGTACTACTGCATTTTTATTTTAATATTCCTAGTAAAGAACTGTTATTCCTATATCCCATATCTTTTCCTGAGAGCCCCTTAATTTCAAAATTATAATAATTCAGAGGGAGGGGGTTTACATTCTCCATTTCAATGGAGGCTCCTGCCTTCTTTACCACACATGTGTCTTTCCAAACCAAGGCAGCCATTTACTCCCACACTGCTGTAATTCCCAATTAATTATTCTCTGTTATAAGCATCCAAACCCAAGCCTTCTCCAAGAGTCTTCTTCCTATGTTCACACGGCAAATGATTTTTAGTACAACTTTTATTGCACATAGTTTTCCAGAGATAAACTGTTCCCTGTTAGCCTATGAGAAATACAACATTCCCATGGATTTGTGATTTCTCCAGCCAAAGCCAGAGCTCTTCCCATCTCTGTGCTTGGCAGAAGCAAACTTTGTTTTCTGCTTCCCTGTTTGATGGTTTTGTCCAGACCATGGATAACAATCAGCACTTCTGAGGCTCCACATTCGAGCTAAAACCATATTAATAATTGAGATGGGCCAGAGAGCATTTGCTAGCTCTGATCCATGAAAATCTCTTAGCTTTCAAAATGGGATCAAGTGCCTGCATGGATAAATGGGAATGCTCCTTTGCTCGTGCCAACTTCTGCACCATGCCTTGGAGGATAAATTGATTTGGGCCAAACTGCCAAGCAGAGAAGTCACACTTAAAATATTTGCTAGGTGGTGCCTTGGTCACTGTTCCACTCACTGCTTGAGTTATTATTAGAGATATTTACATAATTATATTTCAGATAATTACAAACAGAATAAATTTAAAACATTTCCTGGAGTTTTCCAATATGACCAGGATCTCTCTAGATATCGAATTTTTTTGTATAAATTAACATATAAGGACAGCTGTGGCCTTGGATCATGATTTATTCAATAGAGTCAGGGATGAGGGTATTGCTTGAAGACCTGCCATCAATTAGGTGAGCTGAACAAACTTTCTGACAGCCTTTTTCTCCTCTGCATGAAAAGTGAGGCTAATCCTCTGGGTTAAAGCCAAGCCCATTGTTCAGTGGATGAATTTTATTTATGCAGATTTTTATGAGTTTTAATAATCTTTTATTTATGCTTCTATGCTTCTAAACTGTTTCTTGGAGCTTTGCATGCAGAATTGAAATAATCTCATTCTTCTCTTATCTAAAAGGCAGATGTTTTAAGGAAAACTCCAGGGTGCCTGGAGAGACATGAACATTTCACTCTCAAGACAATAATGATATAAGACTGGTTCATCTGCAGTGAGCAGCTCCCCAGTGCTTCACCAGGGGAGCAAAGCCTGCCTGGTGTCCTTTATTCTGAGTTTCAAGGGCTACCTGGGTAGCTGAAGGGGAAAATAGTCTGAAATAAATCTTCCTCAGGATATCCTTGGTGTGAAACCGCATAATAAGGATGGCATCCAAACCCTGAAGGGATATTTGGGTCAAAGGAGACATCGCATAAATCATCCTGATCCTGAACACAGACCAAGGGATGTAACAGGTAAGGGTGTGCAGCCAGGCCACTCCAGGTTTTTGAAAAGAAATACCTAATAAGCCTTCCAGAGGAATGCAGGATATCTGAATTACAGGAGGTTCATTAAGAGGAATTTGGGTAAACTTTGGGTTCTCCTCTCGTAACCTCCTACCTGCAGCGTGCTTGGCAGACGTGCACCTTTGGCAGATGTTTGCAACCACGGTCCACATTCTGTGGGCTCTGAGTATGAAAGTCTTTAACCTCAGTGGTCTGACCATTGGCCACCCTGCCAAATTCCATAATCCTTTTTCTTTAAAGATGGGATTAAGTTCTTATCTTCCCATCACATATTTCTGATTTGCTCTCTTTGGTGCGATGCCTTTGCAGGATGGACAGGGCCAGCCATAATCCCTGGTTATCATTCCCTATCTCCTGTTTATACACCCATTATCATGGAAGGTTTGCTGTTTGAGTTTCGATTTTCCTGTAATGTGGCAGAGTAATTTGTAGCTCTCTCTTGAGTCATTGATTATAATTTTTAACACCATCTCCACTCCTTCGCTGAGGCTGCTAACACGAGTTATTACAGTTAAGAAGAAAGCTTTCTCCTCTGAAATGTGTCATCAGATTTGTAAAAGCTATTACTGGGAGATGTATTCATACGCCTGCACCGGTGCCAAGCACCTAATGATCTTTTGGGAAAAATAAAAATTAAAAAAAGAAAAAGCAGAAGGAAGACTCGAGGCAAGTAATAATTTTTCTTTTTCATTTTCAACAATCAGTTTCTAAAAAGAGAAAAATCTTTTATACCTTGTGTTTAGCTACAGGTAGATATGATGAGGTAATTTGAAATAATTTCATTTAATCATAATCAAGGCAATCTCTTCTGAAAAGCGAACTCCTTTTGTCATCATAATTTCAGAATGTATAATTTCCAAATCCATTGCTGGTGACACTGTAGAGTCTTCTAATAGGGTTGTATTTGCACAGCATAAGAATGGTCTCCTATTCACATGGATTCTTATTTTCATCATACTCAGATCAGCTCTTTGCCAGGATATTCCAGTTCTTTGGTCATTTCAGAGATCCAGTCACTCAAATAAAATCTCAGTGGGAAAAAGTGGATGAACAAAGTAAACAAAATGTATTTACAACATCAAAATCACTTTTTTTCCCCCTCCTTTTTCCCCCCTTTTATCTGGAGCAGTGTGCACAGGAGGCCGCAAGCAATGGGCACCACTTGAGACTTCCAAGCCCATCCATCACTTCCTTAAACATCTCCTCTGCTGCTACTCAAGATTTGTGGCAGCCTAGAAGTGCCTGCTGCTGGGTAAATACCTGGCTCTAAAGACACTGAGCAGTGAAGGGCTCATTTCTCACATTTCACCTTATGAATCATCACGACACCACTCTTTTCTGCATGGAAGAGTGTCCCTTATCCTTTAAATAATCTGGATTAGTGCAGCTCTTAGTACTTCCTCTTATGATTTATAAATATAAAAGGGCACATAATGGGAGTCTCCCTTCCTAATTAATTTTCTTAATCACTAATCAATAGAACTGGGTTTCAATTTAACTCCTGTGCTCATGTCTCAGTGCTTTGCAGCAAGTTTATGAAGCTGTGGGATTTCCATCATAGCTAAAATTCACCGACTCTGACACACAAATGAAAAGAAAAAAAAGATTTTGTCGATTTCTCTCTGTGGAACTTCAAAATATCATTTTTTCTTTTGTGTCCTGTAGAAAAAGTGTGTTCCCTGCTGTGATAATTTTGCCATGCCCTAGGAATACAGTGTGCATTGACAAACAATAAGAGAGAAATAATAAGTCAGAAACATTATCTTGTTTTGTTGTTGGGCTTTTTTTTTTTTTTTTTTTTTTTTTTCTTACTGTTTTACTTGTTGGTCAACAGGCAGGAAAAATTGGGGTTTTTGGAAGGGGAGGTTTGTTTGTTTCTTTGGTTTAGGTTTAGGGTTTTTTGTTTGTGTTTTTCTTTTGTTTGTTTGTTTTGGTTTGGTTTTGGTTGGGGATTATTTTTGTTGGCGTTTTTTATTGCTTTTTTTTGTTTGGTTTTTAATTATTTATTTATTTTGGTTTTGGTTTGGGGCTTTTGGTTGTTGGGGATTTTTTGTTGTTTGGTTATTTGTTTTTGGATTTTTTTTTTTAATTTTGTGGGGTGTTTAATTTTTTTTTTTTAATTTTATTTTAACTGACTGCTTTTATCCTTTTTTGTTGTCTTTTGGCTTTATCTCTCCAGGACATCCCAGTGAGGTTGAATCCTGCTCTGCCCATGGCCACAGGAGCTCTTTGCTCCAGGGCAGGGCACAAAATGATGGCAGCAGCTTTTAAATACTTCAGAAAGATTTTACTAAAACTCAAGACTCAGATAATCTATGCTTTCAGAAAAATCTATCTGCAGTCTTTACAGGACCCACTTAGAACTTGTCAAATATTCAGTAAATGATGGTGCAAAAACCACCAAGAAGTGGGAAATTAACAATTCTTCTACACATTAGCTCAGATATCAGATGGGATCAAGGTTTTAAGTTTTTCTGATTTATGTGGAGCAGAATTAATCCAGCACCAAGGTGTAACTTGGGCTAAATAAGTGAAGCTTCAGTTTTACTGCTGAAAAAGAAAATAAAATTATAGGGAGGAGAAATGGCTTGATTTGTCCATGAAGTTTTTCACTGAGCTTCCCATCAATTTTGATACCTCATTGAGCTGAATTGTTCTAAAATTAATATCAAATATTAGTTCAAATAAACTCTTTCCCCAGCAGGAGGTGAAAGCTCACGATGGAGCTGGAATGACCTTCACAAAGGATGTGCACCCAGCACCTGGCCGTGAAACACCACTGAACTTTTCACAGGACTTTTTTTTCGGTGACCACTCTGTGGTTTTACCATCATTTGAGTTGTATTCCCCATGGCACCTTGAAATAGGGTAATTAACCTGATTTTCTGGCTAAATTTGGTGCAGGTGATTAAATTCTGCATCTCCAAACTTCCCCCATAACATTAATTACAGAGCTTTGCATTTGTTGCTACTGGTGGAGTGTAAAGGTGATGTTTTGGAAGTCCTGGAATAGTTTATCCCTGAAATATTGTCTTTAATACAGCTCTGAACAAACTGGGTGCAGCTGATCTACACCAACTGCTGCTCTCACATGAACCTTGTGAAGCAATAAAGAGGCCCTGAATAATTTATACCCAGAGGGGGATTGCACAGCTCTCCTTGAGCCAAATGGGATGAACATGGGAATAACCACGGCAGGGTCGTTCAACCATCCTCAGAGGAATCCTGGAAAACCAATAGCGTCTCTCTTAGGGGCTGGCAAGATTCCTCAAATGAAATATTGAAATAAGAGGGGGGAAAAAACCAATTTATGCCTCCACAGCAGTGTTCTAGAAAGTGGTTGTGAGTAGGTGAAAGTACCCAGAGCCACAGAGACAGGAGGAATTTATGAGCCTAGGAAAACAACCTGGGCATTTGCTGTCAAATATTCGGCAATCCTGTAAGCAAATTGCTTTCTGTAAATCTCATTTTAAAGCAACCCACCACTAACAAACTGAGAGTGTTGGTATTAACAGGGGATTACTGTAACTTTCAGGGAGTAGTGGAAGATTTTATTTCCAGTTTTTTGTGATAGTGGAGAGCATCAGGGTACCATGACATTGGTTAATGGATGAGGGGAAAAGACTATTCAGTGCTCTTCATCATCCTATGAATTGAACAGATTATTCTGTTCTTTGCAGATTCCTTTGGCTTTTTCAGAGGTGGTGAATACAAAATCTGGAAGAAAAGCTTGTTGCATTTTTTTTTAATATTTACAGAAGAAAACAAATACCTGAGTAGTGAATTTTTTAAAATGTTGAAAAGAAAATTAACTGTGGATCTCAGGGAAAACAAGTCAGTCCAAGAATTTTGGTGTTTTCTGAGGGAAGTTAGAGAGCTCCTTAGAGGTTTTTCTTGCTTTGTTTTTCTTCTTCATTAGTGAAAAGGGGAATGTGTAAAATGGCCAATCCTTTCTGGCCATTTTTCCCTCCAAGCTGAAAAACATTTTAAGGGGAAGGGCTGAAGAGGCAATCTGCTAAAACTGAATCAAAACATGATTATTATATCAAGCCTCTGACCACACCAATTTTTTTTCCTTCAAATTAAATAGCATGCTCTGCACATCAGGGCACATTCTTCATGCTGCAAAAGTGAAATGATATCAAGAGTTCATAAGTCCACCCTGTAAAAGAGTGGCATCTGAAGCTGTGCTTGCCTAATTGAAAAAAATCCTAATATCTTAAGAAATATTTAGGTCCTTAACCCTTAAGTGTCACTTTGAGATATCATTTAGATGCTTAAACATAAAAATCTGATGCAGTTTCAGATGTTTTGCCATTTTCAAGCTGTCATTCAGCTGCCTCTACAGAAGGGGACAAGTTTTAGTACCAGCAGCTCTGGGGTGCCTTGGTGTCCCTTGGAATCAGGCCTGAGACTTTGTGTCAGTGCCCAGGCAGATAAATCCACCTCCTAGAATTTAAATATTCCTTTAGAAATTTAGCCTTTTATATTGTTTGTTGCCTGTGTAAGTTTTCCTGTGTGAGGCATTATACTGAGACTCTTGTAAAGTGAATCCCACCCAAATATCTTGGTGGTGATTCCTACCTTTAAATCCTTGTAAAAGCTGGACCTAAGTGACAAACCTTCAAATCAATGTGAGAATCTGCCACAGAACAGGGAAGTGACATCTAAATTCCATTGTTAATGGTCAAGGTGTTGGATTAAATTATTTTCTTTACAACTCCCTCATTGCTGATTCCTTCTGATACAAACAACCAGTCACAGATTCAGATGACAGTCAGTTTTTGTTGATTAATCCTTGTCTTGACCAAGTTGCTGAAATTTTAATGGACAAGTTTCCATGTCAGAACTACACTCATCCTCCTAAACTCATTTCATCCCCTTTTCTACTGTACCTGGCAAAACAAGTCTTAAAGAATCTATTTTCCATCATTTTCAGAAGCAGCCTGAAAGAAGTCCCACTTTTTCCTCTTTATTCAGATTGAGCCATTAGCTGTGTCTAAGAATATATTGAAGATGCAAGAATATATTAAAGATGAAATAGAACAGAAATTGCAGTACTATTATGGTATTTTGTGCTGTCTAGGCCATGCTATCCTTTATTCAGCTATATGATGACATAAAATAAGGTTATTTTAACCACCTATTGCATTGACAGATCTTTATATCTTTTATTTTCCATTCAGATTTGTGTCAGCTGGTAAAGAGCTGCCATCCTCAAAAATGTTATTTAAAGTGATTTTACCAGGGATGGTAAAAGCTTGTTCATCTCAGAAGTAAACATGTACTAGAGATAGTTAAAATAATATATTTATATATATTCATTCCTTTGAAAATTGCTTGATAAAAATAGCCATTTCCCTTAAATTATTCAGCCTGATCGTGGTGTAATGTTTCAGGTTGTGAAAGGCTCAACAGAGTTTGCAAATATTAAAAATGAAGAAGCTTTTTCTCCAAAATCATACAAAAATTTCTATAATATTTATAGATATTATAGAAATTATTATTATAGAATATTATTCTATAATAATGGTTATTATATTAGGAAACTGGGAAGATGCTTTTCCTGATTGGACATGCCCAGCATTCTCCAGAATGTTTGAGTCCATACTATTTTTCTGTAGTATGGATAATTTTAGGCTACTGTGCTTGGTTTTAGTTTTGTGAGGTTGATGTGGGGTTTTTTGGTTTATTTTGCTTTGGTTTTGTAGTGTGCTTGTTTGTCTCAGCTGTACACACTGATTTTATTGAGGGAGTCACTTTTGATTTTGCAGTCAGCCTCTCTGGCTGGTTTAGTTACACATTTGGATGGCGAAATCTCACTCATGGAGGAATCCAGGGAGGCTTTTCAGTCTGGAAAGGAGACAGAAATACAGGGTCAGTGCTGTGTTACAGCAATTATGTCAAAGCAGCACAACCAAGAGGACACAGACTCCAAAGAAGACAAATGAAAACCCTCATACCTGGCTGGAGGTCATTCCTATTTTTTCCACTGCATTTGGGTCCAGGATTAAGTTGTTACACCTTGGATATGGAGCAGAGTGCTGATATAGTGGCAATAAACCACGTTATAGCCAAACTTTTTGCTCCTCTCCACATGAAATTTGATTTTAAATTGTATTTCAAGATTAAGAGTATATATTCGACATTTATATAGTGCTCTTATAAAAATCCTCTTTTCTTTGGTGAACCATGTTCTCCCTCATGCATCAGCATTTTTTTGAAGAGGAAGAAAATCCACTTGGGAAATTTCCAGCCTTCTCTAATCAAATACTAGTCACTAGAAGAACAACTTGAAATATTTCAGAGGCCTTGAATCACAGCCCTGCTCGGGTTTGAAAATCTAACAGCTATTCAAAATCTAAACGTGTCTCATCTGCTGGAGAAGGTTCCTTTTACTGCCAAGAAAAAAAAATAAGAGAGAAAGAAAGAGGAAGGTACTTCTAGGTACCTCTAGAAGGCATTTTTGTGCAGAAATCTTAAATAAATGTTTTAAGTTGGGATGAATCACTGCCTGTAAGGATCTGTGTCTCCTTACAGACCATCGAGGGTACCTAAGAGTTTAATTTAGACTAGTCAGGTAAGTTTAGGATAGCTAAAAGCAGCAGGATTCTCCTCAAAATATTTGTCTATTACTTCTTTTCTTGCTCCTTCTGTTTTCACAAGGTCCTATTAAAACCTCTATAAATATAACCATCACCATCTCATTACTCCCAAAATCCCCACTCTTGGTGCCACTTTCATTCCAGCAGGAAGCTTGATTTAATTCCCCAAGCAAACAGGTGGCTTATTATTGGTTGTCTGATAAAAATCTTCATGCAACTTGCCTTAAAAATCACCTCTACAATTCTTCCATTTCAGTTGCCCTGCAGAGCACCTTAAAATGCCCCCCTCAATTCAGATCTTCTGGAAGCTTCATCTAAAAGTGCAGTCCCTCCTTCCCCACTTCCCATTCCTTCTGATTCATTAGCATAATTGGGTAGTGATGACTGCCTAATGAATACTTATCAAGAATTTTTTATGCATATCTTGCTGCTAATTTTGCCACTATCAAGGACACAGCTATCCACTGTGCATCGTGAGTCTGTGCATGAGAATCAGAAATGAAGGGTTCTCACAAAAGTAAGAAAATTATAGGTGTCTATTAAGACTTTTTCTCATTCTTTTTTTCCCTACTTAACTGTTTTCTTCAGGAAAAAACCCTTTCTTTTTCAGAAAAATCTACACCATGATTATTAAAGGATACCATGAATAATATTGACAACCCTAAAATTTTCCTAAAATTTTATAAAAACAACAAGAATGGCAAATAAACGAATAAGATGTGAGTCAACTTAACTGGTTATGCAAAAATGCAGATCTTTCTTCTATCCCACATCAGGTAGTCCATAATTTATAGTGGAATGAATTTATAGTCCACCTATAATTTATAGCGGAATGAAGACAGAATTCCAAAGAACACAGATGTGATTTATCTGCTATAATGAGGGTTTTTATTTTCCAGCAGAAGTAATTCCTGTCCATCCATGATCAAGGATTTGAATTTAGTTTCTCATTAATGGTCTAAACTCCGAGGAGATGCACAAAATATGTTCGGTAAATCACACCTTATAAGCATTTTTTCCTTTGACTATCAAATAGCAGGTAGTGTGAGCCAGATCTTCCTTAGTCAGGGGCCAAACTGCACTTGCCAGTGCAAGGGCAAAGATGGATGGGGCTGTGGTTTAACCCAGAGGAAATTAAACCAAAGAAAAAAACCATGGTGGGTTGGCATTGCTGGATACCTGATGCCCACCAAGCCACTCCATCAATCCCCTCCTCAGCAGAACAGAGGGGGAGAAAATAGGAGGGGAAAATCCTTTAGGGTCAAGAGGAAGGCTGTTTAACAAAGCAAAAGCAAAGGGTTTTGTGTGTGGTCCAAAGGAAAATGAAATATATATTATCTGCTTCCCATCAGCGGATGGAGAATATCCAGTCTCTTCCCAGGACACAGAGCATATTGTTTCAGAAGACAAAGCTCATCATTAGGAGTATTCCACTTCCTCCTCCTTTTTCTTGGCTTTTATATAAAGTTCTGGCCACTGGCACCCAGACAAGGTCAGCCCACTACAGATCTTCATCTGTGTGAAAGACAGGGAGCTAAATGCAGGGATCCTTGGGATCCTTTCCTTCACACCAGTGGAGTTGGGCTCCTCCTGGCCCTTTTCATGATAACTTGTCTGTATTTCATCTCTCTGTAAATCACATTCACACTGACACCTCAGAGAGCATCTTCAAACAAGTAGAAGAATTCTTTCCAAAGTTTCCAGAGCGTGACAGGTGTAGAGGAGAACCGGATTTCTCTGAGTCTGGATTATTTCAAAAATTACTCTCCAAATTTTCTACAAAGAGAAGAGGATATTGCCTGAGAGCACGTCCTGCCCTAGTCCTTATCTGCCCTTCGCTGTAAAATGATTGCAATAACCTGGAATCTGTTCTGCATCATAAAACTGGTTAGAAGAATGATGCTCATAATGAGCTTTTAGCATGTTGCCTCCCACAGCCTCATTTGAGTTTATCACTGCCTTGTTTCCTGCTGGACATGAGTCATCCCGGCAAGTCATCATGCAAATCATCCCAGATTCCTCTCCAAACATCAATTAAAAGTTGTCTTGCCATCAGAATGTACCCCAAAGAGCACCCACAAAGAAGCAAACTCTTACAGAGACGTGACTACTCCAACTAGCTCAAGTATTTTGCATTTTACTTCATGGGAGTTGCGTTTTTATCCAAGTGTAGAGTGCTCCAAAATGACCTTCTTAAGCAAACCTTATCAAGCAACTTCTTTCAGTCTAGTATGACATTGGAAGGCTCTCAAAATCAAGCAAGGTCACGGCAGATCATTTCCATTTGCCAAATACACCTTTCAACAGAACCCTGGGCCTGGGCAGCAGCTGAAAACTGTTCACACTGGAGGTGTGAACTGGAATTGTGCAGCTGTCAGAGATGCTGTCAATTCTGAGTGACAGGGGCACATCAGGTAGTTTGCAAGGATTCTTTGGGTGAACAAATCATCTCTTCAGGTCTCCTGCAGTTTTGAAGCTTGCAGTGCCAGTTCCTGTGTATTTTGGGGTGCTGGCAGAACAGCGAGCTTCCAAAAAAGCAAAGATTTTTTGGTCCTTTCGATGGTCCTTTCAATGGTCCTTTCTTTTTCTGTCATTTAATGACAGCCCCTTGGGACTCTTCTCCTCAGTTTGGTGGCTGGTTCAGAGCCTTCCACAGTGACTTTACATATTTCACAACCTTTCCTCCTTAAATTGGGAGCAAGCTGTGATTCACATCAATAGATAACAAATTTCTATCATGCCAGGGTTGTGAAGCTGGTAAATTCCATGACCTTCTGCTGTGCGGAGGTAAAGGACTGAGGAAACCACATCCTGTAAATTGCCCTTGATGGTCTTCAGGTAATTAGCCATGACTGGAATCAGTGATCCAAACTCAGATCTTCTGTCAGCTCTTCTCTTTCTGGTTATGTGACTTATTTTCAGATTTTTGGTGTTGTTTGTGGGTGTTTTTGATTTGGTGGGGTGTTTTTTTTTTTTTTTTTTTTTTTTTTTTTTTTTTGTTGGTTGGTTTGTTTGTTTTGGTTGTTTTTGGTTTTGGTGGGTTTTTTGGGGTTTTTTTTTGTGATAGAGTCTGGTTTTGTCACTGATTTGGACGTGGAGTTTGGGTAACATTTCTAAGATCTTGGCATAAAAAGCTTTTTCTGTACATGATGAGTGAACAGTCCCTGATACCTCATTAATGCTCATAGTTGATGCATTTTTTAATGTCTACCCAGGGTTTTCTCTAGTGGGACTCTCTTCATGTCCAGCTGTGCGTGTACATCACATTTCAAGAGTTCACGGAGATCCCTAAGCTGGAGGAAATCAAGACGGAACCAAACTTGATATGACAACTCAGCCACCACACCACAGCACCCCAGCTAATTAGTTCCACAGAGAAACAGGATTAATTAGCCCAGACACTACATCACCCAGGTCAAACTTTAGAGTTTGGGCAGCTCCAAACAGTGTGACACCACCTTGTGCTGCACTCCATCAGTGTGGAACACAAGCACGAGGACATCCCTCGCTCAGGAGACCAGTGAGTGCTTTGCATAATTGAATTTACAGCAGACCCAACAGTCTAGCATGTCAGGGCGCCAAATAAAACAGAGTGGGCTGGCAGTGTTAATTCATGGCTGTTCTGAATTAACTGAGAGATTTTTGCAGCTTTTCTAATAGCACAAAATTATAAAAGAACCGGCAATCGGTGCAGTAAAATTTTATGTGTTAATAACTTTTTAAAACACTAAAAGGGAAGGAAATATAGAATGAGCCATGTTATCCCTTTGTGTCTGATATCCAAGCACTTACAGTAGACATAATTCTCACTCTGGCATCCTTACAGTTTGGCAAAGAATGGGAAAACAGTGAAATCTCTAAGAGGAAATTAAAGCTGGACAAATCAAACCAGAAATGAGAACATACAATAAAGCAGAGTAACAGGGATCATTAGAAAAATCTTCATCGAGAACACCTTTCAATCAAGATTGGTTTGAGACCAATCACTGGGTGGGTGAAATGGGTTGTGGGATGGAATTTTGGGCTGTTGCAGAGGTTGATGTGGAGGAGCAGATTGGCTCCTTTTGGCTCACAAGACAGAGCCAGTGGTGACAGCTTGCTGGGATGAAGAGCCTGACAGGAGCTGAGGCAGACAGTGCTTGGCTGTGCAGGGAACAGAAACTCCTGAACTGACAGCAGAAGAAATTTCCCCTCCTGTGCTGGCAAGAATCGCTGCTTGCAGTTTGGAAAGTCTGTGCACCTCCGCCAGGCAAGGAAAATTCGACTTAAAACGTACCAGCTGAAGTCTCAAATTAATGAGCCAATTATAGTGATATCATCACCTGAGCAGTGGTTACTGATGAGATGCACTCTGTCAGCCACGTGGCACATGTAATGAACCGTCTTGTAACTTAAACTCGCTGAGATAATTTTAATATATTTCACTTAGCACTTGTGAAAAGGCCAAGCATCCATAAAAAGGGTTCAGCTTTCAGGCATTAATGTTTCCTGCAGGCTGATGTGGTGCATATGGGCCATTACAACAACTTAGTTAACTCGCCAAATTGTGATAATTAGAACCCAAAACTGAATCCTGAAGTGAAAATTATTCCTTGCTCTTTAAGAGTTTGGTTTATAGTGGAGGCCTCTGCATGTAAAATCATTCTCTGCTTCACAGCTGGGCTGAAAAAACATGGGGGAATTTTGCCTTTGCCTGAAATGTGTGGGTGCATAA
Organism: Acrocephalus arundinaceus; assembly: GCA_021534815.1. Taxonomy (NCBI): domain Eukaryota; kingdom Metazoa; phylum Chordata; class Aves; order Passeriformes; family Sylviidae; genus Acrocephalus; species Acrocephalus arundinaceus. The sequence continues at coordinate 49,143,025 of JAJEOU010000373.1, forward strand.
GAGAGAATTTCTGTCTTGTACTCAGTCACATACCATGGAATCATAGAATTATAGAATATCTTTCTTTTAACAACATGTTGTGCTTTGCACCTCTGCCTGTCCAAGGTATGTCCGACTTTTGAATGAATAATGTTAAAAATTACCTGAAACACTGCTAAAAAGGAAATGTGTTCAAGTTAACTCCATCATTATGATAATTTTATGTACATCTCTCCCTGCAAAGCCTCGATGCAGTGCCAGCCCTAATGTAACATTTAACAATAATAAAAAAAACATAATGGATCAAATTCCCCACAGCAGAAAATTAATCCAATGCTGCTGATTTCAGTGGAGAAATGCCAGTTCATAAAAGCTGAGGAACTGCTGTTTTCACGGGGCTCATTTTAATGATTAATAAGATACCAGATTGGTATTTTTTGTTGTTTGAAGTGATCAGTGCCTGATATCCTCACATTATTATTTAATTCAAGCATCAAAACCATTATCACTTAATTTGGACGAGTGTGTGTGCATAAAACCCAGGCCTCACAAAGCTTATTTAGGATAATCCTATCAGCTGGCAGCCAAGAATTGACTGATTTGTCACCCAGTATGAAGCTCGAATCTCTGTTTCTTTTCCAGCTGCATTGTTACAGCCAGCTTTTATCCTCCACTGGAATTAAGGAGAGTCTCAGAGAAGATAATGAACTGCACACAATGAGCAGGGCAAGGGAAGGATGAAGGAGGGTTTGTAGGGGAGGAAGATGAGTCTGCCATCATCCTTGTTAAGGGCACAGGATACGCAGTGAGGTTTTGTTCCAACTTCACTTCTTGAAGCAGAAAAGTTTGGGGCAGCAGGGCATGGAAAAGGAGCTGGTTTGTAGGAGGGTTTAGAAGGTGTTGATGGAGATTTACCAAATGGACCTTAGGTGCTGAAGGAATATTCTCTGGAGATGTGGAGTCCTTCAGAAGGAATAAACAAAGGTGCTGCCACTCTGTGTGATATAATGAGATTCTGATACTGGTCCTTGTGGGTTTGTACTCTTAAACGTGAAACTCAGCCTAGTCCAGATATGAAACAGAGCACCACCACGGCTCCTGAGGACTGCAGAGTGTCTCCTGGTGTGCCACTGCTTCCCTCAACTCTGCTGCTTTTACACCACCCTCCAAGGCAGGGTTATCATGCTCTGGTCCACCCCAAGTGAAAATTCTGTGACCAGCATGTGCCACTGGCTCCTGCAGCTTTCTTTTCCAGAGAAAACCCAGGACATCTCTTCCCTCTTGTGAACAAGGGCTGTGGCAGGGTCAGGAGCCATGGGGTGGTGGATGGAGCAGTGAAAGATGCAGAAGCTCACAGAAGTCTTTCCTGTGGATAGGAGCAGGAGAACATAGAATACTGAAGTGCAGAGGGTGTGCAGAGGGGTATTCAGGAGTGTCTTGGGTTGCAATGCAAGAGGTAACCAAAAGTTTGTATTCTATTACCATCTGTTGAAACTGGTTGGGGAAGTGTTTCTTTATCTCTTCCAGGACCCATCCTCCCTCCAGGGGATATCTGCTGTTCATGGGCCATCCAGGCTCACTGCATGGCTGATACAATTCCAGCATCCCATTGGGAGATGCTCCACCCAGGGGGAGGAGCCAAGCATTCCTGCCTGGATAAAACCTGAGAGTCAGAACACCAGCACAGCCTGTTTGCACTGGATTCCCAGAGGAAGACCAGACCCATCTCAGCACCACTGGACCTTCAGAGGAAAACTGCACCCTTGTACAGGATCATCTCTGCTCCAACAGAACCACATCTGTCACTGCAGGAGGACTTAACTGGACTGCACCAACACGCTGACCAACAGAGTGTCAGGTTTTGTTCTGACTCTGTCAGTGGTTTCTTTCTTTCTTTCTTTGCCTTTTTTTTTTTTAACTACATTTGTATTTTTACAGTTCCTAGTAAAGAACTGTTATTCCTATATCGTATATTTGCCTAAGAGCCCCTAATTTCAAAATTATAATAATTCAGAGTGAGGGGGTTTACATTCTCCACTCCAAGGGAAGCTCCAGCTTGCCCTGGCAGACACCTGTCTTTCTAAACCAATACAAGGAGGAAAGGTGTTATTCCAGCCACCTCCTGTTCTCTGTGCTCCACATCTTGATCACTCCTCGGGTTCCACAGAGAGAGGACAGACAAAGAAATCCACACAAAACCTGTCTCTAATTACTGCTGAGCAGATCTGCGGGGCTGTAGTAACAAGTACAGAAAAACATTAAAAAAGAAAAAAAAAAACCTCACAACAAAACCACCCACAATGTTTTCTTCTCTTATTAATACATTACATGACACCTCTGAATCCTAAGGATAAAGCATCTTGAAAAATACTCCATGAACCTTTATTTTTTTTCACCAAACTGTCTTTCCTGTCTGGAAGACATAATGATTTCTGACAGTGTACTTAAAGCTTAAGGGCTGTGTGCTCTTCCTTAGAGTCAAGCACAGTACAAAGGGCAGGGATCTGCAGGGATCACATGGACAAGGAGGAAAGAAAACATAATTTTCACTCCTCTGGATTTTCAACACTTTTCAGAGAGAGAAGAAAGCCAGGGCAACCCCTGAGAAGCATGGAAAATACTGAATTTGGGAGTTTCTAACAGGATTTGGATGCTAGAATATAGTTATAAGTGAACTGCACATTAGCTTCTTGCAGCTCAAAATGAATCCTGACTTCCAGTCAGCCTCCATAGATGCAGAAATCCAGTGAAATTGTGATTTTGTCTCAAAAAGACATGCAGATTTATCTGGATGGAAAAATTACTGGCCACAGGAAGAGCAAAAATTTATAGGATGATTTTCATAGTAAGCAGGGATGGATAAAACTCAGTTTCTGAGTCACTTTCTTGTTCACTGTGCCCATTCCTATCACCCCATAAAAACTTTCAAGATAAGCAAACACTGCTGGTGCACAGCAGCACAAGACCTGTGAGAACCTGAATTTAAAGGATAGAAATCTTCCCTCAACATATAAAAGATTTTTCTCTCTGTAGAAGTATAACCTTACCGTCTGACCCCATGATTAAATATCTCCCATAAAGTGAGATATCTGCATTGTTGATGAATATGGCTCAGCAGGAGCTGAATATCTTGCTATGAGTAACACAGAGAAACAGATGATTCCTTTGACTTATTGCAGACACTTATTTCAACATGAGATTAATCATCCCCAACAAATCCTTACTTCCCAGTTATTCTGAAGCAGTTGAGAGAAACAACCGAGGCACAGACGTCTACAGAGTTCTTTCAGATAAATCATATCCTTTCAGACAATTCTTGGTTCTTTTCAGACTATTCTTTGTTCTCTAAGACCACCTGATATTCTGGGTCATAACAGCATTATCATAATAATGATTATTATTCTTCAAAATTAAAAGGAATGAATAATGAAATATCTAATAAATTTCCATAAACCCCTGTGTAAGTCCCCTTTAGGGCTCAGTAGGCCAATATGTTTTTCTGAAGTCAAAGAAAAAAAAAGTATTATTGTCATGGTTTCTTGGAACCCTTTTCTTTAGATCTGAGGAGGATTGGTGGTGTTGTACAGTCCCTGTAACAAAGGGAACTTGTACAGCTTTTCATTCCCTCCCTCCAATATAACTCAGGGTTGGGGAGAGCTTTTCCTGCTGGTTTACTCTTGTATAACTGGAAGCAGAATTAGGTCCACAGCAGGTGAGCCATCTGAGGCAGAGGATGGTAAATTGAATTGGAAGAACACAACAATATTTCAAACTCTGTGTCTTCTGTGGCTGCAGAGAAGTCAACACAAACTAGATGATGTGCAGACTGCTGGGAACGATGGACTCACACTGCTTGAAAGCACACAGACTTCTTAGAGTGATTGTGAACTTCCCCTAAAAGTGCAGTTTTTGTACAAATAACAGCCCTTCAAGCTTGGCACCTGAACGAGTCTTTGTTTCCAGCAGGGAAACCGTGGGTTTATGGCCTGAGAACGACAATAGGAATGTGTTTATTGCTAGGGTCACAGCTGGGGATGATTATTACTTTTTTCTTTGTCAAAAGGAAATGCTACAGGCAGCTAAATGTGCTTTCAGGCTGATTTGAGGGAGGATTCTTGGTAAAAAGTCCCCTCTTTCCCTCTTTGCTTTGATTTTCCTTTGCCAGATCCAGGTTTGCTGCAGCACCAGGAGGCTGGAGACCCATCATATTTTTGTTCTGACAGGAAACCGTGCAAAATTTGCATGATTTGTTTTATTGAGGAGGCTGGAGAGATATCAGGGCGAAGGGTTTGGAGGATTAGGGATTATCATTCCTCTGCAAATTTACCTCAGTGCCCGTGCACAGCAATGGGCAGTCAGAGAGTCTGTCTGAGCCGTGCCTTAGAGTTTTTCTCTCATTAGAATGTAAAATCTGAAAGTGCTGGAAACAATCTGCCAGCACCAGGCTCCAGTGCTGGCTCATGTAAAGCCAGCTTGGGGTGGTGAGAATACACTCTAGAAACCCCAGTCTGTAACAAGACCCTCACCACAGCAAAAGGTGCTCTAAAAAAGACATTCCAGCACCACAGTGCAAGGCAAGCCCAAAGCAGAGCATTTTTCACCTGTCAAAGATGCAGCTCCCCTTCCATTGAACAGTCAATGGTAACCTCAGCAAATGGCTGCTCCCAGCCTTTACATGGACGTGAATGCATGTCTAAACATCATCTTTTTTAATTAATACAGTCCATCCCTACATTCTCCCATCGACTTGAGGAGCTGAGATGTAATCTGATTTCATTCCTGTAACATAATCTTGTTTGGTTTTAGAGTACTTCCCCCTGCTCATATTAAAATCCTATTCATTTAGGTGTATGCAGTGAGAGATGGATGTGTATCCTTGGGTGCACTGGAGATGTGGAGCAGCTGGTGGATGAAGAGAGGCTGAAATTCAGTAATTCAGGGGGACTGAAATTATTTGAGGCTGGCAAAACCTCCAGAAAGCTCAGTGTCTGATACATCTTTCAGAAACGTAGTCACAAAATTGCCCAGACAGAGGCAGCTCCAGGAGCACAAGGTGCTTCGTTCAGTTTCCCTCGCCTGACTACAGGCAATACCCTTTACATGCAATTCTAATTTCACAAGATGGACTTTAGGAGCCAGGAAGCCTCGTGTTTCAGACTGAATCAGCTGGTGAACATCCAGATTGTAAATATAGCCTGGTGCCTGGCCATTTATAGACCTCTGCAATGTAAACATCTTCAGCTGAGATTCTCCTCAGCATCAGAAGAGAGAAATAAGTTTTACTGGGAGCAGCCCAAGTCATCAGAAGCATAGACATTGCTAATGCATCAGAGGAGCCATGCTTCAAAGGTTTATCTCCTTCTGATTGCAAACTCTGCATAGATCCCTGCACTGCAGATGCTGGGAGCTGCTGAAATCAATCCAGAACATCTCATGGCTGGAATTGGCTCTGTGGGACACAGGTGGGAAGCTCCTGGCAGCTCCTCACAGAAGCCACCTCTGTATTCACCTCCCTGCCAGAACCTCACTGTGCAAACCCACCACAATGGGAAAGAGGGATTTGGATACCCAGTAGGATTTTAAATGGCTTCATCCTGGAGCTTCACCAGCCCTGAGGGAGCTCAGAGCAGTTACAGCTCACCACTGGTCCCAGAGGGAGGGGTGATCTTCAGGCCCTAGACATTCTTGGAGGAAAAAATCCACCTGGCGTGTCCCAGAAAAACCCAATTACACTTTAATTTCCCAAACCAGTGAGTTTCTTTTTGGAAATAATGGGTCCTCATATGGGAAATTCATATGTAAATACCAGAACTAGGCAATTAAGTGGAAAGACCCCAACCATGGAATGAAATCATAACCTGGTCTTCTATTTCAGCACTTTATGGATATTCCAGCTCAGATGGGAAACACATCATTTCAAGCATTATATAGAAATACAGTGAAGGACAAATCTTGTTTTGGCACTAAAATAATTTGAAATGAGATGACAAGATAAAGGATGTCAGAGGTGAAGAGCCTTTTTTTTTCTGAAGCAGATTAGGAACAAAATCATCTCGGACATCAGACTTCTGGAGCTTTTCTCTCCCAGGGGGTCATGTTGCTTTCCTACTCTGTGTATGCTCCAAAACCAGCCATGGGTAATGAACTCAATTACTGTAATTAAAAACAGAGCCAGCTCCTACTCCCTGCCCCCTGAGGAAATGCCTGGACTCTACTCCCATGGAATTGTTTGAATGCATTAAAATAGAGTGGTATAGATGATATTAAAGTCCTGATTAACCCGGAGCCAGAGGCAAAGACAGAGGCACACAGAGGTCAGGGATGTTCTGTGTCTGGGCAGGACCACAGATTCAACTTCAGGGTCCATCTCCTGTTTATAGAGAAAAAACTTTAAGTCTGGTTTTGTACACAGATTATCTCAGTTCCTGAGATGTGCTGACCCTTTGAAGGTCAGCAGAATAAGGACAATTCAGCCTGGGACTGAATGCATGCAAACACAGGTATAGAAATAATTATATCATCATCTGTATCAAATGTTACTTCTTGCCTTCTCACAGCTGAACAATTTTTAATTTTTTTTTTTAATATTTATATTGAAGACTAACAAAAATGGTTCATACCTCCCCACTTTCCCTCCCTATAAGCATATTCTGACTGAAATCACTTACTTTGGGTTAATCAGTTTCCTCAAAATTACTGTAATCAAGAAAGGAACCAAAAACCCATCGCCCCCTCCAAAAAATCTGCTGATTAAGTTTGTCCATGAGAGATGCTGCCTGTGCTGCTTGATTTCCAATGAGCATTTTGTCTCAGAGAGGATTCTTTAAAAAATGTGTTTTAAATAGGATTCTTTAGAATAAAATAGCCAATGAAAGCTTTTTTACTCCTAAACTAAAAAGCACCACAGCTGTTTTCTGTACTGCTGCACTGAACAGCAAGCAAAAATGCAGCTGTTAAATCAGTTGCAGATCAGCGTGGCAGGCCTAAGTACAGCTAGTTCTGCTTGTCTTGTAATTTAATGTCAAGTAAAAGGAGGTGACAGTAATTGGGGTTGTTGGGAAATGAGCTCTCCTGAGAAAGGAGCAGCTCTGTGAACAGAGAAATGCAGCGCAGGGTGGATTGAGAGCTTCATGTGTCAAGGAAAAAAAAAAAACAAAACAACAGATTCAGGACTAAGGGGTGACATTCTGCAGTTAATGAAATACACATCTAGGGAATCCCTCTGAAATATTCAGCTGGAGCCATCCCTAGCTTATGTCTGGGAAGGCAAAGAATCCTGTCTGGTGATAATCCCGTTATATCTATGGATAGTGTTTTCCATTTTTTTGTTTTGTTGTGTTTTGGTTATGGGATTTTACCTGGAATTAAGACTCAATAAAATGAATCCATCATTAAAAATGGTCCAGATAAACAACTTTTGCTGAATATAATGACATGAAGTTCTGAGTCATATTCACTGCCTCTCACCTTTGTCTCTCTGGATGAAAGTCAATCGATGGAGTGAGACATCCAGTGCAGCTCTGGGAGCAAACCAGGCTCCTGCACTGCCCTCACAGTCAGGGCAGAGCTGCCTTTTGCTGTCTGTGGGCTTCAGAGAGTGTTTCAGCTCCTCAGAGAGATGTGTTTTGAGGTAAGCATTGGACTTCCTCACAAGGGACTTGATTCTGTTGTTCTCAAAAGTCTTCTGGTGTCATCAAGATGCTCAGAGGTAACCAGATATCCGGGTAGGGTTGATGGATGGCAAAATCATAAATCAGGGAATGGTTTGGGTTGGAAGGGATCTTAAAAATCATCCAGTTCTACCCCTGCCATGGGCAGAGACACTTTCTAGTAGACCAGATTGCTCCAAGCCCCATCCATCCTGGCCAGCAAAAACTTCCAGAGATGGGGCAGCCTAAATATCTCCAGGAAACTGTTCCAGTGTGTCAGCACTGTGATACCATGATTCTATAACTCTGTGACAGTGATTCCATGATTCTATGATTCCATAACTCTATGATTCTGTGAATCTGTGATTCTATGATTTCATGATTCCGTGATTCTATGATTTTATAACCCTGTGACTCTGTGATTCTATAATTCTATGGCTCTGTGCTTCCATGTCTCTGTGACTCTGTGATTCCCTGTTTCTGTGTGAGATGCCAGCAAAATTCTCAGGATCTCTGTTAGGGCGGGCTATATTTAAAATAATTTTGTGTTTGTAAGGATTTTAAGGTCATTATATCCCTATCAAAATCCCAGGCACTGATGTTCAATGACGAGAAACAGATAATTAGTGAAAGAAAGCATCCCTGGTATGTTCTGAGAGATATGCAAATTAATATGTAAATGAGAAGGCCTGGGTTAAAAGGGTTCTGTCTGAAGAATGTTTCTGGATGAGTTTTTGAGACAACTTTCAAAGTTTTTGATCAAATTTCCTGTTAGACCAAAAAAGGTATACAAAAAAGGGGAGAAAAACTTCTAAACATTTCTCATTCTAAAAATGCTCTCAGCTTTTTAATCATGAAGTTTTCAACTGCTGCCTCTTGATTTTTTCCAAAACAAGTCTGTTGCTTTGTGCAATAATTTTAGTGAGAATGATGAGAGTTGGAGCTTGAAGCATTAACACATGTTAAGTGAGACTTCTCTAATTTTAAACTGATCATACAACTAATGTATTTGATAGGGTTGAATGAAGTGAGATATCATTTGAGCTTTATTAATACACTCTATTAACTGAAATACCGCTTCTCTCTAATGTACTATGATTGAGAGAGGTTTTTAAAGTGTTCAAGCATGCACAGATGGATACAGATGGTGTATGAAGCAATTCTTAGTGCATTAATCAACAGCTTCAAGTGTGTTTCATACACAAGAAAATGCACATTGCTGAGAATGCCTTTGGATTACCACAATTATGCACTAAAGTGAAGATTCCCAGTACGGCTCCTGTTATGCAAAGACTGAGTCAATTGGGCCCAAACTGCTTCCTGTGTCATTTAGGATTGCTATGAAATTCTCCATCTGGACCAAACAGAGGGAAAAATATGAAAGAGGAAAAAAAATTATGATGTCCTTGCTTGCTTTATACCATGGAGGGGAATAGAAAAAGCGAAAGTGAAGCATCTATAAACAAAACAGCGAATAAATTACAATAAAGATCCACTTAGAAATGCAAGGGAAGAGTGAAAATTAATAGTGAAGGTCAGAAATCTGTCGTTATTAATCCATGAATTCCACATGGCATTAAGCCCTGCCAGGGAAGGTTTAGGTGGGATATTAGGAAAAGGTTCTTCACCCAGAGGGTGGGCTGGGCCCTGAAAAATCTCCCAAGGCAGGTGGTCACATCACCCAGCCCAACAGAGATCCGAAGCACTTGGACAACTCTCTCAGGCACAGGGATTTTTCAGGTTTTCCTGGGCAGGGCCAGGGGTTGGTCTTGATCATCCTTGTGGTCCCTTCCAGCTCAGGATATTCTGTGATTCCTTCATTCTATTATGTTTAGGCAAGGCTGACATCACAGTTAGTAGTAGAGTAAGTATAGATAGACAAGAGTATGGTACTACAGATGATTTTTCCATCTATTACCTTGTATTTCAGGACAGGAGGAACATTCTGATGTGATGGAGCCCTGTGCAGAGTCCACTTCCTGGCATGCTGACAGAAGTGCCATGAAGAATTTTTAAGGGATGTGTGATCATCGACAAGCCCTGTCCAGCCTGGCCTTGGACACTTCCAGTGATCCAGGGGCAGCCACAGCTTCTCTGAGCAGCTGTGCCAGGGTCTCCTCACCTTCACAGGGAAGAATTTCTTCCTTATTTTCCACCTGACCCTGGCCTCTGTCAGTTGGAAGCCATGCCCTGATACAGTCCTACACTTGGCCAGAGTGTGATGAGCCCCTGAAGATGTATCAAGTCTGAGGGTTGGCCTGCAGCTCCCAGAGTGGCTTAATAACAGCCAGACAACTTCTCTGAACTCTGTGCTTTGTAAAAGAAAAGGTTTTAATAATGACAAAAATAACAAACAGTATCAAACAAAAGAAATATAAGTTGAACGCAGTGTAGAGAAAACTCTTGCACTGGCTGACATCCAAAAAAGCACTTGAGCACCTCTGTGCTCCTTCTTAAGTGTACAATGATCAAAGAGGGACAATTTAGCTTGCTGCTAATAGAGACAGCTACAGGTTTTGAGAAACGTTTCCAAAGCCCAACCAGTGCCCCTGTGCTGGCACTGGGCCAGTTGTGATGAAGGAAGAACAGAAAGTTCTGGTGTTTCTCCATAAAAGTCAGGGGTAAAACTGAAACCCCTTTTCCTTCTTTGGAAATACCTCTCGGGTGTGGGGTGCATTTCTACAATTCCCCTTTGTCCTGTCACTCCATGCTCTTGTAGTCTGTCTCTCTCTCTCCTCCTTGAAGGCTCCCTTTTCGGCAATGGAAGGCCACAACTGGGTCACCCCAAATCTTGAGCAACCCCAATTCCCTCAGCCTGTCCTCCCAGCAGAGCTGCCCCATCCCTCTGACCATCCTGGTCCTCCTCTGGCCTGGCTCAGCAGCTCCAGGTCCCTCTTGTGCTGGGCACCCCAGTGAGCTGATGGTCCAAACTGTGCATCCACACGAGAATACAAGCAAGGGTGATGAATTTACTGCTCTTACAGGCTCAGCTGCCCAGAGCATTGATCCTGCTTCTTGCCTCTGGGATAAATGCTGCATCCCTGAGGAGCTGACGGCCAGCTCAGCCTTTCTGCACTCGTGAATAATGCTCTTTCCAGGGAGAACATGATGGATGTCAGTAATTCAGAAAGAGCTGCTGACTCCAGCCTCTCCAGCACTACACCTGAAGTGGATCTGTCATCCCACGGGGAATCTCCATCAGACCAGACTGCTATCTGAGGAGGAGAGGAGCCTCTATCACTGACCTGACCTTTATTTCGTGCTGCTGTTTACTCACAGGAAGGAGCTGCAGGACAGAGATCTTCAGTGTCCGAGCAGAAAGGTTAAAGGGAAACAATGGACCGTGAATTTGGATGTGGGATTGAAATGTAGCAGCTGAAAAGGAAACATGTATTTAGATGCTGAGGCACAGACAAGAAAAATATGTTAGGTTTGAAAGAAACAGAAGGTAGATTGAGAAATCCAGTGCAGTGAAAGCCAGCACTAAAAAGAACAAATTTCAGAAGCAAACATAATGTAGCCATACCAGCATTTCAGATGAATCATGGAATAGTTTGGATTATGGAAGTTCACTTTTGCCTGAAGTTTATCCAAATTTGTAAATATCTGAATTCAACCTCTTTTTCTCAGCTTAAAAAATTGTTACCCAGCAAGTGTTTGGAGGGCATGTGTACTTTGCTAATGGCTTATTTTACATCTGAACAACTTTTTGATCACCTTTACATTTCCAAAATGAAACACAAAACTGGGTGAAAACCAAGTTTCTTTCTCTCTTTCTGATTTTTCAAAGAGATTTGTCTCCAAGTTTTTGATTTATGTCAATGATTTTATGAATTGAGTGGAGTTTTTTACTCCTGAATCTTTGTTTCAGGCTTAAAGAGCCTCCAGGACGTTGGTATTCGAGATTCTTGAGGGGAAAATAAAGGATCAGAAAAGGGAGAGAAGTGAAAGAAGTTGAAAAAAACATACTGTAGGGAATTGCATTTATGGGAGGGCAAACAGATGTGAATTTCCCATGTGAATATATGATGAATTAAAAAAGAATGCAACTTTTAGCAAGTATTTCAACTCTCTACACCAAGCTTTTCATTCTGGGACTCACAAATGATGTGAGTTTTCAAATTTGCCTCCTGAATTTTCCTGTAGTACTCTGGGACTCTTTACGTTAGGCAAGAGGTAGCAATTCAAGACCATTATCTCCAAGAAACACCTTCCACAATTCCTCATCTTCTCCAGAAACAGGATGAATTCTGGCTTTGGGGACAAGACTGAATTAAATGACACATCCACAAGAATTGTGCAGGTTTCCTGACTGTATGTGTTGTTTTAAGCACCACAGCAGACAGATTTTGAGGCAAAGAACAACTTCTATGCTGGGTGCTCCACAGGAGGCCAGAGGAGGGAGAGAGACACTCAGAGGGGAAGAACATTTTTGGAAATCAGTTAATCACAAGAAAGACTTTGGGTTTGGTGTGGATTCACTCACTGACCCCACACTTGGAATTTCTGTGAAGGGGTTAGGGTTATATTAACAAGTACATATAATTTATATAATATTATATATATTATATATATTATATTACATATATATAATATGTTATATATTGTATAACATATAATATATATATTATTTATTGAATATAGAATATGAAATATTAAATATATTCCTTTTCTCCTGGTACAGAAACCGATGAGAAGAAAGGGAGAGATGAAGACCTTTTTTTTGCCCCATTAAGTAGTTGGAATTATAATGTTTTTAACTTTGGTTTTCTACTCTTTCAGTCCATTAAATGCTAATGTCAGAAAAATCATCACTGGGGCATATGACATGGGAAGAAGATTGAATTACAGCTAGGAAAGGGAGAGATGAAGAGATTTTTTAACATATATAATATATATATAATATATTACATATTATATTCTAAATATTAAATAATAAATACTAAATAATTGTCCTAGGTTACAATGTAAATTGTGCCCAAAGTCTGTATTCTATCCCCATCTCCATGAGCTGTTGGAACCAGCTGGGGCAGTGTTTCCCTTCTCTCCTGTCCATGGCCCAGCAATGTCGTGCCCATGGCTCATGGGTAACTCCCTGCGGGAGCTGTCTCTGGTTAATGGGCCAGCAAGGAGCCACTGCAGGGCTCAGAGAATGAGATCAGCCCAGGGGGGGATGCTCTGCCCAGGGGGAGGAACCAAGCATTCCTACCTGGATAGAATCCGGGGTTTGGGACAGCACAGGCAGCTTTACCCACTGGGCTCCCAGAGGAGACAAGAGCTACCAGACCTTTCTCCAGGATCACTGCTTTGACAAGACCATCTCATCTGGACTGCTACCACGACCCTAACTAACAGGGTGTCAGGTTGTATTCTGACTCTGTCAGTGGTTTTTTTCTTGTACTATTACTTTTATTTTATTTTACTTTCTTTTATTTCTTCTTTTTTTTTTTCTCTTATTAAATTGTGTTTCTGACTTGGAGTCTTTCACTGGTTTTGCTTTCAAACCAGCACAATAGTAAATATTATATATGAGCAAGTAAAATTCACTGGGTGTTGCTTTTTGTCCCTCACTCACACCTCCCACATGCCCAAATTCCTGAATCTGGAATCCTCCACACTCGGTAACGAGAAATCCCCAAAGGTAACAGGAATGTTCCTGGTTTTGTCTATCTGATATTTCTGCAAGAATGAAGAGAGCCCCTGGGAGCAGATTAGCTGCTCCATCTCTGTAGCTGAGCAGCACAGCTGGAGTTGAGGTATTGCCCTCACCAAAGCTCACAGCTTCCATTTATCACCCGAGCACACAAACATGCACAGCCATCCCTGAGTGAGCCTCTTCATCAGGGCAACCTCCTGAGGTTCATTATCCCCCTGACAGCCTGGGAAAACAACTTCCCTGGGCTGTTCAGGGTGGGAAGTGCCTTCCTGCTGTATTAGTCAATCAGGGCATTAAGGCTGAGATTCATCTTCCTTTAGATTGCCACAGAGTAAAAATTTTCAGCTGCAGTGTGACCACCTGGACTTCAATTATTCCCTTAGCAGAACAGGTGTTTCAGGTTATGATTAGTCTGATATTAGACATTTATTGTAAAACCATCAATATCACAGGCCAGATCACCACTGACTGTAAATCCTGGTCCAGGTGAAAAGTTGGAACCAGATATTCCCTAAGGTCCCTTCCAACCTAAGCTGATTTATGATTCTATGACAATGACCTCCTCAGTGCAATATGGCTAAATTTATCCAAATAAATTTATTAAAATCCCACATTTTTTCATTTGTTCTTTCCCACCACTGGCTTAAACCACAAAGCACTCACCTTTTCCTGGAGTTTTTCACCACTGCAGGCAGCTTATCAGAGGACAACATTCCAGCATTCCAAGATTTTGACATTCTAACCTAAGAATCAGTCAGCCACAAATAAATTCCTCATGAGGAAGCTTTGAGCTAAGATATCAAAATCTTCACTGGAGCAGCAGTGGAGCTGTTATCTCTGCTGATTCAGGTAGGGATAAGAAAGTTTTGGCAAAGAAATTATAACAAGAAGCTCCAGGTTGGTGGTTTTTCCTTCAGTATCTACTTATAGGAAGGAGCATGGAACAACTCCCTGTATTATCCAGGCAGTGGAATCAGAGGGGTTTAAAAAAGCTGAGCATAAACCCTTTTTTCTTTATCCTTTTAAATATTTTTTTGTTTTAGTTCCTCATAATTTTTTCACATTTCAGTTTTGTTCAAGACCTTCAGAAGATGAATCTTCTCCATTCACTGCTTGATACTGAGACATTCTCTTTATGCACAGAATATTTGGTGTCATGCATAAATTACTTCCCCCAAAAAACCTAAACAAAAAAGGAATGTATGGATCAAGAAAAAATAGCAGAATGAGTGCTGTGCTTCTCTGGGGTTCCTAAACACAAATAGGACATACATGACTCTTATAACACGGTTCATTTAGTGCTTGTGATCCTTAATTTTGTAAGTCCTCAGTCATTCTCCTTAAGTTTTGATAATTTTTTAGACAATTTCCTCTGGACTCTTGTTTTTTGTGAGTAAAATGCTCCTATGGGCAATCTGTGCCTGGGCCTCACCACCCTCAAGGGGAAGAATATCTTCCTAAAAGTCACTTAATTCTTGATTGTAAGGAGTTTTTTCTGTTCCTCACTTGCTGCACTGAACAGGTCCTACTGAGGTGTCAGGCACCCTGCATATTTTCAGCTTAGGTTTGGGTGCTAACAGTCCTATTTTAGACATCCATGAGAGATTTATGCCACCACTTCTGCATTTATTTATGAGCACATCCTTGCAAGGAATCAGATCAGATCAAATGCTGTTCGTTGCTTTGCTGTTACATCATCCTGGGTTATTCTGATTGTAAATTCTATTGATGTGATTTTTCAGATTCAGTGGAAAGTGAACAGGCTTTTTGAGAATTACTAATACCCTCTTCTTTTTGATGTAGGATTATTTTTTTTGTGTTGTAGTTCTTGAAAGATGATTAAGATCCTCGCTTTCAAATGTGTTTGTGCATGACTACCTTTAATCTTCTGAAGCCCATTTCCTGTAGTTTCTGGTAATCTAAACACTGTAGGGCTTGAGGAAAACCAGTCAGCCTCTTCTTCTAATATGTAATAAAATCTGAAATTTCTTTTTTCAGTTAGAGCTGTGTCAAGTCTGGATGAACTCCCCAAATCCCTTCTCTTCCAGCCCATGGCTATATCTGTGTGATCCCATTTGGCCCAGTTTGGTGCAGCAGATGCTGGGAACATAATTTTGATCTGTGAGGAGGTTTATATGTTAAATCCATGTGAGAGAAATTCAATTTTTGAGCCAGTGGTACGTAGGCATTCCAGGAATGAAAAGAATTGACATGAGGAGATATTAAAACCATCAGGGAAGAAGCAGAGAACTGAGAGATGGACAACTGACAGGACAAAGGGGCAGCAGAGATGCTCTGGATGCCACTTTTAGGGTCATGTGTGCATGAATCCTTCATTAATCTTGGTAAAGAATGGATCCGTGCTCTCCACAGTGGGTGTCAGCCAATAAATATTTGCTGTGAGCTTTTCTCTTCTTGATGTTCTGCTCGTACACCGTATTTGTGCATGGTGGGAAATACCCAACAAATCTGATCTCCTGAGCTGGGGTTTGGGGTGTGAGGGCAGCCTCATGCCAGGCACCAGCATCAGATACAACAGCTGTGTTGGAAAGGTCAAAGCAAAGGAAAAATACCCAAAATTAATGGCTTTAATGGCTTTAAACTGGAAGTTAATAGGTTTAGATTAGAGATTAGGAAGAAATTCTTCCCTGTGAGGGTGGGCAGGCCCTGGCACAGGGTGCCCAGAGAAGCTGTGGCTGCCCCTGGATCCCTGGAAGTGTCCAAGGCCAGGTTGGACAGGGCTTGGAGCAACCTGGGCTAGTGGAAGGTGTCCCTGTCCATGGCAGGGGGTTGGAATGTTATGAACTTTTAGGTCCCTTCCAACCTAAGTCATTCCATGATTCTATGAATATTTGCAGGTATGACTGACTCAGGTGTTTTTCCCTGACAAGGAAGGTTTTTTAACTGATTTTTTTTTGATTGACACTTTATAATCTTCAATAAGAAGCTGAACTCTGCAAATCTGTGCCCCTCTTGAAAAGATGAAGTTCATTTTGCAGAACAGCCCACATTTTTCATGTCTGGGAAGACTCACACGTGCAGTCAAAAAAAAAAAAGTGATATTTTGCTTTGTGCTTTTGATCAAAAAGTCTTACTCTGCTGAGGCTTTTTAGAGCACACCTGATAAAATCCATTATACATTTTTTTCTGCCTCACTGCTGATCAAAAGCCTCTGACAATTGACAATAGCGAGGCCATCTGTCACTTTGAAAACCTGTATTTTTCATGAAAGGAGCAAAATCAACCTCTTTTACCCCAGTAAGGAAGTAAGAAACACAGACAGCTCTTCCCATACATAAAACATAAAGCTTGTGAATAACACAGGGACATCCCATCATTCCCATTATCACAAGTGGAAGAATGGAGTGCACGGAGGTGAAGTAAATGATGAGCATCAGGCTGAACAGCCTTTGACCCGAGGCAGAGAAAGAGCCTGAGTGTCTCACAGAGAGTCTTTGTGCCAAGGGCTCACAGCTTTATCAGTGACAAACTGATCTAAGTGATAACCACTTTCACTTTCCTGGAAGGAAGCTGTACTTCAGCTCCCCAGCTGAAATCCAACTTCTTTTATTGGAACTCAAAAATGGGACTGAATAAAGGCTGAAAATCCAGACACTCATGAATTGCTTCAAACTTTGGCAGCTTTGGTTCCTGTCCTTCACTCTTTTATCAAAAGCAGAATTCTCAGAACTCTGAATAGTCATGATGGTTTGGGGTTTGATGTTATTTTAGCTGTTTTGTGTTGGTTTTATTTTTTTAAACAGAGTTTGTAAGCATGAACACTTTATTTTTGCCCTTCCCTTGCACCTTCTATCAAGTGTGCTCTTCTCGCTTTGCTTGACAGACAGATATTTTTCAATAGCACTTATTTTCTTCTTTTCTCGGCATTTTGAAAACATCACAGATCACTGAGGACTAGGTCCTAGCAGAAGACTTTGCCTCCTGCTACAGGGCTTGAAGGTGCTCGAAGGTTATGGGTGGTGAACACCCCTGGGTGTCTCTGGCCAATTCTTTAAATTCAGTGGGGTTGGTGAGGGAGCAGGTCAGGGTGCTGAGTTCTAGAACATAAATACACAACACACCCATGCCCAGCACAGCTGCACTTTTGGCATCTTTGTTGTGCAATTTCATGTTGAACTAAAGTGTGGGAAATCCAGGCACAGAAAATTCTCAAAACCTTGTGCATGCAGGCCCAAACACAGAAATGAATCCAGGGTTCAAACTTAGACCTTGGAAAAGGCTTCCTGCTTTAGAGACCAGAAGCAAAAATGTGGGTTTATAGTTTAGATAGAAACATATTAAGCTAGGTAGTGGAAAGTTTTAAAGCTTTAAAGTGTAGATACGGAATTAGTTACAGAAATAGTAAAAAGTTTTAAGGTGTAGCAAGTAGGTTTGTGTGTCATTATATGATTGGTTAAGAAAGTCCGCACTGCAGACATGTAAGACAAATTAATTAGCTATTGGTGTGAAAGTTGAAACAATCTGTGGGCAGTAGTTTATTGGCTAATAAACCTTTAAAAAATCTTGTAGCTATAGATCTTGTGACCACTGATGACCACTGACCATGGACTCCTGGCCTATGTGGTGAAGACGTTCTCACTCCCTCATGAGACTGTAGAAGATAACAGCAATAAATCATGTTTTAAGATATTTCTCAGTGGTCTCATCTCTCTCAATATCCCGACACTAAAGATTTCAGCCCAGCACATTTCAGGTTGTAGTGATGGCCTTTCACACTTACACGTAGCCTCATATCTTCAGATCACTTTGGTGTTGGTGTCGGATTCTGGAGAATGAGCTGAGCAGAACAGATTAAATCCTGTTGCTCTGTGAACATGAAAGTTTTGGATGCTAAAATACACAGGTGGATCTAATGCTCCGAAGCATCTGGCAGACCTTGTGTGATAGATGAATAATCCTTTACTGCAGCCCACACAGTGCTGCCATCTCTTTATTTATTTATATAGAGGTAGAATTTATTCACATACTTGCACCAGGGAGAGGTGAGTTCAGTTCTAGAAATAATCACACCGAGATACAGATGAGTAATATTATTAAGCCTGTTAAATTATCACATATTTTTCTCTTTTGCAACTTATGTAAAGTCCTGGTCTTCGCTGATGAATTCAGACATGTTTTCTGAGCAGTGCAAACTGAAATTGATGTAATAAATTTAAAAAGTCTGAGCAGAATTTTAAGCATCATAATTATTCCAACTCATCATTTTTTGTGCTTGAATTTTTTAGCAAAATCAGTATGTCAGGGCATTCACTTAAAGCTGCAAGACAGAGGTCAGAAGGAGTAGAACTGGTTGTGAGATGTGGCATCTCCAGGAGTTACAGATTGTCACTTGTGCTTCACAGTGTACAAATGCCCTTTTTCTTAAGCACCAAATTCTGGATGCTGACTCTGCCTCCAGTTCTGGAGTCTCCAAGGAAGAAATGGAACTGTCTGAACAGATCCTGAAACGAGCCACAAAGATGCTCAGAGGGCTGGAGCACCTCTGCTATGAGGAGAGACTGAGAGAATTGGGGTGGCTCATCATGAATAAAGGAAAACTCTGGGGAAACTTTATTCGAGATATTCAGTAAATGAAGGGGAGCTTATAAGGAAGACAGATTTTTTTTTGTCAAGGCCCACAGTGACAGGACAAGGAGAAATGGTTTTAAACTGAAATAAGGTAGGTTTACATTTGAAATAATGAAGTTTTGTTTGTTTGTTTGTTTTTTGGTTTTTGTGGTTTTTGTTTGTTTGTTTGGGGTTTGGTTTGGTTTGGTTTGGTTTTTTTTTTACTATGAGAATGGTGAACACTGGAGCAGGTTGCCCTGAGGAGTCACGGATATATACCCATCCCTGGAAGTGTGCAAGGCCAGGTTGGATGGAGCTCTGAGCAAACTCATCTTGTGAAAGGTGTCCCTGCCCATGGCAGGGGAGTTGGGATGAGATTGACTCGGGTCCCTCCAAACCATTCTGTGATTTTGTGGAGACATCCGTATTTATCTATTTATCCTTCACAGGCTAGTGAGTCTAAGAGCATAATGATGGCCACAAGCAACCAAACCAAATCTCACCAAGATCAGCATCCCACTTGCACTGGTGTTTGTTCATGGAAGAGTTTAGGAGAAGCTCAGCTGTGTAGTGATATCACCCTGCTGTGTTCTCCCAGCCCCCAGTGAATTGTAGTTTGGAGACTTCCTGAAAGAAAATTTTGTCTTTATATTAATAATCCTCAATGGACTTCATCATATTAAATTTCTTCAGAGTTTTCTGTGCATGACAGAAAATGCATGCCCTCTGGAACATCCTTTGGTGAAGAATAAGAGTTTAACAAGAAGTTATGTGAAGAAATTTATCCTTTTGCTTGTTCTGTCACTTCCATATTGCCTATAAGAAGTAACTGCCTTTCAGAATATCTTTATTATTCCCACAGTTGAGGTGAATCTCCTGTCATTGTACCTTGAGAAGCCTGCATAAATTTTTTCATGCTAAAACTCCATAAATATTGACAAATTTGCTTTTTTTATCTCTAAGCTGATATGAATTTCAATAAGCTAAACTGTCTGGTAAACATGTTTTCCCAGGGTTTTGTTGTTGTTTATTTGCTTTTTTGCTTTTGAATCTTCCTCTCTTCCTCTGATCTCTGTCATCCCTACCATTTCCTCGTCTTTTACTGTTTGAATGCCAAACTACACAAGGGGGATTCTTCACCTCTAACAATGCATATTCAACCAGAGAAATGTGGGTTTTTCCCTGGTGCCCAATTTGGATTCAAGAGACTTTGCTGCCCTTAATGGAGCTACCTCCATTTACGTCAGCCAAGAAGCTCAGCTCCTTCCCAAGGATAATGAGAGCACTGAGTGAATCGTTCCTTGATGTGAAGTATTCTTTAGGCTGGGAAAGCCCATTTCGTGTTGCTCCTAACAGCTCCTCTCTGATGCAGCTGACACAGTTCTCAGCTTCCTCACAAGCAGCAAGCACAGAGGCTCCTCAGGAACAAAGTATGAGCTGAATGAAATAGAAGTTATGGCTGTGACGTTGCCATAGCAATCAAAGTTCATGCCTGATGCCAAAATGGTACCACTATAATCACCCATCAAAGTGTCCAGTTGCCATGGCAACTCTGAAAGGCCCCTGGACTTCAACTTCAGTATCTCCACAGTTGAAAATAAATAAATAGGGCTGCTAGTGTTTTAAATAATTAGGGGTTATATCTTTACAGTACCATTCTATGTTCACAACACGCTGAAGACAAAACACTTGGTAAACACTATCAATAAATCCCACACTTTGTCAATAACCACTGTGTGCACCATTATTACCACACTGGACAAAGTTAATTTCCTTTTTTCCTCACATGTAGAAGTGTTCCATGGCCTGCTGCCTGCTGGAAAGTGTGTTGAGACATCCTGCTACGTGGTGTGGGGCCGGCTTTGATGGTAGGGTCAGGGAATATGCTGCCCAGGGACTTGTTCATCTGAGGTTTTCAGTAGTGGTAAAAAGAATGGAGAGAAAAAAGCTTTGGTTACATAAGAAAATTTTGGTAGAAGTCGCTCCAAAACTGCTGTTATTCTTTATTCTTCGTCTCTGCATACCTTTTGTATGTATACATATGAAATGCAGCCTGAATGGCAATTAAATGGGAATCAAATATATCCCAAGTCTACTGAGGAGAAGAAGAAAATCCTTTAATTTAAAGTGTACATTACTGGCAGGATGCTACTGGGGGCTGGACCCTTGCCTAGCTGTAAGTCAATCTTTTCCCTGTGTCATATGCCCCAGTGATGACGTTTCTGACATTAGCACTTAAAGGACTGAAAGAGTAGAAAACCAAAGTGAAAAACATTGTAATTCCATCTACTTAATGGGGGAAAAGAAATCTCTTCATCTCTCATTTTGCTCTCATCGGTTTCTGTACCAGGAGAAAAGGAATATCTGTCCATTTTGGTTCTGGGTGATCCAAACTGGAATCCCATGGCCAATACCACAATTCATTTTCAGTTTCAAAAGGTTTTGCCTGTACAGTCTCTCCCTTAAATGGCAAATTCTTACAGCATGTCTAAGGATGAGAGTTTTTTACTGTATCTTGCAAATACTCAATCATGTAGAAGTCATATATGTTCCCAAGAATTAGGAAACAGAAAATACTTGGAAGTAGCTTATGAGGAGCTGTTTCTTCACAGAATCATGGAATAGTTTGAGTTGGAAGGGATCTTAAAGATCATCACATTCCACTCCATGCTATGGGCAGGGACATCTTCCACTGTCCCAGGGTGCTCCAAGCCCTGTGTAGCCTGGCCTTGGTCACTTCCAGAGATCCAGCAGCAGCCACAGCTTCTCTGGGCACCCTGTGCCAGGGCCTCACCACCCTCACAGGAAAGAATTTCTTCTTAAACTCTAAACCAAATTTCTCCTCTTTAGTTTGAAGTCATTTCCCCTTGTCCTGTCCCTCCATCCCTTGTCCTCAGTCCCTCTCCAGTTCTCCTGGAGCCCCTTCAGGTCCTGGAAAGGGCTCTGAGCTCTCCCTGGGGCCTTCTCTTCTTCAGGTGAGCACCCCCAGCTCTCCCAGCCTGTTTCTTCATTTTCTTCCTGTCTGGAACAGGATGCACTTGTGTATCAGTGTGAAACACCCAATATTTGAATCTCATGAGACAAATTTAGTTAACATTGATGCTAAATTCTCTACTGATGGCCTTACTTGAACAAAAGGTCATTGTCTTGGTTTTGAAAGACAGTTGTCTGCCGGGGAAAGCTAGAGCTTCCCTTGGAACGGAGAATGTAAATCCCCTTCCCTCCAAATTATTATAATTTTGCTATTAAGGGTTTTCAGGCAAAGATATGGGAATAGGAATAACAGTTCTTTACTAAGAATTAAAAAAAAAAAAAAAAAGTAGTAAAAAAACCCCAAGCAAACAAAACTCCTGGTGAAACCCTGACAGGGTCAGGGATACCACCTGACACGCTGTTGGTCAGGGTGTTGGGAGCAGTCCAAAAAAGTCCTCCTGGAGTGACAGATGTGGTTCTGTGGAGTAGAGATGATCTTGTAAAAAGGGTCCAGCTGTGGTGAGATGGGTCTGATGGTCCAGTCTTCCTCTGGGGTCCAGAGTGTAAAATCAGGTGCCTGCTGTTCCTGAGTCTCAGTTTTTATCTAGGCAGGAATGGTTGGCTCCCCCCACACTGGGTGGAGCATCTTCCAATGGGATGATGTCATGTGTGATGTCATTGGTGAGCCTTCATGGCCCACTATCACCAGATATCCCCTGAAGGATGGATGGGTAGTGACAGAGATAAGAAAGGCATCTGCCCCCTCCCCCCTGGAGTTAAAAGAGATAAAGGAAAAAAAAAAAAAAAAGCATCTCAACTGCTTTCAACAGATTAAATAGAGTACAAATTTTTTTGGTTACCTAACCCAAGACAGTCATAAATGAAAACAAATCCTAGCAGAATTCTGCCTTCTCCACCTAGAACAGCAACCACTCATTTACCATTGCCCAGGATTTTTCAAAATCTTTCTAACACCAGATTTTGATTTTTTTTTCTTGTTGGCTAAAGCCACTGAGTTTATTGCTAATGAGAGAAAACTTGGTAGCACTCCAGGCAATCATTTTTGGGTATTATATCCAGGTTCTTCCAATCCTCTGTTTTTTGCTGGGAATATTGCCAGAAATGCAAAAGATAGCAATGTTTGGAAAAGATATTTTGGGTGTTAGGCTCTTTCCCTTGTAAGGAGGTTACAGTTAAGTACATGATGACATATGTAATATTTTTTATGAATCTGTAGTGATAAAATCATCTGCACATTTTACATTATTAATGCTGAAGGAAACAGGAACTTATTTAATAAACCCGTGTTGATTAAAAACATTAAATTTTTCACAGGATTTTGCATTGAAACAGAAATAAATAATTTTGCACATTTTATATGACCCAAGGAGGTAATTTTAAATAGTTTTCATTCCTCGCAAAGTTAATCAAGTATTTCCTTATTACAATGTTATCCTGTATTCTTGCTTTTCATAAACCATGAATCATGGAGGTGAAAAATCAGAACTTAACATCCCAAGGTCCATGAATCAGCACCATGCTGATACTTTCATTTTGTTCTCCATTATTTTCCCTATAATTCTCAAATTTTGATTTCAGAAGTTATTATTTGTGCTGTATTTTTGTCATCTCCCGCTCAGTCAAAAGCCAACTGGTATCAAAATGCCTTTCTCTAATCCCCCAGCAGTATTTGTTCTTTACTCAATCAAATACTGTCATCAGTAAAATGTCACAGCACCATTCACCCTCTGCTGTTCTAAATCAGTTACAAATATTTTGACCATCACAGGTTTTAGCAGAGCACTCACAAGGATCCCACTGCCAATGCCATCCATTGGGAGAAATATTTACTCCTATTGTCACTTTCCAAATTTTATATAACTTTTTAACCAAATAATATTCTTCTCTCTAATTCAGCAATAATTATTTTCTCTGACAACCTTTTTAACAGTTATTTAGACGTACCAAGATTTTGGTACGTAAAAATACACAGTGAACAGAGCACAAAGGGTAAGAGTTTCCATAAAGTGAAAATGGATCACATAAGGAATATGTGACACTTTTCCCAAGAAAGAGTTTTGTAAACAAATGCTTAGATCCCTCTCATGTTGCTCTCAGAGGAAATGTTTGTATTGATGCAAATTGTAGATGAAGAAAGCTCTAAACTGATAGCTCACAATTTTACACAGATTTTCACAAAATCTTTTATCAACATTTCTGCATTCATTGTAAAGAAAGTCATCATTTCCTTTCAGGGAATATTCTGATTCACCTCTGCTCCCGCTTTTATTGGCAATTCCAGGTGGTTTTTATTATTCACGATATTTCATGACTCTGTATTACTGATATTCTCTATTCTTACTCATGTAAGGTAGTTATTCAATATTATATTAATTAAGGATATGAAATATTGTACACCACGTGTAAGGTTTGTAATACAAATGATACTTTATCATTTATACCCTTAGGCCATGGTTCCATTTAACAGGAAATCTGAGGAGACACCTCTTAACACCAGATCAGAATAACCATAACCTCACAGAACAAGAATATCAATTTGTACAGAGATTCCCTTCAAATTTATTCCAAAAACAGAACAATGAAAATGACAGGGCAACATGTCCTGACAGTCTCGAGGTCAACTCAAATACCATCTGTACCCTTCAGCAGACACTATTCAGTTTTTAAGACAGTAGTTGCTATAAATACTAAATCATGGGAGGGATTTTTGATTAATTTGAAAGGAATACAAGTGTGTACCTGAAAAGATTCCTGTGCCTGCTGGAAAGTGGCTTCCATCTAGTCCCGGCTGCCCTGGCTGGGAATCGTTTCAGATCCGGTTAGGCAGTCGCAGGTGGACCGGCCACCACCCCCCGGTGGGTCAGAGCTACACGAGAGCTGTTGGTGAGGCTTCGATGAAGGTAGGAGAAGGAGACTTCGTGGCAAGATGGAGTTTATTGTCACCTGCTCTGCACGCAGGCAAGCCACAAGTCTGCCCGCGAGGGGCAGGGTTATGGCTTATAAGGGACCAGGAGAAGGGGGCGGACACAAGAGGGAAAACCAATCAGGGGAGTGGGGATGGCACACAGACAATGAATAGGAAACGAGAGGTGGGGGATTTCCCAGCCTGCTCCAATATGGGACCGAGTCTCTCCGAAGTCTCTGGAAGGAGGGGAGAGGCCTCCTGAAGAGTGACAGGCACTGGGAGGAGGGTAACAGATGACTGACAGCAAACTATAACTGAGGAGAACAAAGGTAGGGGATTTCCAAAGCGGGAGATGTACCAAATGGGGATAAATACAGGGAGGAACTTAGGAAAAACCATTACAGAACTTACATATGAAAAATAGTTAAAACATGAAAATACAAAGCACACCGCAACATGTACCCACACCTGGGTCATGTTAAATATGTTTTGATGGGCAATTTGATGGTGCACACATCTTGCACCCATAAAAGCAGCCTGGCTCATGCATCAGTTTAACCCAAAAGAAGCCTCCTGAGCTACAGTTGTGATGCCTTGGGAAGGCTGAGCTGAAACAGAGACTGGACAGAGCTGGAGAATAAAGTAGATATTTATTAAAAGGCCTACAGGATCCACCTAGGGCAGGACAAGAGCCTGGCCAGGGCTGCTACCAAGGTGGACCCAAAATGGTCACAAAATGGACAAACTATCATCAGGTCTCACTTTTAGAAGATTTGTCCATTTGCATATTGGGGTTTCATTGTCCAATTCCAGCTCCAGGTGATGCAGTCCCACCCTTCTTGTTCTCTCCCTCCAGCCCCTGTTGTTTGTGCTTTGGGGCCTGAAAACTTGTGCCAGTTGTCCTTGGTGTGCAGCAGGAGAAGGATTTGTTTTGTGTCCGTGCTGTGTGCAGAGAGCTGAGTGACACTGACTGTGAGCTCAGAGCTGCAGCCCTGGGCAGCACAGAGCCTGAAATACAGGAAAATAAAACTGAAGGCATCAGTTGGATCATGATTTAGCCAAGACTTCTCTGTTTGAGGACTCATTGACACCTCGTTTTTTTCCAGGAAATGGGCGTTTCTCTCAAAATCCTGAGAAATTATGGGTGGTGGTAGTGACAAAATTTATAATTGTCTCATTTTGCTGCACTGTGCCCTGCCCTCCAAAGCTTAACGACACCACAGATCTTTCCCAAACCCAGTGGAGAATGGGCAGGAATCTGTCTCTTCATCAAAGTAACACTTTCCCCCCCCATTTCCCCCATTTTCCCTTCCACTGGTGCTGGTGACACCTCCTCTGAGTCATGTGCTGAGGCAGCACAGGAGATGAGTAGCTAAAGCTTTGCTGAGCGCTGGAAGATTCTCCACAGAGCAAACAAGATGTCTTTGCATATCTATAGTGGCTCAAATGCATCATCCATTGAAGGGGGACAGCTTTCATTCAGAAATAACAGCTTTGGAGGAAGATTTCAGCTGGCGTGGCATTTTGGGAGAGCTTTGGGTGTGACTCATGTAAGAGTCAAATGTGCACACACATATATTTTTATATATATAAATACATATATATATATCTGTGTGTGTGTGTGCATGGCAGATGATTCAGGCTTTTATTTCCCAGATGGTTGCTGTGACCCAACTTTTCTGAGGCAAAGATAAGATTTGTTATACAATTTGTTATGCAAGCAGTTTTCCCTGCCACTACCTCATTAAAATGCTTGTGAAGGGAGCGAGAACGAGCTGAACTGGGTGAATCAAACCTTTGGGTGAGCACTTGTGAAAGGACAACCTTGTAATTCTGCAGGTTTTTTTGTGGGAATGCTCCATCAGTGAAGTAATTAAAGATAATAATTTAAAAGTTGGCCAAAACCAGCATGAGCCTTGAGTGATAAAATAGAAAAAAAAAAAAAAAAAGCAGTGTGAAAGAGAGCTGGTTTAAGATTGGATATCAGGAAGAAATTACTCCCTGTGAGGGTAGGGAGATCCTGGCACAGGTGCCCAGAGAAGCTGTGGCTGCCCCTGGATCCCTGGAAGTGTCCAAGGCGAGGTTGGACAGGGCTTGGAGTGTCCTGGGATAGTGGAAGTTGTACCTGCCCATGGCAGGGAGTGGAATGAGTTGAGCTTTAAGGTCCCTTCCACCCCAAACAATTCCATGTTTTTGTGATTCTGTGAAAGAAAGTTTACCAAAAGAGTGAATCTCTTGCAACTTTCTGAATTCCTGGTATCTCCCCAGGTTCCCTGTGCCTGGCCTTTATGTCCTTTCATAAAATTACCAGACAAGAAACCTTTAAGTACAAACAAAATGTTGAGTGAGTTAGGCAACCTACAAAACTGTAGGGAGAGAGTTGGGAGTGTTTATCTCACTCTTATCCCTCTCTAGGTGAATCCTGTGCTTGTAAAAATGAGATCCTGAAAGGGCTGAGTCCTCTGGGCAGTATGAACATGAATGTGTACATGAATGTCTAAGTTGACAGGGAAGGAAAAGACACCAAGACAAGGCCTGCTGCCACATTTCATCCTCCTCCTGATAAGAAACTTCAAGGCAAGAAGAAAATATAAAGAAAAGAAATAAAGCTTTTTCAGTCGTTCTTATTCATTAGTAAAATGGGGTGGGAAAGGAGTCATGGAGGCACAGAGGATTGGTTTCCACAAGAAAAAAGAGGAAGAGCATTTTGAGAAACTCCCCTAGAGTGGGAGGTCATAAACAGCCAAACAGGATGGCACTCAGGTCCTTATTTATAGCAATACTTCTTTAATTTGAGAGGAAGATTGAAATCCAAACCTCAGCCAAACTACATGAGGATTCAGAAAGGGCACAGAGTATGAAAAATGCTTGGAAGGAAAAAGCAGCAACCCCTCCAACAAAGAGAGAGTGTTCATACCCTCAGCTCACCTGTCCTTTGTCTGTAGAAACAGCCTGACCCCAGCTGCTAAACTGAGCTAACCCGAATGAATTGAGACAGCCTGAGAAGGGAAGACCCCCGTGGACTCAGGAGCAATTACTTGGTTTGGCTGAACACATCAATAGTGTGTGTCAGAACAGAACCCCAGAGCCATGGAGAATAGAAAATATGAACCCTTTGGCTGAGTGTGGAACTGAAGATCTGCTGGGAGATTTCTGCTCTTTATGGCTGGGGCTGTTGTCAGCCTGTGGCTGCATGGGAATGAAAGGAACAACTTTGTCAAGGTTGATTTTAACAAAGGCAGGTGCTGCTTTGATACCTTTCCAGTGATTTGACTTTTCTATTCAAGGTTGTCTAAGCTCCACCTTATCCTATATCTACCTAGAGGGCTTGAAAAGATTATTGCTGGAAGTGAAAGCTTATTTTGAGGCAGCATTTACCCAGCAGAATGCAAATAAAATGAGGTTCCTCATTACATTGATCAGTATGGAATAAAAAATCTGCAGCTGAAACCCATGGCTGGGCAAAGTCATGGCTCAGATTAAATCCTGGTGTAGGTTTAAGACCTTCAAGGTTGAGAGAAGATCTTTTTTTCTCTCTCTGTGGATTGTGCCTACTCAGTTACTGGGTAAACCCCCATACAGGGCTTTTTAAAACTGAAGTAAAAGCTACTAACTAATTAATAATAATGATAATCACTGATGGACAATTTGAATCCCTACAGCTTGAAGCAACCATGTCCCACCTGCCTATTCACTCAGTGATGTTTTGGATGATCTGGTTGTGAAGATTTTGCTCCACCCTGTTGCGCTGGCTGTCAGAGTTGTCTCAGATGTTCTGACTGATGGAATCTTGTGTGGGGTCAGATGTGACAAACCCCACAAAGGTCTGTCACCTCTGAGGGGCCAACCCTTGCAGAGAAATGGCTTAAAATAATAGTGAGACAACTTCCCTGGACATGTTTTGTAAAAGAAAAGGTTTTAATAATGGCAATAATAACAAACAGTATCAAACAAAAGAAATATAAGCCAAACACAGCGCAGAGAGAACTCTTGCACTGGCTAAGGCTGTCCAAAAAAGCACTTGAGCACGTCTGTGCTCCTTCTTATGTGTACAACGATTAAGGAGGAATATTTTGGCTTGCTGCCAATAAAAAAAGCTGCAGGTTTTGAGAAACATTTCTAAAGCCCAACCAGTGCCCCTGTGCTGGCACTGGGCCAGCCGCAGTGAGAGAAACACAGAAAGTTCTGGTGCTTCTCCTTAAAGTCAGGGGTAAAACTGAAACCCCATTTCCTTCTTTGGAAACACCTCCTCCGCTATGGGGTTGCCTTTCTACATCTGACCTCCCTGTCCCTCAGCTGGGAGCTGGAATGTGGCAATATTGGGGGTGTGGGGTAGATCTGGGA
The DNA here is from genome assembly GCA_021534815.1 of Acrocephalus arundinaceus. Lineage (NCBI taxonomy): Eukaryota > Metazoa > Chordata > Aves > Passeriformes > Sylviidae > Acrocephalus > Acrocephalus arundinaceus. The sequence continues at coordinate 49,172,120 of JAJEOU010000373.1, forward strand.
CGTGGGGATGGTGCCAGGTTCACCTGCAAGAGCTGCCTCAGAAATGGCAGATTCTTCACCAGCCACCAGCAGTTAAAATTCCCTTTCTAAAGCCATGCAAACCATAAGGTGTCTGGCTAGGAAAGGAGCTCTGGGTCAGTTCTAGCCCAAGGCTGTGTTCTGACAGCAGAAGGAAAATTTCACAACCTCATTCACATTTTATTTCTTTTCTGGGCTTCTCCACAAAATAATAATTTAAGAGAAGAAGGTGCTGAACTCCCTTCTTCTGCAGAAATACATTCCTGTAAAAGTCTGTTGGTTTTTTTAACCGTGGCTTGGGGCCATGTAGCCTGAAATGTCCAAGCACCCAATACCTTTTTTTTTTTTTTTTCTCAAAATATATATTACAGTAGAGAAAATAGTGCTATTAAACTTCACAGCTGATTCAGGGTTGGATGGGAGAGGAACAACAAATATCTGGCAATTAGGAGCAGCCTTTAAAACGTGGCCTCAGTGCCCAGTGTTTAAGGGAGATAGAAACACGCATTGCTATTTCTGCTGGAATTTAAATATTTCCTGATTTCTCAGCACTGCTGCTCTTCCCCATCCTCTTTTTTTCTGGGAGAAAAGGAGCAGCTGATATTACTGATGAGCACAAAGAAATGGGCTGTTACATCTGCTCAGATGGCGGTGATTTGTCTTGAAAGGAAATGTAGTTCTTTAGATTGAGTGTCAGGCAGAGTTTTCTACCATGTTAAAAAATACAGAGTGAATCCAACTGAAATAAATAGAATATGGGGCCTCTTAGCATCACATAAAAGCTCTGACTTAAAATAGCAGCTCAAGATACCTCTCTTTTTAGTTTTTTATAGAGTAATAATTGAGTTGCTTGCTCAATTTTAAACTTTAAACTGCTATGTAGATTTAGGCTGCTAAGTAAAAAAATCCCTTCCTTTTTCCTCTTTAGGTTTTATTTCCCTTCTCCTTCCCTTTGCAATGTATCTCAAATAAGATTTTTTTCAAGCAACCAAATGCCTCCCTTCCCTACCCATCACTGCTTACTGGTATTGCTGATGCCACGCTGTGCTTTCTGTTTATCTCAAGGCTGGGCTTAAATAAAAGTGCTGGGCTAAAATACTGTGAACTAAGCTGTGACTGTTATTTTGCTTGAAAATCCAAACTGAGTGTGTGGGGATATGTTTAGACAAGTAAACTTGGAGAAACGTGGCTGCTTTGACTCTCCAAAATGATGAGAAGGGTTTTTTGAGTTGGAGTTTGAGCCAGACTTCGAGGTTCAGAGGAGAGGCTGAGACCCAGGTATGCACTCTGAGACAATATATTCCCCTAAAAACCTACTGGAGTTGTACTGGGAAGTGAAAAAAAAAAAACAAACCACAAAACAACAACTTCAGTTTTTCACCTTAGAAGTGAAGATTCAAGGGAATATCTGAGGGCCAAAGTCAACACTTCAGTGGATAAGCTGAACCCAAATAACAGGGATTTATTGGCATTTTGGGGCAGTGCTTTAATAAAAAAATATTCAACTGAGCTGAGTATAAAGCCATAAGAATGTAATACATTGCAAGGCTTAAATCCACCTTCCTCAAGATGAAAATGTGCCTTAAAACTGTGAAACAATTCTTTCTTTGCCTTCTCACCAATAGATGGTGCATCCAGTGTTTCCCTTTAGTGGTTGCAGCACTCCCTGGGAGTTTCCCTCCAGCATCCCTGCTCCCTGCTGGTTCCTGCTGTGTGCTGATTTAAACTCATTATTAATTTACACAGGGCATCCAAAACGGGGCTGTGTCACCTGTGCTGGCCAAAAGGCATGATCAGAATGAGCCTTCAGAAAATCCTGAAGCAGTTTAGGACCTTTAAACTCCACCTAGTCCAACCCCCTGGAAGGAGCACGGATATCTTCAACCACTGAGACTGCTCAGAGCCCAATCCAACCCGACCTTGAATGTTTCCAGGGATGCTTCCAGTGCCTTAAAGGGGTCATAAAAAGGAGAGAAATGGGCTTCCTCTTGTTTTAAACTGACAGAGGGCAGGTTTGGTTCAGCTGTTGGGAGGAATTCTTTACTCAGAGGGTGAGGAGGTCCTGGCACAGGGTGCCCAGAGCAGCTGTGGCTGCCCCTGGATCCCTGGCAGTGTCCAAGGCCAGGCTGGGCAGGGCTTGGAGCAGCCTGGGACAGTGGAAGATGTCCCTGCCCAGGGAAGGGGGTAGAACTGGATGAGCTTTAAGGTCCCATTCCATCCAAGCCACTGTGATTTTATGATTCTACTCTTCTCTGTGTGATTATTATGTTGGTGGTTTTTGCTTTCTAAGAAATGGTAACTTTCTACATTTTGGAGCACTTCTGAGTTTTGATCTCCAGATCCCTCTCCACAAAATCTTCTTCTCCTACAGTATCCCAAACCTTTTATATTTTTTACCAGTAACGCAAACACAGCAAGATACTGAAATTTCACCCTTGCATGACTTCATAAACAATGAGAAAATAAAAAAAGCAGCCACGTTAACATGCCTTGTTTTCACTTAGGAGAGCTTTTAATCGCTGATCTTCTGCGCTGCATTTCCAAAGCATTTTCTATAGTAGGGCTCTCTCCACACAGGAATAACATGATCCTTGCTGTGTCTGCCCCTCCTCAGAGTCTCTGTGCAGTCTCACACGTAGTCTCTTCCACATGCCTGGAATTCTCTGCGTGGACATTTTTGTCCCTTCCCAAAAATACGTTTCTCCCATGAAGCACGACACGAAAGTCTTGCCAAAACACCCTCCCATTTCCCTTCCCATCTGCCGCATCTTATTCCCCGTTTGGACAGAGGCATCTAATTTTAGATAAATCCCAGCGAATTCCAGGCATTCAGCTGAAGCCTAAGTTAGAATCCTCGTCATCAAAGTGCCCTCCTGCTATAGACAAAGGGTAAAAAACATTCTTATCTTTCTTTTTTTTCCCTCAATCTTCTTTCCCTGGCTTCAGAGGGGATCTGCAGTGCTGGCCTTGCTTCCAGCTGGTTCCTTAGGGAAGATGAGATTAACACAAACTCAACTGTTTTGCTTTTCAATTTGTTTTTCCTGGTGTGCTTACCTTTATACTTAACAGGAAACAGTTAAGTTTTTTATTAGTGTGCAAATAATACTGAAATCTTTAGGGTTTTTTTTAAGCCTGAAGTTATGATTATTGCTGTCAGAGCTTTGATTTCAGAGAGATGTCGTGTGTTTTAAATAAAGCTTTGCGCAACTTGCATGTGAGATAAACTTTATATTAAATAAAAAATAATCCAATAACTCTACTTGTGTCAGAGATTGATATCCTGAAATATTCCAGGATGTTTTTTCCATTGGTCAATTTTCAGCTTATCTTTTATTTTTGTACAACACCGCAAAATTATTGTTGTTGTTCAAAGACAAACCCACTGTAAATTTCTTTCTCTCAAGTCATCCAAAATGTCATGTTCTAAGAAAAGAACAATACTGAGATGTTCTTTCTTCCTACATGGAGCTGCACTCTAAAATTTCGTTCTTTTCTCAGTTAGAAGAGTCTTTCTCCTTTGGCTACTGCTGTCACTTAAGCAAATATCTGCAGTTAAAACTTTATCTTGGATAAATCACAGCATTAACTAGAAGTTATTCAAGTATTGACTGATGGATGACAGAAACAAACTTCTTCTACTCAGTTCCTTCTGTCCCAGTAATGACTATTTATGTAAACTTCCATATGACCAATTCCAGTGCTTTATCCCACATTTCATTCCACATTCCAGTGCTCCAGTTGTCCTAAGGTAGGGGTTGATTTGAGTTGGCAAACAGATGAAATCAAGGTTGAACAGCTTGGGTGGACAATTGTCATGGAACTGGAAATCATCCCTTTTTTTGGCTTGTTGTTTGATGATTTGGGTTTGGTTTTTTTGTTTGTTTGTTTGGGTTTTTTTTTTTTTGTTTTGTTTTGTTTTTTTGTTCTTTGTTTTTGTGTGGTTTTGTTTGGGGCATTTGGTTTGGGCTTTTTTTGTTTTGTTTGGGTGGGGTTTGTTGTTTTCCTTTGGGGTTTCTTTTGGGTTTGGTTTTGGTTTTGGTTTTGGTTATGGTTTTGGTTTTGTTTGTTTTGAGGTTTTCTTTAGTTTTGGTTTTGTTTGTTTGGGGTTGTTTTGTGAGGTTTTGTGTTTTGGTTTGTTGTATTTTTTAATCACTGTACATATGTTTTTTCTCCCTACTTTTTACCAAAGCCCTTTCCTAAAGCCCTCATCACGTCAAATGAGTTCTCTGCATGTGAACAATGCTGCAGCTTAAAGGAAAATGTTTTAGAGCTGTCAAGAAACTGTCGTTTTCCAAATGGCTGATGAAATGTGGGACAGAGACATGTAGGGACTGGCTCCAAAGAGATGGATTAATAATGGATGCTGCTCACTTGTGATGGAATGGGACAGAGACAAAGCAAAGGGAATAAAGCTGATACTGAGCACAGTGTAATCAGGAATTTTTAAAGCTCTCTGTTCCTTTTTTGAAAGCCAACCATTCATTCTAGATGTGCAAATGTCTTGATAGATTATTTAAGGGCTACTTGTGTAGGACACCAGCTCAAATTGCTACCAGGTTCTGAAGCCACGGATTTAACAACAGAATATGAAAATCTCAGCTTGAACAGGGAGTCGCTGTGCTCAGAGTGAAAATTCATAAATTAAGGATTATTTTTTGCTCATTCTCCTCCAGCTGAGCTCTGTGAAACCTCCCTAATGAAACCCTCAGTAGAAGATGGTTCACCCTGGTTTGATGCTTTGTAGAAAAAAGATTTCAAAGTGCTGCATAAAGAACTTGGTGCCAGATGCTGGGAAGCACTGGAGACCTCCATGGCCACGAAATCCCACTGAAGTCACTCCAAGATCAAGTATCACAAGGCTCCTGGGACACCAGGGAGGTGTAAGAACCCTCAGGATGGGTTGGATGACCTGGATCATTAGCTGAAGCACCTCAGATCTCCAGTTTGAGCTGTCACCACCTGTCCTCTCTGTGCCTCTCAGGGTATGGCACTCCCTTCACAAAGATACCAGGTGGGAATCCATGCTTGCACCTCTGTTAACACTTTGTCATATTATAGCTTTAAGCACGAAAAAAGCTTGGTCTCATGCTCACAGCCACTGAATTAATGGGTTTCTCTACTTTTTCCTCCGTAGTCATGGCAAACTTGTGCTGAAATGAAAAATCAGCCATGGAATGGTACATGTGAGGGAGGAGGGCTCTGAGCTGTGAGGAGTTTCCAATAAACATCCACAATTCCATGGCAGAACTGGAACTAAATCCCCACAGGGATTTAAATGAAAGATGCAAAACCATCTTCTTTACTTGTGTCCTCCAGCTTTCATTTGCCTGTCTCCACCACCAGGCCTGGCAATGCAAGAGTGAATTGAGCTCAATGGGGAGCTGGGTAATTATTTGGAGTTCTGATTTATAAGCGGCATTATCCCTGCTATTGCTCCCCTTCACAGCTGTGGCCTTCACACATCTCAGTCACACTTCTTGATAACCTCAGAGACAGAATCTCAGCTGCAGGTTTTATTCCCTCTCCGAGGTTAGAAACTGAAATTCAGCAAAAGTTTGCTCTGACTTATGGCTGAGTTTGAAAAGTTCTGGCTTTTTTTTTTTTTTTTTTCCTCACTTGATGCACACATGGATTTAACTTCAGTGCAGTTCTGGCTTGATCATTTGTGTCCTTTAACACCAGAAATTCTAAGTGAAATACAGGAGGATGCAGAAACAAAAATTAACAATGAAAACAATGGTGCTGATTGAAGGATGAGAGAAAACTGACATGGGTTAAAGCAAGAAAGGTTCTGGTATAAAGAGAAATATTTCACCCATGAGGACAGTCAAGGAGTTAAAAAGGTTTCCCAGAGAGGCTGTGCAGCAAAACCCCTGTAATTTATCTATTCCAAAGAACTGTTTTGCCTTGGATCTGGAAGTCTCTTTACTCAAACTACAAAGACAATAAAGATATTTTAATCAAAATATTTGGATTGGACAAATTCTTTGCTACTTTTCTTGATTTTTTCAAAGACTTAAAAAAAATGGAAAGGACTTGAAACCTAAATGTTATGTTGCGCTGAACTTAGAAGGGAAAGTTTTCTGTTTCAGGATGAGTTTTTTTCTTTTCCTTTCCTATTTGGAAGGAGCAGAAATTGAGTAAAAAGTTTTTTTTGTGCTTGAGATTTTGTAAACTCTGTGTACACTAAAAAATAGCTTTCTTTTCCTCTTTTTCTGCCTTTTTTTAAATTTACACAAATATATTTGTAATCAGTAAATTACCCACTAAATCTAAGTAAGTCTCTTCCCTTCTTTAGTTATCCTGGTTCTCCTGTACCTTTCCTTTCCCATTATCTGGAGAAAGGAGAGGAAAATTCATCTTCCCCCCGGGGCTGAAGATTGGCATCGCCTTGGCACAGAGAAGGGAGCAGGGGAAGATGGTTGTGTTGCTTTGGTCGTCTGTGCTTTCTCTCGTGGTGCTGCTCATGTTTGATTAGCCTGCTTAATGAAGAACATCTTGTTAAAATTAAAGATCTGCCGTATTTAGCATAATCTTGCCAATTGTTAATTAGTGTATTGACAGGAGAACGGGCTGGATTTCTCCTTCCAGCAGCATCCTCTCCCCTCCCCGGGCCCGTCCTGCCAAAATAAAGATCCTTGCAGTCACAACATGTTTGGGAGCCCATATGACACGTCTGTGAAGCTGCCTTGGAGCACTGGTGCACAGGGAAGATACATAAGCTATTAACAAAATCCAGTGTGAAACCTCAAAGCACAGGAGGCTCAGGGCTGGGGAATCCTTTGTGTCACTAATTTATCATGTAGATACAGATTTCACATCCTTTCATGCTGTTTTCTCTGTTTTGGGCAGGTTCTGGTACTCATTCAGATTTTTGAACAGGAGCCCATTGGTACAAAAGCTGCATTTATAATCTCTGTTTCAGGAGCAAATGTTTTGTTTGCCCTCTTTCTGCTGACTGAGGTGCTTAGAATCTGGTCTTTAGCCTCCCCTAGGGCAGCTTTGGGATTTTTATGGGGTTTCACTCATCCATATCTCTTGTTGGTGCTTTCCAGTTGAAGAGAGAGTCATGATTAAAAAAAAGCTTTGACTTAAATTGCTGAGAGCTCTGCAGAGCATCACTGTCACTGTGACAGAGGATACAGGGGAGGTCTCAGAGGGTGCTGGAACCCTTTGTGTCCTTTCAACCATCAGGATTTCTGTTCTGCATTCAGAGAGCCCAGTGGAGCTCCCAGAACACCTCAGGACCAGGGGGAAGGAAAGTCTTTCCAACTACCCTAATCCCACATGGATCTGCTGCTGCCTCTAGTCCAAGTCATCCATTAAACCCTGGATCATGAGAAAATTATTTCTGTGGTGAAAGGACAGAAGTATTTATTTATTGCTTGATTGATTTATTTTAATTTTGGGAAAAAATTTAGTGGGAGTTTGTTTTAATTTCAGTGTAGCAAGAGTGTGGCTGGTGATGGAGCTGGTAGCAATGAGGGACCATGATTCACACACATGGGAGAAAGACAAATAGTGGGGATGTGGAGAATCTTTTGATGGCAATTGGCAGGTGAGGTTAGGTCAGGGTTGCTGTCACTTTGTATAAATCAGGGGCAATGCTTTGCATTTATCTTTAGGGACAGCTGCCTCATTCCCTCGACTGTGAAAGATGCTCAGGACTTTATTGCAAACACCCAACTGCCTGAAATTAAAGAGTTTATTAGGTCTTCTATCACCTACGCCTCCTTGTGAGGTTTATAACAGGCCAGCCTGATCTTAAATTTCTCTGAAAGAATTTGTTTTTCTGCTCCTTAATCAGTTTGCAAGTCACTTTATGAATAAAAGCACTAAAAAGGATTGAAATGAAAGAATCCTGTAGCAAGCTATACTTATTTTTTCTTAGCCCTAAGATACCACGGTCACAACATTTGTCAGTTCTATCCATGTCAAATTAGACCCTGGCTCATTAATTTCTGCCCAACAGTTGGTGTCCTAATGGCTCAGTGATTGACATGTTGAAGCTATTATCCTCCATTCAGTTTGATCATCCTCAGGCAGGAGCCTGTAGTCATCTCCTCGGTGTTTGTGACAGCTCTTCTGGGTCAGAGTGTGCTCTCCAGCATGACATGAGAAAAGCAAGCCTTCATTCACAGGATAGATGTTTAAAAGGAATTTTACTAAAGCAGAATGTGGAGGACGAAATAAAATTTTAAAAAGGATAGATTATAAAAGGACAAAAGGACACAGTGAAATTCAAGCAAAAAAGTTTACCTTCTGAAGATATGGGATCATGGAGGACAAGAATCAATAGTAGCTGTTTTGGAAATCCCAACTGTTGAACTTTTCAGGGTTATTTTCTGTGGGAGCTGCTGGACTGAATACCAGGCAGATAAATGGGGCAGGTTATTTAGAAAGCAGTTCCTTTTGAGTGGTTCAAGATGTAGTAAAGGGTCAGGACTTTTACAGAAGAGTGATTCCACATAGCAATGCTCAAGATATCTTGGACCCCAAGAACTGGTGTCATTTGTGTGCAAATTGTTCTGCCAGAGAATCTTGGAATGGTTTGGGTTGGGAGAGACTTTAAAGACAATCCAGTTCCAACCCCCTGCCCTGGGAGAGACACCTTCCACTACCCCAGGCTGCTGCAAGCCTTGTCCAACCTGGCCTTGATTCCCCTTCTTTCCTCTTTTTTCCAAACCTACATCTCCTAAGCAGAGATGTGTCTGGTTCTTCTTATTAAAGCCAACGTGAGCTCCCCATCATCCACACCCTTGGGGCCCCTGAGGAATTTATTTTGCTATAAAGAGTTCAGGAAATAGAAATCAAGAGCAAAACTGCTCCTAGTGCATCTGTCCCCATGTGGCAACATGACTTTTGGGTTGCCAAGAAAGCTGGGTCCCAAGGGTGAATTCACTGTGATTTCTCATGAATGAAACAAGGGAGACATTTCTGTCCTTTATGTTGTTTTCATCTCAAAAAAGACAAGCAAAAATAACAGCAGGAATGTTATCCCCACGTGAAAACATCTTAAAAACTTCAGAGTGAGCAAGAGAAAATAAACTGGCAGTAATCTCTATGAAAAATAAAACCAATCACTGAACAAAACTGAGAAATCGACCTCCTGGATAGCTAAATGATTTTCTTTGCAGGCTTTTTGGTATAATTCTGCAGTAAAAATGCAATCCGCTGTGAGCTTTAATAGGAGGATTTAAACCAAGGAAACCCAACCAGCCAAACCAATTTGAGAAAAGCTCTGGTTCTGTGCGCTGAGCAGGGCCTGGCACAGGGCCAGCAAACTTGTGCGTGATGTGCGCTCTGCTCCCTCAAAAATTAGCTTTGGACAGGAGCTGTTAAGCACTGTGGCCTGATCCATGATTGCATCCAAAAATATCCCAACATCTGGTTCTTACAATCTTGCTTTTTAACTCTGTTGATGTGTGGACATTTCTGGCTCTCTGAGCAGCAATAAAAACAAGGCAGGAGAGTTCGGTCCCTCTTCTGCTCGTGGTTTCAAAACAAAACAAAAGCTTTGGCTCCAAGTTCATGCAAGTTTTATGGTTGAGCTCAACTGAGAACTTTGACTTGCTTCATCACCTCTCCCTTCTGCTCTGTCCCTGTGCTGGAGTTGTGCAGTTTGTGGAGAGACAGGAGGGAACAAGGAAAGGCAGAAAAGGACAAGGCAATCCTGCTTTGGCTGGAGGAGAAAAACAGGTGATGGGAGTGGGGCAGTTCTTAGAGGCCCCCTCTGAAAAACTGCCCTCAGCTCATAGAAACAAAGAATCAAAGAACATCAGAATCATTAAGGTGGGAAAAGACCAAGAAGATCATTGAGTTCAACCATTAACCAGCACTGCCATGTTCACCACTACTCTCCTCCCGAGTGCCGCACCCACAAAATTCCTTGAGCACTTCCAGGGATGGTGATCCCACCATTTCCCTGGGCAGCCTGTGCCTGTGCTTGACAACTCTTTCCAGGAAGAAATTTTCCCTAATACCCAAATTAAACCTCCTCTGATGCAACTTGAGGCCATTTCCTCTTGTCTTGTCCCTCGTTCCCTGGAACCAGAGCCCAACCCCCCGATTGTCCCCTCCTGTCAGGGAGTTGTGCAGAGCCACAAGGTCCCCCCGAGCTCCTTTTCTCCAGGCTGAGCCCCTTTCCCAGTTCCCCCAGCCACTCCTGGTGCTCCAGACCCTTTCCCAGCTCCGTTCCCTTCTCTGAACATTCCCTCAATGTCCTTCTTGTCAAAAGGGATCCAAACTGATCACAGAGTGCAGAAAATCCTACTGGGAAAAGCCAGTGTCCATAAAGGAGACAGAGGAGTCCAACAGCCTCATTCAAATAAAGGGACAGAGGCTGCTGGGGCACATCCCTGTGGGGTTTTCTCTCTCGAGGTTTGGAGGGCGCAGCCTCCTTTTATCCCAAACTCCCGGCCGCTCGTTGCTCTCTTCCCTCCCCTGCTGGCTGAGGTACCAGGGAGGTGCAGCCTTCCCCAACCACCCACCACACATCCCCCCTGAACCTGTCATTTTACCCCAAAGTTCAGAAGTTCAGGCTTGGCGGCCCCATTTGGCTGTTTCAGGAGTCAAACTGGGCTCTGTAACAAACCTGCTGCCCGAAGTTGGTACAGACATTGAGCCCCATCTCAAAGCCGGTCACAGCCATCCCCTCACCCATGGAATTGTTCATAAAGACATCAGCACACATCTTCCCTATCAACAGGATCCAAGGTGCCACCTCAAAAGTGCTGATTTCAGGGCAACAATCACTTCCCAACTCCTGGTTCTTGCTTACAATGCAGCTGGATGGCAAAATGCTTCATGCAGATACACAGGCTGCCTGGGAGGAAAGGAAGAGAGGATTTTAAATCTGTTGGTAATACATGATATTTGCTCTGGGCTTGTTTCTTTGGGTAGCTTGGTTTTATCCTCTTATGTGAAAAAAATAATCTTTCCCTGCTGTTAGAATTCTGCCTTCAGACTCGAACTTCCCTATTTTTGTCAAGCTGAAGTGCTTTGTTTTGGGTTTGAGTTTGTTTTGTGTTCTCTTTTTGCTTTTGCTTCCCTTTCAAGGTGTATTCATTGCTACAGTGTGTGGAGATCAAACTAGACCTGTAATTTTTGTGTGAGTCTGTGTCCTCTTCCTCCATGTTAATTATCATTCTTTACAACTCCCATAAAGGAGGTGGTAGCCAGGTGGGGGTTGGTCTCTCCTCCCAGTGATAAAACCAGTGGAAACAGAAAATTTCTCACCAGAATAGGTGTCAAGCACTGGAACTGCCCAGGGAGGTGGTGGAGTCACCACCCCTGGAGGGATTTGAAAGATGTGGCACTTGGGGACATGGTTTAGTGGTGGCCTCGTCAGTTCTGGGTTAATGGTTGACTTGATTATCTTAGTGGTCTTTTCCAACTCAAATAATTCTTTGATTCTGTGATTTTTAAATGAGGCCTTTGGCATATAATAAAAGCTCCTGTTTGTTAAAGGTGAGTGCTTATAAAAGAAGTGAATCTGGGAGTTGGAGGTTTTTAATTGTGGCCCTTAATCTGGCTGTGTGGAAGAGGAGTGGGAAAATGAGACCTTAGAATGAAATTAAGAAGGAAAGAGTTCTTGATTGAGTGTTAGGACATCTGAAAATAATGCTTTGTCATCTCATAATCTGTGCAGCCTCTGATGTGCATAAGGAATGAATTAATCACCTGGCAGGTTTGTACTTCATTTTCCACTGCTTACTTTGTTTACTGATATTATTGCCCTCTGTAAAAAATACTGCGTGTAAAACTAGGGGTGAGAGGTGTGAAGAAGAAGAAAGAAAGAAGGGGTGCAGGGAAGCCTTTCTGTCATTGTTCTGAGCTTTATGCTTCAAATTGCTTCTGCATCCATTAGTCATGGCAAAGATATTTATTACATATATTAAGGTGTTTGCATGTAGTCTGTTGAAAAAACCAGCTTCTACTTGCAGATTTATATGTTTATTCATATTACAATATTCATATTATTCATGTATTAATGTTTTTGTACTGGTAAATCACTTGTTGGCCTTGGGCACTCTCTTCAGAGCTGGGTAAAAAGGTGTAAACATAAAGGAGTGGATAAAAAGGTATAAAGTATAAAAGAGCTGTGCACTATTTACTCTGATATCTTCCCTGCTTCTACCCAGGGATTTTTCTGTGAAAGTTTTAAAAGTTTTGTGCCAGCTCCCTCCTTCCCCTGGACACAAAGGAAATAGAATTTTTCTGTGTGGAAATTTGTTTTTCTTGCATCAGATTTTCAGAGGATATACAGAAGTGTGGGGGAAAAGTCATCAGCTGGGTCTTGTTATAGATGAGTAACGTTTAGAGCAAGGAAGAAAAAACAGATCACTGAGGCTGGTTCCTTGCACAAGTCTGCCATAAAAAAAATTACTTATTCTGGCTGCAGCTCCACTGTCCAGCTCTAGTTGACAAATTCCAGGCTGGGAGTTGAGATTTAACGCTCTAAATGGTATTTGATTTCCAAGAGGAGGATCTGACAAACACCTGTTTGCAGTCTAAGTTGCAGACTTGTTCAAGCCATGTGGTTTTCCCTTTCTCTTAAATATCTGCCCTGCATTTGGATAAATGGATCACAGACAGTAGACTAAAAGGACCAATTGCCCAAAGGAAAACATCACACAGCTCGTTTGGTGAAAACAAGCGAGGAGGTTCCTGATATTTAAGGTCCCATCCAAGCTGCTCCAAGTGCAGGATGCAATCTCAATCATTCCCTGGGCCTTGCACAAACATTGTAAATACCACATCTCATTGATATTTGTGACTGACACGCTGAGAGCTGATGGAGCCTTTTTTTTTTTTTCTTTTTTTTTTTTTTTTTTTTTTTTTTGGTTGCAGCTTAGCAACAAGCAATGACTGGCAAATTTTTCTGCTCTTCAAAATCAATGCCACTTTTCTGGATCATTTCCTCATCTTCACCATCATCTGTCAGAACAGTAAATTGACAATATGTTCCCAGGGACAGTGTGGGGTCTGCTGCAAGCCTTGATAGTTAGAGGATGAATTTAACCTTTTCAAAGTCAAACGTGGTCTGGGTTTGGATCCCACTGAAGCATTAACTTGCTTTTGACACTGTTAATCTGGATGTGTTTCCTTCTCCATTAAGCTTTTCCTTTACATGCAAAATATCACTGTGAGGACATGCACTGCTTGATATATTCACCAGTAATCCCTGTTTGGTGTGGTTGCTATCGATTATTGCAATACCTGTGAAACTTCAGTATGGATTGTGATCCTGCTGCGTGAGCCCAGAATTAAAAATATTCTATCCTAGGGCAGCGTGTTTGAGGATAAAAAGCAGACAGAGAAGGGGCACTGGTGAGCGGGTGAGCATGGGGAAAATGAGGACAATTACTGGTTGTCACTGCAGGTGGGATATGGCTGGCAGGGGTTACAATTGTTGGGATTTTAGTGGGAAATGGAACGGGAAGAACTGTGTCTACAGGTTTGTGAGCAACTTTAGAAGAGGCAGAGTTGTCAGTGCACTTGTTTGGAACCAGCTCAGGCAATGGGCACTCAGGACCCCATTGGAAGACAAATTTAAAACCTCTGTTTGCTAATTATAGGTGTCAGCTGCTCCTCAATCATTCAACACATCCATTAAGAGTGATCAGGGAATGATGCTTGATTAGGACCACCTTGCTACAGACAGGTCAGGTGCAGGGCAAAACCAGGAGGTTGTGCCTAGAGGGAGGAAAAAATCACATCAAGGTTCTACAGCTGAAGTTCTTTGCTTTTGTTTAGATGACTCAAGAGTATGAATTCAGATTTTTAAATTTTGTTCAGACATCCTCTTCCTGCCTCTCTCTATAGAAAACTTCCCACTTAAACTACATTTGGCTGCTCTGCTGTGCTTATTTCTTGATACTGGAGGAGACAAGTGATTGATACTTGATGGAATGAGACGGATCATGCAAAAAGATGAGAAGATGGTGTAAGTTTGCCAACCAAAAAGGAAAGTGATGCCTCTGATCACTGTGAGGAAAGGTTTGGCCCAGACAGGGAGGTTTTTGGTGCTACTGAGATACAAGCCTGCCAAAGGCTCTTCAGGAAACTTTCCCACAGCCCTCTTTGCTAAAAGTTTGTTGTCTAGGCTGGAGGCTCCAACATTTGGATAATCTGACTTTCTTCTGATAGGCACAGGTGAGTGTAGCCAGTACAAAACTTAATGTGTGCTCCCATCATTGCAATGAGACTCCCTGAGTGCTCTCAGATGTTTCAAAAGGCACAAGTAAATTTTTTTTTTTCAGACACAGTTGCAAGGCAGCTGGGAAAAAAAAATCTGTCTTCCTAAAGTGTTGAGATTGTAGAATCAGAGAATGGTTTGGGTTGAAAGGTACCTTGAAAATCATCCAATCCAATGGGCAGGGACACCTTCCACTATCCCAGGTTGCTCCAAGCCCTTCCAACCTGGCCTTGGGCACTTCCAGGGATCCAGGGGCAGCCACAGCTTCTCTGGGCACCCTGTGCCAGGGCCTCACCACACTCACAGGAGGAATTTCTTCATATAGAATCTAAACCTACCTTCCTTCAGATTGGATATTGATGTTGGCCATCTGAGCCCCTGCAGCACGGGATGTTGGCCTTCTTTGACAGAGATGTTGTGGTCTGTGAGGTCACCACTGGACATTCCAGTATTCCATGTTACTGGGAAACCATAATCTGGTCAGTCTCTTGGATCTTGAATACCTCAAGGATCTGAAGATGAATTCATCAATCTCAAGGAAAAAAAAAGGGATTTATATAAAACTGTTAACAAGACTGTGCTACCACTCTCAAGGTAATTCCTCAAGGAAAACTTGTAAGGACCATCGTAGCTCTTGGAAGTTCAGTTGATAATCCTTAGGCTGACCCTCCTTCTTAAAGGTTAAATCATATTTCATAAATGCAGCTTTATGAATTAAATGTGTCAATTGATGCAGTCAGACTTTATGCTCTTGACAGTGGAACATATTTCAGAAATTAAAATCCTTGCAGCATTGAGCTGCAGGGACAAAAAAGGACCCCACAGTTCTGTAACTGAAAGCAGCAGCTCTGCAAAATTGCTTGAACAAAATTGCAGCCTTCAGTTGGAAGTTGTGCTGACTTCTTTGGACTGAGGTGCACAACAATAATAAAATGGGAATTTTAATCTTATACCAAGTTTCCCATCAGAGAATAAATAGTGGCCATACTGTTGCCATTTGCTTTCTTTTTTTTTTTTTTTTTTTTGCTTGATATGGTAACTGGAGTGAGGAAGACCAACGTCCTCTGTGTTTTGACTTTTTACCTTCTCTCTGGTAGCTGGAAGTTGTTGCTGTGAGTTGCTCTTTTGCTGCCAAGTTGGGCATGATGATCTTGTATCCTGTGGATCTGAATTGTCTTGGGGAAAACAGTTACACTTTGAAAAGTAGCAGATTTTAGGTGCCTAGAATTTCAGCAGACATTATCTACAGATCAGAAGGGCACTCTGAAAGTGACTCTCCCAACTCTCCACGGTTCCCATGCTGTCTTTTCACATCATGGAGCCATGTCAGAATAAATCAGCTGAATTTCTTTTGGGTGCAAATTAACTGGCAGATTCACTTCTGATAAACATGTGAAATGCCAGTGGACAGTAGAATGGGATAATTCAAAATAAAACCTTCTGAAAAGCTCATAGTGTGAACACTGACTCTTTGACACTAATTATTTTGCTCAAGAGAGTTTCTGTCTCCAGATCTTCAGGACTTGTTAAAGTAGACAAGGGCTGGAGAGAAAACATGTCAAGAGAAATGTTGGCAATTAAAGTGGAAACAGAGCTGTAAAGTGAAGTGCTGTGCTTATAAAGGAATACCTGACTTAGAAACTTTCCAGCTGTTCAAAAAGTGGCAGTGTGATTGACCTCTGCTGTAATCAGCAGATCTGATTAAGAATTTTTCACTGGACTTCTCAGTCCCTTGTCTTTGAGGACTTGGGCAAGATTATTCTTCTACTGAGCTGAATCCCTGTCACTAGTCCAGAGGGGGAGAAAAAAAAATAAGACAATTACTTAGAGCTTTCACTGAAGATGAAAGGACTTAGAGACATCTCTGTTATTCTGCTTTCAAAGGGAGCATTTCAGAAGGACTGGGCTGATTTCTGGCTCTCAATTTCCCAGGGAAGCGAGCACATCTCAGTACAGAATAGGGAGTGTCTTGTTTTGAGGTCATGAGTTCCTTCTGAGTAAATTAAATAAATTACACAGCTGCCACTTTTTACACTTTTTTGCACTTTACACTGTTCAAGCCTGGCAGTCACCCTCATGCTTACTGTGGCATCTGACAGCACAAGCCCACTGCCAACCTCCAAGGGAAAAAAAAAAAACCACCAGAAATTCCAGTTTTTCGAGCACGTGGCCTTTGGGAGACACAAGGTCTGAGTGCCACTTGTGGGTGAGGACACTTCAAGCAGCCCAAGCACTTGCCCTTTGTGTTGAGAAGCAGGAGGAGGTTTGCTCAGCTCGTTGTTCAGCTGCTCAAGCACCTTTCAGAAGTTCTCATCTGCCACGTGGTTCATGAATATGTGGGGGTGCCTTTCACCACTGAAAAGGTAGAAAGCCTTGGCACACCCACGTGTGACAGCTTCTTCCCAGGAAATTCCACAGCTCTTAACATCTTGGAAAAGTAACCCAGTGCTGTGGCTCATCTCACTGAGAAAACAAGTATTGATTGGACACGGCCTTATTAATTAGTTTGTTTCTTAACAGAGTCGCTTAGATGGCTTAAATGATCTTTTTCATCTTTAAAATCACTTGTATAACTCATAAAAATCATGAGGCTGTATTTTTTAAATGATTTTTGCTCAAATTTCTTTTACTGCCGTGAAAATTGGGTAAATCACTCTGAGACCCAGAGCTGCAGGACAGAGTGTCACTAATTCATTTTGTAAGAAAGTCACTTTCAATTAAATCGTGAGTCTTCAGTAACTTTGTGTTTGCTGCTTATTTCCCTCAAGCCCTATCCATGGTGCTGTTAATCTTTTTATGGCATTACTGATGTCTGCAAGCCAAAATGTACTTTTGAACAGCAAAAATCCTGATCCAGCTGCATTTATCACTTCAGTTTCCAGCTAAGAACAAAGAGAGAAGTCTGTTAAAAAAAAAAAAAAAAAGTGTTTTGATTTTACCAGTTTGATGATTAAAATGAGAGAAAAAATGTCATGAAATGTTGAGATCTGGCAGAACTTAGAATTGTGTTTAGAATGTGACTGGGAATGTGCAGCTCTAATGTTCTGATACTTCTTGGCTGCACTGCCACTGCCTCTGTGCTATGGGACACCTGATAAATCATAGTCAGAGCTGAGCAGATAACTGGGATGTGTTCTGTGCTTTACACTGCCCTAATTATCCAAAATGTGCCTTTATTTAATTTAAATTGTCAGTTTAAAAAATGGACTTAATTTGATTTTGCAAACACTACTTTATCAGAGGAGGAAGGAAAAGAATAGGAAAGGAATAGAATAATATTTGCATCTAAACCTATCCCCCAAAAATCCCAAAAAAGAATCTCTTCATTTTTCTGCAAATAAATGAGAATTTGGCCCTTTTTTCCTGGTTAGGAGATATTATTACAGTTCTAGATTTCAGTCTTAGGGTATATTGAGTTTGTTGATTCAAATCTCCCTGTGAATACTTTTGTCAGTATTTTCAAAGCTTTTTCTCTCCAGTTTAGAGATTCACATTGCAAATGCAGTTGGATTTTCAATTTGAGCACCCATTAGCTATTGGTCATCTCAATCATTTTTCCACAAAATGTTGCAGTGGATTCCACAAGTCCTCCAATTATTCCATAAATAAAAGCTTAGGGAGTAAATACACAGTTAAAGTGAGGTTTTACTGTCACTTTTCTCCATTTTCAGTTTAGATAAGTAGGAACCATGTCCTGAGTCGAGGCGGGCTTGTCTAATTATCCATAAATTCTTAATTTCTTCTTCATTGGTTCCTTTCTTTTCCTTTGAATTTGTTTTAACTCTCTGGTTGCTGGAGCTAATTTACCTGTCTAGATTCTTGTGGGGATTTTTTTCATCTGTAAGATTTTTTTTTCTCCCCAGGGCAGGATCCTGTAAATCAACATTCCGTGCCTGGGATTTGCTGTGCCGAGATGTGCTCAGCGAGCTCCTGCTAAGTAAGGGCACTCAGGATCTTCAAAGGCAGGGTGAGATCAAACCGCGGCAGAGCCTCTCCCTTCCAGGCATCCCCGCATCCTCTCTGATGAGTTCGGCTGCCCAAGAGGAACAGCATCCTTCAGATGCTGTCCCTGAGCTCTGTGGAAGGACATGGAGGACAGGAGCGCTCCTCCAGAACCAATGGAGCAATAATTCCAAGGGAATCTGGTGCATGTGTGCTCTTCCTCCACAGGAACCCTGGTCAAACTCATAACAAATAATATCCAACCTGGAAATTTTGGGGTTACTGTGAGGGTTTTAACACCATCTTTTGTTATTCACTGCCTTGACTTCTGGCTTCTTTGAAAAAGATCCTAAGAGATGCTTGGAGGGCTCTGATAACACCTCAAATAAATTACATTGAGCTGCAGAATGTGGGGAAGATCTGGACAAGGAGGATATTGGAGAGAGGGGGGGACCTGAACTTCAGGCAGGGCTTGAACGAGCCCCTGGATTTGTCCACATCTGGCAGCTGGCTCAGAGTTAGGTTTCATTCCAACCAGAAAGGCTTCACATTTTTCCACTTTTAGTTTGCATATTTGAATGATTTCCTCATATATGTGCGTGTGTATATATACATAAAATTTGAAAAGTGTGTGAAATTATATATGTTTATATATAAAAACAAACACATTGTTTTGCTTATATGTAAATAATCTATTTTATATCTTTATACCTTTGTATATTTGTTTGTTTACAAATAAACAAATGGTTTTTATTTACCACTATCTTTTCAGTAGACTTTCAGTAGCCTTAAGGCTTCTGTTTCCAAATCAGAAGCAGATGTATTTCTTTATCTTTCCTATACAATTCATTAAAGCAGATTTGGGAACTAAAAAACCACAAACACCCCATTTTTGAAACACAGTCCTCAGTTATCTGAGTTTTATTTTTTTAGCCAGACATTATAAAGGTAGTGAAATCGATGTCTTGAGTCAAAATACTGAAATATTTCATGACAGATATTGTGAGATAAGTTATAAATACATTAAAAATTCTTCCCCTGAGCTCCAGTAATTTTAATTATCTCATTAGCAATTTTCAACCTGTTCTAGGTAAAGTAAGAACCAGTAATTTTAGTTTTCTTATTAGCAATTTTCCACCTGTTCTAAGTAGCAGTGTGTTTTTGATGCATGTGGGACAGGCTGAAGCATCATTCCTCTCCACCAGTAATGCATTTTTCTCTTTGTTTTCCATCCTTGCTGTGCTTGTGAAAAGTGAATTTCTTTGTGCTCTTTGCATTGTCTTGAGCACTCTGCAGCTGCCTGAACATGTGGTGATCCAGTGTTCCTCAGGCTGCCATGAAAACATCCCCTTATCCAATGGGAAAAGCTGTTGTCTGCTTTTGCAAGAGTGGCAGAGCTCAGTGCAACATTTAATGCATATTTGAGGCCCAAGGGTGTCTTAGTTTGGAAAGACAGGTGTCTGCCAGGGAAAAGCCAGAGCTTCCCTTGGAATGGAGAATGTAAACCACCTCCATCTGAATTATTATGATTTTGAAATTAAAAGGCTTTCAGGCAAAGATATGGGAATAGGAAAAACAGTTCTTTACAAAGAAAATTAAAAATGTAGTAGTACAAAAAAAAAAAAAAAAGCAAACAAACAAAAAAACCACTAACAGAGTCAGAACACAACCTGACACTCTGTTGGTCAGGGTGTTGGGGCAGTCCAATCAATCCTCCTGCAGTGACAGATGTGGTTCTGTTGGAGCAGAGATGATCCTGTACAAGGGTGCAGTTTTCCTCTGAAGCTCCAGTGGTGGTGAGATGGGTCTGGTCTTCCTCTGGGAATCCAGTGCAAACAGGCTGTGCTGGTGTTCTGACTCTCAGGTTTTATCCAGGTAGGAATGCTTGGCTCCTCCCCCTGGGTGGAGCATCTCCCCATGGGATGATGGAATTGTATCAGCCATGCAGTGAGCCTGGATGGCCCATGAACAGCAGATACACCCTGGAGGGAGGATGGGTCCTGGAAGGAATAAAGAACACTGCCCCAGCTGGATTTAACAGCTGGTAATAGAATACACACCCCTGGTCACATCCTGTATTGCAACCCAAGACAAAGGGTTATCCTGCTGCTGCTTTCAGGCTGCTCTGGGTTGATTTTGCAGCCATTCCCCAAGCCCTGAAGGGCTCTGCTGACCGTTGTGTCTGCTAGGGATTTGTGCACGAACAGAAGAATTATCTTTCTGATTCCTTAAATGGCCGTAGGAGCAGATGCAGTGTTTGAGGTGTAATAGCAAATGTGGCTGATGCGAGCTCCTCTGGCCTGCTCTGACAGCATGAAAAGGGTGCTGACAGTCTGGATGTTTTCTTGCATTTCCTGTGCTGAAGTAAACCAGCAGCCAAGGTGAATAGTATCGGAGCAATGAAAAGTTTTCAAATATATATTGAAAATTTATATTTTTAAAGAAAGTGAGTGTCAGGAAGCTGAGAGAGTTCAGTGATTTGGTTTGTGTTTTGTTTGTTTGTTTTTAATTGAAATGAGGGAGGTGAAAGAGACTCAGGTAAGAGTGCCTGTATTTGCTATTACTATTAACTTTTTCTTTGGAAAGCTGTGCAGTGAATATTCTCTTCCCTCACAGTATAAGGACTGTGTTGTATAGGCCCAGAAACACTAAGAATCAGCTTGTACTCAACATGAACCATAAACTTATTTCAGATGGATCAAATCTTTCTTTTTAATCATATTTCTCTTGTCCTGGGATCTCTTCTGCCCTTTGCTTTCTGCATTGGCATGGAGACAAGAGCTAAATGTAACCAAATATCCAACACTGCATTGCTCTGTGTCTCTCTGATCTTCCAGACAATTGGATGCAAACGAGTTGCAGCCACTGCAGCTGAGTTTCTAAAGGAAGGTTTGTACAGGCTGTATTTCATGGGAGAGGAAACATCCTTGCTTTTCAAGACTCACCTTTTGTACCCTGAAACTGGGAGAAAGGCTGCCTCTGTGTGGCATGATGGAGTTGGCCAAATTCAGGGTTGAGAGTGGACTGCTGGTGTCAGGATCTTGGGTATTTTCACTGCCATGCAGGAAATCTTAATTCCAAGCATATCCTGGACACAGAACATTGGGAAGAAAGATTCCCTTCTGCTTAAATTTAGGAGGATTTTTGAAGGGACTGGAGAAAAGACCCTTTACATTTCTGAGCAGGGATACAAAAAAGGACCTTGGGTCTCTGGTCAGTTCTGAAACCAACATTCAAATTCTCTTGTTTGGGTGAGGGGCTAATCCAGTAATAAAAACTGACTTCTGGACATTGGTGTGAACTTTGTTGTGGTGTGGGTGAAAGAAGTGGCCCAGACTCCAAGTGGCTGGAAAATGAACAATGGATGTGAGAGATGACAAATTGCTGGTGTCTGGAAAAGTAATTTCTCTTATGGTGGGAATTCTTTGTTTTACCTACCCACCCTGCTCACCTTGTGAATGAACAGAGACAAGATAATACTATTAAATCATAGTCAATCTGAGAAAATTTTCTCCTGAGCACTGGAAAAAATGTCACCCAGTGCAGTTTGAGTACTTTACAATGTCTGTCTTCCTAATGTCTCTTTATTCCCCTAAAACATAATTGAACAAAAAATCGACTTGAAAATTATAATGAACATGTACTGGGAACATCAGCAGTCCTTGACATAAGAGTTTTGAGTTTGCTCTTTTCCCTGAATATGACTGAGATTCATCCCTTAGGAACCTTTGAGGCATCGAGTGGATGTGAGGCAAACAAAAGAGAGATCCTGAATTCATTTTTGGGGTCCCTTCAGAGCAGGGCTGAGGAAATCTTCAGCTGATGTGACAAAAACTGCACAATGTACAGTTCTCCTTTCCATTGCCTGTGACTTCATCAGAGCAAACATCACTCTCCTGACCTGCTTTTCTCATGGTGGAGCAAGGCAGTAGCAGCTGACTTGGAATTCTGGGAATTTTAGGAACAGGGCTGTAAAAATTCCTAATCACTCTTGTCATGATGGTGCAAATCACTCAATGTATCTTGAAATCAGTGACCAGTTTCTGTCTAGAGTGTCAGAGACTATGAGTGATGCTGCTTGCTTGTGAAGGTTTGAGTATTCTACTGCACACAGTGGCAAACTCACACTTCTGAACATTTGTAGTTTCCCTTCCATGCTCTTCCAAGATGATTCTCATCTGCTTGCAGTGATAGCTTCAAATTTGTTTCAAGCTTACTTCCATGGCCTCAGGTCAAATGTGGTGCTTGCTTGAGGGTCAGTGCCTATTAGAGCAGAAAGCCTGGAATTCTCAGTGCCCAGAGTTCCAACATGTGCTCACACCTCAGCCTGGGCAGAACTCATGAAAGGGAAGCACCAAGGGTAGAATGAGCTATAGGCATAATCAGGAAATGGAATCAGAGGAACAATCCAGGGATCACAGCAGGTGAGAAGCTGGAAGACAACAGCTGAAATATCAGGTTTTGTAGAGCTTGGAACTGCCACCGGCAGCCTTCACAAGCCTGTTTATTTTGATAATCTCAAATCGTGTCACCCACTTCACACAGCCACTGTTTATGGAAAATTAAATCCTTGACTCCACCCTAACCCCTAATTAACCCTCTCTGAATTAATAACTCTTCACATTCATCATTTTTTTTCTGGAGATGGAGAATGCCCTGCATGTTTAGAAGCAATGCTTTCAGGCACAAAGCATGGCACAAAGGCAGCATTGCCATTGGAATGAACACTGGCTTGTGTTGATTTCCTGATTAATCCCTTCTCCCTTGTATCTGGGACTGATGGGAATGGCCAGAGGTTCATGGCTGAGACAGTCCCAGGCAGCCACAGGGATCACTGCTGCTCATTTTGTGTTAATGTCAAGAATTTCCCTTGGTGAGCACGGAAACTCAAGGAACTTTATCGGAAAAAAACACATTTACATCTTGTATTTAACACTGAAGCCAATCTTCCTCCCAACATGGCATCCACAAAAATTCCCTTTCTTTTCACACAAGTAAATTTTTTTGTGCTCAAAGGGATGTAACAAATTAAGCCTGGAGTTTTTGTGGATGTGAAAACATCATATTCTCTGTGTGTATACACATTAATAAAATAGTATGAAATCAGTCCCTACCTTCTTCCCACATTATTTTGAGTTTTCAGGAAAAAAATAACCTCACTATGGTAATAAAGCTTCCACCTGACCTGTAATTGCTTTTGCTAAAACCTTTAATGTTACAAACCTGATTCATATGCAGTAAATTTTTTGGTGCCCCTCTTCCATGAGCTTTATTTTTGTCATCATTGTTTTCTTTCTAGAGGAAGGAATGTGTTTACCTTCCACAATGGAGTTAATAACTCCAAGGGTACAAAAGTTCATATTGTTTTTAACAGCTTTGTAAAATTAGATCATAAATGTTTCTGGACTTTTTCATAAGATTTTTAAATATAGTCCTTTGTAAAAAGGGAAAATGGACACAATACAGCAATTTTCTAGTTGAGGAAAGAGTAGTTCTTTAGTATCTCATTAATTCCTTTTGCCTTTTGCATTAATTAAAAGTAGAAAAATCTGTCATTTGCCCCAAACCATTTTATTTCTCTTTTGAAATAACATCTACTTTTTTCCTTACAATATTGTCATTGCTACTTTAACCTTTTCTCTCAATTATTTTGGAAGAACTTGCCCACCCTTTTATATCTAATTTTTAACATATATTGTAACTGTGTCCTCCACTGACTTCCATGTCATTTCCCAATTTTCTACTCATCCTAATAATTATAACTATTACTCCATTGCCCTGCATTCTCTGTAAATATGGACATTTACTGCTGACAGTTAAATATTCCCATATTCACTGAGTAGTGAGCTCTGCAAAATTACAGTAATAGATCATATTCTGGATATTGATAGCAAGGGAAATGTTGGCATTTTAGGCTGCAACCTTTCAATTCCTGAATTAGAACAATAAGTTTCCATCAAAAGTCTCCATTTTCTCCTGTGCTTTCTGCTGCTCTTATTTTTTACCTTTTCTTCTCATTTTTTCCTCTTCATTCATTTCCCACTATTAGTTTTCTTTCCTGCAGTTCTTTTCCCATCCTTTCCTTTTGTGTTTATTTTCTTGCCCTACTCCTAAGAGCAAATTTTAGTCCATATTTGCTCTTCTCAAAATTTCCTTAGATAATCTATAGCAGATAAACATCTTTCCCACCCAAACCAGGAGAGCTCTGATGGAAGCTTGACAAGTCACATTTCTCTGGTAGCAGAGGGTAATTAAATTTCTTAAAATCTGTACTATTTATTGAGGTTACTCCCTTCAGTGACTGTTTTAAGGACTGTGTGCTAATATGAACAATGTTTATTTTATAATTTCTCAGCTCCTGGTTGAAGTATTTTGGTCTAGAGAGAAACTGAATAAAAATTCACATTAAAAATCACTCCCAATCCCATATTTAATGATAGACCTCCAGATAATCTTCCTAAGGATGAGGGAATTTTCTTGCCTGTTTTTCTGCTGATACTTGGAATAAGACTTTCCCTTCTGTGAAATTATTCATGTGGATTCCCTAGTTATTTAATTAATGCTTATTTGTACCTTTCAGTAAAACATTCTATTGTGGTTCTAGCCACTTTCTGCTTTAATCCTTTTTTTTCCCACAAAATATCTACATAACCTATCAAAATGATCTTATTTCACATAATGGTTTTTAATGAGAAGTAAAGAAAAAGAAAGATCTTTGAAACGTGAAAGCTCTTTGAATATTAGAAATAATTCCAAATCAAAGTTCTTTAGAAACCAGCCAGGAGTTCAAACACAGGGAAATATTGAAGAAGTCAAGGAGTCATGCTGGGAAAAAGGAATTTTAAAAAGGAAGTGACCAACATCACTATCATGCTCTTGAGTTTCAGCCTCTATACATCCTGGCCAAGAAGAAAATACTAATATATTGTCTTTAATGCCTCTAATTTTCTTCAGCATAGCAAAAATTAAACCACCAGTTTGTTATTGTCATTTGAGTCTTCACATTGAGCTCCTGAGTGTCTTTCTTGATGCTCACAGTGCACCCTGGAGGACATCTGCAGTCTCTGGAATCACCAGATATTACAGACTTCCTGACTCAAAGTGCCATCTTGGAATTTGATCTCCACTTTGATTGTTTCAGTCAAGTAGATTCTGAGCTTGCCCACAGGATATTGTCTTTTTGGGGACACAGAGTTGACTTTGTTCTTTGGCACAGTAAAATGTGTAAAATCTCCTTTTTTCCCAACAATAAACAAGCTCATTTCTGATGAAAACATTTGCTTTTTGTTTTGATCACCAATTAAGCCTTTTCCTGCATTTCTTGCCCTATGATCACATTCTTTTCTATTCCTTTCCCTTTCCCTGTGTGTTTGGAGGGCTCAGAAGAAGAGGTTTTCCACCCTGCACCTCCCCAAGCAGAGCTGTTTCAAAAATGACCTTTGAAGTATAGAGGCTTCATTTGCAATAAATGCTCCTTATTAAGATTCTTCCTTTTCTATTGCTCACAGCAACATCCTCAGAAAGGGAAAATACACTGTGCAAAACAAGGAAAACTGTGACAGGTTTTGATTTTTTTTCTTTTTTGCTAAAGGTGGGATAAAGACACAGGAAATGAGGGGTCGAGTTCGGGCTTGGTTGTTTATTTATTGGAGTGTTTCTAACTCTTTTTAAGGTTATTTAAATGATAATTACCTAATACTAATTATTTGTATTTTTATACTTTTGATTTATATTATTTATACTTTTGATCTAATAATGACTTCCTAAGGTCTGCAATGTGGACCTTTTTTACTTATTATACTACTTAAATCTGTGAAGAAGAAGGAAGAAGAAGGTGAAGAAGAAGGACTCAGACAATGTCTAAAGCCTTTTATTTTTCCACATGTATTATTATATACTAAAATCTTAAACTGAAGCTTTTCACTTTGTGAGATCATACAATACTATTTAAACTACACACTTAAAACTTCTGTGCTATTATGTAATTTTGGGAGCTTGTCCTAAGGTCTTAAGTTAAATGTGGTGCTTGCTTGAGGGTTAGCACCTTTTAACACAGAAAGCCTGAAATCTTCAGTTTCCAGGGTTCTAACAGAAAACAGGGAGGCTTTGTCTTTTCTCCCTTTATGGAGGGAGTTATTTTCATAGTTGGAACACAGAGATGCTCCAACACCCCCAGTCATCATCCCTGTCGGGGTACAAATCCCCCTGGGCCCCATTCACAAAGGCCCAGGGGTGTCCAAAGATGTGAGGACTGAGTTAAAACCTTCAGAGAAACTGAAGTACATAAATCCACCCAGACATGAGGTAGAAATACAAGTTTAGCTTTAAATAGATAGAGGATTTTTAAGCGCCTTAAACAAATAAGAGGCTGTATTAGTAAGAGAAGCCCTAAAGCCTCGTTTAAAGTTCAAGTGGCATTGCCTTTTGCAAAGATAGTTAAGTCCTAGACATAACAAGAACAATGTAACCTTGCTAAGCATTCCTAGATGGAACAGACAGAGCTATATGCATAGAATTTGTGTAAGAATTTACGAATATTGCAACACATTAATTTTAGCTTAGGATAGGACCAGTAATATCGTAGAAAATTCGTGTTAAAGCCTGATTGGCTAAAAATAGAATTAAAATTGATCTGAGAATGTAGGACGCTCATGCTTAGGGGACACGGAATACGGGCGCTGTCGCTGCTGTTGGTTTCATTGTTGCTGATAAAATGTTACGGCTTCTGCTTGGGACACAGGGACTTTGCCAGCACCAACTCTAACAACTCCGCCTCCATGAGGCTGATCATGCAATAGGGACTTTGCTTTTACAACTACCCAGCTTTTTGTCTTCAATGAGTGATGCAATGCTGAAGAAACCCAGCTAGCTCACACTCCCCGGATCATGGAGAGTGGCTGCTCCTGAGTTCAGCTTTGACCCGAGTAGCAGTGCAGAGCAGAGTTTCTACTCTCAGTGGCTGCCAGTGGTTCAGCACTAAGGGTCGGGGTGAAGAACAGAGAGGGTCTCCCCTGTGCTTCTCAAAGGATTTTATTCCCCAAAGGGGGGCACAGTCATGAAAAAGCTAAAAGCCCGTGTCTTGCACAGTCTTTCAAACAGGGGAGGAACAGGGAGGTTACAGTTCTTCAACCGATCGGGGATACAACAGGGAGGAGATTAGGGAGGGGCTCAAAGTATGAAAACCAATAGGAAAGACAATGGGAGTGGAAAGGATCACATGGTCCACTGGGGTGTCCTAAATTAGGGGAATTCCAGATAGGAGTTTAGGACTGACAGGGAACACTCTGGAACAAGGGGTAAGGGTAAGGGAGGATTGACATTATGTAGATGAGGTAACAGGAGGGTCTAGGCAGGGACAACCAGGAGAGGGAGGAGAAAACTTTGGGTAAAACCATACATGTCAGGGGGAAACAGGAACAAACCATTCAACAGGGCTTACAAAATATGCATAAAGAAAACCCCACCACCACAAATGAGGACGTGCAGAAAACTTGACAATCCTCTCCCCTGCTGGACCCTTTCCAGGAGTTCTTTGCCTGTCTTGACCTGGAGAGCCCAGAACTGGATGCAGGTCCAGGACAGAGTAGAGGGGCAGGGTCACCTTCCTCCAGCTGGTCACTCTTCCTAATGAATCCCAGGCTCCCAGTGACCTTCTTGTCCACATGGGCACACTGGTGGCTCATGGTTGACCTGCTGACCACCATGATCCTCAAGTCCTCCTCCTGCTCCCAGCAGGTCACTCCCCCAACCTGTTCTCATGCCTGAGTTATTTCTCCCCAGGCACTAAACCTACAACAGGCATCAAGACAGTGCAACAATCCCATTTATCAATTTTGCCTAATTTAATTTTTTTAAATTATTCTTTCCTTATTTCTAATATTTATTAAGGTTACTGTTTATTTTCAATGCATAGAGTATGATTGTCATTTTGCTTTTAATTTCAGTTTCACGTTGTTTGCTTTTATGGCCTTGAAAATACAGTTTAATTTATTTTTCCTCCCTTTTAATATGCATTCTGATCAGCTAGAGCTACAAAAGGTTCCTCAAGCTGTCTTTAGCATAATGCAATCTGTCAGAAAAATTCCTAAAAGTGGATGTTTTTTATTTGCACCTTCTTCTTGCATTAGCAGAAAAGGGATTTACATTGGAGTAAATCATGCAGTTTCTCATGTTGTGAGGTCAATGAAGGGGAAGTAGAATAGTCCATGATCTAACGAGGAGTTGCCAGTATTTCAAAACGCCAGATTAAACACCTGATCTTTTTACAGCCTTGAAGGTGACAACAGCTAACAGAATCTATTTGGTGTGAGATGTTGGAGCACAAAAGGCTGAAAGACAGATGCTTTTTGAAGCAACATGATCATGTACAGCAAAATGCACTTCGAATGCTTAACAGCGCCGAGAATAAAACTGGCAGATTGAATCTTGATTATGCTTTGTGCGACGCATAAATGCGTCTTGTCAGCTTTTATTGTTAACAGATGTTTGCATCTGGGTCTTGGTTTTTTTTCCCTGAAGTTGCTGTTTTAAGTGCATGGAGCTGTTGTCCATCTCTTGGGTAGTTCTCTGTGTAAATCTTACTGTGCTGTTTTCAATCCCAGGAGCTAAAGCCTCCTTGGAGCCATGGTTTATTAATACCGGGTAATTTCCACAGCTCCACCCATGCTGGGGGCTGTCTAGCCACACTTTTAATCTGGTGGGACATGTGTCACCCCTGCAGAACCCTGTTCATAACCAGTTACCAGTCAGATTTTGATCTATTCATGGCTGCCTCTCCACTCTGCTGATCTGGTCTACTTTCCAGCCACCTGGAAGTTCACTGGCAAAGAAAGGAAAGTGGTTTTTTTTCTTTTTTTTTCAGGCTCCTGGAGTTTAATTTTAGGAGCCAAAGTTTAACCACTAAAAATTTCCTGTCAAAAATTTTGGGGAGTTTCTCTCTCCGATCTGGAGTTTCCAACAATAGTGATACTGCTCCAAAGGCAAAGAATTGTCAGCAAAGAAGTCTTCCTCCACTCCAGGAGTGCAGCAGTGAAGTGATAAATAGTAAACCTCCCTCCAGATTTGTGAGAGGCTCTTCTTTGTGGATAAGGGATTTGAAAGACGTTATCAAAGCTAATTTACAGAAAAATGTGGCTGACACCAGCCACACACTTTCCCCCAGTGTCTGACTTGCTGAATTCACCAGTGTGCTGGATAAAAATTTTGGATGCTGGGTTGCTGATGTTGCTAGGCTACAGCCTGATGCAGAAGTTTGCATGTAAAATTCACATCATTGCCTCAATTGCTTTTTCCCCCTGAAAAAAATCTCATAAAGGCCTTACAAAACATAAAGTTCTGCAGGCATTGCCAGAGTATTGCCTTTCCCTCTTCCTTGCAAAGGGAATTGTGCCATGGAAATCAGATGGCACAATCTGCAAGGTGTCGGAGCTGTTTTCCTTCGCTGTAGTAGCAATGTGGGCTGTGATGCCTTGTGTCTGAAAAACATCCATAAAACTGACTCCTATCTAAGTCTCTCTTCACTTAGTTTAAAACCTCTAAAGCCAGGAGTCACAAAAGACAGCAGTTCTCCTGTGTTATTTTTGGACAGGAAAAGAAAGTGTTTATTTATTATTTGTCCTCCAAGTCTATCTGTGCATTTCAAAATTTTGACAGAATCACAGAATATTCTGAGCTGGAAGGGACACAAGAACCATCGAGTCCAACTCTTACAATGGCCTGTGCAGGGATGGAACAGAAATCTTGGCATTTTTATGTCCAAGGTTCCAACCAGCTGAGCTCCTCTGCCCCTTCCTCATGCCTTAAATTAGTTGTAAAAATAAATCCTTCAATATGAAGGTGGTGAGGTACTGGAATATGCTGCCTGTAAACACTGTGGATGTCCCATCCCTGGAAGTTTTCAAGGCCAGGTTTTATGGAGCCTTGAGCAACCTGATCTGGTTGGTGACATTCCTGACCATGGCAGGGATTTGGAACTGAATGATCTTTAAAGGTCTCTTCAAACCATTCTGTGATTCTGTGGTTGAGTACAGATTCATTCTTTATTCCAGGCAGTGGCAGTGAGTCAGAGAAATGAAGGAAAACTCTCCTCAGTTCTTGGACTTCCTGAAAAGTTGCATTCATTGTTGTGCAGGCCTGTATAACATCCAATACTCTGCAGATAATTCCTGTATGGACACCCCATGCTACTTATATTGTGTATTTCCTCACTGACATTTGTCACAAGCCTGGAGTGAGTATTAATTCCTGTATTTTTCACACCTGTGAGTACACAGCACGTGGCTCAGCTACAGCTGTCACTTCAATTAGAATTTACAGTGATTCAATTTACAGTTTTCACTCTCTGTCCTGCAGGGAATGAACCGCAGTCCACATACAAAATCTTTTACATCCATCCCCACAGTGAAACACATTTTATGTATTTTCATGTCTAGCTCTTGTTGTTTATCACTGTCACTTCTTTTTTTTAACGCTTTTAAGCAACATCAGCTTTTTCCCATGTGCCACTCTCTTGGTAGGATCACATTCCTTGAGATGAAGCAAAGGGGAGCTCATGGAAAGAAGGAAACTTTCACACAGAAAGCTTTCTCACTTGTGGAACACTGAACATGGCCACTGAGACCTCACAGTCTGCACCAGCAGTACCAAAATCATGTTGCATAAAATTTCTAACCACCAACCAAGTGACGCCCAGCCAGTCCCCAGGCAGTTATCCCTGGACAACCTTTCCCTGAGTTTTTATTGCTGAGCATGATGCCCCATGGCCTGGAATATCCCTTGGATCAGTTGGGGGCAGCTGTGCCAGCTGTTTCCCCTCCCAATTCCCTGTGCACCCCCAGCCCCATCACTGGTGGGTTCGGTGAGATACACAAAGGCTCTGTCCAAGCTCTGCTCAGCCATAACAAAAACATCTCAGTGACACAGAGATGTGAGAACTTTAGATCATCATTTATAGTAGGCCTCTGTATGTTAGGATGCATTTCAAATAGTGCTTTAGAATATGTATTAAATCCATTTTAGAAAGCATTTAGTGGATACTGAATGCTGTGTCTGTTAACCTTTTGTATGTTATAAGCATCTTGGACTCCTTGGTGAGAGTAAAGAGAAAAATGCAAACATCCTGGGACAACAAGGCCAAGAATGCAGATAAAGAGGGAGAACGCAGACCCTTAGACAGCATAAACTGAGCATTCCCTTGAAAGGATGCCAAAGAGAGCCAGAAGCTGCGCAGAAGAGATAAAGGTGAAGAGTTGACTGAAGAAGACTCCATTTTCTTCATCCTCTGAGACCCCAGAAGACCACCAACACAAATTGAGCATGCTCAGATGGGCGTGGACTTAATTACCATATGAGGCGAGGATGGGCGGGGCCAGGGAATGAATATGTATGAGGTGGATTGTGAAATGTTATGCATATGTAAAACCCTGGGGAATAATAGAGGGAAACACCATCGGGTGGGTATGCATGTCTTTGGTGAAGTTATTCCCCACACATCTCAGCTGATTAAATACATACTGCTCTAACAACTATTATTAGTTGTGGAGTTTTATTTCCACCCATGTTTCACCCATGGGTGATTATCCATACCATTTCCAGTAAAACCCCAAAACTTAGCCCCACATGAAGGAAATAAGCCATAACCAATGCTCCAATATTTTTCCAGGATGTAGGCACTGATGTGCCTTCTCTGGAGGGGACATTGCTTCAGAGATGTGCATGATTTTGGGGAGAAAATCGTGTCACATCTTGTGTTTGAAGTGTCACCGAGGAGCTTCTCACAAAGAAAACATGGTAGGTTTTCATTCTGCCTTATATCCAGCCTGCCCCTGGCTCTGCTTGCCTGACTGGGAGTAAAAAGCTTTTTCATTTCTTTGATTTGATTTAGAATTTTTCTGTATTTTAAACTTTTCTTCACTTCAGGGGCAGAAATCCAGCCCTAGGAGACAAAGCTGTCTCAGAACATGTGCTTGACATTTGATGTTAATCTTTTGGGGTTCCAGATTGACTTGATTTTATTTGATTATTTTCAGGTTTTATTTATTTTTTTTTGTCTTTCAGAAACCAGCTTCCACAAATCGCCTTTTTCTTCTTCCATTTTCTTCCTGTGGCTCATTGAACCGGTGGATCAATGCCATAGTCAGTACATTATAAATTATATTCTTCCAGATCAGCCTTGATGGACTGGAGATTATTCCTGTGGCAGCTGTGACTGGATGCTTTTGGCAAACCTGTGGCTGTGGGACAGCAAAGAATGAGGCAGAGCTGAAGGGTGAGGGCCAGGTGGGCATTAATCCTAATTCTAACTTTGACAATGGCCATTCCTATGAGCTGAGGAATTTTCCACAGTTTCTTTCCTCATCTCCAAAGTGAGCACAGAAGCGAAAGCTCCATCTCCCAACCCTCCTCTAGAGCTGGCATCCTCAGCCACCAAAAAACAGCATATGCAGAGGAAAGTCTGTTGGCAGTGCCTGCAACGCTTGCTCTTTTCAGAGGTTTTTGTGTTGGGTATTGATCAGTCTCTCTGCCACGCCGTGCTCAGATTAACAGCTCACAAATTTTTTTGGCCAAGGTATAAATGAGTCTCTTTGCACTCTTCATTCCAGTTCATCTCTGCTTTGCATCCCAGTGTATATTTTTTTCCCATCTTCTCTTCATGACAATTTTTTGCTGTTCCCATCCTGGCTGCCCTTGCTCAGCTCTTGATTGATTGTCATTCAGCTTCTCCTTCTGCACATCACTTTCTCTTCCAGGTTCCCAGATGACAGCCCCTGCCCTCCCCTGCTACAGGAGGGTGACAGAGCCTGTGCTGAGCTTAACCAGCGAGTTTTTGCTTTGTCACTCTGCAGTGACAAGGTTAACTTTTCCCCAAAGCTAATTCAGCTTTTCAGAACACCCGTGGGCTGCGGAATCGATATGTGCAGTTAGATATTTTCACTTTTAAAGTGTGGCTCCCAGCAGAGTTGTGCTAACGGGGTCAGTAAACTTCAAATGCCTTGAATTCACAGGGGAAAGGAGGATGCACAGTCTGAACACTGAGCATGGATTGAAAACATGCTCAGTTTACTTTTTTTTTTTTTGGTGAGAATATTTATGCTGTTGCCTAGGTTTGTCATTAACTAGCAATCTAAAAAAGCCATCAGACATGACAAGGAGAACAAGCAAATTTTGAAGTGTTGGGAGTTGTTATTATGGGATTCAGCGTGCTGTACAACTGAATGGAATAATGAACCATGAAAGCCATTACAGCACAGCGCAAAGTTTCAAATGGAGCTGATGAAAAATAAAAGCACTGGAAGAGTATCTGCAGTGTAATTTTCCAGGAGATGATTCCTGGCTGACTGCAAGGTTGTTCTCAAGGCTTTCTAACAAGTAGAGGATTCCATGAGGGAAACAAGTCTTTTCTAGTATCAACACCATGTCCAAGCAGTGGCTGGTGAGCAGAGAACCTGAAATGCAGGTCCATGGTGTTGGAATATATTTTTTCTGACCCAGAGATGGGGCAACTGAGAGGCATTTTAAAACTTTTATTCCATTTTCAGTCTCATGTGAAGGGTGAGACAACACAGATGTTACAATTCACACCATCACAATTAGAAGCCAAGGTATTTCTTAATTAAAATACATTATAAGTGTTTCTTGGCCTATCAGCTTTTGTCACACAATGCTGTTAATGCTTTAAATCATCCAAAATTACCCCTGGTGGGTCCTACTGCAATGCACCTTTCATAGTTCTATTTTCATATTTATATGTTCCGTATATTTACCTTTCATAGTTCTATTTCTCCAAATTATCTAGGCTGATTTGCAAGGCCATCCTTTGAAACTTGTTTCCAGTTCCATTTCTCTCTCAACAATGTCTTCCTATTCCATGGCATTTCTAAGCCAGTATTTCTTATCTCAAAGTTTGCATACAGATGAATACTATGTGAGCCTTCTGTCAGGCTTTGAGAATTCCCTACAAATCCATTTCCCACATTTCCCCCCTCTCATGAACACATGGGAGGAACATCCTCATGCTTGTAGGATCCCCTTCTCTTTGATTTGCTGTCTCCTACGTATCAGAGATTCTCCTGAGTTGGAAGAAACCCACCAGGATCATCAAAGGCCAATTCCTGGCCCTGTACAGGTCAGCTCCATGAATCACACCATGTATATATTTATATATACAATATATATTATATATATTATATATCTATAAAAATATACTATATATGTTGTATGTTATATTATATTATATTAGTAATATATAATATAATATATATTATGTATTATATATTATACATTATACATTATATTTTATATTTTATATTATATTTTAATTTTAATTATACTTATACTTATATGCATATTTTATTTATATTTTATTTATATATTTTATATATATACAGTACCTTGAAAATAGATTTTTTTTATTTTGGTGGTCACTTTGCTTGGAAGAGTGGATCCAGGCAGGTGTAGTAGCTCCTGGACCTTCTCTATCACCCTCTGGACCCCCATATTCCTCACCTACAGAGATGTGGGTTCAGATGTGGAGCAGCACACCAACCAAACTGATTTCCTACCAAAGCTGAGAGGAGAGCAGCAGCTTGGTTTCACTGCCTCTGAAGGAATGTGAGGAGTAGGAACCAACATCCTCATCAGTGCCCTCTGAATCACTGATTTTACTGAGTCCAGAGAAACACCATTTTGTTGGTGGAGGAGAACACGTTACACTTATAACTAAGTTGTGCTTAGCTTTTTATTTAATTGTCCACTTATCCATATATTCCTGCTTTAAAAAAGGCTTACAGGAGAGTCAAAGTGTGTCTTGCTGAACAAAGTTGTTGAATGAGAGAGCATTTGGGAGATAAATTCTGCATCAGTATTTACTGCCTTTTTGCAGGACATCATGATATTACATCAGCAGGAAAATATGGAAATAAAAAGCCTTTGCTAGCAGGAATTTGATGACCATGTGCTGTGGAAAGAGTGTTTATTATCCCACTATCTGAAAATTATCTTTAAGAAACTGCTTGTGGAAGATCACTGATGGAGAAAATTACTTGAAAGGAATGTTATTGCTTTCAGTTGGTGCTGAATGAAGATGAGATCAAGCTCCTTGTATTCATGTAAGTTGTGTGCATCAGTAGCATGGAAAGACCCTGGGAAGAGATGCACATGAGGAAATCAAACTGCAGCAAGACTCAGCAAGATGGTGTCTTCAGAGTGGCCTTTATTTTATAGTTCTGACCTACCAAACACTGATTATAGTTCAAACTAAAGTAGATGGTAAGAAAACTGTTTAATTTGTTCATTTTGCTTCAAGACAGTGGAGATGCCCTTGTTCCTCTACCTCTCAATTCTCTTAAAATAGACCTGATGTAAATTCAAGTTCAATACATGAGCCAGACCTGAAAAAGCCTAAAATTAAATTATCAACCAGCTTCTGAGCTTGTTCTGAGCCTTCAATGCTTTTAGAGCCTGAGGGGGAGAATTAACAGCCTCTAGTCTGTCCTCCTGTGTACAGTGGGTCACATCATTTTACCCAGCATTAAAATTTTTCATAAGACTTCGAAAAGTGAAATTGAGATTTCAAAATTACAAGGGAAAAAACGTTTGTAAGAGCATCTGTGATACCTCTGCCCATTATTTTAAGAAAAGTCAAGTCTGGAAAATAGATTGATTATAGCAGAGAGGTTCTGAGGGATGAGGGGACTGGCAGGTTTGGAAATGGAGCCCTTATCTTTGAAAGGCAGCCAAGTAGACTTGGGGGGAATTTTTTGTGTAACAAAACTGCTGTCTAATGACAGTCACAGAGGGAGGTGGGAGGTATTTTTGCAAAGGGCAGTGCTGTTACAGTGTGCACCCTACTTTCCTATCTCTTTTCTTCTTTCCCTTGTCAGTAATGTGCAGGAAATGAGGGAAGTAAGAGGTGCATTTTGCCTAAAATAATCCAGACTGATAGGTAGCAGCAACTGAGAGGACCTGGGTTGTCCTCTTGAAATGCAGTTGTTAATGTGATGTGCAGGTAGTGATGGATTAATGATTGGACTTGATGGTCTTAGAAGTCTTTTCCAACCTGAATGATTATCTCATTCTGTGTTTACCCCCTCTCCTCCCTCGCTGCTTCCAGCTCTATTTCTCTGTAAAGCACAAAGAGAACAGAGCACATGGGAAGTGTTAGATCTTGCTTTATTAAAGAAGCATGACATTCAAATATGAAAGAAATCCCTTTGATAGACATTTTATTAGAAATTAAACTGGATGAGCAGCCTTTAGGAGAGGTTGGGCACACAGAGCCTGGCCTAGAAAGAGACACAGTGGTACTCTGCAGAGGCTCAGCATGGCCTGTGCACCTGCCCAGGCAGGAGCACCTTTGAACATCACATGACAGCAAGGTTTTAAACTCATTCTATGCAAACTTGGAGCTCTCTCTTAATTTGTCTATTCTCTCTCAATTTTTGTCCTTCTCTGCACTGCTTGTCTGATCTTCACACCCCCAGTGGCTTCAGTTCTGCAGTGTTAACACCTCAGTGGTTTGCTCATGGTTTGGTTTATTGTGACAGGTAGAAGAATTATAACAGAAAGGCCTCATAAAATCAGGCCTGCTCTGTTAAATTATAGCTACCCTGTCACCTCTTCTAAGTGTAGTTAAGCAATTTGCAAGTTCCCATGTGAAAACAATCTTGGTATGAAAGGTTGGTTAACACAACCACCTATTCTTGGGTTGAAAAATAAATGCATCTGTGCGATCAATAAGATCTGCCCCATGAGAACCCATAAAGGAAAAATGTAAACAACCTGAATCTTAGCATGTACACACAAATCACCTTCTGAGCAATAAATGAAGTGGTAAGAAAACCACCAGCCAATAGATGCTGTACATGAAGTCTGTGAAAACTGTATAAAATAAGTGATGTGAATAAAGAATTGGCTTTTCCTGCATGAAGAAAATGGAATCTCAACTAATTTATTACAATAATTTGGTTTAGTTTTGTTTCTCCAGAACAATTTTTCCCAGGTTCAGCTGGATCCTGCTGTGATCCACAGGCTGGATCTGTCTAAAAAGTCTGGGTTAGTACAAGACAAGTGTTTTTTCAGCAAAATGACAAAATTTGATGGCATGGAAGCTGGGACACCACAGTATCACCAGTGCAACCTCCAGGGAAAGTTTGCTATGTTTTTTTTCCTGTTGTAAATTAGAGCTGCTGAAGATGGGAAGATAGGAATTGTGATTGAATCCCTGATTGAAAAACAAATGCCTTTGAAAGCAGTAAATAAAATAATTTAAATAAATAAACCAATAAATTAAATAAAGTAAATAAAATAATCCTGAACACACTGCTCAGTAGTGATACTGAGGTTGGTCTCCCAGTTTTGATGATCCTGTGTGTGTAAGGGAACCAAAGTGGATCATGTCCTACAGACAGATAAACCATTCACTATCCCTGGAGGTATTTAAAAGACATCTAGATGTGGTGCTTAGAGACCTGTATTAGTGGTGGATGTGGCAGTGTTAGGTTAAATCTTGGACTTGATCTCAAGGGTCTTTTCCAACCTAAATTATTCCATGACTCACCTTCCCAAGAGCTCCTTGCATTTTAATGCTGAGATCATGACTCTGATTAGAGGAGGAGGATTAGCCCTTGCTAATAGGACATTTATATCAGAAGGAAAGAGGGACCTGTGGAGAATATACTAATCCCAGTGAAAATCTGGGAAATAATCCTTTTGGCACAAAATCCTACTGCAAAACTATCAAACAGATTAGAAATTAGTGAAAACCTGGAATTAGGTGGTAAATGATGCACTTCCTTCCCCCATCTTCTGATTTTAAGGCTCTGGTGTCTGCACAGAGTGTGATCATAACCCTAAAAGTCCAGTTCTTCTACCTCTCACTTTGTTTTGCAGGACTTTGTCACCATGAACTTTTGCTTGTGGTTCTGGATGTCACTTTTGGTATAAACTGCTCCCTGCACAAGCTTTTCAGATGGCTGAAATTACTGGAATAGGGTCTCTTTTTGTTTATAGTGTTATTAAAATGAGTCATTCTACAGCACAGCACCATGATCTGTAATGAGCTGAGTTATTGGCAGGATTAATGGACCAGCAATTCTCTCACTTCTGATTTGAAAATGGCTTTACCATCATGTCGTTGAATATTCTGCTGTGGACAAAAAGCTGCTGACATGAGGCTCTTGACTGTTTTCTCTTTGTGATCCAAAAAACCCAGGAGTTTGTCAAGATTTGAGGCAGCACTGCCCGGTAGTGGTTTTGCAGATGAAGCAGGTTATGTTCCATTTTGTTCTAAGACATTTGCTCTTCCATGACAATGAACTGAGTGAATGGGAATTCCCAGATTGCTGGGACAGACTTGTGCGTGCAGGAGATTTCCAGAAGCATCAATCCTTTAGGCTGGTAATTCTGGAGCTGTATATTATTCATTCTCTCTGAATCTACCTGACTACAGAATTATGTTAACCTAATCCTGATCCACTGACATCCAGAAATTTTTTAGTCTTTTGAGCAAGTCTGTTGCCTGTAACAGGAGGAGGATTTATGTAACAGCATGAGAATGAGGTAGCAGGGTGGTTATCACAGTGTGAGCTGTCACCTTTCTGTTCATGGAAGTGGATGATGTTTGCATCCTGGGGTGCCTGAGCAATGATCCTGTTATCCCAGCTGACAGTAAACAACTGCACGACTTCTCTGGAAAGGCAGACGTGTTCCTACATGTCAGCAGGGTGCCTGTGGCTCCTTCTCCTTTCACCCTCTCACACTCAGCACTTCTGCTGCTGCTGTGCTGGGCGCTGGCTGCTTCCCACTGGAAAACTGGGATGTTTCCATCAGTGCATCAGGAAAAAAGGCAGGGAGAGATCTTAACCAGCTTCCAAATGCTTGCAGAAGAAGCTGATCTGTTTGACAACTTGTTCCTCTTCAGTGAAAATCAAGAAAAGTTTTAGGGATGTTTTTACAAGTTGAGGTTTTTTTTTTGACTCATTTTTTTCAACTCATTTTTTTCATGCTCTCTTTCTTTCATGCCATACCTATGCATCCTGGTTTGGAAAGACAGGTGTCTGCTGAGGAAGGCAGGAGCCTCCCTTGAAAGGGAGAATGTAAACCCCTTCCTCCAAATTATTATCATTTTGAAATTAAGGGGCTCTCAGGTAAAAATATGGGAATAGGAATAACAGTTATTTACTAGGAAAATTAAAATCAAAATACAGTAGTACGAAAAACCAACCAAACAAAAAGAAAACACTGACAGAGTCAGAACACAACCTGACACTCTGTTGGTCAGGGTGTTGGAGCAGTCCAACCAAGTCCTCCTGCAGTGATAGATGTGGTTCTGTTGGAGCAGAGATGATCCTGTAGAAGGGTGCAGTTTTCCCTCAAGGTCCAGCAGTGCTGAGGTAGGTCTGGTCTTCCTCTGGGAATCCAGTGCAAACAGGCTGCCCTGGTGTTCTGACTCTCAGGTTTTATCCAGGTAGGAATGCTTGGCTCCTCCCCCTGGGTGGAGCATCTCCCCATGGGATGCTGGAATTGTATCAGCCATGCAGTGAGCCTGGATGGCCCATGGACAGCAGATATCCCCTGGAGGGAGGATGGGTCCTGGAAGAGATAAAGAACACTGCCCCACCTGGTTTTAACAGATGGTAACAGAATGACAACCTAAGACACTGTGTTACCTGCTGAGCTGCAGCATTGCTGTCTGTGGGCAGGGCAGGGAGAAATGCCTGGCATTAAAATTTGCTGTAGCAGGGCAGAGTTGTCAGCCCTTGCACTGCACTTACCCTGGGTTCAGCTGCCCTTTTCTGGTGCAAGAATAGTGCAGAGATCCCCATGAGGCACCCACATTGCCATAATGTACCCAACATAACGTGGCTCCTCTGGGGAAGCTCAGTCCTGTTTCCCTGGTCACCTGGCAGCTTGTATGAGTGATGTTCTCTTTAAACACTTCAAAGGAAGTGCTGAGAACTGAGATGGAGCACAACGAGAGCCATTCAGTGCGATCAATGTGCTTGCAGCCATGCTTCACATTAAAGTGGTTTGCCTGGAGAAACTGTTATGGATCTGGGGAATCAGCTGGAGAGCTTCTAGGAATCAAAGAAGAGATATTAGTGTGTAGCTAATAGGAAACTTTTCAAATGTCCCCTCATCCATGTGGCATAAAGCTTCTCTGGAGGACTTCAAAATGTGTTTGGGGACAGGGTTTAGGGGTGAACATGGCAACACTGGGTTAACTCCTAGAAAATCAATGATCTTGGAGGGCTTTTTGGATTCTGTGACTCTGTAATCAGATTTTGGATTACCATCTGACCCCCTTCATGTGCTACACCCTTCACCTCTTCGTAGCATGAACTAGATTTTGTCCTGAACAAATCCTGACAAATGGAAGTCAAGGATGTTTAGACATGGTAAATATTCCTTAAAACTGACACAGACTCCTTTGTTTTGAAAAATCTGTAGATGAGGGATTTTTGCTTGTAGGTGCTTTGTGATTTAGGGGACCTTACATAGAAAGACATAAGGTATTAGTTCTTTAAAATTTCCCCAGGTTTATGAGTTTATGTTTGCTTTTAAACTCAGAAGAAAAGGAAACCACTTTTATCCATGACTTCTATACACGTGGCTCTCTTGTTTGTAGAATTCTCCTGAGAGCAGGATGCATCAGTGCCCAAAAGCCCTTGAAAGGCATTTGCTCAGAACAGGCATTTTGGTACAAACAAGATGTACAAAAGGAACCTGAAACCTTCCGCTTCATTAAAATGAATCTCACTGCTCAGGATCTTCCCCAGCTGCCTCCCTGCTGGTTTCATAATCTCACCAGAGCGCTGAGGAGCTCAGTGCCCCAGGAGCAGCTTTATTCCTTGGCAGGGTCAGTTCCTCACCTAGTTCTAGCTCTGTGCGTGGAGGAGGCTCCATCAGCCACTCCACCGTTCAGTGAACGCCGGCGGGATCGGGAGAGGTGGGGGATTCCTTGGAGCAGCTATCGATGTTTCCCAGGCAATGCTGACAAAACCACGCCGCCTCTAATTGGCTCCACTACAAATATTTACAGCTGTGAAAAGAAGTTTGCTGATCCCACGACGGTAGCCATGGTTGCCTATCTTTTTCAGCTGCTGTTGTGCTGGTGGGAAACATGAATAGGTTGCAAGAATCCCTCACTGGCTTTGTAGCAGGAACATTTGCTGACCCAAATGCAGAAGCCAATTAAGCTCTAAAGCTTCTGTGTGTTTTTCTGGTGAGCTTTGCCATTTGTTCTGTTTATTAACAAAAACCCCAAACCTAAAAACAACCAACATGGTGAGGGGCTACAACAAATTCAGGGCTTGCTACCGTTTATGTTGGTTGTGTTACCATTTCTGTTGGTTGTGTGTATATAATAAAATATTATGTTTAAACATCATAATATATATTACTTTGTGAATTTGAATTCCCATGTTGGCAGTGTCTGTTTGCAGCCCTGTGTACTCAATCAACCTCTCGAAGTAGAAATGTTGATGCAGTATGTTCTAATATTTGTTCTGAAATTACCTTTCAGATTGAATGTGTACTTACTTCTCCTGATGGGAAGAAGGTGGAGCCAGGCTCTTCCCAGTGGTGTTCAGTGGCAGGACAAAACGTAATGGGCACAAACAGAAATACTGGAAATGGCTTTTAAATGTAAGAAAAGATTCCTTACTTTGTGGGTGGTCTAAGACTGTAACAGGTTTCCCAGAGTGGTTCTGGAGTCCCCATCCTTGGAGACATTCAAAACCTTCCTGGACACTGTCCTGGAACAGCTGCTGTAGCTAATCCTGCTTGAGCAGGGTGGTTGGAGTAGGTGATAGCAGAAATTCTGCCAAGCTCAAATATTTTCTGAATATGGAGTGAAATCTGCATTTTGTGTTTCAGTCTTGTTTGCTTTGTTTGATGTGTGTCTCATTTTAAATAAATAATGGATCTGAAGTCCCACAGGAGGAATTGCACACACAGGGCACACATTGACTCCTCCCTCTAGTGGAGATGGGCCATGCTCAGGCTTTAAATTGAAGGAGGCAGGGTTAGATGGGATATTGGGAAGAAATTCTTCCCTGGGAGGGTGGAGAGACCCTGGCACAGGGTGCCCAGAGAAGCTGTGGCTACCCCTGGATCCCTGGAAGTGCCCAAGGCCAGGTTGGATGGGGCTTGGAGCAACTTGGGATAGTGGAGGTGTCCCTGCACATGGCAGGGGGTTGGAACTGGATGGTCTTTCCCTCCAAACCATTCTATGACCCGAAATTCTGTGAAATTATTTGTTCTGCTTTCAAGATTCTGAAATAATGCCTCAATTTTCAACAGAGGACTGTCCCTGAGGGTTGCAATTTCTTCCATGCTTCAGGCTTTAGAAAAAAATCCCATTTTTTAGGGGGTGTTAATCCAGGCTGCAGAATTGCTTGGCAGACTCGAGAGCCTTGTTTGCTAATCAAGGACTGTTAGATTGAATGTTTGTATGAGCTTGTCACAGGCACTGTGAGAGGCAAGACTTCACATTGACACTTAGTACTGAATGTGTTTCTTTTCAATCAGGTAAAATGTGGGCTGCTGCATTGTGCTGGTGTTTGTTCTCCCTTTCCCAGCCAATTCCTGAAAGGGGCCTGTGAATGCACAGTGATTTATTTACATCTGTTTGCTTCCAGTGCAGCTCGAGAAGTTTCTCCTGAGCTTTTCTCCTCCCTGCCCAAAGTTGTGCTTGGATGGGCTCTGCTGTCGTGTTTTTATGTCAGTCATGAGTCTCGAGCTGAGACTGATGCTGCTGAAGCCTCCACATGTGGCAGGATGTGGCTGCCTGTGAGAGCTTTCTGTAAATATTCGTTGTCTTCCCAGACAGCAAGCTGAAGGTTAAGGCTGTGTGTTGGTTTTGTGTGTCAGCAATCTGTCAGGAGGGAGTTCAGGAGTGATTTAGGATGCATCTACTTGGGGGAATTGTGAATTAGGGTTTACCTGGATGATCTAAAAGTTGTCTGTGTGAGCAACCATGAATTTGGTGGTGACTCAGAGCACGGGCAAATGAGATCACAACGATGGGTCGACAATCATTGACTAATTAACAAAATTGCACTCCATTTTTCTCTAAACTTCTATTAATTTATTAATCTGTCTAATGGCATTGGAAAACTCAGGAATTTCTCACAGAACCACAATTTTTCCTTGACTATGAGGGGTTGCATTTAAGTGGCAAGAGTCAATTATTTCCTTTGTCTTTTGGACTGTCTACTCTGACCAGCAAGCAGAGCACTTCAGGAACCTAAAAAAGCCACCAGCTTCTTTTTTATTTAATTTCTTTCCATTTTTCTTCTGATTTTTTTTTTCCTAACTCTGTGGTATCTTCCAGATTCTTTTTCCTCTGCCTGGAATTAATTCCATTCAAAATCAAGACTTAAATGATATTTTTGATTTGAGGATCTCCAAATGACCTTTGCTGCTGGAAGTACTAACTCTTCCTGTGTAATGTAAACGGAAATATAAACCAATTTGACTGGAGGGAGAACATGTATTGATAACCATCTTTGCTGGTCTTAGATTGATTGTTGTACTTGCTGGTGTGGGAGAATGAGAAATAATCTTTTTCAGGTGTATTTGCATGTTCTTTGTGAGGAACATCCCCCCATCTGTCTGCTAAAGGTGATCACCCTTCTGTCCCATTATTTTTGCTCTGGCTGAGATATTTGCTTCCTATTCAGTAATTCCCAATTTTATTTAGATATCTGCCACATGCTCAACAGGTTTTCTTTTACAAAACAAATACAGAGAATGAGCTCAAACTAGACTTTTAAAAGATTAAAATAATGGGGAGTGAGCCCAGCTTTAGATGCACACAAAGATCCATCATAGCAATGAAAGACTCATAAATTTTGATTCAGGCAGTGTATAGAGGAAGAGTCTTGATTGTAGAAGGAATGAGAGAAGAAAAGCTGTGTAGTGATACAGATTTTCAC
The DNA here is from genome assembly GCA_021534815.1 of Acrocephalus arundinaceus. NCBI lineage: Eukaryota > Metazoa > Chordata > Aves > Passeriformes > Sylviidae > Acrocephalus > Acrocephalus arundinaceus. The sequence continues at coordinate 49,216,217 of JAJEOU010000373.1, forward strand.
AGGTTGCAAGTTGATATTCCTGTTGTGGTTGAGTTGTGATTTTTGTTTTGAATTTAGATGTTAGAAGCCTCTCAAATCTCACTCACTGAAGCAAGACCACATGGAGTGGTGGTGGAATTTAATAATTCATAGAGGAATTTAATAACATCTGAAGGCGATTCTGAGTTTGATGAAAATCATCTCATCTCAAAACACCAGCACGTCTCTGTCTTTGTTTATAAAACAGAGAAAAACCACACTCCAGTGCACACTTGGTTTTAGCAGCTTTTCAAGCAAGGTGATTTCAATGCTGGGAAATCACCTTTTTTTTTCTTTTTCCTTTATTTTTATTTTTTTCTTTTTACTTCTGTAAGAAAACTCTGTGAGCAGGCAATTGAAACTAAAACCCGTTGTGGTTCTTCAGAAAGCAGAGAGAAAAGCTTTTGAAAAGCCAATGCCAAGTGGAGGCATTCCACAACAGCACAGAGAGGCCTTTGCCATGGAACCTTGCTTCCTGCAGAGAGGCAATCCTGGGAGCCAGGGAAAAGAAGCACGATTTACAAACCACAGGAGAGAAATCAATACAACAAGAGGCAGCGTGAAAACCAACAGCAATTTTTTCTGACTCAGTTCTCTGAGTGTCTTGGTTTGGAAAGACAAATATCTGCCAGGGAAAGCTGGAGCTTCCCTTGAAATGGAGAATGTAAACTGGAGCTCCTTCTCCCTCCAAATTATTATAATTTTGAAATTAAGGGACTCTCAGGAAAAGATATGGGAATAGGAATAACAGTTCTTTACTAGGGATATTAAAAATACAAACGTAGTAGCAGAAAAAAACCGCAAGCAAAAAAAGAAATCCTAGAAACCCTGACAGAGTCAGAATATGACCTGACACCCTGTTGGTCAGGGAGTTGGGAGCAGTCCAAATAAGTCTGGAGTGACAGACATGGTTCTGTTGGAGCAGAGATGATCCTGTAGAAGGGTGCAGTTTCCCTCTGAAGGTCCAGTGGTGCTGAGATGGGTCTGGTGTTCCTCTGGGAATCCAGTGCAAACAGGCTGCCCTGGTGTTCTGACTCTCAGGTTTTATCCAGGTAGGAATGCTTGGCTCCTCCCCCTGGGTGGAGCATCTCCCCATGGGATGATGGAATTGTATCAGCCATGCAGTGAGCCTGGATGGCCCATGGACAGCAGATATCCCCTGGAGGGAGGATGGGTCCTGGAAGAGGTAAAGAACACTGCCCCAGCTGGTTTTAACAGATGGGCCCATTAACAGAAGACACCTGTCCCCTTCCCCCTGGAGTTATGAGGAATGGGTCATAGAAGAGATAAAGAAAACATCTCCCAAACAGGTTTGAACAGATGGCAAATGGAACACACACTTTTGGTTACATCTTGCAACCCAAGACACTGAGCAAGGCCAACAAGATGATTGGAAAGGCATGATGGTGTGCGAACTGTTCATGGAGAGATGGGATTTTCCAAGTCATGGAACAAAACTGCTGCCTGCAGCTGAATTTCTACAAGCACACACATGAAAAAAAAGAAAAAAAAATCAGGGAGAAAGTAGAACCAGGTCTTGGGCTTTTTAGAAGATAGTGTTTTTTGGATGAGACCCTTAAAAACAGTAACCATGCTGTATGAACAACTTCATTATTCTAGAAACAATGATGTAAAACAGGTCTTGATCTTATCTTGGATATGTCCCCTTCTGTGCCCAGTGCTGGTGTTAGAGGTTCTGTTGCAGAGCTCTGCACAGATGTGGTGTAATTATTTCATTTGTGAATCTTTCAGTCTCCTCGTTCAGGCTAATCATCTCCCCAGCTATTTATAGGTTGCAGCTGCCAACTGGAAAAACCAGCAAAGATGGGAATGGGAGAGAAAAAACATCTTTTCCTAAGTGCCTGTGGGCTGCAGCTGAATGCCTTAACTGATCTTGAGGCAGAGGTAGCTGTTCCCTTGAAGCATAGTTTTCTTGCCAAAGAAATGCTTGTGGTAACACCACAATAACCTCCACTCTAAAATACAATTTTGAAGTTATCCTTCCTATTGTTTTATATATCTCCTTACTCTTTTTGTGTGAATCTTCATTTAAGGAGAATGTGTGGTCGGAAAAGAATCACACAGAGAAGCAATAATTAAAGAATTTTCCTCCATCATTGCAGTTGATGGGAAAATGGAAGCATAAAGATGTTTTTCTGATTGTTTCACGACTACACACTGTGTTTGCCAGGAAGGTAATGGGATTCATGCAGAACTGCTACATCAAAATGCCTTTATGTTACGTCTATCCAAAGGAATTGGAAGAGAATGCTTTGGGGTTTTTTGTTGTGGGAAATGATTTTCAGGACCAGGGTCTGAAAATTGCTGGTTTTTTCTTCAAAGCATACCAAAATCATAGAATGACTTGGGTTGGAAGGGACCTTAAAAGTCACCCAGTTACAAACCCTGACATGGGCAGGGACAACTTCCACCATCCCAAGTTGCTCCAAACCCTGTCCACCTGGCCTTGGGCACTTCCAGAGATCCAGGAGCACACACAGCTTCTCTGGGCACCCTGTGCCAGGGCCTCCCCACCCTCACAAGGAAGAATTTCTTCTCAATATCCCATCTAGACCTGCCCTCTGCCAGTTTGAAGCCATTCTCCCTTATCCTGTCCCTCCATCCCTTATCCCCAGTCCCTCTCCAGCCTCTTTGAGCCCCTTCAGGCCCTGGAAGGGGCTCTGAGATCCCCCAGAGCCTTCTCCTCTCCAGGCTGAACAAACCAAGCTGGCAATCCAGAATGCTGATTTTGCAAGTTACCTTTTTGTGAAGGGCAGTGGTGCTGCCCTGCCAGTCCCCATCAGGAATTCAAATCTTCCTTGGCAAGTCTCAGAAGCTCTGCCCTAAACACTAAACCTAGACATTGTTATTTTGAACCATTTCTTCCTCAGCTGGCAGGGACAATCACCATAATTCCTTTTGTCTATGTTTATATTTGAACAACTGATACAGGAATCAGACTCAGACCCTCTTCTTTGTTTGACTTTCCATTCCTTTCTTTGGTGTGTGACAAAGACATAACAAAATCTGCTCATACTTGCATTGAGTAGATCAGACCAAAAGTGGTTTAGTTTTTTCTAGAGACTTCTTTCCTTACTGACACAAGTGTTTGGCACTAGGAGTTAAATCTGTATTTGTTTGCCAGATAAGGGGGATAAGACTGAGCTTATTCTGAGGCTGGGATGAAAAATATGAAAAATTTTTGGAAAGGCAGTCCAAGAGGGGAGATATATCTGCAGGAATCAACTGGTGTTTTGGGGGGATTTTGTTTGGGTTTTGGGGTTTCTTTGGGTGATGTCCTTTTAAAGAGAATTAAGGTTTCCCTGTTCTCTGCTTCTCCCAAAGAATCTGTCGTGGCAGCAGGCAGGGCTCAGTTATTCCCAGGCAATGTGGGCAGCTTCAGATCTCTGGTGGCATCACCACCACTTCTATTTTTACCTCAAGACACTACCACCAGGCTGATGAGTCAAACCAACAGAGAGGTGAACCAAATCATCCAAAATCCAAACCAAATCCATCTGTGCTAGCCAAAATCCTAAAGTTGGCCTTACAACCTGGCGCCTCTCCCTGCTGTTGCTTTCACTTCTGCCTCTACAAGTGCCTGTGGATGCTGGACTGAATCAATCAATGGCATCTAGGCAGTGACTAATGACCTCCTGCCTGGCTGTGAGGGGAGAAAGTCAATTATTTTGTTAATTGACAACTCAGTGCTGTGCCACCACACCTACTCTGTTCTTCTTTCTCTTAGGAGCTGCCTAGAAGTTCTCACAACCCTTGGGCTCAGTGTCTGACTATGGGACACGTAGGGTGGAATCAATTTATCCCAAATTTAGGAACTTGAAAGTTAAATGTCAATTTTTAAGTTCACTTTAGAGACAGAAATTTTTTTTGGAGGAGGAGGAGGAAGTTTTTCTTACTGTAAAACAGGTGATTTTGGAGAAATCTGCCAAGTCAGCTCTCGTAGTAATTATTCCAGTGACTATAAATGAAGTCTGTAGTGACAATTCAATAAAAATTAATAAACCAGCTCTGCTGTTGTTTTCCCTTGCTGGTCATATCTGAATCCTTCAGGAAAAACATGTGGATCAATACCTTTTTTACTTAAAACTATTTGTCAAGCAGTGGAGATACACGTGCCTTTTGTTCATTCCCTTTTCCAACAAAAGGGATGGTGATCGTAATTTTATCTACTGATCATAATTTTATCTACTTTTGATCATAAATTTATCTCCTTTTGATGATAATTTCACCTATTCCTTCTGCAGATCACAACTCTGTCTCACAATTTATATTGAGAATATCACAATAGGGGAAAGTAGTAGATCTGACCAATTTCCTTGTGTGTATGAACATGGAATAAGACCCACAAGACCTAATGATGCTCTCAACATTTCCTTTAGTGATGCTCAGTTTCTTCATTGCTTATTCATTGCAAGGACATGTGTTCAATGTGGAAAATAAAAAAATGCATCAACATATTTATAAATTTAATAATTAAATACAACTTTAAAATAAGCCAACAAAAATAAACGTAAAAAATCGTAAAAAATTACCGGTTGTGAAACGTGTATTTATTTTAAAAGATACTCTGGATCAATAGCCTTCACATAATCCTGTTGCTGTGCCAACATATCAGGCTGCTGAAGATGCTGATTTGTCTGCTTTAAATATTATTCCTGAGCTCCTATTAATAGCTGTACTCATCAGAGAGATGAGTTGAGTGCTAACACAGGCAAGTGTGGGCTGGTTGTACAATCAGGCTGGGGAATGAGCAGGGCACACACTCCCCGTGTTCCTCAGTCAGGAGAGGCTTGTTTGTGACACAAATGGGAAGGTGAAGATGCTCTTCAAATAAATGAAGGCTCTGGCTTCAAGGATTGTCCACCTGACATCCAACTAAACACTTCCCTGCCCTTGAAGCTGGTAGCTATGGCCAAAGGATGTGCAAATCCAGGGAAAGGTATAACATCAAACTTAGGGATACAGACACCCTTAGCAGGTTTTTGAGCCTGTAGGAGGCTGATTTTATTTTTAGAACACATCCACTATTCACATCTCCACCGTCCTCCGTGAGCTTCCTACCACGTCTGCCTAAAGCCTTCTCCAGGTGCCTGTGCCAGAGCTCGCTGCTGAAGGTCCAGTTTGGGGCCCCTCAAGAGTGGGATTCACCTGGCTGAAGGTCGATGTCCCTATCTCAGCTATCTGCAGTGGGTACATTCCCAGGAAAGGACTGATCAGCATCACCAGTGATTTCCAGGGTGGGGTTTTCCTCAGCGGTGTGGAGATGCAGAGAACTCAATACCATTTAAGTGCTCTTCAAGCCATAGGTTCACACCCTGTAAGTGAAGAGGCTTCTCTCTCCTTGTAAATCATCTTTGGGGATGTGTTTTATATAATTCCAATGAAAGGGCTTAGTGGATTTCCTTTTCTCATCGATGAGAATGCTTTTCTCATTGTCAGCTAAACAAAATTTCCTCTAGGGAAACCTCTTTTGATTGTTGGGAAAGATAAGTTTGCCTTGTAAAGAAATTAGCATTGTAAACATGCTTTTAAATGTTTGATATGTGATACAGCTAAAGAAGGATTGTAATCTGAATCAGCACTATGTCAGGATTTTCAATCTGGTTCCAGGCTCTGTGGGATGTGGGCTTGAAAAAGATCACCCAAGTTATGGCTGAGAAATGTTGCCCATGATTTGGGAATGACTCCTACAAACCAGTGTTTGAAGAAAAGCTTTACATCCAGCAAAAAAAGCCCCAAAATTTCTCGAAAAATCACCATTTGCTGCAGTGTGTTCAGGGAGGCCAGTCAGGGGATCTCCACCAGGGAGTGAGAACCAGATCTCTGAGGTCTCCCTTTTAGGGGAGAAGCTCCAAGGATGTCTTTTTTTGATCTCTTTGTGGCTTCATCCCTGCCTTAACTTCTGGCTTTTATTTTTTTTTCCTTTTTTGGTTTATTTTGGGGGTTTTGTGTGGTTTGTTTGTTTTTGCTTTTTTGTTTTGTTTTTGGGGTTTTTTGTTGGTTTGGAGTTTTTTGCTGGGTTGTTTTTTTTTGTTGTTGTGGTTGTTTTTCAGGGGGGGTTGGGTTTTGGTTTTTTGGTTGGATTGGGTTTTTCTGTTTGGTTTCGTTTGGTTTGGTTTGGTTTTCCAGTTCCCAGACCTTTTCACTGTATGTGTGAAGGCTGGTCCTACTGTGGGCAGCACAACACAAGACTGATTGACATCTAGTGACATATCTGACACATCCTCAGGGCGTGATTAGCACATCAAGTGTTTCTTCCTCAGTCTATTCCAATTTTTCATCCCCTAGCTAAATTTCTCTATAATGCCTCCCAAATTGCAGCTGCGGTAGGAGGTAGTCTTTGTATATTATTATTGTTAAAATGAAGCAAAAAAAAATAGATAAATGCATAATACCAAGGCTAAGTTATTATGCTGGAAATTAAATCGGATCCCTTGTTCACTTTGTACATGATAAGGAATGGTTGTGGACCTGGAAATGAAAAATAGAAGCCTTTATTTTGAGGAGTGAAGCAAAAATTGAAGGAAAGAATCTGCTGAGATAATAACTGTGATCTGGTCCATAACTCAAACATCAATCTCAATGGCTCAGTGCTTGGGTTTGATGTGTGCTAACACGGCTTGGAGATGGAGGCTTTATTTACCAGCCCCAAGTCAGCCTGTTTGTGCCTGTTTGCACCTACATTCCCTTTGTTCTCTGAGTATTCTCCCTGCACAGTTTCAGCACCACAAATGCCTTGTTGGAGTTGAGCAGGGAAATGCAATCTGTCCTCATGCAAGAAACAAACACAAAAGGCTCACAGTAGAAAACAGCAGCACAGGGAAGAACAAACAAACCTGGGCACGCTGACCCCATTTTATTCACTCCCTGCCACTCCAAAGAGTTCTTCCTTCTCAACTCATCCCAGGGATGGGCAGAATAAAAATCCTGCTCCAGGAATATTGAAGTCAAGTTGTTCCCTTCATCTGCTTCCTCCTTTATACATTGCTTGGAAGAGGGAAGGAGCTGGAACAGGGCCAGGTGTCACTGCAGAGAGGAGTCCTTAGCTGGCAGGGTGCCTGCAGAATGTTTCCTACAACCTGTTGGTTTCTTTGGTATTTTTTCTGAAGGGATTCATCTTCCCTAACCTTCACCATCCAATAATTAGGCATCTAATCCAAGCCCTTCATTATCTCTCTCTGGAGCTGATGCAGGGAGCTTGGATGAATCGCCCTCTGGGGTTACTTGTCTCTGTGTTGACAACAGAGTCAGCCTAAAAGGCTGGCTCAGAACAGACAGCAAACTCCTTGGCAGCTAAAATTAAATGGGATGAGTCCGAGCATCAGCTGCACCCCTGTGAGTGGCAGACTGACTCAGAGCAAGTCACAGCTCACTACAGCACTGGAAAAGCTCAACAGGAGCCTGCATATTCCTGCCTCTGGGATCACTGTGTGCATCCTCAGCGCTGCAAAAGGCTGGATTTAACATGTGATCTCTACATACACTGGAACAGGGTGCCCAGAGAAGCAGTGGTTGCTCCATCCCTGGAAGTGTTCCAGGCCAGGTTGGATGGGGCTGGGAGCAACCTGGGATAGTGGAAGCTGTCCCTGCCTGTGGCAGGAGGGTTGGAACTGGGTGGTCTTTAAGATCCTTTCTAACCCAAACCATTCTATGGTTCTATTACTCTATGATATGCAACTTTTTGGGGCAGCTGATCAGATCCAGGAGCAAATCAGGGGGCAAAGATGCATGGACTATGACCATATGAATGTGGAATATAAAAATACAGCGAGGTGGACTGAAAATGGGTGGAAATACTGAGATCAAAGGGATGTGATCAGCAGCAGGAAGTTCAGCAGGAGGCAAGTCAGTAATGCAGTACCACAGGTGTTGATTTTGGGATGGATACCATGTAATATTTTAATTAGTGTTATAAGTAACTGAGACATCTGCAAGTTTGGAGACAATAAAAATCCAGGGGGAGTGGTTGTTTTTCCATTCAGAGGACCCTTTTTGGTCTGGGAAAATGGGCAGAGAAAGGATGAGAATCCATGAAGGTCGCTAAAGGGAAATACTGATCCTTCGCCTGGGGAGGAATAAACCAATGCACCAGTGGGCTGGAAAGCAGCTTTGCAGAGAAGCCCTGAGGTGTCCCAGTGGACACCAAGCTGACCATGAAACAGCAGTGTGCCCTCAGAGCAAAGTAAATTACAAGCACCTTGGGCCAGACGATGAATGGGTCTTAGGTTGCAATGCAAGATGTAACCAGGGGTGTGTATTCTATTTCCAGCTGTTAAACCAGCTGGGGCAGTGTTCTTTATTTCTTCCAGGACCCACCCTCCCTCCAGGGTGTATCTGCTGTTCATGGGCCATCCAGGCTCACTGCATGGCTGATACAATTCCATCATCCCATTGGGAGATGCTCCACCCAGGGGGAGGAGCCAAGCATTCCTACCTGGATAAAACCTGAGAGTCAGAACACCAGGCAGCCTGTTTGCACTGGATTCCCAGAGGAAGACCAGACCCATCTCACCACCACTGGAGGTTGTGAGGAAAACTGCACCCTTGTACAGGATCATCTCTGCTCCAACAGAACCACATCTGTCACTGCAGGAGGACTTGACTGGACTGCTCCCAACACCCTGACCAATGGGTGTCAGGTTGTGTTCTGACTGTCAGTGTTTTCTTTTTGTTTGCTTGCTTTTTTTGTAGTACTGTATTTTTATTTTAATTTTCCTAGTAAAGAACTGTTTTTCCTATTCCCATATCTTTGCCTGAAAGCCTTTTAATTTCAAAATTATAATAATTCAGAGGGAGGGGGTTTACATTCTCCATTCCAAGGGAGCTCCTGCCTTCCTTAGCAACACCTGCCCTTCTAAACCAGTACAGAATGGCACCAGCAGCAGGTGAACAGAGGGATCCTTTCCCCTGCTGGGATGTTCCTGGGGTCTGTGTCCTGTGCTGGGCTAGAGGTGTAAAACGGGCATGGACAGCCTTGACTGAGTCTGCTGCAGCTCCACAAAGGTGTTTAAAACCTCAGCCCCAGAGAGCTGGGCCAGCACAAAGAAAAGAAGAGGAAGATCTAATCAATGGGGATAAATATCTTGTGAGGGTAGAAAGAAGGCATACCCAGGGTACTCTCAATAACACCAAGGGAAAAAACAACCTGCAACCCGCAAGAAGAGGAAATCCCATCTGAACTTTTTTCCAAAGCACATTTACTGTCAGAGGTTCAGTCACAGTTTGTCCAGAGAGGTTGTGTAGCCTCCATCCCTGGAGATATTCATAATCCAACTGGAAAAAATCCTGGAAAACCTTTCTCTGAAGAGATGGGGTGATCTGGACATTCTCCAGAGGTTCCTGACAATTTCAACCATCATGTCATTCTCTGTTAAATCTCCTTGCTGCATACATCAGAATCCCAAAATGGTTTTGTTTGGATCTTAAAGATCATCCAGTTCCAACCCCTGCCATGAGCAGGGACACCTTCCACTCCAAGCCCCATCCAACCTGGCCTTGAGCACTTCCCTGAAAGAAGAATCAGCTGCATCTGACACGTTTCCCACTTTGTAAAAAGTCAATTATTTTGATGCCAGTTTTATAGAGTGTGGATAAAAATATTCTCACATCCACTGCTTCCTTTGGGTTCCTGCCTGATCTCCTCTAATTGTTCAAAGCTGGTACAGCACTGGGGCATGAAAACCTGATGCAGATGACAATAAAACTAATGAGTCACATCTAGAACATGATGCAAATGACATCACAGATATTTTGGCAGAGCTAAAACCAGAACTTGTTCTGACAGGTCCTTGTACGTATTTGAAATGTTTTTCCTTTCAAATCTGAAATTTGTGATCCAGAAATTCCTGTCTGAATAAATTCATGCTACTAGGATTTTTATTTTTTTTAATCCTCTCCTGGATTGTTTATCTCAGCATGTCATATATTTGCAGAAAGCACTGTTATGTGTTGGAACGGGTGATGTCTAAGTTCCCTTCTATCCTAAACCATTCTATGATTCTGTTTTTCTGTTGGGTGTAGAATGCACCCCAAGACATTAGAGGTGTAATATCTACAGTTCATTTAGTGATTCATTTAAGCCTTTAAACTCTGACCTGAGGGAGTTTTCCCCAAAACATTTTATTTTCAAGACTCAGAAATGCTTCCTTTCTCTTTCAGGGTTTAATCATCCACTTAAATTCATTAAAGCACCTCTAGAAATTAGTATATGGAACAGGTTAATGGTGAATCAATTTTTGCTAAGGATAGGTGTGGCTCTCGTGTTCAAATTCCTATTTTTAAATCATAAGAACAGTTTTAATTCCATATTGCTGCATGTATGAATTTAAGATAATTATATAGCGAGTAGATTGGGCTCTAATTTGCTTATCATGCCTAAAGATGTCATTTAACAATTATTTAATATTCACCTAAAGTAGAACTGCCTTATTAACTTGGTGCTGAGCAGCAAAGATCTTTCTTTAAAAGAAAACATTCACAACTTTATGAAAGAATAGCATTGTCAGACATGTGTGAAGCAGTTTTCATCAATTACAAATAAACTTAGTTTACTTAAAAAAAAAAAAAGTGATTGTATTTATTGATGCTGAGGCTGAAAAAAAGGGTCTCAGAACCAATCCCTTCCCATTTTTATGGGGTGTGTGGGGTGTGAGCTTCCAGCCATCGCAGGAAAATGCCTCTGACACTCTCCAGAGACAAGGAGTGACCAACTCTTTGCCCTTTGAACCATCCAAAACCTCCTCTCTTGAAGGGCTTTTCCACTCATATAAGGAGCACAGAGACCAAGCAACTGATGCCTTAAGTTTTAGCTTCCATGTATTTCAGGCTCTGTGCTGCCAGGGCTGCAGCTCTGAGCTCACAGTCAGTGTTACTCAGCTCTCTGCACACAGCACGGACACAAAACAAATCCTTCTCCTGCTGCACACCAAGGACAACTGGCACAAGTTTTCAGGCCCCAAAGCACAAACAACGGGGGCTGCAGGGAGAGAACAAGAAGGGTGGGACTGCATCAGCTGGAGCTGGGATGGACAATGAAACCCCAATGTGCAAATGGACCCAAACTGATCAAAGTGTGAGACCTGGTGACCGTTTGTCCATTTTGTGACCATTTTGGGCCCACTTTGTGTCCATTTTGTGCCCATTTTGGGTCCACCTTGAGTGTAGCCCTGGCCAGGTTCTTGTCCTGCCCAAAGTGTATCCTGGAGGCCTTTCAATAAATATCTGCTTTATTCTCCAGCTCTGTCCAGTCTCTGTTCCAGGTCAGCCTTCCAAGGCTCACAGCAGCTTTCCTAGGAATCACCTGAGGAGGAGAAACCATCTCAAAATGAATAAACACCCTTTCAGGTGAGGCAAACTCCAAACAGAGGAGGTGATGCAGGTGATTAAGGCACCACCATTTTTCCACTGCCAATCCACTGATCAATGGCTGATCTTCCTTCACATTATCCTGCATCCTGTGCCTGAAAGGTGCCTCCAAATCACCACAGGACTGGAAGGGGATGCAGTAAAGGAGGTCAATGGCATCAATTTCTAGGTGTTTATCCATGGAGGATTAGTGCCTACTAAGAAAAGAAAAGCAAACCGAAACCCTGGAGTATTTTTGAGGCATTGAACACTCAGGAAATGAGCAGAATTTCACATCCTCTGCTTTGGGGGCTTTATGCCAGGTAGTCTATATGTGAAAAAAGCACACTGTGATCAGTAGAGTGCTCACAGCTCATACTTTATATGAGTACATGGGCAAATTCTAGTCTGAGGGTTTCAGAATTTCAGTGATGTCGTTAAGCACCCCAAGATTTCTGTAAAAAGGCAGTTGGGTTCTTTTTTAAAGCAGCCACTTGTATCAAAGAGTTCAAGTACATATACTCAAAAAAAAGAAAAATCAAATTCATTATTAACACAAATAGGATGCAGACTTTGCACCTTAACTGTGTTTTGGCTCTGTCCAATCCCAGATGTGATAAAATGTCCTGACTTATTTTTAGGGTTTATTTGCTCTTTCTGCAATTTAGATAGTTGAATGAGGCCTTTAAGCAGATGACAGCTGTGAGGAAAGATCTATGAGCAGCAGGACCTTTCTTCTGATTAGACTGGAGCCTGCAGTCCTGATTTGTGTTTTACATATAAGTAATCTACTAAACCATAATTCACTGACAGTGGCTAAAGGACTTAATTAACCAATTAACTCAACTTTTATGCTTTCAAAGAGGAATTTAAATCCTGGTGATCTATGACCATACCTTTAAACCTTGAATAAATAGCCGTGAATCAGCACAAACCAGGGCTGTCCTGTTTCTTTCCTGCAGGCACAGGACTTGTTGACTCAGTTGTTTGTGCAGGCTAAGCCTCCCAAATCATGTTTTCTAGAAACAAAAAGGGTATTTCGAGCATTCAGAGCAGGAAGCACAAGCTAATTTATAATAGGATTAACTTTGCTCCATCACCCTCCCCCGTGGCATTGCCGGATTTTCTGCATTGAGATCTCCACTGCAGCTGCTCTGATTGCAATTCTGTCCATGTCGCCTCTCTCCTGCAAGGCAGGGGCTGGTTTTGTGTTTGTTTGGGTTGTTTTGTTTACCCCAGTACCCTGCACAGCCACCTCTACAAACAGATGAAGGTCTCTTAGCAATGCTGAGGAAACGGGTGATATTTACGCGGAGCTCTTCAGGAGGCACAAGTGATGCTCTCCTTATTTGCCATGCATGGCACCAAACTGAGGGAGTTTTTCCATGCAGAGGGAATCCAGCCCTGGGAGCTGCTGAGGGTTGTCAGTCTATCATCTTCTTCCTTTTAGAGCCAGGATTAATACACTGGAGATGCAGTTTTTGTGTTAGGACTTAGATGTTTATTAATTTTTATCTACAGCACAATCTCAAGAGTTGTGAGCTCCAGCTAACAAAGTAGAAAATGGCTCTGTCTCTAACTCATTCCAAGGTCTTTTAAATGCTATTTATCCAATAACAAGATGACACCTCTATTATTTATATTTTTAACCCAATAATCAAAAACCAAAGGTCTGCAATGCGGACCTTTTCACCCAATTACAAGCTACCACCCAAAACCATGAAGAAGAAGGTGAAAGAAGAAGGACTTAAATCCTCCATCTTGCCCCATATATATATACCACTATATACTAACATCTTGAATCCAAGTTTTTCACCCTGTGATATCACACAATTCTATTCAAATCACACACCCATAATCTCAGTGCTATCACTCAATTTTGGGAGCCTGCTCCACAGCCTCAGGTCAGATGTGGTGCTTGCTTGAGGGTCAGTGCCTGTCAGCACAGAAAGCCTGAGATTCTCAGCTTCTAGAGTCCCAACAGAGGGTGTTAAGCTTGGATCTGCCTAAGTGACCCCACAGGCACAAGTGCAGTGGGATTCAGCCAAAGACCAAAACAACTAAATTTAATTAAAGATTCAGGAATCAGGTGCGTGTTTCAATTCTCTCTGTGCTCAGTAGACGTGGCAATCTGATTTATTTGTTTACATTTTTGTGTCTGTTTGTGATATCTTTCCTGAACTTCACTTGAATTGCAAGGGGACGTGGATTTCCCCTGTCTGTGGTGGATCTGCCACCTCCGTGGAGTGGTCTCAGCTATCCCATCTCTCATATCCTATATCACAAAAGCTGGTATAAGTAAATAAACCTACACCCTGATCAGGGTAGTTCAGCTGCCCAAATGCCAGAGTCCTGCCACCAGCAAAATTAAAAATAATCTCTTTGGTTAAAAAAATTCTTTGGTAAAATTTCAAAGTGCTGGCAAACACTTACTTCAGCCCTTTGTTCATTTTGTCTGTTGGCTCATGAGAAATTATGACAAGGGAAGTATGGTTGCTACTTTTTTACTAACCAGAGACAAATGTTTGCTTCACCAGACATAAATCCCTGTGAAATATTCTAAATTATCTTATATTGTATGTGACATTTAGCAATGCAATACAGCAGTTTTATATAAGAGTTTACTCTTAGCAATATTGTTCTTCTGTAAAGGCCTTGGAGGAGGAGAGTGAAAAATCTGTATTGGTAGAAAATATCCAAGTATAGGCTTGGTCAGGGTTTTTGAGCACCACATCTCATCCTATCTCACGTCTCATCCCGATTTCATGATTGCTATAAAATGAATAAAGGGTTTCCATGGCCTTTTGTCACTGACAGCGGTGTTTAAAGGATTATTTGAGGCACTGTAGGAATATTTGCTCTGCTCAGATGGAAGTTCTGTCTAACTCAGCATCGTGTCTGACAAAGTTCAAGAGAAGCAGAGCAAACATGACCTTGTCTTTATGGTGTTCTTCAGCCATTCAGGGAAGGCAGCATGTGTTTTTATACAAGAAAAGTGATTATTTGAAAGGATTATTTGAATTCTGTTCAGAGGCTGAAAAACCTTCCTCTATCAGTAGCCTGAAAATGCATTTTCAGAAAAGAAAACATTATTCCCCTTTGGTTATGTTTTGAAACTACCAGGACACCAAAAAATCCAAGAAAATTCTAATGACAAATGTTTACTCTTTATTTTTTTCCCTGAAAGATCAGATAACAACTAGGCCTGTCAATAACCGGTTATCATAGAAACACAGTTATTTTCATTGTACTTATATCAGCACTATCATTGTGATTTCACAGACATTGTGTGCTTTCAGAATTTCTATTTAAAGTGTAGCATAGATGAATCTTTAGTAACCTTTTAATACTTTTTTTTTTCCAGTACTGCAGCTAGAAACTAAAATCAAAGTTATTTCACTGAAGGACATGAACAGGACATGGGCTCATCTCCTGGAGATACATTCCACTGACTCTCAGTCGTAATTTTGGTGTAGGACTGATATAACCCTGCACAACAGTCAAATATTTCAGTTAGTATGATAAAATCATCTTACAGTTAAATAATTGCCAACAGAAAACATTTCAGGTCATGCTAACCTGAGTACCAAAGACACCAACAGACTTTTAGATACCAAACACATCTCCTTTTATTAATTAAAAGGGAGTCAAGAATGATCAGCTCCAAACCAGACATGCACCTTTTAGGAGCCCACCTTGCCATAGCTACATCTCATCTTTGGCAATGCCACAACATGGAATTTAAAGGGCACTTTGACCACCTGATGGGGCAAATGAGGGAGTCACCTGAGTGTAGGAGTGGAGATAATAAAAGGAAAAGTTTCTTGTCAGTATCTGTGCAGAGAGCATTAAGTAGAAAAGAGCCTTAAAGAGATTTTTTTCAAGGCAAGCAGAGCAAAAAAAATCAAATAAAATTGACTTGAAGCAGGGAAAAAAGGGAGGGAGAGAATAAAAGGAAGGCTGGATCAGAGGAGAAGGGTTTAGAAATGCTTGAAGAACTGTCCATACTGATGAGGGATATAAGGCAGGAAAACGCCTGCTCCTGGAATAAATTAATTTATCTTTTATACTACTTGAATGGAAGTAATTAGGCTTGGAATGAAGTGTGAAGTGCCCTGAATGAACAACCTTAAATGTGTCTCCCACTGAAGTTTTGGGGATGGATCTCAGAGACGCAGTGAAACTTCACAGGCTGGCGGAGGGGAGCCTTTGTTCTGTGGAGGAGTATAAAAGGTTCATCATTTCTGTTCTACAGCCTGGTTGGGCCCACAAAAAAAGAACTCAAATCATCAGAAACCAGGACTATGGCTGAGTTAGGAAAGCTCTGTTATGGCTGTGTCCTCTGTTTGGGTAACTTCAGGTGTTTTATCTCCCTGTGAGCCCACAGTTGACTCTGGCTGATGGCAGTGAATCTGAAAAATTGCCTTTATTATTTTGATAAAAAAACAGATTTTTCAAAAACTCTCTATCTCTCAGTGCGAAGAGTTTCTTTAATAGTCTGTCTGGAGGGAGACATGCACATTCCACAACTTTGGAGCCTCTAACTTTCATTTCAAATCCATGATCAGAACATCTGTCTGACCAGCATCTCCTCTAGCTCCATCTGTAGGGTTGAAAAGGAGCAGATGCTCCAAGGAGATGCTGCCATGAAGGGCAGCTTCCAAAACTTCTGCTTAGAGCTGGTTTCCTGCAGAATAAACACAGAGATGTCACCATGCCAGCCACCTGATCTCCTGACACCACGGTCACAGTTTCAAAATTTGGGGACACCAGGTGTTCCTCCTGCCAAACCACGGTCTCAGTGATAGACCAGGAGTCCTCTGCAGAACTGAGCCCTGGTGTGTTTGAAAAGCACACACTGGTGAGGCCTTGAGTTTTATTTCCCTGTATTTCAGGCTCTGTGCTGCCCAGGGCTGCAGCTCTGAGCTCACAGTCAGTGTCACTCAGCTCTCTGCACACAGCACAGACACAAAACAAATCCTTCTCCTGCTGCACACCAAGGACAACTGGCACAAGTTTTCAGGCCCCAAAGCACAAACAACGGGGGCTGGAGGGAGAGAACAAGAAGGGTGGGACTGCATCAGCTGGAGCTGGGATTGGACAATGAAACCCCAATGTGCAAATGGACCCAAACTGATCCAAGTGTGAGACCTGGTGACCGTTTGTCCATTTTGTGTCCATGCTGGGTCCACCTTGGCTGTAGCCCCGGTCAGGCTCTTGTCCTGCTCAAGGTGTATCCTAAAGGCCTTCTAATAAATATCTACTTTATTCTCTACCTCTGTTCGGTCTCTGTTTCAGGTCAGCCTTCTCAAGGCATCACTGGAACATTTTAAAATTTCCCAAACAAGGATGAGTGGGAGATTCCTGAAATCTACAGCCATGGTCAGCGAACCACATGGAAACAGTGAATTTTTTGTACAGCCTTGTCAAATTTACTCTTTGCTGTGTTTCTAGGGCAACATCTCTGCTGCTGAGGCAAGGCATGAAGCACACAGCTCCTCCCGTTCCACAGGATTTTCTATTTAAAAAGATATTCTGGTTTGGGGCCCTGAGGGCAATCTCAGAATTACCTAAAATTAGTGCTGTGTTAAAAAAAAAAAAAAAAAAAAGGTTCTTTTAATTGTTTCTTATTCTTTCTTATTGTCCATAAAACCTAGGAAATTCTCTAGGTCCAACCTACCCACAGTGTCAGAGCTGCAGATCAGACCAAACGTGTCCCAGTGCTCATTAGTTTGAAAATGTGACAATGGACAGCAAAGCAAACCCTGTGCTCTGTCATCTGTGCTGCCACAGCTCTCTGGGGCTATCTGATCAATTTATTGGGCCACTTTTTGCAGCATTGCTTCAGCTGCTCTCCTCCTGCTCTGTCTTGACTGGTATAGTCCTGTACTCATTAGGAATAATCAAATTCATTTTAAATGCCTTTTTATAAGAACCTAGAATGGTTTGGGTTGGAAGGAACTTTAAAGCTCATCCCATTCCAACCTTCCACTATCCAGGTTGCTCCAAGCCCTGTCCACCTGGCCTTGGACACTTCCAGGCATCCAGGGACAGCCACAGCTTCTCTGGACAACCATCCAAGTACCTTCATCTGTGGATCTGAGGCAATTAACAAGTATAAAATATTCTATTTTAATTCAGTGCTGCCTATGAGACTAATTAGCATAATGGCTCAAGAGAAACTTTTGATCATTGAAGGTGAGAAGGGACACCAATTTCTTATAATTCTGAAGGAAGAAAGTACAACCAGCCCTCCAGAAAATCAGACCTTTCAAGTCCAAGACCAATATGATGAAGCTCATTTGCCCCAGAGGGGATTTTTGTGACTTTTATTATTCAGGGAGTACTTAAACAGATTCCTGAGATGAGAGACTGAGAGACAAATGACATTTCAATTTTTCTATTTCTCTTTGGGTTAATGAAATAGACATTTGAAATAATTTCTAAGAACCAAGAGATACATGGAATGAAATTAAAATCTTACTATTTGTTGTTCCTGGTAATTACTTTTAGCTGAGTGTTCAAAGCAATCCTGGTTCTAAACACAGTGGATGCAGTGGGTCAGGTAAATGATTCAGTAAATGCTGAGGGGTTTCATGCGGCAGCACAAGGAGCATGAGAGGACAGAGGCACCAAAGAATTTGTTTTACCATAATTAAGGGCTTGTTTTTCATTTTCAGCTCAGCTCCCCTTGTGCCCCTTATCAGCAGTGTGTGAAGAAAGGCAGAATTTTAATCCCAAGATTTGCTCAAAAACTGTTGTTTACCAGCAGAGCTCAGGTGGAAAAAGCAGACCAAGCAAGGAATGATGAATGGAATGACAAAACTGCAAACATCTGGACAGGTCCTGCAGTAGGATCTGCTTGACAAGAGCAGACCAATATTTATGTTCCCAGCACCAAAGGAAGATTATCCTTTGCTACCTTATCAAGGTGTATTGATCTCTTTGCTTCACACTTCATCACTGCAACGCAGGCAAAGCAAAACCTAAACCTAAAAAATGATCAGAAAAACTACAACTGAGGCTGACATATCTGTTTTTGCCATCTTTTGAGAGAACTTTTCTGACAAATTCCAAGTTATTTGAGTCCTAAAAATTATCCTTGGGCTGGGAGTTTCTGAGCTTTGAAGCAGAATGTATGGAAATAACTTTTTGTGGCAGATTCTTTATCTGGAAAATGGCTCGAATGATACATTTTCTCTCTCTTTTCTTTCAGTTCTGGTAATTAAATGTTTACATGATGGTTTATATTAAATCACTGGGACAGGAACAAGCCTCTTGAGAGGCAAATAATAAGTCCTATGTCTTTATTAAGTGACCATGTCAGAGTGTTATCTTTCCTCCTGAATGATCTCCTAATTATTATTTTTAAAAACGCACTTAATGGAAAAGGGGAACAAATGTTTCAGCCTTGGGACCTCATCTCAAGGTTGCACATTGCACAAAAGTGCATGATGAAAACCCTTTTGTACCAACTGTAATTAGAGATAATTGCCAGCAGCCTGGCTGTTCATTCTCAGGAGCTGGGCACAGGTTATCTCTGCTCCAAATGTCCATTTCATTGTGCCTACTCTTGTATTTTCATAGCAAAGACCTCTCCAGTTTTACTCCAGGATGCAAAGGGATAATTTATAACCTGGCTGAACACAGGGCACTTAAAAATGTGCAATGTGGAGAGGCCACTCCAGCTCTGCTGCTTGGAGGTGAGAGTGGTGCTGCTGCATAAAATCAGATCGTGCCTGATCAAATGAATGCAGTTATTGATTCTGCTTTCTGGGGTCTCAGGAAAGGAACTTTGTGTAACTGGAGTAAAGCTGCTCAATTCTGGCAGTATTCATTTGCAGGCAATGGAAAATCAGGTTGGACCTCCTGGACATCTTGTGGGGATAATTGTGATGGAGGATTTTGAGGTGATGATGATTAGGAGATAACTCTCATGTATTTATACAACCTCCAGCAGAATATTTGCTGTTTTTCCTGCCAGTCTCTCTGTGTAGGCTATGAAAATAAAAACATTAACACAGCCTGAAAGCGCAAATGTAAAATACATTTTTACCTGTTTTTACATCTCTACCTGGGTATAGAATCATTGAATCCTGAGTCATGAAAGTTGGAAAAAACCCTCCAGGATCTCTGAGTCCAAGCATTAACCTCACCCTGCCAGGCTCAACCACTAACCCATTTCTCAAAGTGCCACATCTAAAAACGTGGCCATATCTATTTACAAACACAGTACTACAGCTCGTATTCCTGCTTTCACTGGTTCTCCAATGTAATTAAATTTCAGATCAATCTCTTATGGTCGTGAAAATGAAAAAAAAGTAGCAATCTGAAAGAACTTGAAATCTTGACTCCAAATCATGGAGACATTCTTCTGGTTGATATTCGTTTCTTTTACTTTGCAGGAGGAACTTTTGTTTCCTGTGAGCTGTATTTTAAGAAAAAATAAAAAATAAAATGTTATCTTGAGAAAATCTCTTACAAATGAGTGCTCAGGAAATGTAGAGCTCAGGGGCTGGGATGAGAAAGGGAGACACAACCTGTGACTTATGAGGTATTAACAACAGAAAGGTGAAATTTCACATCCCTTTGTAAGTATCCTTTTATCTTGCCCTTAGGAAAGATCAAAGGGAGTTCATGTTATTTCTATTATCTTACAAAGCTCAGAGCTTTGTAAGTTGTACAAATATTTTCCCTAATGCAGTGTTAGAGCCCTTTGGGAGCTGGACTGAGTCCACTCCACACATTGCTCATGGTAATTTTGTCCCTGCTTTTTAATCTCTTTCTGAAACAGTTCTTGGTCCTCAGGACAAACTCTTTACCATATTATTGTACAGAGCCAGAAGCCAAAAAAGCAGTAATTAAACAGAAAAGGAGCACATCATTTAGAATTTCTTTACATAAGATTTTTAACAAGTAAGAGCCTAAAAACTAAGCCCCAAGATTCACATCTTGAGTATTTCAAGAGCTCTTGCCATCATGACTTTCAAGACTCAGAGTACAACACTCCTGGAAGCTTGTAAGACAGACAAGGCCTGATACCTGTCTTTAATTAATTAAAGATCCTTAAATGAACTGCCTTCTGCTGGGAATGTCCTTGAGATTCATGCTGGTTCAAGGCTGACAGTGGGAAGCATCAGATCTTTGCAAGGTGTTGCACAGCGAGGGGTGAAAAGCAAGCTGAAATTTATAGCCCTTGCAGTCACAGAGAATCAGTAACATTTGTGCAAAGGAGCTGAAGAATCACATTTATTTAATATGGCAGGTACTGCTGGAGCAAAATCACCTGTGTCTGCCTCCCTCTCCTGTGACATGGTGAACCTTTCGCTGCTCCATTTCTTTATTCTGCAGCCCAGCTATTCATTTGTGCTTGGAAAGGATTATTTTTGTCCATTAGCCCCTTTATCTCCATGTGAGAGCTATCAGATCTTCAAATCCCATCCACCCTTGATACATGAAAAGGCTGTTTAATGAAAGCCTTAGTAAGACACTAATTATCCTGTTGGATTTCTAACTTGTGCCTGGAGTTCAGCTGTAGGAAGAGGCTGAAAACTGCAGCACAGAACAGAATTTGTGCCTCTGGTTCAAGGCTGATCTACTGAGCAAACGCTTCAAGTGTGGTTATGCATTTGCTTGAGGCTGCACACAGGTTGTGGTGGTCTGAGGAATCACGTGTGGAGAACAATCCCCTCATCATTTAATTTCCTCATTCAGCCAAGTGAAATGTCTGCCGCATTCTTGTCACCGGAAAGAGCAGTTCAAAAATATACAATCATGTTTTTTCTTTTTAAATGAAGAAATCCTCTGTTTAACAGATAGGAGTTTTTATTATGTTAAGCAATGCAGTTAATTAAATTTATGGTAATTTTTACTTGCATGACCAAACTATTACCTTTCACACTAAAATATAAATTCGGGGAAGAAATGGAGTTCATGAAATTACTGAAAATGGCTTCCTTAATGATTTTCATTCCAAATGTCTTTGGAAACAACCTTGATAGCATTTTGAATGGGTTTTAAATATTCCATAGCAATAATAGAAGACTTAGCCCCTCACTGTAAAGAAAGGGGAGATTATATAGCTAGAGAAATAAGGAGAACCTTTGAGGTAATTCTGATTTCTGTGTCTATGCTGGAGGAGTGAACATTGTAAGCTTTAAGTAACTGCTTCATTTAAATGAAATGCAGAATATAATATACTGAGAAATTGAAAGTATCTTGATGTGGTTTTAACAACTTGAGGGAGCAGAATAACTAAACAAATAACTTTATTTATACAAAATGAAAAACAACAACAACTTTAACCATAGAAATGCTCTCCAGATTGTGCTGGTTGCCCAGGGGATTTAAAAAGAAAAGAATAAAGATCTTCATTAGCAGAAGGCCTTGCAAAATCTGGTTTCTTTTCCATTCTGAAGATTCTCCGGTGTCAAATATTATGATTAAAATCCCGAATATCCAATTCTTATAATTGCAACGCCAGCTGTTGCCCATCTCCTCTTTCTTCCTAACCATCCTCAGCAGACTTTAATATCCTTGAAGCATTTACCTCCTGTCTGATGCTGATTGAACCTGGCCAAGGTATTTGATGAATAGTGGGGACTGGCAGACATGCAGCAGGGATGCAGAAACTTCCTTTCCCTTAGGAAATTAATTAAAAAATGATGAAGACTTCGTTTGTGCCTTGCATTTTATGTGCTGGTGGTGCTGGGCAGGTGAAAATGGAACTGTGAGCAAAGTTTGCTGCAGGATCTGAGAGAGAAGAGGTGGCCAGTGTTGCATGGAAGAGTTGCAGGCCAGCAACCTTGTCTGGGGAAGGTGTCCTTGCCCAGGGCAGGGGGTTGGGACTGGATGGTGTTTGAGGTCCCTTCCAACACAAACCTTGCATTTTGATGATATGGCTCTGCTTCCAGGTCAATAAACCTGAGGAAGTCCAGGGACTGTCTAAGATGTGTGCACCTGCAAGAATATCTCACCTGAGCAAGAACTGCTTCCCAAAGGCCAAGGGAGGGGATGGCTCAGAAGCCAGAGAGGGTTTTTAATTCTCTGCCAACTCCTTTCAGCCATGGGAGCCCTGAAGAAGCGGCTGCTGTTTTCAGACCCTGACATTTCAGAGCTTGCACAACCTCGCTGCTGCTCAACCCAAGAGCAGCTGCTCTGAGCAGCCTCCCCGGGGGCAGGACACCTGCAGAAGTTCTGTTTAACTGGCATGAAAAAAACCCCAAAAATGGAGAATCAAAACCTCTCAGACCCATCTGCTGCTCCTTCCTCCTCCTCAGCTACTTGACACTTGTGCAAAGTTTTTTTCTCAGTGCAGCAACCACGTGGACCTCAGTAGGTTGGTTAAGAGGAGAAGAAAAAATTGAAAGGATTATCTGATATCCAGGCGGTTCCCATCACTTCAGCATGGAAACACACACCCTGGGAATCTGTGAAATAATAATTCCACCAGAATTCCTATATTGCTTGTCTCTGACTTCTGACAGAGAAATGTTCGTGTTTCCCTGTTCAGTCCATTTCTCAGGTGTGGATATAGCTTCCATTCCCTTCCACTAAATAAAATATCCCCAAAATACAGAGTTTGGTTCGTGCCATAGCCAGAGATAAAGATTTCCTGCTGTTTGAGACTCCTTGTGCCACCTGCATGTAAACAGCTGTAATGATCTTGAAGGGTTGATAGCTTAATCTCCTGGGAATAGTAAAGGTGAAAGGAAAATGTCAGGCTCTGACAGTAATTGCATAAGTATGATTAAGCTAAACTGCTGCCTACAAACTTTGATTGTGGTACAGCAAAGGAAGATGAAAATTATTTCCTGCTTCAGAGCAGCATGGAGGGAAAAAATACATCCTAATTTCTAATATATCAAATGACAGAGGAATGATACCTCAGCAGTTTATTTATACAAATCCATTTGGGGATTTAGAATCATAGCTCAAGGAGAGTATTTTCATTGTGCATTACCCAGAGCCATCAAGGCTATAATTTAATTTGGGAGAATGGAAAGAAGGAGAAAATGTGGATTAAAATGGTGCTGTGTGTGTAAATAAAGCAGTGCATAGTGCTAAATTACAGCAGTATTAGGAGTAAACCATGATTATTTTGGAAGCTGTGGAAAGACAGCAGAAACATGACCTGTTTTTCTTTTTCATCTCTATTCTGGAGGGCGATGGGAATACTTAGTTCAGTTCAGCAGTGTTCTTCTCTGCCTTTGATTCAGCAGTGCTCTCATGTACTTATCCTCCTCAGTCCAGATCCACAACTCAGATTAATTTGACCCAGCACCACTGACTTTACTGGAATCTCACCAATTTACTCTGAGAATTCGGCCTGCCCTGATTTCTTTTTCTTCCTGTGGCAGTTTGTGGTCTCTTGTTGCCTTGGCTCCTTTTTTTTTTTTTTTATTAAATATGTTTTTTCACAGCTTATTAAACCCTCTTTTTAAAAAAAAAAAAAAATTTCAGACTTTCAAGGCAACAAAGGTTAATGTGTCAGGTTTTTCTTCCTAATATAAGACTTTCGGCTTGACCAAGGCCACCAGGGAATGACTCTTACAAATTGCTCATTGCATATTTGAAAAGACCCAATAACTTCAGAAGAATTCAGCTACTACATATCAAATAAATCCCAAATGGCTGATAAAAAACCAGAACACACTCTCTACTGGAAGATGAAAAGAGTTCATAGTTTTATTCCATCTGATCAGCTTTGTGTGTGCTGGGATTTTCAAAATCAAATATTTCAGACAAAAGTGTGAGAAAATCCGAAGCTGACAAATATAGCACAGTTTCAACTGTTCAAAGAGGTCCTGATCTTTTTTCCTGGAACTCTGTTATCCATAAGTTTTCCTCAAAATTCTCAGCTCCTTATCCTGCAAAGGGCAGCTGGGTAGATAAAGAGCCAGGAACGTACAAAAGCATTTCTTGATTGATGTCTGTTACACCCAAATTATTTGTTTTAATTTTGCTTTTATAAGAAAGACAAATTTTCCAGAGGAGAAGCTTGTAAAATGTGAATATAAATCCAAGAGAAATAAATCACAAAGCCTGATTCAAGAAGAAAAGGTCAAAGTATCTTTTTTGAGGGAGAGAAGAAGGAGAGGAGACAGTCCTGTCAGGGGAGAGAGAGAACAGTTCTCTTTCCCTTTCCTGAGCAGCTGAGGGTTGATCTGGAGTTTAACACTCAAAAGCCCAAATGTCTTGGAATGAAGAATTACTTCCTTGGGTCAACTTCTGTGTGTAGGAGCAGAATTTTATGACAATGTCATATTCTGGTCATTTTTCCAGCAACCTTTGACAGGGCTTGGAGCAGCCTGGTCCAGTGGAAGGTATCCCTGCCCTTGGCAGGGGGTGGGACTGGATGATCCTGAAGGTCTCTTCCAACCAAACCATTCTGGGATTCCATGAAACACGAGGCATGAGGAGAGGTGGAACTGAAAACTCTGTTTTATAAAGTGTTAAATGGCTGGCCCTGCTCTCTTTCCCCTGGTGGGATTTTCCTCCCCTCTCCTCATGATACCTTGGGAAGGCTGACTTGGAACAGAGACTGAACAGAGATAGAAAATAAAACAGATATTTATTGAAAGGCCTTTAAGGATACACCTTGGGCAGGAAAAGAGCCTGGCCAGGGCTACAGCCAAGTGGACCCAAATGGTCACAAAAAGCTCCTCAAATGGTCACAAAATGCACACGAAATGGTCACCAGGTCTCACACTTTGATCAGTTTGGGTCCATTTGCACATTGGGGTTTCATTGTCCAATCCCAGCTCCAGCTGATGCAGTCCCATCCTTCTTGTTCTCTCCCTGCAGCCCCCGTTGTTTGTGCTTTGGGGCCTGAAAACTTGTGCCAGTTGTCCTTGGTGTGCAGCAGGAGAAGGATTTGTTTTGTGTCCGTGCTGTGTGCAGAGAGCTGAGTGACACTGACTGTGAGCTCAGAGCTGCAGCCCTGGGCAGCACAGAGTCTGAAATACAGGGAAATAAAACTGAAGGCATCACTCGGATGCCTGAAGTCAGATGTGGGTGAGAATTTCATCCCCCAGGGCTTCACTGACCATCAGTGGACAAACCCAGGCAGTTTTTCAGCATGGCTTATGTCACCTACACTGGATGTCTAATTGAGGATGAGAGGAATTGGATCTCACTGTCCACTGCCTGAATTGATCAGACCTTCCCAAGGAGCCCCACGGGAGCAGCTCAGGCAGAAATGTCAATTTTTTTCAGGTGCTTATGAATAGTGAAAGTAAATCCTTTGTGATAGATCTTGTCTCCTTTTTTATCACGCAGATACCCAGAATCAGCTTTTCAGCCCAGAACCTTCTATTTACTTCTCTCTTTTCCCCATTTTCTCTCTTTTTTTTTCTAATTAAAAAAATCTGTTCACAAGATCTCTATTACTCTGGGAATTTCTCCCTGTTACTCTGGGAATTTCTCTCTTTTGCTCTGGGAATTTCTCTCTTTCTTTTCCATATTCCCACCTAGAATTTTTTTCCCCAGTACTCATCATTATTTTCACAGCAACCAATGGGAATTCTCAAACAAAGAGTTGGTTATTTCAGCTGAAAAATAAGCAGCAGAAGCAGATCCATGGCTGCAGCAGCAGAGGTACAATCTGCTCTCCTTTTCAGAGTTTTTGAGCATTCCATGTCCTGTTTTATTCAAAAGGCATGACTCCAATGTCAGCCTGAGCGAATAAATGTTTTCTTACATATCTTTACTGTTAAAAATCTATAATTCAGTAGACTCTGGGAAAAAACATAAAAGCTCTTGAATCCTAAAATATTAACTTGAAACTTAAATGTAGATTTCTTTTTCAAATAAGCAAGAAAACTAAGGGTAACCTCCATGAGTATGGAATGGTTTTAATCCTGTTTATTTTCTGATATGGTCTGGAAGGGGTAAGTTATGATGCTGGTGCCAAACATTTATTAGATACGTAGGAAAAAAAAAAATCATTCTAACATTTCACCAGAATGACAATGAAGGAAAAAAAAAATGTTGCTTGCCATGGGTGAAGGATCCAGTGTTCCCAGTTTTTGTGTTATTTATTGTCAATCTTAGAAAGGAGAGTGAAATTTATTCCACTGAGCTCCACAAAAGCATCCAAGCCACCTTCCTCAGCTCCCTCCAGAGCCACTGAAAGAAAAAAAAGCATCTCCAGGGTGTGATTTTACCTAGACACCTTATATTTAATATAAATTTATCTTGTAATATGAAGGACTAAATTTAAATGAACACACAAATTATCTTTTTTTCTCTTTAAAGCCCCAGTTCCTGTGTCAATACGAAGAGAGATAAAACTTTAATTGAAAAGGAAAATAAGAGTTTCCCCCTTTCCTGATTGTCTCAGAACAGCTTTAAAACATGTCGTGATGTCTCTGTAGAAAACAAGAAGCAAAATACAAGGTTTGAATTGCTTTGGAGGTTTTATTATTTATTTATACCTGTGAGGGATTTCATGCCAAGTTATCAGATCCCAAAGAAAAAGTGACAGGACAAGAGGAAATGGCTTCAGTTTGGGCCAGGGGAGATTTAGATTGGGTATTATGAAAAAATTCTTCATGGAAAGGGTTGTCAAGCGTTGAAACAGGTACCCAGGGAGTCGCCATCCTTGAGGGTATTTAGTTATGTGACACTTGGGGATGGGGCTCAGTGGTGACCCCCATGGCACTGGAGCAAACACTTTTGACCCAGACACTCTTCAATTCCAATTACCAGACTTCTCCCAAAAAGTTTCATCCTGGGACTTGCTGTGCAGCTGGCAGCATGGTGACCTGGCTGGAGACACGAGTCAGGGATTAGGTAAAGGTGAGAGGGGGCACCCATTTTACCAGGAACAGCAATTAACTGTCCTTGTGTGGTTGTGGTCATGGCAGTGGCAAATTAAATAAAGCAGCTGCTGAGATGCAGCTTTGCTGGAGCTTTGCCCAGGGTGAAATTGCACGTACAGGGATCATGGATCATCTGATTTGAGGCACAGGCAGAGCACCCTGAGTGTCTGTGGCTGGGGAAGTTTCCATGTTCTGTGGCACAGCCAGCTGTGCTTGCTGTCACCCCAGTGACATGCAGCCCAAATCAGCCACATCAGGGCCAAAGATGTCCCATTTCACTTTGAATTTCCAGGAGTTAGGGCTGGACAAACTGTTGCCTTGGGAAGGCTGACCTGAAACAGAGGCTAGACAAAGCTAGATGATAAAGTCAGTATTTATTAAGAGGTCTCTAGGATCTACACTGGGCATTACAGAGGCTTAAGCAAGGCTGCACCTAAGGTGGGCTGAGAGTGGTTACAAAAATGGCTGACCAGTCACGAGATTTTTTCATTTTATAAGTTTAGGTCTATTTGCATATTGGGGTCCAATTGTCCAATTATAGCCCAAGGCCGTGAGGTCCCATCCTTCTTGTTCCACCCCTCAGTCCATCGTTGGTCTTCCCAGCAGAAATGGATTTGTTTTGTCTAACTGCCCTGTAGAGGGAGCTTAATATGGCGCCTAATATGAGGCTACATCCCTAGGTAGCACAGAATCTGAAAATACAAAAGCTAAGGCATCAACATCTCCCATAGTCACTTCTCAGCTGTTAAGGGGGGTTCATCAGCTCAGAGTTTGAGTGGGTCTGTGACCAGAGACCATGGGCACTCTGTGCTCACTTCTCAGCTCCCACCCTTTTCTCAGCTCCCACCCTTTTCATCCATGTTATTACAAAGACAAATTCATGAGCTTGACAGATCAAGCAAGAGACTCTTGGAATCCCACACCTCTCCTGAGTTGCTGAAGGAAGTCTGTCAGAGTGGAGGCAAGGTGTGGTTTGTTGGAACACTGGAGGCTGAAAATTTCAGGTTTCTGAGCTAAAAGGTGCCGACCCTCAAGCAAGCACCACATTTGACTTGAGGCCTTGGGACAGGCTCTGAGATTGAGGGATAGCGCAGGGGCTGTGGGTGTGGAATTTGGATAGTATTGTGTGATCTCACAGGGTGAAAAACTTAGATTTAAGATTTTAGTATATAATAATACATGTGAGACAAGATGGAGGACTTTGGGTGACATCTGGGTGTCGCAGTAGGACACGAAATAAAGATAGTTTGACTCCAGTTCACCATGAGAACAACAGAAAGCTTTGTTTACAGTCTTTTTGCTTCTTATACAGCATGTTTTGCTAAAAAAGGTATTTATTGGTCAGTAGGACTGACACCTCTTTCCATTGGTTAAGTAATAGGAAACAACAGCTCGGGAAGATTGTTATGAGAAAAAACCACTGCCCATTAGAAATATTGTGGGAAAAGAAGAAAGATGTTTTGGGAAAGGAAAACTGTTGAAAGATTTCCCTTGGGAAAGGAGCTTGCAAGTTAGCAAGCTGAAAATTCTCTCAGGCTCAGAAATATCAAGCCCACAGTCTGGGTCTTCTTCTTCACCTTCTTCTTCCTTTATCCTCATGGGTTTGGGTGGTTTTCTGTAACTGGATGAAAAAGTCTGCATTGCAGGCCTTGGGTGGTCATTATTGGGTAAAAAGCATAAATACTAGAGGTATCACCTCATTATTGGGTAATTATCGCTTAGATAACCTTGGAAAGAGTCAGAGGTGCTCCATTTTACCTCATTTCTTAACTTGTAAGTCGGAGTGCATGGCTCATGAGTCTGTAAATAAATAAGAAATAATAAACATCCAAGTCCAAACATGAAACCTACATTGCCCGTGTATCAATCCCAACCCTGGCAAGAAAAAGAAGCCAGAACCATCATAATGGTTAATTACAGAACACTCAAAATCTTCATCAGAGCGAGGTCAAGGAGAAAGAAACCAAGAACAATGAGAAACAGAAACAGGTCCCCTCTGTGCTGCATTGTCCATCTAAAACGGCACAAATCAGGTGGCCAGACTGTGTTTCTTCTTATCACAGGTGAATTTTGTAGTCTGTGCATATTTTAAGACAGAGAAACAAGCATTTCCCACCAGGAGAGGTGTTACACTGCACCCCCACAACCACGTGGATGTTTCCATATTAGAAAAAGAGTTCAAGTTACACGCCAGGACTTTTAAGGGAGGAGAGCCAGAAACTTCTGTGCTTCCCTCATCGTGGTTGGCCCAGTGCCAGCACAAAGGCACCTGTTGGCTCTTTGAAATGTACCTCGAGATCTGTAGCTGTTTCTATTGGGCAGCTTGCCAAAAGACCCTCCTTGATTCGTTGTGTATGTAAGAACGAGCACAAAATCTCTCTTCGCTTTTCGGGGTGTCTTAGCAGGTGTAGGGGGCTTCCCTGCACTGTGCATGGCTTTGGTTTTTATACTTTGTTATTTTCTTTTTTATTAAAACCTTTTTGCTTTTCCAAAACACACCCAATCAGCCATCTCACTAATTATTTTAAAGCCATTTCTGGGAGGTTGCTGGTCACCCTCAGAGTGTGATGAACCCTCGTGGAGCTCATAACACGCTGGCTCTACACAGAATTTTATCAGAGGGATGAACTAGAACCATGGAGATCCTGGAGCAGGTCCAGAGAGGGCTATGAAGAGGGGCTTCTCTGTGATGAGCAAAGGCTGAGACAGCTGGGCTGTTCAGGCTCAAGAGAAGACACTGAGAGGGGACCTCATCCCTCTGTCCTGTGTGTCCCTGTCTGCAGAGGCTCAGGGACAAGGCCCTGCTCTGTGGGGTCCAGCAGTGGCACCAGAGGGATGGGCAGGAACTGATGGCCAGGAGTTCCCCCTGGACATGACGAAGAACTTCTTCCCTGGGCAATGATCGTGGGAGGGTTTGCTTCATTCCCAGGGATTGTGGTAAAGCAAGTGCCACACAGCTCTCTGAACCCTCTTTGATTTTCTTTTTTGTTTTCTTTTCACTGGGGACACCTCTTTAGCACAGCAAACCTTCAGTGGAGATGGAGAGTGGCAGCATTTTGTCAGCCAGCTCCCTGCTGGATACATCCAGCTCCAGCACTTGTACACATCCAATTTACCAGGAGCAGGGGTTTGCTAGACTCCCAAATCCCCAACCCAGTGCTTAAATTTCCTTCTCTCTGAGAAGAGAGACATTTTTTGTTGTTGTTCCTCTCTGAATCCATCAACCTAATTATTATGAACAGCTACAGCTGAGGCAAACAGCATCTACAACATTTCAATTAATGCTCTATTGAAAACACTTAGGACTGCATGTATCCACTCCAGCCCTCCCATCCAGCCACATTTTTCCCCTCCCAGCCTTCAGACAAAGCCAGATGGAACAAAAAATTGTGCGCAGCAAACTTCCAGGTCAGCACCGTGGGGCATGGAAAATGGATTGACATTGCACACAGCACAACAGAAGCGAATTTTGCTCTTCTCTTTAGTCCCCACTGAGCAGCTGAATCTGTTCCTGACAGAAAACAGCTCATGGTGACAAGTGGCTTTGTCCTTCAGTGTGGGCTGATGTTTAGCTCACCTAGCACGGTCCAAATATTTACCCAGAACCAGCAGGGGCTGTGGATGCTGTTGTTGATGAAGATTGGAGGATTCTGTGGGATTTTATAGTCCCAGCTGGCATGTAGCCCTAAAAGGCTGTTGGAGACCCCCAAAAAAAGTCATGGAGTGCAGCTCAGCCTGGAAAGGGAGCTCCTCATCTTCCTGAGAGGAGGCTGGAATGATGTGGGGTTGGTCTCTTCTCCCAGGTAACAAGGGACAGAACAAGAAGAAATGATCTCGGGTTGCACCAGGGGAGGTTTAGATTGGATTTTAGGAAATATTTCTTCACAGAAAGAGTGGTCAGGCATTGGAACAGGCTGCCCATGGATGTGATGGAGTCACCATCCCTGGAGGGATTTAAAAGATGTGTGGATGTGGCACTTGGGGACAGGGTATGGTGGTGCACCTGGCAGTGCTGGGTTAACATTTGAGCTCAGTGATTTTGTAGGTACTTTCCAACCTAAATAATCCTTTGGCCCTACAAAATCTCACCTTTTCTGGCTTGGCACGCTAGAGAAAGCAACAACTCTTTCCTGATATGAGGACAAAGAGAAGAATTGGAGCACAGCACGTTTATTTCACACCAGAAAAAAAAACCTCTCTGAGTGAAGAGTTCTCAGATGAAGTGTCCTCATCCTGTGTGCCAAAGCTGCAGACTGAAAGGGCCAAAGCTAAAAAGGAATTTGCTCTGTCACCTTCAGCTGATGTTTTGCACAGCTGGAAGTTGGGGATGAGCAGGATCCAGCTCAGTAAAAATTAACACTGACATTACAGACATTTAACTCTGGTGGTTAAGTGGGCACCAGATCTAGGATAGGATTCTCATTCCTAAACAAAACTTCTTGTCCTCTCAGCTCCACAGCTGTGCTCCTGAAGGCATTAAAATTCCTCCATGTCCTGCCAGGCTTGCAAGGCCTCTGTGGATGCCTGGTGCCCACAAACAGGTGAGCATCCCTAACGCCAACAGGCACTTCCAAAAAAGTAAATAAATGGATCTCTCCCCTGAAGTCTGGCAGGATAAACCTTACCCACATGGACTCATCCACTCCCATTCCTGGCTGTGTTTTCATTGGTCCCCACATAGCTGGAATAAAATTCCTGTTTTGTCAGAGGTAAAAAAAAATTGCTCCTTCTTTAAGACATGACTTTATTCCATTCTCAGAGGGTTCTCTAAATGGAAACAAGCTGAAAAATTAACAATGAAAAAGGAGATTAATATGTTGGAAGAGCTGGTAGTTTTATTTTCTATTGGAAAAACATTTTCATACAAATAATGGAATGAATTTGAAATACATTTTTGGTGAAAAATTACCAGTGGTACAATCTAACCAGCTTCCTTTTCCTTCCTAGAAACATTTTTTTTCCATAAAATGGAGGGAGAGGGGAATTATTTATTTCTTTGTCTTTCTAGGTCATAATTTCATGTTTTTATAACACTCCTATCATACTGAGTAATTTGCTTGTTGTGGGAATGAGATATTAAGTACATTACAAGAAAATACTTGCAAGCAACATCTTTCAATACTGATATTATTTACTTTAGTGAACACCTTAGGAAAACCTCAGAGGAAGATTAAATCAAACCTTCCAAGCAATTTCAACAAGGTTCCCTGACAAGCACAAAAACCTCACACACAACAGTGAAATTCACTCCTACTTAAGACCCTATAAATTTTACCAAACAACACTTGCATTTTCATTCTTTATCCTTCAATTATTTCAAAAAGGGTCATAATAGTTTTTTTTAAAATTTATTTTTAAATTGTGGTGATGATGATCCCCAGTCCCATGGGGATGTAGATCCCAAATAACCCAGGATGCTGAAAAATCATTGGAATCTTGCCTTAGGAACAAAGCTCTGGAAATTTAATGTGTGCTAAAGGCAATAAACTTTTAGAGAAAAAAAAAAAAATTGTTAGTCTAATCAAAAGCCTGATCAGAGAGATTAAGGAAAAAGTCAATAAAAACTAAAATTACAGAAAAGTTAAAAATTAAAAATTAGGGTAGACTGGAGAACTATATTTAAAAAGAGTGTGCCCAAATTCACTGTGTATCAGACAAACCTTATGAAAATCTTATTTTCCTCCAGAACAGGACTTGAGTTTGGAAAGAAGACAGAAGCAAGAGGAAGTTCTTCAAGGGAAAGCAGCAACAACCTGACAGAATGTGGAGAAAGGAATCAAGATGATGTCAATAAAAACCTCCTGTGCATTTGAAAAAGTTGGCAATATAAATGTTATTTACAGAGGACAGGAGTACCTGGACTGCTGACCATAACCAAGCACTGTGCTGTCTAGTTATTGGCATTTTAATGAACAAAGAAAGTGCAAAACCACAAAAGCCATTTCCTTCCAACAAACTTCCAGCTCATTTGATTTGGTATCTCTTCTGCAACTGTTTGTTCCCAATAAAAATGTTGTGCCCAGCATGGACTGAAGAAAAGCATTCACTTCTGGATGAGGTTTACAACATTCTCTGGTTGAAAAGTCACTTTTTTTTTTTTTTAAGCATAGAATCCCAGACACCAGAAAATATTTTCAGGTAAATTTTCCTTTCAGAAGGAAATGGTGTTGACAGCCATAACCTGAACTTTTCATGACAGAAAGATGATTGAAAAATTGAAAACATTCTGTAAAGGTATGACCAATTTTTTTTTTTCTTTTTTAGACCAGGGAAAAACAAAGAAAGGGTGAGGAGAAATAATATGAACAGGAGCTCTTTTTATATGGTCATAACTATAAATCCAAACCCTAGGACAGTAAGGTCTTAAGATCTATCAACTTATTCTGCAAAGGGAGTTAAAAATCTAGTTTTGAAGAAAAAGAGTGAACTTGATCTCCAAAATTCACATGTGGAGGCCATCACCCAGAAGTGATGAAGATTCACAAAGATTTACAGTGGCCTTCCCCTGTGGTCTTTTGCTTGGGCTCTCCCTTGTGCCTTCTTTTAAGAAAGAAATAATTTCTTTTAAGATGCTGAGTATCCCATTATCTTGCTATAAACGTTCTTTTCACAGATCCCTGCAAATATTTTGTTAGTGTGGTCAGCTGGGGGTTGTGACCCACGCTGCTGATATTTAATATTGACTAATAACTTCTTTAGAAATTAAATAATCTTCAAATAAAGTTTTCTCTGTGTTCTACTGTTTCTCTCATACGCCCCTGAAACAGCAGCATCATGGGAATTGAGGGGACCGGGCAGGGGCAGCCAAAATCTGCTTTTTTTGTTTTCATAGGAGTTTTAGGAAAGGCTCAGCTCTCACCAGTGCAAAGAGATGTAAGATATTCCTGCAGGCAAGAGACAGATAAACCTTGTTTATCGTGATGTTCAGGTTTGCTGGATAACGGGACAGAACACGCACAAACCTCTAACAAGGTTAATGGGCTCGACAAAATGGCAAAGCCAGTCCTGTCAGACGCCAGGCTGTTCTCCTAATTAATAATTTATAGCAGCTTATAGGGGATTTAATAACCCCAGCCAGTGACAGAAGGGAGAAGTAGATGTTCAGCTGAGATGTTGAGATGTGTGTAAGTGGAATAGGCATTACCCAGCCTGGGTGGTTTAATTAGTCAAAAATTCTTTGTGAATCCTTGCAGCCTCTGAGGATAAACAGGCAATGTTGAGTTGTGAGCAGTACCAAAGTTCCCTCCCTAAAGGTCAGGGAAAATGCAGAATATGAGATTCTGCTCCAAACTCAGTGAAGACACTGGTCTATCAGAGCAACAATCCCTAAAGTTTTG
Source organism: Acrocephalus arundinaceus (assembly GCA_021534815.1). Lineage (NCBI taxonomy): Eukaryota > Metazoa > Chordata > Aves > Passeriformes > Sylviidae > Acrocephalus > Acrocephalus arundinaceus. The sequence continues at coordinate 49,250,760 of JAJEOU010000373.1, forward strand.
CCGGATTTTGTGGCAATCACTGAATCCGCCAAATACTTAGCGTGTCAAGTTCATATTTTGTATTGTCTTTTACAATGTGTGATCTCTGAACCATGTAGAGAATAGGAGCCTGCTGAAGTGAGAGTTTCTTCTGAGCATTGCTACATCCCATGGTTTAATATATATATTAAAAAAAAATCCCCAGACCCAGAAATAAAAACAAATCCAAAATAATCAACTATTCATGACAACTTCTTGTAAATGAAGAAAAAAATATTTTCTATGAATTAGCAAAGTGGTCTGACCCATTTCTTTTACACACCGTGTAAAGAAAGAGAGAAGAAGGACGAGAAAGAACAAAAGGTGGGAAGAAAAACTCAATCACCTTTATTTCAGGCAACAGTTCGAGATAAATTAAAGAGGAAATGTAAGACTTTGGTTTTTAACCTTGGCTACAGGAGAATGACACAGAAAAGGGGGCTCAGGGGGGAGTCCCACAACTCCCTGACAGGAGGAGGCAGCCAGGGGTGGGTCAGGCTCTGCTCCCAGGGAACAAGGGATAAAACAAAAGCAAACGGCCCCAAGTTGAACCAGGGCAGGCTTAGTTTCGGAAACTAAGAAACTAGGAAAAATTTCTCCCTGGAAAGAGTTGTCATGCATTGGAAGAGGCTGCTCAGGGCTGGGGTGGAGGAGCAGTCCCTGGAGGGATTTGGAGAAGGTGTGGATGTGGCACTTGGGGACAGGGCTCAGTGATGGGCTTGGCACTGTTAAATTCATGTCCAGCCTCAATGATCTTAGGGCTTTTTTCAATACTAAATGATCCTGTGATTCTCTGACATTCAACCCACGCTGAGCCTGTGCTCACTGCTTTGTCCTGGCTGAGGCATCTCCTTCAGAGAGACATTCTATTTTTATTTGAAGGCATAAGAAAGGAAAAATATATGACTCAACTTGGAGTTGTTTACTGAGCACCATAAACATGCTTCATTTCTAATGTGAACTAATCTGGCTTCAGCTTGCAGCCACTCCTCCTCTGTCCTTCACAATCAGGTTAAAGAGCTTATCAAGAGGCCTTATTTCCTTCCAAGATGTTATACTCATATATTATCTGACCATTATCTGATCTAAGTCATGCTATGATAACCAAAACTGAATTTTTTGTTGTTGTTTGTCTTTCAGATCATGATTTATACAAGTGAATATCAAATCTTTTTCAATAGAAATATCTCTACTGGAGTTATTCCCTCTTGACTCTTGGCAGCCACTGAAGAGCCAGTGAAAAAGAGTCCATGGAAACCAGGACATGATTTATCTCACCCTAAAATAAAAATTTGAAATATGCCACGTGGCTCACACCTGAAAAGGGCCTATTCCTTCCCACTGACTATAAAATGAGCTGGGTCTGACCTGCTCAGCAGAAAATGCCAGTTTTGCAGATAAATAGTGTCAAACATGTTCTGTACCTTCAGTAATTTTAATTTTTTTTTTCAGCAGCAGTGCACAAGGACGTGCAGCTTTCCTGGATGAATTCCACAGGAACAGTATAGAGAACAAAAATAACACATTATTCTCCTCTTCACACAGCCAATAACCACTCCCACTCTTTTTTTTTTTTTTTTTTGCACAGACAGACAAAGAGAATCACATTGAATCTTCTCTCCCTCAGCAACCTTTTTTAAATAACTGCTTGTCAAAACTCACACATACACACACTTCTTCCATTCCTAATTCTCAGGTGTGGAACTCTCCAAATCACAAGGAACCATTGCACTGGTCCGCTTGGGTTCAAGTGCCTCATTTTCTGTTATTTGATTATTTGCTGGGAAAGAAACCACATTTAGAAGTAACTCCTATTCCCTCTTTCCATGAAAGCACAGATTTAATAATGGTCAGCATGATTGTTAGCGCTGGTCATTAGAGTTATCTTGTTCCATCTGTTCCCTGGACCTGCATTTCATCTTCCATCAGGTCTTATCAGGATGCTGCAGCTGTCAATTAACCTCATTATCTGCAAGGGGAAAACAGGCCCAGAACTGCTGGCTCATGAGATATCTGCAGTGGCGATTAAAGGAAGATTTGTGAAAACAACTCAGTTTACAAGTCAAGAGTCTGCATTTTGTATTGCAGTGCTCCCTCCCTAATCAATCCCTTTGTGTGAGAACGAGGATACCTCTGCACTGTTTGAAACTGTGTCCACATTCATCATCAGCAAGAGGAGAGGAGCCTTCCAACCCTCCCTCTTCAAGCTCTTTTATTTGTTGGCTTATGAACCGAAATGCTTTCCACACCCTTAATCTCCTATAATAGATTTTTAAGGCTCTCTGCTGCCAGTTAGGATAGACAGTTGCAGTATTTTAATATTTATTATATTTGGAAAAAAAGCCCTCCCTGATTTGCTTTAATGGGAATGATGTCTTTGAGTCCTTCCAGACGTCAACCCTTACATCACTGACCCCTGTACACAGCAACTGCTCATGAGTGATGTGAAAAAGGAAAAAAAGCCAAAAAACCCCACCAGAACCACAAACCAAACCTGTCTGGGGCTTGGAGACCCCAGGGGCAGCACTTTTGTGCCATTATTGCTCTGCCCTCCCTCACGCTGACCTGCACAGCCTCATGATGTGCAACTCAGGATGTGGCAAGGTAGAGATAACAAGCCCAGCCTGAAACCTGCCAGGAACCAGACGAGCCAAACACTCTGTAACAAATCCCAGGTGCTCAGGGGCAGCCCAGCTTCCATTTGCTGTTCCAGAGGGATAATTCCCTGATTTTAGGGATGATGTTTTTTGCAGTGAGGGTGGGGAGGCCCTGGCACAGGGTGCCCAGAGAAGCTGTGGCTGCTCCATCCCTGGAAATGTTCTAGACTAGGTTGGAGCACTCTGGTCTAGCAGAGATGGTCCCTGCCTATGGCAGAGGTTCGGATGGGATCACTCTTAAAGGTTCTTTTCAGCCCAAACTCTTCCAGAAGTCCATTACTCTTTCTCCATCCACCATCTGCCTGAGATAAAAGAGGTTCTGGTGATATTGGACACACTGACCAGGCCCTTGGAGGACAAGTGGATATTTTTCTTATTCTCCTGATGCAGGTGCAGGTGCACATCCTTTATAATCTCACCACTGCCCACCTCAGGATGGGTTTAGTTGTGGGTGAGGAATTATTGCCCAGCAAGGTACAGCTGGATGTCATGAATTATTCTGTAAAATATGCTGGGAAGAGGTGGAGATTCTCAGGCTTGGCTGGAAGACTGGGGTTAAGAAATATTTCTTGAAAAAGAAATTTGCCAGAATGAGAGGTTTAGAATCATAGAATCATAGAAACATCGAGGATAGATTAGGCCTCTGAGGTTATTGAATCCAACGGTTAATCCAACACCATAACCACCACTAAACCTGTCCCCAAGTGCCACATCCATGTCTTTTGAACACTTCCAGAGGTAATGATTCCACCACAGCCCTGGGCAGCCTGTTCCGATGCCTGACCATCCTTTCAGAGAAGAATTTTTTCTAAATAACCAAATTAAACCTCCCTTGATGTAACTTGAGGCCGTTTCCTCTCATCTTATCACTTGTTATGATGCTTTAAGTTTTATTTCCCTGTATTTCAGACTCTGGGCTGCCCAGGCTGCAGCTCTGAGCTCACAGTCAGTGTCACTCAGCTCTCTGCACACAGCACGGACACAAAACAAATCCTTCTCCTGCTGCACACCAAGGACAACTGGCACAAGTTTCAGGCCCCAAAGCACAAACAACGGGGGCTGCAGGGAGAGAACAAGAAGGGTGGGGCTGCATCACCTGGAGCTGGGATGGGATAATGAAACCCCAATCTGCAAACGGGCCAAAACTTGTGAGAGACCTGGTGATCATTTTCCATTTTGTGTCCATTTTGTGACCATTTTGGGTCCACCTTGGCTGTATCCCTGGCCAGGCTCTTTTCCTGCCCAAGGTGTACCCTAAAGGCCTTTCAATAAATATCTACTTTATTCTCCAGCTCTGTTCAGTTTCTGTTCCAGCTCAGCCTTCCGAAGGCATCAGTCACTTGGAAGAAGAGACTGACCCACCCCTTACTACAAACTCCTTTCAAGTACTTTTATTACATGCTAGGAAATTAAATCTATTTGACTGACGTTTCTTTGAGATCAGTATTTTCAGAATGTTCAGGAAGTGTTAACAAGACCTGAGAAAACAGAGGCTGTAGGAAAATATGTTTGGAAGGAGCGTTTTTCTAGTGAAGAGATGATGAAGAGATAAAGTTGGGTCCCTAAATTGCACTACTGAGCAAACGTTACTTGATGAGACACATTTATCCCTGAGAAAATTTGTTATTCTCACAAGCTGTCTCAAATGTTATGTATCCCCTCAATGACTTGCATTCTGGAGTTTTCTCTCCCTCCCTACACCTTTAATTAGCTAATGTTCAGATTATGTTGCTCCTTCCTCCCAGTCTGAATATGATTAATTTGAAAATGCAGCTTAATTGTCCCTTGGACACACCAGCCACAGCCATTACACTGAACAGAGTCTGTGTGAGCCCAGAGGGTTTGTTAGCATCGAGCCAGAATGAAGGGAGTGATGTTCCTGATGCCTTCAGGGTCAGCTCTGGTCCAGGAGATTATTGGATCCCAGCTTTACACATTTGGAGGACCAAAGTCTCTCAGTAAATATTTTCTGTTTTCTGGAATAGGGGAAAAAAAGAAAAAAAAAGAAAAAAAAAAAACCAAAACCAAAACAACAACAACAACAAAACCAACCAAACAACAAAAATCCAAAACCCCCTCAAACACCCCCAAAACAAACAAACAAATAAAACCCAACAAAACAAACAAAAAAAACCCACCAGGCACTCTTTCTCCCTCTTTTCCTGGCCTTCTTCTAATTTTTTCCCTTGGAAAAAAAAAATGACACTCAACTTTTTTGAAGGGTTGTTGCACATGGACCTGAGAGACCCCTGAAGGACTGGCACAGGGGCTGACACCATCATTTTCTGGTCTTGTCTTCATCCCTTCCAAATTTTCCACTTATTAAATTACTTTCTACTTATTAAATTACTGCTTCTTCTCCTCTCCATTCTGCCACGTGCAACCATGAATATACAGTTCCCGATTTCCACACCAAATGTGACTTTGGACAGAGTTAAATCCACGTTTGGTTTGTTGGCACCCAAAGCCTCCCTGCCCTAAGGTGGGGTTGGTATCATTGCACTCTTCCTTTCCTGCCCGTGCAGTTTTCCAGTGGCCTGGAAAGCAATAATTCTGAATTACTCTAGAATTACTTCTCCCCATTTTCCCTGATTGTGGTAATTACACAGCTGAGATGATTTTTAGGCTTAAATTTGCTACATAGCGCTGGAGAGGGAAAAAATACCCAGGGGTTGACAGACCATCAGATATTGAAAATCACTGCTGGAGAAAAACACTGAAGGAAACAAGGAAATTGGCAAACTACTTTTTGGGTTTTCTAGGCTCATTCCTGATGAGAATGAAACATGGGCAGCATTACCTCTGGTTTCCAAGGCCAGGCTGCTTAGGAAATTCCTCTAAATGCCTTTTGCAAAAGGAAATGGCCTCTGGGTGTTCCACGGGAGGTTCAGGTGGGTTGTCAGGGAGAATTTCTTCCTTGAAAAGGTGGTCAGACAATGTGGAGCTGTCTTGGTTTGGAAAGGCAGCTGTCTGCCAGGGAAAGCTAGAGCTTCCCTTGGAATGGAGAATGTAAATACCCTTCCCTCCAAATTATTATAATTTTGCAATTAGGGGCTTTCAGGCAAAGATATGGGAATAGGAGTAACAGTTCTTTAATAGGAATAAAAAAAAAAGAAAACAAAATACAAATGCAGTAGTACAAAGACAAGCAAGCAAGCAAAACAAAAAGTCCTGGAAAAACCCTGACAGAGTCAGGGATACGACCTGACACCCTGTTGGTCACAGTGTTGGGAGCAGCCCAAATAAATCCTAGATGAGGCTCTGTGGGGTACAGATAATGGAGCAGGAAAAGTCCAGTGGTAGCAAGATGGGTCTGGTCTTCCTCTGGTGGAAAAAAACAGATCCCTGCTGTTCCTGAGTCTCAGTTTTTATCCAGGTGGGAACGGTTGGCTCCCCCTGCACTGGGTGGAGCATCTCCCAATGGGATGATGTCATGTGTGATGTCATTGGTGAGCCTTCATGGCCCATTATCAGCAGATATCCCTGATGATGTCATGTGTGATGTCATTGGTGAGCCTCAATGGCCCATTATCAGCAGATATCACTGATGATGTAATGTGTGATGTCATTGGTGAGCCTTCATGGCCCATTATCAGCAGATATCTCCCTGGAGGATGGATGGGTGGTGAAGGAGATAAGACACACTGCCCCAGCTGGCTTTAACGGCTGCCCTATTATCAGAAGACATCCACCCCCCTCCCCCTGGAGTTACAAGAGAGAAAGAAATATCTGCTTTTACAACAGATGAAATAGAATGCAAATCTCTTGGCTACCCAACCCAAGACAGGGGCTGCCCAGGGAAGTGGTGGAGTCCCCATCCCTGGAAGTGTTCAAGAAACAACTGGACATGGCACTCTGTGCCATGGTTTGGTTGACATGGGGATGTTTGGTCAAAGACTGGACTTGATCTTGGAGGTCCTTTCCAACCTTAAATATCCCATGAACCTTTAAAATCCTTTTCTATTCATCAGCAATCTCAAATCTATAAAACACTCCCCTCTCCTGCTGCTTTCATTCTCTACCACATCAACATTTATTCTCACCTGTGCGGGAAAACTGCTTTCCTATTTGGAATGAATCAAAGTCCAAAGGAAAGAGGGCGTGGGGCTGTCAGAGCATCACCTTGACCCTCTGTCCCTGCTCTAACTCTGAATTATCCAGGTGATGAAGTGCTGCTTGCAGGTTCTGTGCTTCTCTTCCCAGACAGAGCTTTGCAGAGGTGCAGAACACAAATCCTGCTCCGGCTGCCTGAGGGCACTGCAGGGCTCTGTGATGAACCATCTCCCAGCACTGAGGATAATTATCATTTTTATTATTATTATTATTATTATTTCACCGACACATTGTTTGTTATTCAGGAATCCCCAGGCTGTTTTGCTTCCCCCATAGAGCCAATTCCCACTCACATTGCAAATTTCTGCCTAGGATTTCTAAGGAGACGCTCTCAAGTGCTTCAAATGAGAATGATAGCTGGCAATTTTACTGGGAGACAATTCCATGCAATCTAAATGATTGTGTTAAGCCAGCCTGCTTGCCTGTCATGATTTGGAAAGCTCTTTGAAAAAAGAAAAAAAAGATTTGAAAGAGATGCCCACAAAAATTGCAGCTCTAAAGCTTATAGTCTTTATTACCAGTGCCGACATTTCTGATTGGTTTTTCCTTCTAGATTTCCAATCCATGTTCATTCAGAGCATTTCATTATGGCCCTAAAGTGTAAAACAGCAGATCTGATAGAATGATGTTTTTTATTGCTCTTAAAAAAAAGGAACTAGAAATGAATAAAGGAACATTCAGAAGCTGTGTAGCTGGGTTGTGTTTGTGCAGCTCGTTGCAGAAAACTGGCTCCGTGGTTCATTGAAATATTTATCAGCAGAGCAGATCCCTCAGAATTATCTGGGATAGTCACAAATATATAGAAAACCAGCTTCAGCTTTGGCTTCTCCATGCTGATGGCAAAGCCTTTATTAAATGTGGGTGACCCTGGGCTGAAGTGTCCTGGGAAAACATCTGTGCCCAGGGATTGTGCAGCTCTAAGTCACGTGTGTGTCAGCATCTGCTTCCAAGAGATGGAGCAAAAACACTCTGGAGCTCAGAGTTGGGTTGTTGATGTTCTCCAGGGGAGACCAGTACCACGATTGCCATTTCTTAGTGGGGAAACTGAGGAAGAAAAGGAGAAATGAGATCACACCATCACTGTCACAAACTCAGCTCAGGTTTTCTATTCATCACACTTCAGAAACAGGAACCACCTCAGCTTAATTCTTAATGTATTTGCAGAATGCATATTTATTGCTTAAAAAAAAACCAACCCCAAAAAAATCCAAAAAACCAAAAAACCACATGGAGAAGTTGTTTTGAAAGATGAAATGGTGCTATAGCAATTTTGCAATCTGTAAATTCTTGCTGCCTGTAGATCTAATGGTATTAAGACTGCACGTACTTGGTGAAAAGCCAAGGATGTCATGGGAGACATCTGAGGGATGTACTTTGTCTTTGGCTGGAAAAGCACTTAAAATCAGCATGAGCAATGTGTATTATTACAGGAATTATTGACCTTATTTGCACTGGGTGGATGTGCATATGGAAGAGGAGGCTGTAGTGATAGTCCTTCCACATTTATAAATGTAAACATTTATACTGCAGACATCTTCACTTAGTGGAATAAACCCATATTTTTACTTTCAGTGGAGACGAGCTATTTTAAGAATCTCTTCACTAGGAGAAAATGGTTTGAATCCCAGACTTGTATCTTTGCCAATGTTTCTAAACCTTTCATTCACCACTCGCAAGGATGGAGTAAGTTTGCTCCTGAGGGCTGTGAGACACTCAGTTACCATGGAATCATTTTAACATACAATGGTTTGGGTTGGAAGGGACCTGAAAAAACACCCAGTGCCACCCCCTGCCATGGGCAGGGACATCTTCCACCATCCCAGGGTGCTCCAAACCCTGTCCAACCTGGCCTTGGACACTTCCAGGGATTTGGGGGCAGCCACAGCTTCTCTGGGCACCCTGTGCCAGGGCCTCCCCACCCTCACAGAGAAGAATTCCTTCCCAATATCCCATCTTAATCTCCCTTCTTCCAGTTTAAAAACATTCCACTCCTATCACTATCTGCCTGTGTAAAAAAACTGATTAAATGACAAAAGCAGCATCTTCAAAGCAGCAGCACAGGTGGAGAGAAGCCAGAGGAATGAAAAAGAGAAATGCAAACAGCTGCAATTGGATGAAGTGCAGAGATCAGAGCTGATTTGAGGAAGGATGCTGCAACATTTGTACAAGGGTTTAGACTAAACTGAGTAAGAGAGGAATTAGGTTTTCAGGCAGTCATTAAGTGAATTTGTGGTATTTTGATGGGATAAAATAAAAATACAAAAAAAAGTATTTGTCTTGGGCATAGGCAGATCTGACTCTTGCTAATCTTGGGAAAAAAAAAAAAAAACCCAACTCACAAACCACCAATTTTTTAAGATGAAAATGTGTTATATCCACCTTCTGTTGTGTCAGCATCTTAGAATCAGATTTGATTGAACAGAAAGCAGAAACAAAGCTGGTATTTAAAATAAGCAACGTGTGAGAACTATTAATTTCAAATGTAAAATATGTGTGGAGTTACAGTGAATTCTGAGACAGCCTTGCTGTGACAAAAATACAAAAGAAGTTGTATTAAACCCGTGGAATTTATTCACTGTTTATTGTAAGCGTATGTAAAGCAAGTAAAAACGATTAATGGAAATGGAAACGAGACAGTTCAAAGATAAAAGAAAGTGCTAAAGAATCATTTTTGGGGAGCTTTTCCCCTGAAGTGACACTGCACCGTGTCTTTCTGCCACGTGAAATATGAGGCCTTTTGTTCTGCATGACTTTGATTTTGGTAATTAACACACTCTCTGTTTTGCTTTCTGTAGCAGCTATTTCTCTGTGTAACTCTAATAATGATCCTTGTTCCTGCTGAAGAACTGCCAAAATCAGGTTATCCATCACCTGTTTAAAAAAAAAAAATTAAGTGATAAATTTCAGAACAGAGTAGAAATCCAGATCCAAACAAGAAGAGAGGGTGATGGTCTTGTTTATTTGCCTGTTTGAATATTATTGATTACCTCAATAAATAAGATGAATGGATTTCCTTTTTCATATTTTGAGAATATAGCATGTTATTGAGAATATTTTGAAAATACAGGAATGTCCTATATTAATCAGATCCTTTTCTTGTCTAATCCCATCTTCTCTTTGCCCAGAAAAGGTAAATTAGATGAAAATGTAAGAATCTCATGTCTAGAGTAATATATTTTGTTATTTTTGTCTTGACCTTTAGCAATTGCAGACTGATTAAAGCTGTCAAGTTTAACATGCCCTACGAAATTTATTTCAATATTATTAATGTTTCCTCTGGATAATCTTGACTATTTTCTTTTTAATTTTCCAATTCCTTAGGTTTAAACTGTACTCTTGCTCTCTGACATTTTTATGGAAATGTGTTCCATCCCTGAAAATTGTCTTGTGAAGTATTTCCCTTTATCAGGGTTAAGTTCCACACTTTCACATTCATCTGGCACCAGAAGCTATTACAATTTATTCATTTATTGAAGTCAGTGATTTATTTTTGGATAAAACATCTCCTTCAAGTGGCAAACGGACTTGTCTTGGAGACACCCAGAGTGGGATTCATCTCACCCACCTTTAGATGTTGACAACACAGGTTCCTTTAAAGCCAGGAGAGAGAAACAGCATTTTCAGGATATGATTTCTCTCATTTATTTTGCATGCCTGCCTCGGGTTGATGTGATTCATGCTCCGGTTTCTGGTGACTATAAAGGAGATTTCTGTCACTAGGAAGGGAAACAAGGATTAGCTCAGCTACAGGCACCTCCACTGCAGATATATCCAACCTCTGATTAGATGAATCCCTTAGATATTGCAAATCTTTCACTTTCTCTGGTACTTTATTGCAGTGGTTACTTTTCCTACTTCTTTAAGAAGATTCTTCCTCTTCTTAAGTCTTTTTTTTTTTTTATTTCTGAAATGCATTTCTTTGGCCTTTGCTTCCTAACTTTGGCTTTTGCTTTTCTCTTTTATATTTGACGGAGCCAGAAAAGAAAGTGTTCTCCTGTTGTGAATATTTTATCCAATTCATTGTTTTCATTACGTTCATCTTTGAGGAGGTGAAGATAGAAATCTTGGATGAACTTGCCCTTGGTTGTTCAGAATTTTGTGGCTGCCCCTGGATCCCTGGCAGTGTCCAAGGCCAGGCTGGACAGGGCTTGGAGCAACCTGGGATAGTGGAAGGTGTCCCTGCCATGGCAGGGGGTGGAAAACGATGATATTTAATGTCCTTTCCAACCCCAAACACTCAGTGGTTCTGTGATTTTCAGGCTCAGAGAAGGGAAGGGAGGCCACAGTCTTCTGTAGGAGATCATATTTTATGTCAATATGCACTAAAATACAAAGGATTTTGTGCAGCATGGGGACAGCAGAAGAGATTTCTACTTGGGAAGGAAAAGGATTTTTAGCTTTGTCATATTCCATTTAAGAAAACTGGATTTCAGCCAAGTGCAGGGGAAGAAAATCTGCACAGAAAATAAAAAATACAGGGGAAAATCAGGGAAAAAAATAACATATCTGAATGCAATTAGCAGTTACACTCCAGTGACAAAGCATATTCCTTATTTTGCAGTCTGGCTTACTAAATGATGATAAACTACCAGCAGCAGACACAGCTACTTCCTTTGTGTAAGCACAAGTAGGAGATATTTTATAATGGCTAAAGCTGCATTTTCGAGCCCTGACTTATCTTGGAAGTTGTTATTTCACATATAAATTCTATAAACATGCAGCACCCAGGACCCAAGACAGTGTATTGAGAAAAAAAATATATATGTAATAAAAGGAGTAAGAAATTGAGGATAATGAAGTTCTGAGAGAAATATGAAACAAAGAAGAATTTTCTCTTTAGATAAAAGATGATTCCCTCATTCCACATAAAGAATTGCAGCAGATAAAACAGCACAGGCATCAGCTCCTCAAGAGAAAACTCCATGAGTTGCATTTGCAAATCTACCTATGAGCTCCTTACATTAAAACCTCTTTGTGATGCTTGGCTAACCCAGGCTTGATGCTCAGGCCAATCACAGACCTTCTGCCACCCTCACTAGGAGGTTATTTGCTTCCATTTGAAGGAAATGAGATTTTTTTTTTTGGCTTCTATTGCTGAAAATCTTTCCAGTTGTCCTCCTTCAGCAGTGAAGAATCTCCCTCCAATGGGTTTTGTGCAAGAAGAGAAGACCAGATGTTAAACTGAAGATATTTTGAGAATCAAAGACCTTGAGCACTGCTGGATAATCCTCACCTCCCCAGGAGTGCAGCAAGGAATGAACTCAAGGCATCCTGTCAGAGAAATTAAAGGAAAACCACTTGACTGCAGGGTTAAGGGAGCAATCTGTCTGTGCCTGCAGATAAAGGAAGGCAGAACTGTCCCAAGTGGCAAAACCAGTTCATAAATCACGAGAGTTCAGACGGGGAGCGCGACCTTGGAATTTAGCCACAAGTTGGTCATTAGTAATTTTAGTAGGAACTGTCTGGGGAGGATGTATTGCATCCTCCAGCTGCTGAAAAAGGCAGCTGGAAGGTGAGGGAAGGTGTGTGGGTCTGTTGGAGGTGGGAGCTGGAGGGATCTGTTGCAGTAGGACATGAAATAAGGACAATTGACTCCAGTATCAGAGAGGATATGAAGGCTTTATTTATAAACTTTTTGCTTTTTATACAGCATGCTTAGCTGAAAAAGGTATTTATTGGTCAATAGGACTGACACCTCTTTCTGTTGGTTAAGTAATAGAAAACAACAGCTGGAGAAGATTGTTCTGAGAAAAAAACACTGCCCACTTAGAAATGTTTTGGGAAAAGGAGAAAGATGTTTTGGGAAAATAAACTGTTGAAAGTTTTCCCTTGGGAAGGGAGCTAGCAGTGGTTAGCAAGCTGAAAATTCTCTCAGGATCAGAAATATTGAGCCCACAGAGGGATCAGTGACCTCTTCCTCAAATCCGCTTCATTTCTGCTGTTTTTATTACGCTTTCATTAGGGAGAAATTGTCTCGGCCAGGACTTAGGCCACAAGCCCTCAGAGATAAATCTGCAGCACAAAAATTCTCAGGTGGACTCCTCTTCAACCATCTCCAAGATTTGAAAGTGAGTGTTTTATTGGGTGGCTTTTAAAGGAAGATTTAATCAATTCTGATGGGCATCCACACCTTTTGGATACATTAATGCACCTGAAGGGAGATTTCTGCTCATCAGTCACATCCAGATAAATATGCAGGAATGTCTGAATACTTGGTGGAAGGTTTTTTCCATGCTCGTTGGCAAGCAGGAACCAGACAACTTTCAGCCTCCAGCAAGCATTTATTTCTTGAAATATTTCTAGATTAATCACCTTATCTCACTACAATCAAAATCCATATCTCACTACAATCAATATCCATCATTCTAAGAACTGATAAGGAGTACTGCTTAGGCCTGTACTTATTTATGGTTTCTTTTCTTTAGAAACAATCACAAATTCTTATTAAACACAAAAGCTTAGTGTAGATTGAGCTTCTTCATAGTTGTAGGTGGTAATTCAGAGTTATCAATCAATCCTTCTGAAGATCCCTCATTATTGATATTTGGGTTATCAGAGAAGGCACAGATTTATATTCCTTGTTATTTTAAAGCTGTTTTTCCCAATTCTTTCTACAGAATATCAAAACTTTGGTCAAGAAACAAATCTATGTAGTAACACCTCTAGAGAAAAAAAAAGTCTATTCTGAGAAATAATAATAAAAAAAAAAAGTTGGTAAATGTGGAGCTTTTAAAATTAAGCATCTCTTTGGGAATTGGGAAATACCCCTGACCAAATCACTGACTTCTGGAGCTACTTAAGGACAAGCCTCTCATTGTGCTATTTCACCAACTCCTCCTGAAAACCACCAGCCCCCAACAAACAAAACATAAGACAAGAAAAAGAAGAAGATACACATATTTCACTGGAAATTTCAATTTTCTCTTCCAAACCCCTGCTGGCCCCTAGGGGACATAAGTGACAGCTCAGAGCTTGTCCCTCAGAGCTTCTCAGGACTTTGTTGCGGCTTTCCATTCCTGGCCAGTGCTGCCAACACCCAGTCCATGTTCTCCTCATCCTGTTCCTACAGACTGCCCAGAAAAGCATTAGATTCACCACTCCTGGAATTGTTCAAAAATCATGTAAATTGAGGACACGGTTTAGTGGAGAACATGGTCTCGAGTTGGCAGTTGTGATTGGGGATTTTGAAGGTCTTTTCCAACCTTAATGATTCCAAGATTTCCAGAGGCAGAAAACTTCACCCAGCGGTGATTGTTTGTTCTTGGATGTGAATGGTTGGAGAATTCCAGGAACAAAGCAGCTGAAGAGAAGTCAGCGGGCTGGCTCTCACCTCAGCTGTGGGAGTGGTTGGTGTCTTCCATGTGAAACTTGAATATCACTTCAGACATGACAACAGGAGGTTCACAGGCTCATCATGACAAACCCCAGAGCCCCAGACTGGGCTAAAAGTGCGGTTTGAGCAGCAGACTCCTTCCACACTCCCCTGGATCTGGAAGTTCTCATAGTCAGCTTTATCTTCTGTCAGACATAAAGAACCTTTTTGTGCTCTTTGAGACTCTGCATGTCTTTTCCTCCTGATAAGGAGGTGCTGTCAGATAACAGTATACAATTCCTTCAGTGCCAAGTATGGAAACACAGTGTAAACATTCTTGGTCTCCCATTTTTATCCAGGTTTTGAGAGGAGAGAAACTCCCAGATGTTTCTGAGGTCCCCCGATGGCCACAGGAAGGCTCAATCCTCAGAAGCAGAGGACATAGAACACAAAAATCCCTCAGAAATTCATCCATCTAAATATCTAAATTGTGGTAGGATGAATCTTGGCCACATAGGAATAGAGGAGTTATAATCGGTGCTGCAAGAATGCTTCAGCTTTCGGCTCAGATGAAATAGAAATTTATATAATTAATTACATAACACATATTTAAAGCTATATTCATAAAATGTATTTGTGTAAATTACATGTTTATGTGGAAGTCAGGTGAAGCCCTTGGTGATGGGAAAACGGGAAACTTGCAAGCGTTTTTAAAGAAGGTAGAAAGGAGGACCCTGGGAGCTCCTGACCTGTCAGCCTCACCTCTGTGCCTGGGAAGATCATGGAACAGATCCTCCTGGAAGCTGAGTTGAGGGTCCTGGAGGAAAGGGAAGTGATTCAGGACAGTTTTTCCAAAGGCACATCCTGCCTGCCCAGCCCAGTGTCCTTCCCTGATGGGAAGGACAAGGCAAGGGCTGCAGATGTCATTTATCTGCAATTCTGTAAAGCCTTTGGTACCTCTTCCCCCCAGCGTCCTTCTCTGTAGATTAGAAAGAGGTGGAATTGATGAGTGGATGAGGAATTGGTTGGATGGTCACATGCAGGTGGTGTGGTCAGTGGCTCGATGTTCTAAGGGACATCAGTGGTGTCCTCTGGGTTCTGTAGTGGGCTCAGCACTGATGAAATTCTTCATTAATGACACAGACAGTGGCATTGAGCACAGCCCCAGCTAGTTTGCACCAAGCTGAGGCTGCAGTGACATTCCTGAAGGATGGGGCCATCCAGAGGGACTAGAGAAGATCCATGTGAACCCCATGAGGTCCAACAAGCCCAAGTGCAAAATCCTGCACGTGTTTGAGGCAATCCTTGTATCAATATGGGCTGGCAGGAGAATGGACTGGGAGCAGCCCTGTGGAGAAGGACTTGGGGGTGCTGGGGGGTGACAAGGTGTGACAACAGAAAATGTGAGAATGTTTGCACTGAGTTAGACCAGGAATCAGAAAGTCTTGCAAGGTCCTACAGAGAATATTAGCAAGGGGCAAACATTAACACAGAAGTGCCCTAAATTATCTCCCAGCATCTACTGAAAAGCACTTCAGAAACTTTCTGAGCTGGAAGTGGTCTCAAGATAATTAATTGCCTTTAGGGACTTTTCCTCCATTGAGTAGCTTTGAATCCTTGGAAGCTTCTAGCATCTGTCAGGTCGTGTCATATTTTTAGTTTAAGACTTTTTGGTTGCTTTGAACCAGGCCTCCTTAGTTTTTTTTCTTTTTTGTCCTCTTTCCATCCTTGCATTAGGAAGGACAGTGGATGCATTTTTCCTTATTTACCTTCTCAACACCATTTTTATATGTTCACACCATTATCTGTCTCAGTTGTCTCCATTGAAAGTTGAAGGCTCCTAATCCAGAGCAATTCCACAGGTATAATTCCCATGATGACCTCCTGTTGTGTCTTGTTCATCACTACTTTGCCTGTTTCTACTCTCTCAGAGGAGCTCACACACATTCCCTTCTGCTGACTCCCTTCAGTGGGGATGCAACTTCCATTGGAAGGATGATTCACACAATGTAATTTCTTTAAACAGCTGATCATGAATCACAAGGGGTTGTCAAAGGGCTCTGCAGCTTATTTACCTGAGAAGAGGAAAGAACAAATTTTGTCTTCATGCCAAGCTGGAGCTCCAGAAAGAGGAGGAAGGTCAGGTAGGGAAAAGAAATCTGAATTTATTGGTGACTGTACTCTAGACTTCAAAAGCAGTGGGATACTGGAGCCTTGCACCTGAGCTATTCACTCTTTTAGTAGATTTTGTGGATCTAAAACGTTCCTAGAGGAGCTGCAGAAGACACATGACTGGACACAGGAATCAAGGAATTTGTTTCAAATAAATTCCTTTTGAAGGTATTGAGTTCAAGAGCCTCCCACCCATTCAGCTGGGATGGAATTTCCAGCACTCAGCTCTCACTGGTGGCTGCTCTGGCACCTTCCAGCACCCTGAGGTGCACAGCTCTGGGGGATAAGCTACTTTATATTTGCTAAAAGGTAAAAGTAGTCACACAACAGGATACCTACTGCTCTTCATGTTCATGGTTTGAGTCACTGCCTTTTACCACAGTGGTGCAGACCTTTGTCTGCACACCAGGACCCCAGAGGACCCCAGCAGGTGAGGGATTTAGGATACTGCATCCCCCTGGCTGTGGACGCAGTTCTAGGAACATAAATGTCTCTGAACATTGCAGCTCATTTACATGGCTGGATGGGGAACAAGTGACTGCACTGTCTGCATAATACTCCCACCAGATGTTGTCCTCAGGAACCAGGGAATGTCTCCTTCTGACTGCTGGGAATCTTCTGGTTGGTGGGAAGTGACTGAGGAATATGGAATCCAGAGGGGCCCAGGGTCACTGTTGGAACCCTGGAAGCTGAGAATTTCAGACTTTCTGTGCTGACAGGTGCTGACCCCCAAGCAAACACTGCATTGACCTGAGGCTATGGAAAAGGCTTCCAAAATTGAGTGACAGCACTGGGATTGTGGGTGTGTGGTTTGGTAGAATTGTGTGATATCACAGGGTGCAAAACTTAGATTTTAAGATTTTAGTATATAGTAATATATATAAAGCAAGATGGGGGATTTAGGGTGTAGGCTAAGTACTTCTTCTTTCACCTTCTTCTTCATGGGTCTGGGTGGTATTTTGTTATTGGGTGAAAAGGTCCGCATTGCAGGCCACGGGTGTTTGGTTATTGGGCTAAAAGTAAAAATAATTTAGGTGTCACCGCATAATTGGTTCATTTGTGCTCAAAAGACCTTGG
Organism: Acrocephalus arundinaceus; assembly: GCA_021534815.1. NCBI lineage: Eukaryota > Metazoa > Chordata > Aves > Passeriformes > Sylviidae > Acrocephalus > Acrocephalus arundinaceus. The sequence continues at coordinate 49,268,109 of JAJEOU010000373.1, forward strand.
AAATAGTTAGAGACAGAGCCATTTTTCACTTTGTTAGCTAGAACTCACAACTTGCGGGACTGTGCTATAGATAAGAATTAACAAACACCTGAGTCCGAACACGAAAACATTAATCCCAGGCATTTAATCCCGACTCAAACAGAAGAAAAGAAGATAAAAAACCCACAGGTCACGAGGTATTTTTCAACCTCACACTGCACAAGAGAATTTTACTTTCCTCTGGCTCTCCTTTGGTTGCCCAGCACAGCTTGACCAGCACAGCAGAGGATCTGCAGGCCAGTCAGGCCTGGCAGGAGGGATCCCAGTGTGGGTGGGTGGCTGTGGCTCTGTCTGGGGGCAGTTCTTGTCCAGCAGAGTGGAACAAGCCACGTGGGTGAGCCTCAACATTCCAGGCTTGTCAAAACTGATAATGAAACAGGGATTCATCTCATTAACCCTTAAAGGTCTAGGATGTAGAGGAACAGGCACATCTAGGACACAGCTCCTTGGAGCTGCTCTCAGTATGTCCTTGGGCTGGGGTGGATCGTGCCTCATATTCCACTGGCTGCATTAATATGAAGGGAGGTGCTTGGCCAACTCAGACCTGTGTGCCCAGTTAATTAAATCACACCTCAGCTGTCAAAATAAAACAACAAGGGCCTTCTGATAAAATACTTTTAACCCAGCCTCAGCAAATATTCCTGCTACCAGCTTACCAGTGCAGGAGGATGGATGGATGGATGATGGATGGATGGATGGATGGATGGATGGATGGATATGGATGGATATGGATGGATGATGGATGGATGGATGGATGGATGGATGGATGGATGGATGGATGGATGGATGGATGGAAAGATGGATATAGAGGGATGGATGGATATGGATGGATGATGGATGGATGGATATAGATATGGATATGGATATGGATGGGTGGAGGGATGGAGGGATGGATGGATGGATGGATGATGGATGATGGATGGATGGATGATGGATGATGGATGGATGATGGATGCATGGATGGATGCATGGATGGAGATGGATGGATGGATGGATGGATGGATGGATGGATGGATGGATGGATGATGGGTGGATGATGGATGATGGATGATGGATGGAAGGATGGATGGATGGATGGATGGATGGATGGATGGATGGATGGATGGATGGATGTCAAGGTCATCAGCAGGAACTTACACTTTGCCCTCAGGAAGCCTCCTCCTGCCTCCCGCAGTCCCTCACACCAGCCAAGAATGGTTATTGTGCTTTACACACACCTAAATAATAAAGACCTATTTAATAGACTGCTCAGGAGGATAAAAAACAAAACACCATTTGCCTGGGAGTGGCTTAATTGCTTTTCTGCTCATAAAAATGGACTTCTTTGGGGAACAAAGTTCTTGGACAGCCTCTCCTCACTACTTCAGTAGGAAACCTGATACTAAAATCAGCTGAGATCATCTGAGGCAGTCCAACTGCTGCTGGATATGGGCCACTAGATGATTCTCTTGGCCCACTGCCCTCTCCTGGGAAAGATAGGGAGCAGATGTTGGATGAGCACATAGTAATTGAACACCTGGGAGTCTTCTTCCATGCTTAGCAAGCTAAGGCAGCATCTCACTGCGGGGCTTTTGAGGTAGGACTGCCATAAATTCTGGGAGTTTTGAAAGAACACAGATGGGGTTTTGTTTTTGTTTTCTTGTGGTTTTTTTTTTTTTTTTTTTTTTTTTGGAGTGGGGTAAGAGGTTCTTTAAGTCTGCAGAAAGAACATAGATGCCTTTTTGTGGGGAGAGCAAACATTTTGCTGTGGAGTTTTTTCTTGTCCTACATCATCCAATGCCCTTCATTATTGAGTGTACCCTCAGGAATTTGGCCAGTGACATTGAGCTGGTGGTGGATGGACATGTAGGAGGGAAGGGATGGATCCAAAGGGGCCTGGACAGGCTGGAGAGGTGTGATACAGTCTTACACATGCCAGAGTGTGATGAGCCCCCTGAAGATGTATCAAGTCTGAGGGTTGACCTACAGCCTTCCAGAGTGGTTTAATAACAGCCAGACAACTTCTCTGGGCTCTGTGCTTTGTAAAAGAAAAGGTTTTAGTAATGACAAAAATAACAAACAGTACAAAACAAAAGAAATATAAGTTGAACACAGAGCAGAGAACACTCTTACACTGCTAAGGCAGTCCAAAAAAGTGATTGAGTAGTTCTGTATGATCTTTTAAGAACTTGATGGTTCAGGTGAGTTTTTCGGCACCTTGTCCAGTGAAACTGGCAACAGGTTTTGAGGTACATTTCCAACCAGTACCCCTGAGCTGGCTCTGGGCCAGTTACAATGAGAAGGCTGTGGAAAATTCTAGTTTAACTTCTTTACATGGTCAAAGGTAAACCAAAACTTTTTTCCTTAAATAGAATCATTTGCTTGGGTGTGGAAATGCACTGCAGCAGAGGTGAGGCTGTGCAAACCTAGAGGAGAGCAACAGGGCCAAGTGCAACTGGGCTGGGGCAATCCCAAGCATAAAAACAGGTTGGGAAGGGCATGGATTGAAAGCAGCCCTGAGAAGCCTCGGGGGTGTTGGTGGTGAGAGGCTGGACAGGACCCAGCACTGAGCACTCCCAGCCCAGAAGGTCACTCGTGCCCTGGCTGAAGCAAAGAAGTGTGGGCAGCAAGTCAAGGGAGGTGATTCCCTCCACTCTGCTCTGGTGATCCCCACCCAGAGTGCTGGTTCCAGCTCTGGGATCTCCAACATAAGGAGGATGTGGAGCTGTTGGAGAGAGTCCAGGGGAGGCCACAAATTTGATCAAAGGGCTGGAGCCAGGCTGGGAGAGCTGGGGGTATTCACCTGGGAGGAGAAGGTTCCAGGGAGAGCTCAGAGCCCCTTGCAGGGCCTGAAGGGGCTCCAGGAGAGTTGCAGAGGGACTTTGGAAAACAGCATGGAGTGACAGAACACAGGGAATGGCTTTAAACTGGAAGAGGGCAGGGTTAGAGGGGATATTGGAAGGAATTTTTTACTGTGGGGGTGAGGAGGCCCTGGCACAGAGTGCCCAGAGAAGCTGTGGCTGCCCCTGGATCCCTGGAAGTGTCCAAGGCCAGGTTGGACAGGGCTTGGAGCAATCTGAGATAGGGGAAGTTGTCCCTGCACGTGGCAGGCGGTTGGAACAGAATGATCTCTAAGATCCCTTCCAACATAAATCATTCCATTATTCCATAATCTTTAATTTATTTTCTTAGTGAGATGTGACTAGAGAAGACCTGCAGGAAAACCCACAAAGAAAAGCTTTGAAAGTTCCAGCTGATTCCTCAGCCTGTTCCATGGCGCTGGAACAAAACCAGTGCTGAGTGCATCCACAGCATGTCTGTACAAGGTTTTCTCCAGAGGAGGCATCTGTGCAGTTGGGGCTGTGACAGGGCTGCCAGGGCTGCTGCCTCTGCCCTGGGGCTGTGCCCCCCAGGCTCCTGCACATGAGCTCAGAGCCACAGGGACAGTGCAGTGACTGGGACAAGACTTTCATGCTGGGCAGGCCATGGATTCAGTTGATTTTATGACAAAATTGTCTTTTTTTTTTTCCCTCCTTTGTTTAAAGGAAGCAGGGTGAAGGCAAGGAGGATTTGAAGTTAACTTACATGCCATGGGAAATAGAGGAAGGGAGATGCAGGAAATGAAAGGGAAGGGGTAAAAATCAGGAGAAAAGGAGAGAGACTTTATCACTCTCGGCAACTCCCTGAAAAAAGGTTGTAGATAGGTGGAGGAAAAGGCCTCAAGCTGTGCCAGGGGAGGTTCAGGGTGGACATCAGGAAGAATTTCTTCACTGTAAGGGTGGTCAAGTTTTGGAATGGGCTGCCCAGAGAAGTGGTGGGGTGTCCAAGGAATGACTGGATGTGGCACTCAGTGCTCTGCTTATTTGTCAAGGGGGTCAGAGGTTGGGATCAGTGATCTCCAACTTCAATGATTCTGTGAATAGATAAGCAGAGGAAAGGGCTTCCACAGCAGGAAGAGCAGTAGTGTCATGGAATTTCAGGGTAATTAGAAAAACCTCATTAGCAGGCAGCTGCTCTCCCAGCAGTCTCACAGAATCTGGGTAAGGATGTGGGCATCCAGCACCTCAAATTTCCTGACGTGGATCTGTGGGGCCTAAGAGCAGCACAATCAGCATGGGCCAAGTGTCTCCATGGGATATCCTGGCAGAGAACCCCTCTGGGCCTGCTGTCAGGCTCCTTTGGTGGTCATTTCCCAGGTCTGGGCAGCTTTTCCTGAGCACTGCACAGCAGGGAGCAGTACCTGGATGCTGTTGTGCAGAGGACAGGTGCCACCCTGCTCTTCTGGACACGGAACCAGCTGCAGATCCCTTCCCTTCTCCCCGATTATCTCAGCCCTCCCTACAGCTCCCCTCCACTGATTTTCCAGCAGCAAGTGCCACTCTCTGCTGTTCCACCCTAGGCTGGGTGGCTCCGTGGCAATGTAGAACCTGTGCCAATGCAGGGCAGTGCAAGTGCTGCTGTTCCTGTGCAGTCACTTCCCTCCCTGGCTGTGGGAGAGCAGAGAATCCTTTCCCCGAGCTCAGCCTGGACACAGGCCGCCTGCCCATGTGCAAATACCATCTGCAAAATGGGGTTTCCACTGAAATTCCTGCTCTGCTCCCCCTCAGTTCTCTCCCTGACAACTCCAGCTACTTCATCGCTTCTCTTTGCGATCAACTCTGCAGGTCCGGGAGAAATCGGCTCCTTTCATCCTCCCTCGCACAGCCCCCTCTCCCTCCCAGCGGCGATGCCATCCTCCCTCCCATCGCCGTGTGCTGCTGACCCTGTCACAGAGATGAAATAAGAAATAAAAATTTCTGGGGCAGCAGAAACGGCGCTAAGGTGACGGGGAAAAGGCAGATTTGGGGTACGTGGAAAAAGGAAAGAAAAAAAATGGGGAAAGGGTGTTCGATTCAGTAAATTTGATTTGAATAAATCCCTCCTCCCGCTCCTCCTCATTGGTTTCTCATTCCCTCCATATTAATGAGAGCAGCCAAGGAGAAGCTATTGGTTCCATACCGCTTTCCCTTTGCTCAGGCACTCGGGGGAGGAGGTGTTTGCATTTCTCCGCAGGACCAGCTCGCTTTGCAGAGCATTGTCTGGGTACGAGAATCACACACAGGCACAGAGGCAGCAGGGGCGAGCACACCGGAGCATCTCAGCCCGGCACCGCATCTCAGCCAGCCTGAGCGCCCCTCTCGTCCCCCGCCCCGCCCCGAGCACCGACAGCCCCCCTAAAAAAGAGAAAACAAAAAACAGAGAGGGGAAAAAAAAGTTTTAAAATATCGCGCCTCCCTTCTTGCTTTTATTTTGTTGTTGTTGTTGTTTGGGTTTTGGTTTTTGGTTTGATTTTTTTTTTTTTTTTGGTGGGTTTGGTTTTGTTGGTTTTTTTTTTTTTTTTTTTCTTTAGCGATGGCAAATTCCTTCACGGCCAGGAGCTGGCCCATCCCCTGAGCAAAGGCAGCCTGGACATGACCGGCAGGCGAGGGAGGAGGAATTTGGAATCCCTTCGGAGGCGCCCACCCCTCCCGCGGCCGGGGGGAGCCAGCGCGGGCAGCGGGGCCGGAGCGCTCCCCGCGGCCACTGTCCCCCCGCGCCCGCCCGCCCGCGGGGATGCGGCAGCGCCAGCGCCGGGACCGAGCCCTGCTGCAATGGTGAGTCCTTCCCCGGCCTCCCCCGGCTCCTCCCGGGGCTGCCCCATCCCCCGAGCGCGGGGATGCCACAGCGGCGCTGCCGCAGCCGGCGGGGGGAAGAGGAGCGGCCGGCTTGTCTGCGAGTGACATTGATTTAGGGGCTCGTCCCTCCGCGTCCCCAGCTGCTGGGGACACTTCTAGAGGGGGGAATTGCGTGCGGGCTCCCTGCCTTCGGCAGGCTGGGAGGATGCGTCCTCCAGATAGGTTCGGTTCTTTGCAAACAAATCAATCTGCCTTTGCTGGCGGTGACAGGTTGAGGCGCTCGGTATGGGAGTCACGTCTGGTTTTAACACAATATGGCTGGTAAATAAAACCTGATTGCTAACAGCCCCGCCGCTGCTGCCGGCGTTCCCGAGCTCGGGGCTCCCGATGCCAGCTCCACATCCTCACCTGCCGCAGAAACTCTGATTCACCTTCGAGCAGCGCAGCAGGACTTGGTTGTTTTTTTACTGTGGGGTAGGAGGGAGAAACTGCGGTCCGTGTGCCTTTGACCTCTGCTCGCGTGCCTCTGGGCACTTCTTATCAGTGTTTGGACAGCTGGCTCTGATAACAGCATCTTCATGCCGAGCACATCTCCCGTCAGGGGGGTGGCACGCAGGACAGGCTCCTCTCCCCTGCGCTCTGAATTTAGGATGCGAGGCGCTCAGGTATGTGTTGGAATCTGAGGAGTTTGCAGCCAGAGAGAGAACGAGAATGCGATAATGCAGCTTGCTGTGCAGAACTGGGGGGAAAAAGGGAGATTTGATTAGTGACACAGTGGTGTTTATGACTACACGACCATCCCACTTACACAGCAGCAGATCTGGAAGAACTCCCTGGAAGTCAGTGGATTTCTTCTGCATCTGATCTGCAGGTAAACAGAATCCTTTAGCTTGAGGGATGTATTGGGAGTTATCACTGGAGGTAGCTGTAATAAGAAGAAAATCTTAACTAAAGTGAAAAGGCAGCAAAGTGACGTGATTCTTTCTCAGGGAATTATCAATTACCATCCTTCTGGTGCGTGTTAATTACAGTGCAAGTGGTGGACTGGTACAGCAATATGTAACTGAAGCAGCTTGTTGTTGTTTTTTTAATTATTATTTCATCTGTTGGAGTCCAAAAAACAACAAATGGATTTGCATTTGCTGTCATTTGGGTACGCAGCCCCCCTGACTTCTGTGTCCAGCCTATGCATCACTGGACAGGTACAGCAGGGAAATGCTTCCGTGGCTAATCCAAGGGAATGTTTGGTTACTGAAGGTTAATGGTAGCACGGAGGCAAACTCCTGAAAGTGCTCCTGCTGTAGCTGCAGAGAAAGAAAATGTTATACAAGCATCTCTCTTTGGCCAATGCCAAACACCCTGGAGCTGGCTTGGTAGAAGCTGTCCCCTAGGATGGGTAAGGCAGCGCTGGAATTCAGTGAATAATTAAGGAATGCTGGTCAGGGCAATAAGGGGAGTTGGGTTAAAGTTGATGTGTCTGCCTGTGTGTGGGTTGTGGTCTGACACTTTTATTCCCACCTGTTTCCATGTGCTCTGGGCCAGGGTTGCTGCTTTGCTGTCGTTCAGGACAGCTCCAGTTGCTGTTATTTTGTCCCGGGCATTGATCTCGGGACATCACGCAGAGGAAGATTTTCTCTGTTTTGTTCTCTCCCACCAAAGACGTGTGAGTGGCTGGGATGATAACCATGGGCACTGCACAGCCTTCAAGGTCACAGGGGGGGCTTTTTGTGTGATAAATACACTGATTTCTCTCTAGACAGGCTTTGAGATCACTCCTCAGCTTTAGCTTTCCATCATCCATGGGGGTCCCTGCAGGAAACTGGGGGGGGGGGGGGGGTAGTCTTTCCTCGCTGTGGGTTTGAGATGTCTGCTGTGGGCACAATGGTGCCACAGCCTCACGGAGCTGCCCAGACCTGCTGCTGCTGCTGCTGCTGGTGTTTGTCAGGCTCACAAACACGGAGGCAGGAGCTCTGCTGTGGGATGCTACCAGGGAGAGAAAACCTGAGGTTTCTGAGCTTGTGGGCTGCTCTGCTGAGCACATTCAGACCTTTGTTCATCACGTCTCTCCTCGTTTGGCTGACTGAGGCGGCATCCTGGAGATATTTTTTTTCCCGGGGTTGAGTTCCATATGTGCCTGTGCCTTTGCTAAGTTGAGCCCCGTGTCCCCGAGCTGATTCATTCCAATGTAGCAGATTTTGTTTGCCTTTCCTTCCTTCTGAGCACACTTAGTACAAACAGTCTAATTCCTAAATTAGCTCAGATTATCTTTTAATGAAACCCGAGTATCTGAGTTAAGAAGCACTGAGAAAAAGTGAACTCAGGGCAGGATCATGCTGCAACTCATGCCTGGTGGAGAAACCCACAGAAATACCAGGTCTTGCAGTTAGTCCTGATTTAACAAAGAAATTGCTTATTTGCCACCGTCCCCAGGAGAGGAAAACTGATCTGAGGATGTGGAAGTCAGTGGAGATGCTGAATTTTATTTCAACCCTTTCCTTGGCCCAGAGAGTGCAGCCACAATCTTTAAGTCAATGAGGGGGATTTTTCTGTTGGCTTGTGTTTCCTTGTTTCCATTTCCTCTGCTCCCGTCACGTCCAGCCAATCCCATACCATCTGTGCTTCGGCACACACTGCAGTCAACAGGATTTTGGAGTGAATTTTCCACATCAGGGCAGAAGTGGAGCAGCTCTGATGAAAGGGATGCAGATGCAGCAGTGAGGAACTCTCTCCTTTTTGCTATGCACGATTTGAAAGTGATCTTTGCTGACCAGGGTGAGCTGTGGCACTGCTGAAACAGGCTGTTCAGAGTATCCCTGAGGAGACTTTCCCAGTTCTCTTGGTGCTGAACTTGCTCTGTTCTTAGGGAATGCTTTGCATACAGAAAGGTGTTTGGTAGTTTTCCACAGCGCTAACAAGTTCTAGAATTCCCGTGTCTGTCGTGGCTGCTGAAACGCTGTTTGGATTGTAATTGAGTGGGCACAAATATACGGGAAAAAAAGCAATTTTTTTTTTTTTTCCAGAAGCTTAGTGGCAGAATGTCCACCCCTCACCCCATTGCTTTGCTGATGTCTTATCCTCTGACCACTTTTTGCTCTCTCAATTTATTATCTGTCTTCTTAGGCTTGCACTTTTATCTACACGAGGCAAACCAGGAATGAGTATAAAACTCGCTGAATTTGTTCAAGCCTTGTTTATGTAACTCACTGCAGCTCAGGGATTGTGTCCCCCTGCAAGCTCATCTCCAGAGTGGCCGGATTATAATTTCAGGGCTGAACTTCTTAGGATGAGCTAAACCATTCCACCTCCTAAAGAAAAGGTGGAAGCATCACCCCACAGAGGATTTAAAGCCAGTGTGGCTGTTGTGCTGAGGAATATTTCCTCCAAAGGGATCCTGCAGAAATCCGCAGCTGCAGGGACACTTGTTTGCTGCTCTGGTTCCAGGCTACTGTTGAATACAAATTCTTCAATTTATCTGCCCTGGAGACACCCTGACAGACTCATCCCTGCTCATTCAGGTGTCATATTTTACTCCTTGATAGAGAGCTTAGATCTGAAACTACTTTGATCTATTTAACTGCCATAGTTTTTTTTTTTTTTTAGAGTTTTTTAAAGATGGAAAAATTCTTAATGCCATTGTTAAAAAACCCAAACCAAACCAAGCACCAAAATACCCAACAAATAACTCAATAATTCTGGTTTTTGTTAATATAATTCATAATTCATTCTGAAACTGAGAGAAAAGGGGATGAATATGTATATGATCAAAATTTTGTTAATAATACCTATGGCAATAGCAATAATATAATAATAATAATAATAATTTATTTTGTAACACGTTGGGAATATTAATGTTAAGAGCTCCTTAACATACATTTAACATCTGCCAGGTCTGTTCTCAGGTTTGTCCAACCAGTTTGAGGAATTTCACAAGAAATGTGCCTCAGTCACAGAGGCTTTTGCACCCCATTAGAGATGCTTGGGTCACGATTGCTTGGGAGCTGCAAATGGAAGGATAATTATGGTCTGTTATCTATGATTTGTTGGTTTGCTAAATGGAGCTGAGAATTTGGGCAGGAAAAGATGTTTTAATCTGTGTGGTGGGTTAATAGCCTCGATTTTTTACTTTTATTAATTTGTTGCTCAAGATCAGGCAAGTTTTGCTACTTTATGTCCCTGCAAGGGACAGTGCATTGTCCAATCTGATTTCGTGAGGATTCTTAATAAAAAAAAAAAAAAATATATATATATATATATATATAGTGTTGAAGAAAATGTGACTGAATTAAGTTCGTGGTTTCATGGAAGCAGATTTATCATTAGGTCCATCTCTGGGGGGTGGAGGATGTATAAATTCACTCATTCTCAAGAGGAAACTTGTCCCCAAAGGATCCCCTGGCAAAACTATTGCTCATTTCGTGTGGAGGGAAGGCTTTCTCACTCGGAAGTGTTTGGCTGCCTGGATGATGCTCATCTACTCTCTGAAAGCATCTGAAAAGGAAATTCTCACATCCAAGCCAATCACCCTAATTCAGTGTATTAGGGATGAGCAGAGTGGTTCATCCCATCCTGGAGTGGGTCAGATGAATCACCCTGTGGAGGCTCTGGCAGCAGCTGACTCAGATACACATCCACCAGCAGCCAGATGGAGCCTTCCATGGTCTCAGAGGCATCCCCAGGAAGTGAAATGCCTCCTTCTCCCATCTTTCTTTGGAGGGGAAGTCTGGTGATACTTTAATAGCTCACAAATTTTGATGGCTGGTGAGTTTTATGAAAAGCTCAAGTTTTATGAAAAGCTCAAGACTGTTGTGGTGGACCCCACATCTTCCTCACCCACATCTTCTCTTAATTTCATGAAGGGCAGATGCAGCTGCTGGAGAATTCATGCCACGTGTCCCTGACAATATCCTACCTAATTATCTTTCTCTCTTTTTTTTTAATTATTCCTTGATTTTTGAGATCTGACAGGCTTCCTTGGTGTACCAACACTTTCTTCCTTTGTCCAGTTACTCAGAGGGATTTTCCAGCTGAAGCTGGGGTGTGATTTTGTGGATACACCAGCACAGGGACACATCTAGGACAGCAACATGATTTTCTGCAGGCACACACGAGCTGGCTCTGCCCGTTCTCTGAGCCAGGCAGGAGCTGTGCAGAGCTCCAGATTCATCTGCTCTGCCCTGCATGGGAATGGCTGCACTGGAAGTTGCACAGAGCTGGAGATGAATGCCGACCAGACCTCATTAGCTCAGGGCTGGCACCTTGTGAAATACATTTTGACCAGCTTGGAGCCCTTGTGCTCAGAACTAGGTGACCTAAAAGGCAGATTTTTTTGCCATATATCAATAGCTCAGTTCTTTTTTATTTTAATGCTTTCAGCCTCTGTCCTAAGCTAACAGAGTCCACTGATAAATAGACTTAACTATCATCTTCCTCCCTCATTATGGCCTTTAAAATTATTTACTGAAAACCAAATAATGCAAAAAAATAAAAACATGAACCTCCCAGAACACACTGGTACATAGACTGGTAAAGCTGTAGCAGTAAGAGGTACATTTCTCCACAGCAGAAATAAATTATATATATTTGGAAAGGGAGTTTAAAATAGCTAAGATATCTTTAACTCCAAATTCTTTTTCCTGGAATGGAAGGGCTTTATTAAATCACAACATTTCTGTTTCTGCTCTTACTGTCACATTTTTGTAGTGGGTTTAGAGAAGGTGCTTTTTATTTCTAGCAAAAACATGAAATGGCATGTTCATGGTCATAAGTAAAAAAACATTTCCTTTTAAAACAAAATATTTGTAATAATGACATTTTACATGCATCTGCATTCTTAAATTGATGCAATTAGTACCAAAAGCCAAATATGAGCTTGGGCTTAATTTGCATCTAAGATTTTGGACACACAACAGAACTTTCTCTCTTGGCCTAGAAACAAATTCTATAAAGAAGCCAGCAGAAGTGCATTATTTAAAGACCCAAGTTAAAGTTAGTGAAGTTACTCATTTCCTGTGTTTTAGAGAGCTGGATCTTTGGATTCCTTCCAGGAGTTTTGTGCTCTAGCTGAAAATGCAGAGGAGATGAGAGAGCATCCGAAATACCGCAGATGCTCGATCTCTCCGTGACTAAGGCTGCGAGTGTGTCACAGCTGTCACTGCAGCCTTGGATGGCACAAGCCACGCTCATTCATTCGGGTTTCGTGGCCTTTGACAGCCTGGATGGGGTTTTTGTGCTGCTGAATGGGTCTGTGAGCCGAGATGATTACGTACAGTGGGCCAACAGCTGGGAAGAGCTTGGTTAGAGAATAGTTCTTGGTGGCTGCAGGGAGCAGAGTGGAAAGACAATATTGGAAAGCCATGTGGAACTTGTTTCTCTGCATCATCCAAGCCTCTGGACACTGCTCTGTATGCTCCAGCTTTTTGCTTGTTCCACAGCTGGATTTAGCAGTGCGTGGAAAAGAGCCTTCACAGGCTACCAAAGTCTGAATTTCATTGGGAAGAGGAGAACAAAAGCACATCACAGCCTTTTTGGTGCCTCCAGTAAGTGTTTCCCGGACAGATTTGCACCTCTAGTACTCAACTCATTCCCTTTTCTCTGTATGGAACTTGCAGGTCCCGTTTGCTCAGATAATTTTTATGATGCTGACCTGAAATGGGATCCAGCTCTCAGATCAAGACACCTCAAGATGGGTGTGGGTTTGGAAGTGTCTGCCTGTGTCTGAGTGCAGAAACTCCTCTTCAAATAAAAGGTTTAGGACATGATTCAGCCACTTAAACAGAGGTGTTAAGTGTCATTTGAGATCCCCTGGGGTATCTAACATCCATCAGGGATTTGTCAGTGTGATGTTTACCTACAGCACATCATTTCCCCTCTTCCTGAGGGCAGATTAAATGCCGTGGGGTGTTGCTGCAGGAAACACCAAAATTTCACCTACTGATTCTGGCCTCTGGCCAGTGCCCAGTCAATGTGGATAAAGACAGTTATCTACTATAGACTGAGCTCTGTAGCTCTTTAGCCTAAAAAGTCCACTACAAATACCACTGAGATGGTTTCATCTGCTGGCTGAGTCCTGTCCTGGCTTTCTGATCCCTCCTCCTGTTGGTGTAGAATGAAACAGATCAATTCTTGGCCTCAGTGCTCTTACCAAACACACAAAGAATTGGTTGATTTTCAGATACTCTCACGCAGGGCTGGAAAATACCTTTTTGAATTTCTGTCTTGCATCTGTCTGTTAAGACACTGGGCCACAAAAAAACCAAAAAAAAACCCCAAACCAACAAAAACAACAACAAAATGCCCCCCAAAACCAAAATCAAATAAAACAAGAAAAAAAAAAAAAAAAAAAAAAAAAAAAAACCCAAAAAACCCAAACAAAACACCACCCCAAACAAACGAAAATAATCTACATTGTAGGTGTATTTATTTAGCTCCAACCACTGACAGCTCCTGGCTTTTGTTGCCCAGATTCCTCCTTCTTCTAGGGTGAGAAAGAACTTCTGGATTCTTTGAATGTTTGTGATTCACCAGCTCCAGTCTGGAGCTTTTCCTTGTACTCCTTTTCCCAGATTCCTTGAGATGTAGATTCCATCTACACGTAGTTTTACATTGTTAATGTGAAAAGATCTTTCTGTCCAGGTTCCAGAGTGCTGTTGGCTTTGCAACTGAGTTGTTTCAGTTTCTCCAAACTCTCCTGTTTGGAATGAACAATGTCAACTACACACTTTTTTTGGTGAAGGTTTGTGTGGCTTTTGCCTGCTTTCCTATTTCTGGCATGTTCTCTGTCTCCAGAATACACAGAGGTGGGTCCAAGGTGATTAATGCAAAGAATGGCCTATTTAGAGCAAAACTCTTCAAAGCACCAGGCTTTAATATTCTTCTGATAGACTCAGCATCTTCCAGGTCCTCTGGGGAGCTTCATGTGCATCAGTTTGGAAAACCTCTGATGAAACTCTCCCTGAAAGAAAAATGGTTTCTTATCTTTCCAGGATGCATCTGGAAAAGAGAGTCTCCTAGCAGAAATAAAAATGGTTTCTCCAAACTACAAGTCTCCCTTTTGGCATGGTCTTGATTTAATATTTTTTCTCCCAATGGGTCATTACATCGACCTCTTGCTTTCCTTCCCATTGTGTCCCTGCTGAATTAGAGCAAGGACATAATTTAGTTACTCTGTTATTCCCAGAGAGCTTCTGAGGCAGACCTCAATAAATAGATTATGCATATTTTCATGTACGCTGCATTATGCAGTACCCGGGGTGTGACCCTTTGCCAAATCCAGTCACAGCCAGAAGAAGTTCAGTGTGTGAAATGCCATGAAACATGTGGGTATGAACCAGCAACGTGATAGCTCAAGCAGATCACTTAGATCAGATTATTTGGAACTCACAGTTATTTTCTACAAGAGTGAGAAGGAAGTTCACCTGAACATTAACATGCAGCTCATTTCTTCACTGACTGCAGAAACTCTAACCTGATATTCTGCTTAATGAACTGACAGACTATTCCATAATGAATGCCATTCACTGAAATGTCGAAGTTTAAAAATGCTTTCGTTTAAACCAGGGGTTGTCTGAATTTTCTGGCAATCATATATAATTTTATGTCATTTCCTTTTTGCTTCTTTTATAACTACTTGCTTTAAAATACAAGCTTTTTATGTGTGCAAATGTCTGGGTGGAACTAAATGATGTTTATCAAATGTTGTCTTTACAACAACGAAACCTGTGGAATACAGATTTCAATTCCTTTGATCCCAAATCAGGTTTCTAAAATAATTTATTGGATTGGGCATCCTTTTTACCTCCATTAGCTATGGGGGAATACTGGGCAGTGAGTGCTGTGGGAGAGCCAGGTAAGCCAGATATGATGATGTGAAAAAAGAAAAGTTACCAGATCTCCCCACTCCATGTGGACTGGCCAGACTGGAAAGGCTATGCAGGCATGTCTGAGTGCATGGCCAGGACAATCCATATCACTTTCTTCAGCAGCATGTTCAGACTGGCATTTTTTAAATCAGCTCTGAGAGCTTTAACCCAAAATATTACAGCTTCTGATTCACGGGCTGGTTTCAACATGCCAGATTTTTTCTGTACTTGTGCCACGTCCTTGCCATTTCCAAAATGCATCCCTGTAATGTGCTACTGCTTCTGTGTGACTGCAAAATCACCACCTTTAGTGCCTTTGTGTTTGCATTTAGCCTGCAACAGGCAGAAGATCAGACCAGAAAGCAAGACCTGTATTCATCATTTTAGAGCATTTTTGTCAGGAATGGCAAAGATAAAGAAGGCAGACTTGAGGGTGGCTGAGCCTTGTGCTTTCACATCTCTGCAGCTGCCCTCAACGTAAAATCAGAGAATCAATCATAGAATCAGAGAATCGTGGAGTGGTTTGGGTTGGAAGGGAGCTCAAAGCCCATCCAATCCCACCCCTGCCATGGACACCTTCCACTGTCCCAGGATGCTCCAAGTCCTGCCCAACCTGACCTTGGACACTTCCAGAGAAGGGGAATCCGCAATTTCTCTGGACAGCCTGTTCCAGTGCCCCACCATCCTCTGAGTAAAGAAGGCATTAATCTCCAAGGATTTCTTACCTTCTTAAGGAAAATAATAATTTCCATCTTTCCTCAAAATGCATCTCAGGACTTTGCTTCCTTTACTGCTGAAGCAACATAGATCAGGATATTACCCACATCCTCCTGGCCTTTATTTTCAGCACTTATAAACTTGTATTAACCTTTGTGGCAATTTTTTCTCCTCTAAGTTGAAGAAGGCTAAGCAAAATCACTGATGTAAGAGAACATGAAGAAAGAAAAAAATACTAATGTGCTCTAAATTGGGCAGGTAGTATTGACACCATCTGAAGCTGGACTTAGCCTTCAAAAAGCTCTCATGTCTAAGAAAGTTGTAAATTCCTCTGCTCTCAGTGGAAGGAACCACAGTGATTTGCCAGTCCATTTAATAATCAAATGTGCATATTCCCCCAAGCACTTTCCACTCACCTCTGTGCTGTTACCATTCTCTACCCTTTTTTGCTGTGTTTCCTTTTTGTCCGGTTGGGATTCAGGCTGCTCTTACCACAACTTAAGCCAACATCACCATGAGCTCCATGGCTGGAAGCTCTGTGTTTTCAAACCTAGTTTTACAAAATGTTCTATAGGATCCCACACTTTATTCTTTATTGCCTCTCTCAGCAGACTGCTGCCTTCAGTGACCCATGAAATACAATACAAAGCAGGAGAAACACAGTGTGACCTACCTGCTGGTTTGAGTTTTCCCCTTTGAGTTTCCTGCGAGCAGCTTTGGACGAGCTCCTCCTCGATGTTGAGCAATGAGCTCAGGGAAGGAACTCGTGTTGTTAATGTCAGCAATGCTGAAATGTTTGTCAGGTATTTTCATCCTGCTTGTTGCAACTTGGCCTTTCAACAATACCATGGGATAAACGAGACATGACCCCAAGTTCTTAGTATGTCTCTTAGAAAATAATCTACTGGCATTTTTTGAATTCTTTTAAAATAAATCATTTAGACCAATCAATCTAAGTATTGAAACTCGTTTGTTTGGGGATTTATTCAACGTGTTGCTCCTGTAGCAATGAAATTCCATTGCAAAATCACAACACCCTGCACCAGACACCTGGAGGGTTAAACTTTGGGTAAATTTCCACAATATATCATTGTCGTGGAATCATGGAATGGTTTGGGTTGGAAGAGACCTTGAAGATCATCCCCTTCCACCCCCTGCCATGGGCAGGGACATCTCCCATTATCCCAGGGTGCTCCAAGCCCTGTCCAACCTGGCCTTGGACATTTCCAGGAATGGGACATCCTCAGCTTCTTTGGGAAGGCTCTTCCAGCACCTCACCACCCTCAAGGGAACAGTGTCTTCCTGGCATCCAATCTAAACTTGCTTTCATTCCATTTAAAATCAATCCCCATTGTCTTAGCACTACATGCCCTTGTAAATAGACTCTCTCAGTTACATCTACATACATATGAATTTCTGCACTATATCTACAGAGCACAAGAATATAAAGTTCAATTAATTTCTTTTCTCTGAAGCAAAAATTTCAAATAAATCAGATGTCTTGTGCTGCATAATACCTTTCCCCACCCTGCCACTGTCCATTACAGGAGTCTGGGATGACTTGGTTATCTATAAACGTCCACAAAGTGCATGTCTGAAGCTGCTGGAGGAAAATCCCCTTTGATTTGTAAAACACTCTCTTAACTCCCCTCATGGATTTACAAAACAAAGGCTTTCCATGTCAAGGACAGGACATAGGGTTAATAGATTCAAAGTGAAAAAAAAAGATCAAAATATTTCCTTCGTAGGTTTTTAGAATTTAAAAGCGAATACTTACTTTCTCCCAAAGGATTTCTTAAAAGTGTCGCTGTCATTATCCTAAATTGGTAGTTAAGGAATTATCTGAGGAAACTCACGTCAGGGTTCTTGTGTGCTCAGACAGGCACAGACTCGTCGTCAAACATTTTTCAATTGCTTGGGTTCTGCATTTGTGCCTTTTTTATCTCCACGCTGCACAGTGACAGAAATTTCTGTTGTCTTTTCGAGATGAAATGAATCTCCCTGGATGAGGGGAAACTGTTTTCATTAAGATCTCTTCAGCAGAGGTGTGTTTGCCTGACAGCACTGGCGTGAATACCAATGAGACTGGAAATGTTGAGGAAGGTAGATAATCATTTGCAGGGCTCTGATGGGAGGGAAACAGCAAGAATCTGCAGTAGCCTGGGAGAATCTGATCTCCAAACTCTCTATGCAATATTTAAATAAGATATTTAACAAATGGCCCAGAGGGTGTTTCCACAGGCAGTTGGGATGAGGCTGTTCTGGTTGGTGGTGAAGCAGTTTAGCAGAGTGAACAGGAGTGATGGCAAAGCCATTGCTTGACCTCAAGGCCAAGGAAGGTTCCAAACCTGGTAAATTTCATGTTGTGGTTACAATATTAAAGCCTTTTTCTTGCTATGAAGCCACCACTGGTGGTTGTTGGCTGCTCCTTGAGCTCCCTCTTGTTCACAAAGAGGTGGCTGAGAAATCACTTCTGATCCAAAGGTGGGTGAGGAGTTTAACATAAAAGCAAAGGCTCCCTGCTGGCTGCACAGAGAGATTTTTACCCTGGTGGGGGATTGCTCTGGGATTATTGATTTGTTGCCATTGGCAGATGGATTCACTATGGTCCAGCTGTTGGCTTGGACAGAACAGCTTTACTTTTAGACTTTTTAAACACTTTTGGTTTACATAGCTCAGAAATGAGAGTTAAAGAGAGCCAGATTACCCTTTCACACAAGGAGAAGGGGAATAGGAGACTGCAAGAAGATAAGGACACACTAGAAATAAACTTATCTACAAAGACATGTCCTGGTTCTTAAATAAAAGTGCTTTAGTCCTCCAAGGAGTCTGAGGAAGTCAGATCTGCAATGGACACCTGTCAATTATAATGAGAAAATATTTTCAAATTTCAAATGCTCTGAAATGATTTTATATTAGTGAAGCCTTTACGCAGATTCTATTTTACCAGTTTTCTTTAAGTCTTGGCTTAGTCTCCAGTAATTAAAAAAATAATTTTCTTCTTTGTTGCTGCCTGTTCTGTGCTGTCTCTTTTCAATTAATTTAGCCACTGTTTGCTCCTTAGTCTGCAGCAGATCTGGTGACAGGGAATATCTGCTCTGCGTGCTCCTGTTTGAATGTATTTCAGCAGAATATGTTATCAAGCTTTTTGGGATATGAAGGACTCTACAACTCAGGAAAACATTGGCTGTGCTGATGCTGGGAAATTGAACACCACTAGGGAACATGCTAAATTCTGGGAATTTGGTCGCTAAACGATTATTAAATTATTATTAAATGAATGATAAATAATTTGCATGTTGAATGGGTTTGCAGGTCAGCCGAGATTCTTCTTTGCAATGCCTGGGCTCAAATCAGAGATGATCCAATCTCGTACATCATTCCCAACAGGCAGTGTGCAGATGGCCGCTCTGCTTGAAGGGCTGAAGAGGTTAAACAATTTCTACAAACCCGTTTTTGCCTCAATCCAAACCCAGCACACATCTCAGCTACTCTGTGTGTGGGGGCTGTGTGTGTGTGAAGTGTGGCTGAAAAAAACACCACAAATGAACAGACAGAAAAAAAAAAAAATCCTGCCTTGTGCCTCCCACATTCCCCAGCTCCTGTGCTATTCTAGCTCTCCTGGCAGTGCTGTTGGATTGCAAGAAGTATCTTAAGGCAAAACCCCTCAGTTTAGTCATGACTCCGTGCTTTGATACTGCGTGTTGTGGCAGGGCTGGGTTATGGCTTTTCTGCAGCATCAGAGTTCAAACCCTGCATGGAGTGAAGCCTCAGCTGAGACAGGGCAGGAGAGATCCCCCTTGGTGGGCAGACCTGATTCACCAGAGAGTTGGGAAGTGTGCTGGAAGAGAGAGCTGGCTGCACATCAAAGAGCCTGTATACTCCACTTGCAGATTCCTGGGAAGCTGTTTCCTTAGTGACAATAACAACAAGAGCAATTTTAGAGCATTTTCTTCATGTCTGTTTTTAGTGCTTCAGAGATGCTCAGAAGTCAGAGTACAACTGGCGCTTTTCTTCAGAAGGGTTGGTTTTTTTACTGGGTTGTCTTTCTTTTCTTTTTTTCTAGCTCACGTTGACATATCAGAAGTTTTATTTATCATAGGGATCTGTCTGAAAACTGTTGGCATTTTTAAATCCACAGACACCCTGGGAGCTGAAGGAACAGATCTGCAGGATTTTTAATATGTCCAGTAAATGGTAGCAAGTTGGGAGGTTATCTCTGTGACATCAGTGTTGGGGGCGTGGAGGGTGGACACTCCTTAAAGCCAGTCCCATTGCCATGGAAAGGACTCACCAACCCCCAAAATTAGGCTTGTAAAAGGAAAATTAAGGAAGTGAAATGGAAAAAAAACCAACAAAAAATCATGCTTAAGAGACAACTCTTGACGAAAGTCACCAACCTCCATATTTGTCAACATCCACAGTAAATTTTGAAAAAAAAATGTAGTGTGATCTGAGGGGTGGAGGGAAGAAAATACCACAGAATACTAGAATGGTTTGAGTTGAAAAGGGCCTTAAATTTTGTCTCATTCCAACCCCCTGCCATGGGCTGGGACATCTCCCATTATCCCACTGTCTCCAAGCCCGGTCCAACCTGGCCTTGGACACTTCCAGGCATGGGATGTCCTTGCAAGAGAATGACCTGGAATTAGCTGAAAGATGGGACTGTTGTAGCAGTAAGACAAATTTTTCAGTCTTTCCTGAAGAAACCATGCAGGTGAACACCTACTCTTCATCCTGGCAGTTAAAAACCTTGAGCACGCTCACAGGAATTTAGTTTTGATTTCCAAGAAAATAAGGTTGACAAACCCTCATGAAAATACACAGTCTGGAAGCTGGGAGAACCTTTAGAGGTCACAACGCCTTGTGGAACTTAGGCAGAACATGGAAAAAAAAGTAAAAACTCAATTATTTCTGAATTAGGAGGGCAGGTATAGGCTTCATCTTTAACCAAAGAGACCAAAGAGTGACTGAAGTCAAAATATGATTCATGCCACGGAGGTGTCAGGCTCTTTTTATTAACAGCAGAAGGAGACTAAAATATCTCTGCTTATAATTTAAACACTAATAATTAACTGGGAAGAACTCTTTGTCCAGGAGCAGTACAGTCAATTCACTAACACCACATGACTCTTTCTTTGTTCAGGGTGTCACGTAATTCTCAATAAATTTCAATGTCATGAGCAACTTTGTTTTCCCTTCCTCAGTCAGGGCAGGGGGGTTTAGAACATCGTGTGTGTGCATTTCCAAATGTGCTTTTAATTTCTGTGCAATTCTTAGACAGTAATTCTTGATTAAATTATGAATTGCTAGAAACTAAATCAGAATGAACCAGATGGCGTGGGCCAATATGGAAAAATCAATGAAAATATAGAAATTAAAATATATAGCTACTTATGATATTCCTGAAATACCTTCCCCAGCTATAAAAAAAAAAAAAAATTTCAGACTCTGTCTCCCAACTCAGTTATCATCAACCTTTTTTCAGGGTGGGGAAACAAAAAAAAGCTAAAAATGTAAATGACAACAGAAATATCATTTATGATTAAATATAGACTGTCGTTTTGCTATTTTAACACTTTGGGTCATTAATTTAAATGGAGATCCCTAATAATGAAGCAGCAAGGTTAATTAAGTTCCTAAGTTCTGCTTTGAATGACTTGAGTCTACACTTCACACCAGTGCTTTGGAGCCAAATTTCAGTCTCTCTGGTGAGCTGCTCCTTGCTTTTATGCAACTCTTTTTTTTTCAGTATCTCACCATTATTAAGTTGTTCTAGCCTAGACTTGAGTCTTTATCTCTTCATCAAAAACCTGATCAGGTTTGACTCAGCTCTGCAACGCGTGGATGGTAAAATCTGAGATCACAAACTGTGCACTGCATGTGTATTTTACATTAAACCACTCGATAGTATCTGAGAAAAATGAAAGTGATTTTTCTTAGCTCCAGCTTTGCGGCCTCTTTTCATGGGTGAATCTATCAGAGCAGAATACCAAATTAAGAATTAAAAGATGTACTAGGTTAAAGCAGAGAAATCCCACATGAGATGTAAAATGATACCTTGGTTACCTACTGGGGAGGGGGGAAGCAGGGAGGGGTGAAAACAAGTAGCAAAACAAGAGTTGAACAAATTAAACTGACAGGGCACCATTTACATTGATTAAATGGCAAATTAAAGAGCAGGAGGATTTGTTGCAGATTTTATTACTGGAAAATGTTTCCAGCCAGAAAATTAGAATATATGCATTGCTGAGACCCAGCTTCACCTGCTCTGTCAAGAATGACAAAATGAATCTGGCTGTTGGAGGGTTAAAATCATAAACATCAAGAGTAAGAAATAGCACGTACAAGAAAAATGGGGAAAAAACCCGTAGGATCATAGGAAGACCCTGGGTCCATGAGTTTTGAAGTGTGAAGTCCATTCAGTTGTTTTGCAGCCCTGCAGCTCCCTGAAGGCACCAGAACCTCCAGCCAGCTCCAAAATCTCATCATCTCCTCTTGAATCTCCCTGCTGAGCTGCTGAGGAGAGTTCCCTGACCCAATTATATTGCACTGACCTTGACTGGCAAAGCTTTATTTTTCATAGAATCACAAAATCGTAGAATCACAGAATGTTTGGGGTTGGCACAAACCTTAAAGATCATCCATTTCCTACCCTCTTCCCTGGGCAGGGACATCTTCCACTATCCCAGGGTGATCCAAGCTCCTTCCATCCTGGCCTTGGACACTTCCAGGGATTCAGGGGCAGCCACAGCTTCTCTGGGCACACTGTGCCAGGGCATCACCACCCTCTGAGTAAAGAATTTCTTCCTAATGTCCAATCTAAACCAACCCAATATTTAACCCAATTCACCTGGAGTAAGTTGGGTCAGGCAGTGATCCTCCAAGGAACTTGATGTGGACAGGAAGCAGAGCAGCATGGGTTGGTGTCTCTAGGCTGACTGGGGGTAATGTCCTTCCCAGCATGACCAGAGATGGGGACAGGAATGTCTGTACCCTCTTTGAGGTGTTTGAAGCATCCCTGTGGGATTTGTATCCAGTGGTGGACACCTCATTTCTACAGAGGGTCAGCAGAAGGAAAGAATTCACACCTTCTACTGAAGAAATTTCAATTTACTCTCCGGAAATTGAAACAAGTACTACTAACTTCAGAATAGTTGAAAAATTAAACAACTGTGGAAGAGTGAAAAAGAGAATTTGGTGTTATTCCCTGTGCTGGTCATCAGAGAGGTACAACAGGTACTCAGAGCTAAATTAATCCTGTGTGCATCTGTAGGACTGAGCTTACCTGGATGTGAAGTACTCAGTGTCCTCCGTTCTCACTCAAGGCACTCAGCAGAAGATGCTGCTTTTGTCTTCAGAGATGAGATTGCCTTGAGGAGGCCTCCACATGTGGGAGCAAAATGGGGCGTTTGGTTTGCTTTGGGAAACACATAAAAAAGCAGGAGAAGGAGAAAAACACATTGATTTCCATTTTATAGAGATGGTAATCATGGCCTTTTGGACTGGAGCTGGATGGCTGTCAGTGAATAATTATTAGGTTTTATTCACCTGCTTATTTATGACCTGTAAGCCCAATGTCCTGGTTTGGTTTGGGATTTATTTATTATTTCGCTTTGCTTTTTGGAAGGGTTGTTTTCATGTTATCCTACATTATTTTGATTTAAAAGCTGTCATTATTGTCATTGCTGACTTGAAGATAACACAGAACACCACAGTCCTTTGCAGAACATGAGCCAGGATTATTTTTATAAAACCTGTGATTATTGTCCATCAGGGAGGATTTTGTGATCAATTAGAGTAAAGCAGGAATGAAACAATCTGAAAGACATCTAATCCATGCCACAACATTTTGGTTTCATCTAAGTGGGAGACCAACACACACCCAAAAATGTGGAAAATATTACTGGAAAAATTATTCTCTGCCTCAAACAACATTTTCATTTTATGGCTGTTTCTGAATAAAACGATCTCCAATAAAATACTCAGTTCTCTGGACATGTCTAATGGCAGCCAAGCTGTGCCCTGGAGAATCATCCCTGCACCATCCTATCCAGACTCCAGCACAAAATTTATTCTGCTTGTCCAAAACAGGCTCCCACTGTGCTGACTCCAGGTTATCACACATTTAGTGTTATTTACTGAGAGAAGATCATTCTCTTCCTTTCCTTTCCGTGTCCTTACCCTGCTCTCCCCAGTGAGTTACATGTTTCAGAAAAACACACAAACTCATCCCATGCCTCATTTGCTGCAGCTGGCAGCAAACTCCAGGGACAGAAGTGAACTCTGGGATATGAGGGAGGAAATACCATAAATGCAGATTCACCTTTTCTACTGCATGAAGGGGATTTGGTTGAAGTTTGTTTGTTTGGAGGTGGGGGTTTGGGGGTTTTGTTTGTTTGTGGGTTTTGTTTTTTTTTCATTTGGTTGGTTGGTTGGCTTTGGGGATTTTATTTGAGTGGTGCCTTCAAAGAAAAGCTGATCTTTGGTGCAGAATACATTGCCAGGGAATGTTCAACAGACTGGCTGGGCCAGAAAATGTTGTGAAGATAACTCAAAGTTATTCTGTGCTACCAGTATCTAATTCCTAGATGGCTGCCATTTTTAAACACAAGGATATTTCCAAGGTCACCCAAAGCACAGATAAACCATTAAAATTTGCCCTAGGTTTTGCCACCTGACTCTCACATACCATTGATGGTTTCTCCTTTATTTTCTTGTCCTGGTCCATCTTCAATCCTCTCTTTAATCTTCTGTTTGGATGAGGGAGCCCAGGGAGGCCTGAATGTAGCTCTGTGCCATCTGCAGTGCTGAGGGTCATCAATAATGCAGCCTGCAGAAATGAGGGCTTTGGGACAGCTGGATTTCTGGTCTTAATAAATTGCATCCCTTGGAGGCTGCTGAAGTGGGTCTCCCAGTGCTGGAGATCAATGAAGCTTTCTCTTTCTTAGGTTGCTTTTCTTTAGATTGACTATTAGGAGGTGTTCTGATAATTTCCAAGAGTTTTTCTCAAATGCTGACCAGGGTGGGCAGATCCATGAGAAACCAGCCTGGGAAACCAGACAGAAATCCCTGTCTACAACACTGTTCTTGTGGTGATTCCAAGAGCTTAAAAGAAACTATCCCCAAGGAGTATCCAAGGAAAGACAACTAATGTAGAACTGATAAATTATACATCATGATGAAATTGTGAAATTTTGGCCAAAATCTTCTGTCCTAAAGAGTTTCTGCAGGATCAAACCTTCATTACCCAACGTGCTTGAAAGGCACAGGATGATGATGATGGTGTTTTTTCAGTGCCATTTCAGCTGAGCCTAAATTACATATTAATCTCAAGGTGGGTGTGAATGAAGACCTGAACAGAATTTACACTTGATCTGATGTGAGGAAAGTGAAGGGAGGATGTTGGAGCAACAAGAGAAAAACTGTTGCTAAACACATTATTTAACCTTAATTTGCTGCCCACTGTAAGATGCTACTCATCAGCTGAGTGTAGATTTGGCAACTTTTAATGTTTGGACTGAATCTTTTAATGCTGTTTCTCAAATCCTTCTCTCCCCCTCCCTTCCTCCTGATAGAAAATATAGAGAAATAGGACATAATTTATCTGTTGCTTTGAAATACATAATTTAGGATAACCTAACACAGGCTGTGAACTCTATGGGATGTGCTGATTACATCTCAGGGACTGTATGAGGAATCTGTGGAAATTATCTCAGGTTTAGAGGTACATTTTAATGAATAACTCTCACCCAGGGCTCTGGAGGACCCCCCATGGGGAGAGAAACATTTTCACTGTGTCTTTGAGACATGAGTCAGCCTGTTTCAAACAGAGCAGTGGGCACGTTGGAGGAGAGGGGATTTCAGCTTGGCTGGATTTACGTGTTTATACCCTGGGTTTTACTGGGATGCATGACGATAAAATGACAAAGCCATCCAGTGGAAAGGAACAGCACTTCTGATTGTTTTCTGGGCCACGAGGGATATTCCAGTTCCACATGACACCTAAAGGAAAATGTGAATCACAGCAAGTTGGGTTGAGTCTGATCCGATGACCATCCTGTCAATTTATAAACTTCATCAGCAGACAGCTTAATATTTATAATCAGGATTTCCAGCTTTCACTTCAACAGACATATCCAAGAGAGGAAAATTACCCATCTTTTTATTTTTCATTGTCTCCTGTTCACATAGGATCTGTAAATAAGATTGCTGTTGTAGTAGCTTGGAATTTTACACAAGTTCAAACAATGCTATAATGGATACAGCTGACATCTTCTAGTTGTGTTTTGATGAGTTTCTTTTGGGGGTTTTTTGATACCTCTAGAACTGATAAAATGAGAGAACACATTTATTGGCCAATGAGTTCTGCATGTACTTGTATGTCTATGTGTGTGTGTGTTCATATGAAATTCTTTTGGTCCTGCATTGTTCTGTCCTTCCCAGGTGTCCCCTTAGGGCCATACCCTGCCGCCCTATAGAGCACTGTAGTGCCAGCTCATCTTCTAGAACTCTCATATGGAGATCCATGAGCAAATAATGAAGATGAATATAGAGATAGTCTTAATCACTGGCTGAAAAGATGACTACATGGGAATGAATCACTTCCGTTCATTTATATTTGCCCTTTTTTGTTTTTTTCTAGAAGTGGTAAAGCTTCTTTATTCATATTTATAGTGAAGCAGTGGTGTATGAATTAAGCTGAATATTTACATTATCTAGGGGAAGGAAGGAAGGAAGGAAGGAAGGAAGGAAGGAAGGAAGGAAGGAAGGAAGGAAGGAAAAAGGAAAAAGAAAAAGAAAAAGAAAAGAAAAAGGAAAAAGAAAAGAAAAAGGAAAAAGAAAAAGGAAAAAGAAAAAGAAAAAGAAAAAAAAAAAAAAAAAAAAAAAAAAAAAAAAAAAAAAAAAAAAAAAAAAAAAAAAAAAAAAAAAAAAAAAAAAAAAGAAAAAGAAAAAGAAAAAGAAAAAGAAAAAGAAAAAGAAAAAGAAAAAGAAAAAGAAAAAAGAAAAAGAGAAAAAGAAGAAATTTTTCTCTAGACTCATTTCTCTAGACAATATTTTCTCTAGATTCATTTCTTTCTGTGTCAGGCTATGACTGCCTTTTGTGTCAGAGCTTTTAGTGTGGAAAAGACCTCCAAGATCATTGAGTCCAACCATTAACTCAGCATCATCAGGTTCATCACTAAACCCTGTCCTCAAGTGTCACATCCAGATGCCCTTGGAACACCTCCAGGGATGCATTTTTCCTCATCAAAGTTTCCCTCATTGCAGAGACATGAGTTTACACCGTGCTTTAAGGTGAAAGGGATCCAGCTCTGAACCAGAGCCATGTGCTGGGGACTCTGTGTCTGTTAACACTTCAGTGTCTTCATGTGTCAGAGAAATTGGTTTACAAATATTCACATTATGAGGAGTCCTCTCAAAATTCTAAGTTTATTTTTACTTTCCTGCTCTCTCTGGAAGGCACTTTCAGGTCTTTTTTCTGCTGATGGTCCAAAGCTTTCTTCCAATTCCCAGCTCAACCTCTTGACCCAGCGCTGACTTTGATTTCAATCACTTTTCTTCCTCTCTAAACTGATACTTCTGCTGTTCTCAGGGCTGTGCCTGTTCCACACAGGCTCTCCTGAGCTAATCAAACTGATTTTGTGCTTTATTACCCCTCTGTTTGCTCCCATTGTCTGGGAGCAAGGAAAGCTGTGTGCTGCTGAGGGCAATTTCTTGTCTTCCATTCACTGTGGAAGCAGCTGAGAGAAGCCAGCGTGGATAGAGATGGTTCCCTTTCAGACAGCCAGATTTATGTGCCTTGGATTCCATCCCTGGTGCTGCAAGAGCACGTGCTGTGGAAGGTCCTAATAATGTCCAAACGTAATGAGTTTATTAAGCACAATATGGGACACAGCTGGGAGCCCAGGCTGTCAGAAATGCAATAGGAAAGGACAAAAAGAAATGTAGAGGGGAAAAAAAATTACACAGTTTCCAAGTGCTTATGAAGCGCCTTAACCTTATTTTTTCAGTGTAGTAGAGAAGAGTGAAACTGTTAAAATAAAGAACAAAAAAAGAGATTTTCAACCCCCTAAGAATGGAAGAGACAGGATTGTAGCCCCAGGCCTCTTCTGGGATACATCTCCTTGACAATATTTGCCTGAGGAATCACAATAGTAGAGGTATCTTTTTCTCTACTCAGTGAGAAGTTGGGAAAGACTTTTTATCTATCTGTCCCTTTATCAAGATGGGCTGGAGTTTGGCCTGTGAAAGCTTTTGATGCTGATTAGAAGTGTAGAGGAAGAGCGTGGAGGTTCATCTGGGCCATCACCACAGATTGCCAGCTCAGAATGCTCGGTGAAGCACAAGATGTTTTATTCAGAATGCCTCTGACTTTGCACTGGAAAATAACAAGGAGTTGTACACATGAGGCAAAGAAAGATCATTTGATCATCCTCTCTGAACAGCTTGGCAGTTTTTCCACATTCCCAAGCATCCTTTTCTCAATACCAAGGTTGTATCAGACTGTTTTCTTCACACCATCTTGTATTTATTCCTTTGGCATCAGGAAATACAATCAGCTGCTCATTGTATTCACCACCTTCTAAACCAACAGATTACTCCCCTTCATTGCCTATTTTATTACTTTTGTCTTGCTCTCAGACAGGAAGAGTAGTCTTGTTTCCCAGGGGTCATAGGACTTTGTTGTGCTGTTGCTGGAGCTCCAAGATTGGAGTCTTGCCCTGGGTCCATCACCAGCTACAGGAGCACTCCTGTGGAGTCTGCCCATGCTAAATAAATAGTGGAATGTTTTGTTAAAGATATCCTTGGCATTTCCTCACAGCTGAGAGCACCTTGCATGCAGCCTGGCTCAGGTCTGGGGAGTGTCTTGGTTTGGAAAGACAGGTGTCTGCCAGGGAAAGCTCCCCTTGGAATGGAGAATGTAAACCCCCTCCCTCTGAATTATTATGATTTTGAAATTAAGGGGCTTTCAGGCAAAGATATGGGAATAGGAATAACAGTTCTTTACCAGGAAAATGAAAATAAAAAATGTAGTAGCACAAAAAACCCCAACCAAACAAAAAGAAAACACTGTCAGAATCAGAACACAACCTGACACTCTGTTAGTCAGGGTGTTGGGAGCAGTCCAGTCAAGTCCTCCTGCAGTGACAGATGTGGTTCTGTTGGAGCAGAGATGATCCTGTACAAGGGTGCAGTTTTTCTCTGAAGGTCCAGTGGTGCTGAGATGGGTCTGGTCTTCCTCTGGGAAATCCAGTGCAAACAGGCTGTGCTGGTGTTCTGACTCTCAGGTTGTATCCAGGCAGGAATGCTTGGCTCCTCCCCCTGGGTGGAGCATCTCCCCATGGGATGATGGAATTGTATCAGCCATGCAGTGAGCCTGGATGGCCCATGAACAGCAGATATCCCCTGGAGGGAGGATGGGTCCTGGAGGAGATAAAGAACACTGCCCCAGCTGGTTTAACAGCTGGCCATTAACAGAACACACCCACCCCCTCCCCCCAGAGTTATGAGGATGGGTTATACCAGAAATAAAGAAAACACCTCCCCAACTGCTTTCAACAGTTGGCAAATAGAATACACACTTTTGGTTCCAAGACAGGGAACAGTGGTGACTTTATAATGGAAGTTTTATCTTAAGATAATCAGCTTAGCACATCAACAGGGCTAATTGAGGGTGTTAACAGTGGCACCACACTCTGATAAATGGAATATTTTGAGTTAAGGGATTGTTTGGAAGGTACTGTCCAAGTACTGCCCTTGGGAAGATCCTCAGAGACAATGGGAATAAAAAGGCTCTGGTCCAGAGCTGCACTTTCTGCTCTGCTCCAACTCTTTCCTCTGCCTGTGAGAGATGTCTGCTCCACATGTGCTGAGCAGGTTCAAAGCAGAGCCTGATGGACAGATTGATGGACAGGTTACAGCTCTTACAACCTCCTGTGTGATCATGAAAAACAATATTTACACCTGTAACCAGGGAGGGAAATGCTGACCACCAGTCAAGAAAAGCAAATTGATCAAGGGGCTCCTGCAAAACATTGATATTCCAGGTAGGGAACAAGTTTTCCTGGTTGTGGAGTAATAATTCTGAAGGCTCTTGCCAAGCACCACTTAAAGCCCTGCTGGAATGGAGCAGCACATCGTTATCTTTATGATCCCAGTATTAATTTCATATTAGCAATGAAGTATCACATTTACCACAGATGCTTAGAAGGGATAATTGATCTGCTGTGAAAAGGGAATCTTCTCACATGATTTTTTTTTCCCCTGCTTTGCCTAATGCTTCCTGAATGTGTGGTAGTTTGCAATTATTTCCCTGCCTCGGAGTGTCTACGGTCTTTAGTTAAGAAGTTTGGTCATTTCACCAGGCCTCTGGGGACATCAGTAACATAAGGGCACAATAAATCTGATGGATAATGCAATGGGGAAAATAATGCCAATCAAGGCAAGAATTTTATTGATGATGTTATGTGGGAGACCTGCCAAGAAAAGCAATTCTGTGCCCAGGGAGGGATGAATTGTGTTCCATAGCTTCTGTTATCATGAGAATATCACTGCATAATATAAGCTAGAAAATCTTGACCTCTGGGTGCATGATCCACTCATGTCCACTTGGATTTTCAGAGAGCCTGAAGCAGCACCTCCATCAAACAGACATTCAAAGTTATTACAATGTCAAAATACTCAGATATCCAGGATTGAGATGTCATTAACCTTCAGTGTTTCATCATATCTGTGCTGGTGAAGCAGCATAATATGAAGGAGAAGAATTGTTATAGCATGAGAATTTCTTTTATTTGTAAAATTCAGGCATTTTAAATGGAGTTTGTTTTTTAAAAAATAACAAATCTTGTTTAGTTTTATACATATGTCCCAGAAAAGCATAAACTATCAAAGCTCAGGAAAGGCTGGGCTTTATGTCCAAGGGATGGGATATAGAGGATTAGTACTTTCAAAGAGTTTTAGATAGTTTGATAATCAAGATTTTTGATAATCAAGAAATTAATCAGATCTTCATATAGTGTAAATTTGGATACTTTTCTTGGCTAAGCAACACTTACTAAAATCTGTTTTAGCATAGCTTTAGATTTTTTTTAATATGTTAGGAAAATTCTATAAAGCTAGAGAACCACAAAATGAGGGAGCTGCCAGGTTATAACAGAAGTGATAAAGAATGTACTTTGTAAGGACAAATTATAATGCTCATATCTTCAGGGAATTTCAATTTAATTGAAACCACTCAAAGGAAAATAATAAAAAAAACCCAAAAAACCAACACTCCACCAAAATTGTAATGGGGGACAGCTGAAGTAAAGCATGGAAGTTATTAGGCTGTGTTAATAAAAGGATGTAAGATAATACTGAAAGTAAGAAAAGGCTGCAAGATAGAGAGAAGTCAGGGCTCTGTTTTGCTTGCCATTAATGCTTTGGTGTCTTAAACTCTGGGAATGGAATTTTCTGTGTTTGCCCTCATCGGGCCTGAACAAACAGAGGAAAAGAAAATTGGTCCTTGCAAAGCAGTAATTCACTTTGTCCAAAATTAGGCATTGTGTCATAGACAGGTTTGAGGTGGAAGGGACCTTTTAAAAGTCACCCAATCCAACCCCCTGCCATGACAGGGCCACTTTCCACTAGACCAGGTCCCTCAAATCCCCATCCAACCTGCCCTAAGGCACCAAGCTTTAGGATACAGAAATTGCTCCCTGAGGTTACCTACACCTCCACTGACTGCAGAGACAGCCTGGGCAGGCTGGGCTGAGCAATAAAGATCTTTTTGATGTGGCAATGCTGGTTATGTCTTCACTAATGATCAGCACAATGGGACAGAGTGCACCTGCAAGAAGATTTAGGAGTGGTTGATAGACCAAGGGGTTGATTGTGCTGTTGCTCAGAGGGAACCAGAGGGGTTTGAGAAAAAGGCAGAAAAGATTAAGAAGAAGGAGACATGCAAAGTCCTGAACTGGGAGAGGAATAATTGCATGCACAGGGGCAGGCTGGGAATCAGCTGCTGGGAAGCACTTCTGTGGAGAAGGACCTAAAGCTCTGGGTGGACACAAAGTGGATCCTGAGCCAGCAAAGTGCCCTTGCAGCGCTGAAATCCAAAAGCATCATCAGCTGCATGAGGAAGAGCCTTGGCAGCATGTCAAGGGAGGTGCTAATTCCTCTCTCTCAGCCCTGGAGTGCCTGGTGCAGTGCTGGGCTGCTGAGAGCATGGACAGAGTGGGTTCTGTCAGGAGCCACAAAGATTATTAAGAAATTACAACAAGAGACTCAGCCTGGAGAAGAGAAGATTTGGGGGGAGCTTATCAATGTGTAGAAATACCTGATGAGAGGGTGCAAAGGAGATGGACCCAGGCTCTTCTCTGTGCTGACAAGAGGCAACAAGCACAAACAGCCACACAAGAAATTCAGCTGTAAGATAACACTCGGTTGTTGTTAGGATGGTGAAATTCTGAAAGAGTTGATCAGATAAATTGTTGAGTCTGAACATTTGAGATATTCAGACACTGATTGAAAATGGGTTTTGAATAACCCACTGTACCTGACCCTGCTTTGAGCAGGAGAGTTGGACTTGACAATCTCCTACCCCCAATTCTGGGAATCCTCTTTAGCAGTCATTCTTCTTGCAAAACCACGTTGCTTTGATTTATTTCCTACACAAGTCCTCATGGAAGTAAATGAAAATGATAATTCTACTTCACATAGAAATATTTGGACACCTGAGCTCTCGTTTGCATATGGGAGTCTCAGCATCTGCAGTTTACAATTACCATCTTTTGTAATCACACCTTTATCTTCACTTTTAGAAAGGGACTTCTAGTAAAATTCACAGGTGTTTCCTGAGTTTTATGCAAGGAAAAAAATATCAAAAGCATATTCCTCCAGAAAGTAAAAGGATTATTACTGAGTATTGCTAACAGACTTGGATGTTCATTAACACTGAAATGCCTAAGCCAGGCAGAAGCTGAATCTATTTCTTTCGAATATATCCATGCAAAATTGTTTCAGTGCTGTACCAGCTCCCATTTAAATTTTGTTTTCTTAAGCAGCAATTTTCCTGCACAGTGAAAAAACTGGGTACCAGCAGAGTCTGCCTGAATGTATCTGCCATGAAGGGATAATTTTCAGCCTGTGATTCCCACATCAGCTCACATGGTGGAACAATGGGCAGCCTGCATCCATCCTCATAGACCAGTCTGTGAAAAAATTCCACGTTGTTTGTGGACAGCTCTTTCAGGCAAAGGTGTGGGATTTTTGCCTGAGACCCTCAAGACATTTGTGCGCAGCTGAAAAAGAGTTTTGTCCTTTGCAGCAGTAAATCCTTTCTGAAAATCCACCTCTTAGACCTCCTCATGTAATTTTGAATCCCATTTTGTCATTGACAGCAGACTCAGTGAGTGGGAACAAGGACTTGAGAGACTTTCCCAGTTAAGCACATAAAGGGAGAATAAAAATCTTCTTGGTTTATAAAAGAAAGTATAGAGTGACTGTTGTGACCCATGAAGAAACTTTAATTTCAGCAATTTAGAAAGGAGGTAAACAAAACCAACCCAACATACTTAAACTTCAAGAAATAATAACTACTCTGATAAAGATAGTGAAAAGATAATGATGTTCTTTTCCTTTGCCTTCATAGGGTTACTCTTTGTGGAGTATTTTCCATGGAAAGCTTTAGAGCTCTTGCTGTCTGATATTAAATCTTCTTTAGCTTTCCTGTTGCCTTAAATATATCAGCATCAATTTATTGACACCCAAACCAATCAAATTCCTTCTCAATCCTTAGTGGTTGGTGAAACTTTGGTGTTTTGGGTTTCATATCGCTGTTCCATATATTTCAGACTGGAGGTGGGATTATTCTGTCCAGATTTAGATACCCACAGTGTAATGTCAACAAACAAGCTGGCTGTTCAGAATTCCTTTACACTCTTGGAGAGGAGCTGGAAGTTTGGAGGAGATGGTTAAAATAGGTCAGACAAAACACTTTCTTCACATGTTTGCTTCTCTCTGTTGATATAAAAAGAGACTTGACAATGAGCTCATGTGTGAGGATGTCTCTGCCTGAGGAGAGAGGGTTTCTAAAATTAGGAGACGTCCTAGGTCATCGAGGGGTTGATTTCCCAACTCTGCTCATGACTGGTGAGCAGGAACATGAGGAAAGGGCACCATGCTTTTAAATAAATGATGTAGCTGGAATACCACATTTAGGAACTTACTGACAGGAAATCATAAAATGCAGAGGGTTTTGCACCTTGTATTGAGAGCCTAAAGAGAGAAAAATACTGAGTACATCATGAAAGGAGTTTCAGCCCTCAGGAGAGCCACTGAGCTGGTCAGGGAGCTGGAACAGCTCTCCTATGAATTCAGGCTGAGAGTTGAGAGTGTTCATCCTGGAGAAGAGAAGGCTCCAGGGAGACCTTAGAGTCTTAGACCTTTTAACCCCCCAGTGCCTAAAGGAGGGTTAAAAGAAGGCTGGAGAGGGACTTTTCATGTTGTGAAAATCCAAGTGAGAATGGCCTTAAACTGAAGGAGGGTAGATTGAGATTGGACATTAGGAAGAAATTCTTTACTCTGATGTTGGTGAGGCACTGGAACAGGTTGCCCAGAGAGGTTGTGAACTGACAATCCCTGGAGGTGTCCAAGGCCAGAAATCTGCTCTAGTGGAAGGTGTCCCTGTGCATGGCAGGAGGTTGGAATGATGATCTTTAAGGTTCCTTCCAACCCCAAGCCATTCTAGGATTTTATGATAATTACCTGTCCCTATATTTCACATCCAGCAATTCTCCACCCATGTTTATTTTCATAGGGAAATGTTCTTCATGTCTATAAGAAGTATTGGAGTGACTGTGCATGGGGTGGTTGACTTTTCTGAAATGTACTCAGCCTGCAAAACCTCAATTTCCTCTACACAGTGTCAGAAGCTTTCAGATTTCCACACCTGGGCAGTAGCTCAGTCATGGGGCAGGAAGAGGATGTGGTGGGAGGCCCTGCTTGGACACTGAAGTGAGATTAATTAAGTAATGAATCCCCATTCAATTATCACTGGTCTAAACCATTGTGGGCCAGCTTTGAAATGTGTTGGTTTCCTTTCCAACCACTGGCACACGTCCCAGAGGACCACAACAAGGAGCCCAGCAGATCAGGTGGTTTCTTTTGGGTGAGATCTCAGTAAGAGCTCGTAACTTCCTTGGAAAGCCACTGAAAATCCTCTTCCATTCATCAAGGAAAAAAAAAAATCCTCCATTTCATTCATCCAGTGGGTATTTTTACCCATATTTGATATGGGGATATTTACCCTTTTGAGCAGTGATTTATTACCTTTTTTATGCCTCCCTGGGAGCAGCCCCATCATACATAGAAAGGTCTCACTGTGTGGTTTTGTTCATTGGTGACATCACATTGTACGCTTGACACTTGTGGGCTTCTCATGGAGGAATTGTCCTCATCAGCCTGCAGAGCCCTTTTTTTAGATGGAGAAAGAAATGGGCATTTAAAGCAGAACAAGATTTGCCAGAGCTTTTCCAACCTGTCCTTGAAGCAACTCAGATACTTTCATCAAGAATCTGCTGTGGCACTGGAAGTCTCTCCAGTGGAGAAACCAATTCACCTTCAGAGGGGATGGATTATTTTCTTGAGTCACTAGGTGACCAAAACAATGTTCTTTTTGTTCTTTCCTTCTTCCTGTCTATCAGCCATGCTTGAAATAAACCCCTGAAACCCATTCTATTTTAGCAACAATCAGCTGATTTCCAGATTCTCAGACACCTCACCAGCCCTTCTGTTTCACCAGAGATAACTGATGATTACTTTGAGGAACTGATTATCCGTAACTGAAAGGTGCAACCCCTCTGTTATTGGCTCTCCTGACTTCACTAATTTTAATTACAGTGGCAGATGCAGATAAAACAACAACATGAGGCATCAGTAATGAAATTACAGGATTTATCAACCTGTGACATCAGAAGAAAATATAATCATTCAAGCTTCCCTTCCAAATCCAATACTGATATATTTATTTCTTTTTCTCAATATGGAGTGGTAATGCTTTATCAGCATTGCCTATATTAAGAAAAAAAAAGTTTATTTTTCTAGTATAACAGAGTAGATAGTACTTATTTGGGAGGTAGGTGGGCTTAAATTTGTGATAGAGATAACTATCTTTTAATTGATGGTAGATATAAGTAGCCTGTAATTAGTAATAGGTGGACTCTGAATGTATGTATAACATTGTCTTAGTTTTGAAAGAAGACGGGTATCTGCTACAGAGAGGCAGGGCCTCTCTTGGAATGGATAATTCAAATCCCCTTCCCTCAAATTATTATAATTTAGAAAATTAAAACGGCTCTCAGGCAGAGATATGGGAATAGGAATAACAGTTCTTTACTAATAGGTATAACAAGGCAAACAAACAACAACAACTACAGCAATTAATAGCAAAAAACAGAACCAGGGACCTTGACGGAGCTTGGTCCCACAAAACCCGGGGCAGTCTGGTCTCTGGGGGACTTCAAAGAAAAGTACCAAGCTGGAACGGTGGGGAATCCCGGGCTGGTGGATCGGATGAAGTTCGGAGCTCAGTCGGTGGTCACTGGAGGGCAAGGGATGTCTGGAGGGAGGCCAGTGCGGGCCCGCGGTGCAGCAGCTCTAAAACAATGCCGAGGCAGTGGGGCAGGATGCCCAGCCGAGGCAGCTCCAGCAGGGCAGCAAAAAGAGGAATCCGGATCCAGGCACACGAACAGATGATGGTAGCTCTCTCTCTCCAGGATCAGATCCCGGTGGTGCCGTGAGAAACTCACGCAGCAATGGCAGCCCCCGTCCACTCCCGACGCAGACTACACCAAAAGTGAAGCTGCCCCCCCCAGCCCCCGTCCTTCTCTCCCCCCCCCCCCTCGGGGAAAACTCCCGGAGACAAGGGTGTAGTCAAGTGCCAGCTTCTAGGCTTTGTTTTCACCTGAGCACTCATAAGTACCTGGCAATCAGTTGCCTTGCAACCCTTGGGAAAAAATTCTATAGGTGAAAAGGATAAACAAGTCTAACCCCCAACATTAATCCACCCCGAATTTTTTCCCATACTAACATATTACATTTGAATTTAAACTGCTAAACTATATACATACATGCACTACCTTAATTATATACATATATACATGCAGATGTGGGTACGAATACAGTGGCATGTGTAGTTCACCCTAAAACAAGGTCTCCTTGAGGTATGCATCGGGTCTGTCCATCTTTTTGCATTATCCACCAAGTGCAACCTGGTCCCTGAGCGAAGACAACCCCACGGATGGGATTGTCTTTGCTGGAGGCAGGATTAACCCAAACAGTTTTTCCCAGCATACCTCTCATGTGTACCACTGGAACCTTATCCCCATCCATTGTTCTCAGGGGCTCAGACTGGGCTGGGCCTGCTCGGTTGCTGGAACCTCTGGTGTTCACTAACCATGTGGCCTTTGCTAAATTAATCTCCCAGTTCTTGAAGGACCCCCCACCCAGTGCCTTCAAGGTGGTTTTAAGCAGGCCATTGCACCGTTCAACTTTCCCGGCAGCTGGTGCATGATAAGGGATGTGATATATCCATTCGATGCCATGTTCTCTAGCCCAGGTGTTTACAAGGCTGTTCTTGAAATGGGTCCCATTGTCCGACTCAATTCTCTCAGGGGTGCCATGTCTCCAAAGGACTTGTTTTTCAAGGCCTAGGATGGTATTCCGGGCAGTAGCATGGGGCACAGGGTAGGTCTCCAGCCATCCAGTGGTGGCTTCTACCATGGTCAGCACATAGCGCTTGCCTTGGCGGGTCTGGGGAAGGGTGATGTAGTCAATCTGCCAGGCTTCCCCATACTTATATTTAGACCACCGTCCCCCATACCATAGGGGCTTCACCCGCTTGGCCTGTTTGATGGCAGCACATGTCTCACAGTCATGGATAACCTGGGAGATACTGTCCATGGTTAGATCCACCCCTCGGTCTCGTGCCCACTTATAGGTGGCATCTCTGCCTTGATGTCCTGAAGCATCATGGGCCCATCGAGCTAGGAACAGCTCTCCCTTGTGCTGCCAGTCTAAGTCTATCTTTGATACTTCTATCTTGGCAGCCTGATCTACTTGCTTATTGTTTCGGTGCTCCTCATTAGCTCTGCTCTTGGGAACATGGGCATCTACATGGCGGACTTTCACAGGTAGCTTCTCTACCCGAGTGGCAATGTCCTTCCACTCATCAGCAGCCCAGATTGGTTTTCCCCGACGCTGCCAGTTGGCCTTTTTCCACCTTTCCAGCCAACCCCACAGAGCATTGGCCACCATCCACGAATCAGTGTAGAGGTAGAGCTTTGGCCACTTCTCTCTTTCAGCAATGTCCAGGGCTAACTGAATGGCTTTGAGTTCAGCAAGTTGACTCGATCCACCTTCTCCTTCAGTGGCTTGTGCAACCTGTCGTGTGGGGCTCCATACAGCTGCCTTCCATTTCCGGTTCAGGCCTACAATGCGACAGGAACCATCAGTGAAAAGAGCGTACTGTGTCTCTTCCACTGGCAGTTGGTTGTACGGTGGTGCTTCTTCAGCCCGTGTCACTTGTTCCTGCTCCTCTTCATCCATGAGACCAAAGCTTTCACCTTCCGGCCAGTTGGTAATAACTTCCAAAATCCCAGGGCGGTTTGGGTTTCCAATACGGGCGCGCTGTGTGATGAGGGCAATCCATTTGCTCCATGTGGCGTCGGTGGCATGGTGGGTAGAGGGAACCTTTCCTTTAAACATCCACCCCAGCACAGGCAGTCGGGGTGCCAGGAGGAGTTGCGCCTCTGTACCAATCACCTCCGAGGCGGCTTGAACTCCTTCATAGGCAGCCAAGATTTCCTTCTCCGTGGGAGTGTAGTTGGCTTCAGACCCTCTGTAGCTTCGGCTCCAGAATCCCAGTGGTCGACCCCGAGTCTCACCTGGCACCTTCTGCCATAGGCTCCAGGACAGGCCATTGTTCCCGGCTGCTGAGTAGAGCACATTCTTTACCTCTGGTCCCGTCCTCACTGGGCCAAGGGCTACCGCATGAGCGATCTCCTGCTTGATCTGGGCAAAGGCTTGCTGCTGTTCAGGGCCCCAGTGGAAATCATTCTTCTTGCGGGTAACCAGGTAGAGAGGGCTCACAATCTGGCTGTACTCAGGAATGTGCATTCTCCAAAAGCCTATGGCACCTAGGAAAGCTTGTGTTTCCTTCTTGCTGGTCGGTGGAGACATTGCAGTGATCTTGTTGATTACCTCTGTGGGTATCTGGCGACGACCATCTTGCCACTTTACCCCTAAGAACTGGATCTCTCGGGCAGGTCCCTTGACCTTGCTCTTCTTGATGGCAAAGCCAGCTTCCAGGAGAATCTGGATGATCTTCTCCCCTTTTTCAAACACTTCCATTGCCGTGTTCCCCCACACAATGATGTCATCGATGTACTGCAGATGTTCTGGAGCCTCTCCCTTTTCCAGTGCAGCCTGGATCAGTCCATGGCAGATGGTGGGACTGTGCTTCCACCCCTGGGGCAGTCGGTTCCAGGTGTACTGCACGCCCCTCCATGTGAACGCAAACTGAGGCCTGCACTCTGCAGCCAGAGGAATGGAGAAAAATGCATTAGCGATGTCAATAGTGGCATACCACTTCGCTGCCTTGGACTCCAGCTCGTACTGGAGTTCCAGCATGTCTGGCACAGCAGCACTCAGCGGTGGTGTCACCTCATTCAATGCACGATAGTCCACGGTCAGTCTCCATTCTCCATCAGACTTGCGCACAGGCCAGATGGGGCTGTTGAAGGGTGAGTGGGTTTTGCTGACCACCCCTTGGCTCTCCAGCTCCCGGATCATCTTGTGGATGGGGATCACGGCATCTCGATTGGTCCGATACTGCCGGCGGTGCACCGTCGAGGTGGCAACTGGTACTCGTTGTTCTTCTACCTTCAGGTGTCCTACTGCAGATGGGTTCTCTGACAGTCCAGGCAAGGTGTTCAATTTCTTGATGCCCTCTGCCTCCACAGCAGCTATTCCAAAAGCCCATCTGAGTCCCTTAGGGTCTTTGTAATACCCATTCCGGAGGAAGTCAATGCCCAGGATACACGGGGCCTTTGGGCCAGTTGCAATCAGATGTTTCTGCCACTCCTTCCTGGTCAGGCTCACCTCGGCTTCCACCAGAGTCAGTTGCTGTGATCCCCCTGTCACTCCAGCAATGGAAATGGGTTCTGCCCCCACATGTCCCGATGGCATCAGGGTACACTGCGCACCAGTATCTACCAAAGCTTCATATTTCTGTGGCTCTGATGTGCCAGGCCATCGAATCCACACAGTCCAAAAGACTCGGTTTTCCCGTGCCTCTTCCTGGCTAGAGGCAGGGCCCCTCTAGCACTGGTTATTATTCCCTTCCTGGGCATACATCGTAGAGGCTCCTTCAAGGGGATCTGACATATCATCTTCACTTCTATAATACCTGGTGGCTCGGTCCTGGGAGGTTGAGGCTACTTTCATTTTAGTGGGACCCCCTCGGTTAGTGTTTCTCTCCTTGAGCTCACGCACCCGTGCTGCCAGGGCAGAAGTGGGTTTTCCATCCCACCTTCCCATGTCTTCCCCATGGTCACGCAAGAAAAACCACAGGTCAGCCCTTGGGGTGTACCCTCTCTCTCTAGCTGGAGGGCGTTGGGCTCTGGCTCTGGGGCCTGTGACTCGCACCGGTGCCACATGGGAACTGTTCCTCCTCATCTCCTCCCTCACCTCCTCCCTCACTTCTCTTATTACCTCCTCTTTGAGTTCCTTAACTACTGCAGAGACCTGAGCCTGCATTGGGCCACTGACCATGCTCTCATAATTTCTGAGCCTGCTGGCGACAGAACCCACTGTCTCCCGGTTGCTATCAGGATTGATCATTGCAATGAAGGTGGTGTATTGAGATGGCCCTTTACTTGCCAGGTTCCACAACATCTGCCCTGTGCACCTGACCTTGTCAGGGTCATTGTCATGCTGTCCACCTCTCCCAAAGAGTACCTCTAATATGGCCACTTCCCTCAGCTGTTGGATCCCTTCCTCAAGGGTCTTCCACTGACTTCTATGATGGTGCTCCTGCATTCTGTCTCTGTGGACAAACCTCTCCCTTACACTCATTAGAAGTCGCTCCCAGAGGGGAAGGGGCCCTTGCTCCCTTACAAATACTTGATTCACCCCTGAGTCCTGGGTCAAGGGTCCCAAGTTCCTTGCCTCACCGCCATCCAGTTGCACGCCTGTACCTATAAGGTCCCAAACCCGAAGTAACCAAGTTGTATAAGCCTCACGTCCCCGTCGTGCAATATCTTTTTGCAGATTACGTAGGCTTTCATAGGTCAGGGACTCGATGGTAATCTCAACCTCTGGTTCCCCTGTGGGCTGTGAGGGCCCTCCTTTCTTATCCTTATTACCTGGGTGCTCTGATTTCATCTTATACTTCTTTGTTTCTACAGGGGCAACTGCAGCTGGTTGTGACTGGTCCTGTGGTTCAGCTGGAACCTGGACGGTTGTAACCTCTGTGGGTTCCACTGCTGCACCATCGGATTCTCCCCTTTCAGGGCAAGGGGAGGGCTTCTCACCAGCTGGGGAAGTGTATTCTTTCAGCACTTGGCTCATCTCACGTATCTCTTTCACTAGAACCCCCACCCAACTGGGGTGGTTCATTTCTGGGGTGGGCTGCGGGGCAGGGTCAGGCAGTGGGCCAGCATCCCCAGTCTCTGGGGCAGTATCAGGCTCTATGGCAGCATTCTCAGCCTCTGGGGCAGTATCCTGCCTTACAGCAGTATCTCTAGTCTCTGGGGCAGTATCAGGCCCCACAGCAATATCCCTAGTCTGTGCAGTGTTCCAAATTGACCTCACCTTATCTTTGAAAGCTAAATAAGCTAGGATCATCAGCAACATTTGGTTAGTTTCTAGAGGAAATTTGAACTCTTCAAAAGCTGGTGGAGTAGGCATAAGGAACTGGCTAAAGGTCTGGAAAACTTCTCTCACTGTCATTTCCTCACAGAAAGTACCATTCTTAAAGTAACCCCAAATACACCCACTTAGTATGTGATAGCCATGTATCCACGTGCCTGCTGTCCAGAGCAAGTTAAAAATCAGTGAATTCCTCACCTTATCAGCCCATAAAACAAACTGAATAACAGCCACAGTAGCTTTTGTTATAGGGCCCATGTTTAGATAAGGGCTTGCAAATGGGCAAAATAAAGCTACAACCACATGCCACCCGAACCAGGATAAGTTAGACCACATGGCGTTACCTATCAAGGTTTCTATATCCAGTGAACAAGAATGAACAAGAAATTAGGTCACTTAAGAACTGTTATTCCCTTTTTTCTCTCAATGCCCTCAAGCCCCACGTCTGGGCACCAAAATCTGTCTTAGTTTTGAAAGAAGACGGGTATCTGCTACAGAGAGGCAGGGCCTCTCTTGGAATGGATAATTCAAATCCCCTTCCCTCAAATTATTATAATTTAGAAAATTAAAACGGCTCTCAGGCAGAGATATGGGAATAGGAATAACAGTTCTTTACTAATAGGTATAACAAGGCAAACAAACAACAACAACTACAGCAATTAATAGCAAAAAACAGAACCAGGGACCTTGACGGAGCTTGGTCCCACAAAACCCGGGGCAGTCTGGTCTCTGGGGGACTTCAAAGAAAAGTACCAAGCTGGAACGGTGGGGAATCCCGGGCTGGTGGATCGGATGAAGTTCGGAGCTCAGTCGGTGGTCACTGGAGGGCAAGGGATGTCTGGAGGGAGGCCAGTGCGGGCCCGCGGTGCAGCAGCTCTAAAACAATGCCGAGGCAGTGGGGCAGGATGCCCAGCCGAGGCAGCTCCAGCAGGGCAGCAAAAAGAGGAATCCGGATCCAGGCACACGAACAGATGATGGTAGCTCTCTCTCTCCAGGATCAGATCCCGGTGGTGCCGTGAGAAACTCACGCAGCAATGGCAGCCCCCGTCCACTCCCGACGCAGACTACACCAAAAGTGAAGCTGCCCCCCCCAGCCCCCGTCCTTCTCTCCCCCCCCCCCCCCTCGGGGAAAACTCCCGGAGACAAGGGTGTAGTCAAGTGCCAGCTTCTAGGCTTTGTTTTCACCTGAGCACTCATAAGTACCTGGCAATCAGTTGCCTTGCAACCCTTGGGAAAAAATTCTATAGGTGAAAAGGATAAACAAGTCTAACCCCCAACAAACATACATGCCAGGAACAGCTCAACAATGCAAAAGGTTCTGCTGCAGATCCAGGGCAGAAGTTCTGGTAGCTGTAATTCCCTAATAAACACTCTAGTCTCCGTGGATGACACCAAGGCCTCAGCCCAGTATTTGGTGCAGGTTTCCATGACTACCCTGAAGGCAAAAAATGAAGTCGATTCTTTTTATTTTCCCTGCAATATGTGAAAGAAAAGCCATGGAATGGTTTGCAGATGTTCTTGCTGTCCCTGTAGAAGCTCTTTTGAAACTCAGGCAAGACAGAAAATGACCACCCTCCACTTTTCAACCCCAGGGATTGCCAGGTTAAAGTACAGAGAGGGTGTTCTAAAGGTCACCCTTTAGAACACTTAAAGATACCCCAGGGCATCTGTATGTGTGCACCTTTTAGTCAGGCACCTCCCACCCTTCCATTGTATTTTAATAATTTCCTGATGCATTACAGTGATAGAAGGAAAGGACAGAACACAACCTCCACACCCCTCTCTGGCTCTTCTGGACTGAGTTGCACACAGGAGTGCAAATGATCAGGAAATAATTTCAAATCCAATGGCTGCTAATGCCTCTGTCTGGTTTTGTCTTGCTTCTGTTAATGGAATTCCAAGTCCTCACGGCTGAATGTCACCAGGGATGTTTGCTGTCCTCCTCAGCTGAGATCTTATCAATTGCTCATTATTTGATAAACCATCAGAAATACAGTTAAGTAATTAAATTCAGTGCCAGAACAGAGCGTGAGGGACTGATCAAGTGAGGATAGAGGAAAACAGATCAGTTTAGAGTGAATTTCATGAACCATTGTTCTCCCAAAATGTAGAGAGAGATTAATTTTCCTGTTTTATTTTTTAATTGAAAGACTCTCTCCTTTCTAAATGCTGATGTCCTGGCAGTGTGTTGCAGTCAGTATAAAACTTGAGTGTCCTTTGGTTCTTTTTCTTCATTATTTTACGAATCATTCCTTTACAAATCAAAGTAGGATAATGAGAAATAAATCCAAATCTTAAAACACCTTCCCCCGCAGCCCTCAATTCTTTCTGGACAGAGGCCAAGCAATGGAAGTCACAGATATGGATGACATTGTTGTTCATACAAATCATTCCTGATTATGTCCTGGATGAATCTTTAGCCTGAGACTACAATTCATTCCTTTGCCCTCTACTGCCAAGTT
This sequence comes from Acrocephalus arundinaceus, assembly GCA_021534815.1. Taxonomy (NCBI): domain Eukaryota; kingdom Metazoa; phylum Chordata; class Aves; order Passeriformes; family Sylviidae; genus Acrocephalus; species Acrocephalus arundinaceus. The sequence continues at coordinate 49,311,735 of JAJEOU010000373.1, forward strand.
CTGAGAAAGGTTATTAACAAGCTTATTAACAGGTTATTAACAAGTTAGGTAAAGGATTTTTTTATCTGGACAAACTATCTTGGGAACCAGACCCATAAAAAGCCCCCAGACAGTTTTGCTTTTAGGTGCTTTTTGCCTTAGTGCTTTTTGCACTACTGAAAATCATGAAGGGCGAACCACAGCTCCAGAGACGAAGCAGACGGGTCTTTTTTCTTGTCCAAAATAATCTAACCTTCCTCCTCCCCTGGGTACAATTTAGGTGTTTGCAACTACAGATCCAGCATTTCTTTGACACAAGTTACTGATCCTTTGCCTTTAAATTAGATATCCAAGACCACCTTTAAAATTTGCAAAAGCCTGGTCGATCTCTAATAAATTCAACTCGCTGTTCAAATGTTGGGTTCTCTGTTTTCTGCCCGTTTCTTTTTCATTCTCTCCATGGTTTACATATTTATAATAATTTTCCTCTTTTGCTGCAGAGAGTGAAGATAGAGGAAAACAGATCAGTTTAGAGTGAATTTCATGAACCACTGTTCTCCCAAAATGTAGAGAGAGATTAATTTTCCTGTTTTATTTTTTAATTGAAAGACTCTCTCCTTTCTAAATGCTGATGTCCTGGCAGTGTGTTGCAGTCAGTATAAAACTCAAGTGTCCTTTGGTTCTAAAAGTTATGACACAAATTACCTTGACACAAGTTACGGATCTTTTGCCTTTAAATTAGATATCCAAGACTGCCTTTAAAATCTGCAAAAGCCTGGTCGATCTCTAATAAGTGCAACTCGCTGTTCAAATGTTGAGTTCTCTGTCTTCTTTCCATTTCTTTTTCATTCTCTCCATGGTTTACATATTTATAATAATTTTCCTCTTTTGCTGCAGAGATCTGAGCCTTGATGTGAAGACCTCAACCAGAATATCTGCAGAGAGATCTGTGCTTCAGCCCTAATCACAGTGTTAACGAGCAAACCTTGTCCAAAATTAGGAGAGAAGATGGCCACCAACTGGAAGGTCTGCTTCTTCAGCCTCGTATTGCTTCCTGTGGTAAGGAAAAATTATTTTATTTGAATTGTTCTGATATAAATACATGTCCTTAATGCCAGCACTTGCCAAGAGGGAATGATCTGCTGCTCACATTGATTCTGGATTTTTCTGGGTGGTCTCGAGGTTTGGGTTAAGACTTTTCCAGCCTCCTTTGTTAATGAATTAGGACTGTGATCACTGCCCATCCTGAGAAGGGCAAGTCCGTCCCTTTAGGGCATTTGTTCACTGTTTTTAACCAAGATTCAAAATAAAATATAGTAATAATTAGAAAAAAAAAAAAAAAAGTGGGTCTTCTGTTTCAAATCCGCCACTTAAAGAATATTTTTTTTTTCCAGACAGAGGGATAAAATTAGAGATTCCCTTCATCCCCCCCTGTGAAACCTAAACCTTGAGATATCCCAGGCTGTGCTTTTGGAGGCCTACATTTTCAGAGGAGCAATTTTAAGAAACAATACAAACAGGCCTCTAAAGATACTAAAGGCACTTAAAGTCATCCATCATCTTTCTGAAGATACTCCATTCTTTATGAAGATGACAGGGATTAATTTTCCCCACAAGTCTTTACTTACTAAACAACATGTTCTTCCATTTATAGCTCTGTGTTAACACGTCTGGGGATTGTAACTCTCCCTCTCCATTGTCCCTACACACAGTGACTGCATCTGTCCTCACATAACAGCCACAAAGATTTTTTTTTTGTCCCTTTGTATCTGTGAGGAGCAGTACATGAGCCCTGCAGTAACCTCTTGTTGCATTTCCACACAATTCCGTGCTCAACCATTGATCACAAATGTGCCTTTCAGCTCCTCTCCAGGAGCATTGCCCACAGGGATTCAGTGACAAACAGCACCAGGATTTAAATCCTCCAGCTCATTCCCATTAAGAGCCTTCTACAACTTCCATGCAAACACTTTACACCTGCTAAATACACAGATATTCTCACATTGGTGCACTTAAATAGTCAGTATTTGAAAGAATTCCTGATATTTAGTTAGTTTTATTTTTAAATGACAGCTATTTAATGGGATGGTGGTGTGACCAGAGCATCTTTTAGCAGTTATTGCAGAGTTTTTTGCTCTTGTGTATCAATTAGGTGGCCTGTCTCATAGCAGGCACCACTCAGAATTTGTTTCTGCTTTGGCACACAAAAATACTGTGCTAAACCATTGATCACAAATGTGCCTTTCAGCTCCTCTCCAGGAGCATTGCTCACAGGGATTCAGTGACAAACAGCACCAGGATTTAAATCCTCCAGCTCACTCCCATTAAGAGCCTTCTACAACTTCTATGCAAATGCTTTACAATTGCTTAATACACAGATATTCTCACATTGGTGAGCTTCAATAGTATTTGAAAGAATTCCTGATATTTAGTTAGTTTTATTTTTAAATGACAGCTATTTAATGGGATGGTGGTGTGACCAGAGCATCTTTTAGCAGTTATTGCAGAGTTTTTTGCTCTTGTGTATCAATTATGTGGCCCGTCTCATAGCAGGCAGAACGCAGAATTTCCTTTTGATTTGGCACACAAAAATACATTTTCTTTACTTTTGGCTCTTATTTAGAGTCCATTTCACTGCCCATGTGACATGTGGCATAATTCAGCTAAATTCTGTAGGATTGGGTGGGAACTGGTACCATAGTTGTGTTCATCCAAATAATAAAGTCCTTTACATACAAATATGTGGTCTTGAAATTTTCATCTAGAGCACGGCTCCTGTGACCCTTAGATTTCCTGGTCTGGTAGAAATGATTACTTATTAAAAACTGAGTATGTTTCATTTTTATAGTACATCTCTAAAATTACCACCGTAAACTTCCTCTAAGCTAATGGGGACGGGGGAAAGCCCCCAAATTTACCCTGATTTAGGTACTGATGTTCATGTGAGATTCCTGACTATAAAAGGAGTTCAGCTCAAAATCAGCTGCTGGTTTTTTGGACATAGAAGTGTTGATGACATGGATCCTGCCCTGGGAGAAACTGTAAAAGTGAATTCCTGGCCATGCAAGCATATATTTCAGACTGCAACCAAAACAATTAAATGGCTCAAAAGACAAAAGGCATTTCTGTTAAATGACCAAAAACCTTCAATATTTTAAGATTTTTGGTGCTCAGCTCGAGACTCTCGAAAGGTGTCTTGTTATTTAGAGGTGAACAGTTTTTAATTAAGGGAAATAAATGAACAAATCTCTGGAGCTCTCAGATGAGTGACCTTCCTGGCAGATGGAGAAGGACAGCAAATTCCCAGTTGCTCACGTTTCAGGACATAACTGTGGTTGCTGAGCTGGATAATTAGTGATCAGCTCCAGCTTGTGGAAAGAACAGTTCTTAATGAAATACCAAATAGCAAACCAGAGCTAATAAGAAAAAAAACCACCCTGCTTTTTATTTGCTGCTTCTGCAAAGTTTGTGATCTTATTTATGATTACAAGGTTTTATTGCAGTCTTTTGCAGGAATCCAGATACTAAAGTTAACCATCAACACAGATGAATTTGTGTGTTTGCACACACAGAGCCCGCCACAGAGATTATACAATAAGTTGTGTACAAGTATTCATTTCACATTAAATCCCCTGTGAATTTCTTTTCACAGACCAAATTTCAGGAACGATATAATGTTATTTATGTTTCTGCTTTTGCAGTTCTTGTGGTGACACATTTCTCTCCACTGGGGCACACCCTTCCCTGCGAACCATCTCTAATGTGCTGTGCTGGTGACCTCAAATTGGCACTTTCCTGTCATGCAGATTTTCCAATTTTCTACCAAGGGATTGAATGTGACTTTTAAAAAATTTACAGTAATTGAAAGTCATCTTAGACTCCACAAAGGTCCTGGAAAAAACTGTTCATATACTGCTTTCCTCTAAGCACACCTGGTCAGACCCATTTTACCCACAATCCACATCCACAAACAAATCAAGAAAAGACAAAAAGAGAACCAAGTATGAATGGGAAATTCCAGGTGGCTTCAAGTATAGGCTCTGACCAGACAACTAGAATATGATACGCTAAGAAATAATCAGAAATGAGCATTTTAAGCCAGTTCTAACTGTCAGAGTCAAGGGTGGTTCAGTTTTTCATGTGTTTAACAGGCTGTTCTGCATTAACCTAACCTGGGAACCACTCAGGACTGGAGGCACCATGATGCCTGCAAGGCCTTCAGAGGAATTCTTGAGCTTTACATTTTTTTCACTTTCCTAGATTTAAATGCCTGTGTTGCTATTTTAGCTGATTTTAACCCATTTCTTTTAGCTGGCTCCACTCTTCCCAGCCATTTCCATTCTTTGCGTTGGGTGAAACTCTGAACAGCCTGGGATAGTGGGAGGAGTCCATGGCAGGGGGTTGGGACTGGGTGGTCTTTGGGATCCCTTCCAACCCAAACCATTCTAGGATCCTGTGATGTCTTTTTTTTGCTTCTGAATTCACTTCCACTGGCATTTTGATTGACTTTGCATTCCGTTTATCTGTGATAACACTGGGTTATGGGTTTTCGTTCTTTTTAATTGGAAAATATTAACAAAAGTCATCGTAAAATTATGGAGGAGAAAGGATCCTAAACCATCCTTCCTTTGTCTGGTTCCAAATGTACTTGAGAAACAATGAGTTTCATGACTCACAAAGTTGGCTTGGTGTATGAACTGAATTTTAAATGTAACTGCAATGCAGGTGCTCTAAGTGTCCGGAATAATTCCATCAGATGTATTCCTTCACCCAATACTTGAATTTCTCATGGGTACATATTTAATATAGCTAAGCTTTAATGTTTCCAGTGGTAGAATATTCTGTGCAATGTTTGATCAGCTGGGAAGAATGTTCTCCTTTAAAAGAGGGAGAAATGTGGAGAAGGGAAGGTGTAAGTGATGCCTCTTGTGTAACAACATTGAAGTGTGATCTCTGAGTGAGAGTCAGATGGGAGAATCCAGATTTGGATGTACAGGCAGCACCTCACAGAGCAGAGAATGATACCTGGGTTTGGTGATAGTTAAGTAATTCAGGAAGAGGTGAGGAGAGAAACTGAAATGTTTGCTCAGCCCCTGTTTGCTGAAGGGGGAATATTTCTCAATCTTCTCAGGGTGTGTAAAGGCTACAGAGCAGAGAACTCTCTGTATCCTCTATTTTTCATCTGTGGCTGTCACTTCCAGTGCCAGGCTACCTTCAAATAGATTCATCTCCATTCCAGCCTCTGTTATTTTTAAAAGATGAGGCACAGACACAATATTCCACAAGTTTCTCTCTCCCAGCCTGCAAGGTTTGTAAGAACAGCCCAAACATGAGACTCCTCAGGCACAGACATAAAATGTTGGGTTGGTCCCTGCTCTTTAAGCGAACTATTTTTTCCATTCCAGGGCTTAATGAGAGAGCTTTTAATGAGTTTACCTGCCTGGTGATTTGTAGCATCTCATAACCCTGTTAGAGAAGTCAAGCTCTCTGTGGGACTGCAGCTTTCTCGAACAGAGTGCTCAGTTGCATGTGACTTCCCTGTTATTTATGTAATGAAAATATAAATATTTTGTATACAAACACAGCCAGGGAACTGCTGGGAATGTTCTCTATAGGAGATAAAGACTCAGCTAACCAAGGCATTAATGCTGCTGTGGCTTTTCCATTTTAATAGGAGGAGCTGGTGCTGGGGGCAATCGGGAGAAAATAGCAACCTCTTAACAGCCAGGTTTAAAATAGAAAAACAAAGTCTTTGGGTGTCTAATACTGGGAAAAGCAGTTCCAAAGAGCAGGTTGAGAATTCTGGTATCACAAAATATCACCTGAGAAAATCAGCGAGGCGGAGGCCTTGATAGCAACCAACTTCAAGGACATTTCAGAGGCACAAAAATTACGATTTCAAGTCCCAGATGGTTTTTATCCTGTCAGTAAGGTGGGACTGAAGAGAATGCCAGAGTGAGAGCTCTCTCAGGGTGAGATTTCCACCTGACATATCTCTAAGTTTTTGATTTTTTTTTTTTCTGAGAAAACTCAGTGCGTTTACACTCCTGCCTAAAACACCTGAAGGTGGTGGGAGCCCTGGATCTTGTGTTGGTGCTCTGCCTGCTGCACTGGCACTCGTAACCTCCCCTGGGCACCTCAGGTGCCAGTCAGGGGTGTTGAAACCAAAGAAAGATACCTGGTTAAATTGTTAAAATGTTTTCATAGAATTATAGAATGACTTGTGTTGGAAGGACCTTAAAGGTCAGGTAATGTCAGGGGTCCTGGGCAGGGACATCTCCCACTAGACCAAGATTTTCAGAGCTCTGTCCAGCCTGGTCTTGAAGATTTTTAAGCTTGTTAAACTGATTTGCACAAAATATGAATGGCAGAGGGAGAAAAAAGTCTAAAAATGCACATATTCTACCAAAATGTGGTTCACAACACTGTGAACAAGCACAGGTATCCACCACAGCTTTCCTTTAGACAGACGAGATATCTCAGTCTCAGAAATTCAAAGCAGCAGGTAACAAAGGTAAAAAAAATAGGTGCCCTATATTACATTAAAATGTTCCCCTTTTTTGCCCTCTGGAAATAGAAATAATTTCTGTGAGAGGAAAGTAAAATGATGGCAACACTGATTCAAGGGCATTAATTAATGTGATTTTTTTTCTCCTGCTGGTTTTGCATTGACCAGCTTGCAGGAAGGTTGGGAGAGCCATCAAATAACAAATTGGGCATTAGAATGAGTTCTTAAAAAAAGGAGGCTGTATTAAAAAAAAAAAAAAAAAAAAAAAAAAAAAGAGAGAGAAAAAGTAGAACAGAATCAGTGATTTTTTTGTGTGTGTGTTGTTCAGCTGTTAATTATTCAGCTCCTGGAGGAATATTTTTCAAGTCTCTAGCAAAAGTGTTGCCTGCAATTCCTTGGGTTTGCTGAGTCAGCAGCCCAGGAGGATTTCCTGTGCAGGCAGCTCAAGGAGAGAGCTGTGATGCACAACCAAAGCTGCCTGGAGAGGAGGGGGAAATTGGAGCAAAAAAGCAGGGAGAGAAAACAAAAATATGAAAAAAAAGACATTTACACGAGTATTCCTCGGTTAGGGATTTGTCCCTTGTATTCCCTCTTGCCCCTTTCACCAGGGCTGGCAATAAAGAGATTTTTCCCAATCTGTGAAATAAACCCTGCTGCTTCTCAGAGTGAAGGTGAGTCCTGTGCAGGTGCTGTGCCCAGCCTGGGCATCAGGGAATGGTGCTGGAAGCTTTCTTGGGGGAGCAGATGGGGTCAGTGCTCATCCCAGGGTCCCAACCCCACAAACTCTGCAGAAAAAATTCCAGAGATCGTCCGAGCACAGCTGTGGGATTGGGAAATCAGAGTTTGCCAGGCCTGAGGGGCCTCCAGGGCTGCTTTTCCACAGCAATAGCAACATGGCTGTTCTACCAAGGAGCTCTTTAACCTCTGTGAGGCTCCTGAGAAAGCTCTGCCAGCCCCAAAGCCCACGGGCTGCTGTCACTGCAGTCCCCAGGGGCACAGATCCCAACCCCACAAACCCCTCTCTGCTCCCCCGGGCTAAGGGGGGATTGCTCACTCCAGGGAAACTTGTGCTCCTGGCAAGAAAGCTGTTTCTCTCAGATTTGTTATCCCCATGTGGAAATCACTTGGAAGTGCAGATTTTTGGAGCTATGGATCCCATCTATCCCAAAATCTGATGATCTCTGTGATGTTTTTATTCTGTATAATGCTGGTTTTGCCTGAAAGGACATCATGAATGAATCAGAGCTGCCTCTGTACTTTCCTCTGTGTGTTAGAGCTGAGTTCTGCACCTAAAAAAGTCAGGAAATGTATTTAGAGTAATAATTAAACCCCTCAGTGCTGGATTTCTGGATTAGAATCAGAGAATCCTGGAATGGTTGGGTTTGGAAGAGACCTTAAAGCTTATCCAGTTCCACCCCTGCCATGGGCAGGGACACCTTCCACTGTCCCAGGCTGCTCCAATTCCCACCCAGCCTGGCCTTGGACACTGCCAGGGATCCAGGGGCAGCCACAACTTCTCTGGGCTTCAGATTAAGATATTTATCTCTAATAATATATAATTTTGATTCTTCTATACTTAGTGTTCTTCTGTACTTAGTGATAGGCACCTCAAGATATTGGCATAACCCATCCTAAAATCCCCCTCATGCTCTCCTTACTGCAGAACCCTCAAAAATTATCTTAGTCTAGGCTTTGGTCTCTTTAGTTTTCAGAAATCTCATTTTTATTGGGCATTTATAAAAGTTATGTGCATCAGGAATAGACGACAGGAACTCACCCTTGCCCAATTGATTTTCAGTATCTTGTGACTCATTTTGGTAGGGTGGTTTGTAGGGTTATCACAAATGCTCTTTACTACTGTTGGTTCCTGGAACACATTTTTAAAATTGAATATTAAATGTATGTTCTTGTATGGGTGAGGGCAGATGGCAATGGATCTTTGTGTCTGGAGTAAACAAAAATGACAAATGTGTCCATTAAATAGTTCAGAATCATCATAAAAAACGTCCTCAACCCAAATAAGATCTATTTTAAACAAAACGGGAAAAATATTTTCCCCATAGAACAACATTTAAAAAATATTCTGGGATATTTTCAAAGAACTATTATTTCCAACAGAGTTCAAAGAATCCAATCTCAATTTAAACTACTTCCCCCCCTTTTTTTTGTACCATCTAAGATTTCTAAATACTTACTTTCTTCAAACAGGATACAATGTGGAAATGAACACTTTTTAACACCTTTCAGCTCTTTTAAAAAGGAACAAATGCCCAGTTGCTTGGGGTTTTTCTCTCTTTTTTTTTTTTTTTTTTTTTTTTTTTTTTTTTTTTTTTTTTTTTGCTATCAATATGGTTTAGAACATAAATCCAATCAGCATGTTGAGGGAAAATAGTCTCAAGGAACATCTTTCAGCCAGATTTAATTTGTGCTGGGGAGTTTGATGGTTTCCCAACCTCTGGACGTGTTCATGCCTGACCTCACTGTTCCAGCCTCCTCTGTATCTGGATTTCTCTTGGGGATTTCACAGTGATAAAGGATTTTTCTGTTTCTGCCCTTCCCAATAAAACATTTCTGCATGGTTCTTTTCTTGTTCAGTGGGCTCCTTTTGGAGTGCAAAATTCTCTAAGAGAATGATATTTGTCTAAGACATGTAAGACAGAAGAAAACACTTTATCTGCTGTGTCCTCTTCCCAAATGATTTTGGCCCCACAGTCTCTCTCCAGCTCAGAATCTCTGACCAAAATGTGTTATTGGGTTATTTAATCTAAATCCAGGATTTTCTTTGGTTTGAAGAGTACTAAACCAATTTGTCAATAATTTCACCTACTATTTTCCCATTTGGGAAGGGGCAGCCCAGAGATTTTGATTTTTTTTCTTCCCTGATAGCCAGATCTGAACGTTTTTGATATTTGAAATTTTGATATTTTTTGATATTTAAAAATTATTTAGACCTCTACTTTTATGCTTTCTTGTTTGCTAAAGGCTTGCAAGATAACTGATAATGCAAAATGTAGATTGGATAAGATTAGAGATATGCTAAAGCTCAAGGGTAGCAAGTTGTTTTCACTTCTCAGCGATATTAAAATGTTGGTTTTTTTTTTTCCTGCTGCCCTCTGGCTGAGTTGGTTTTAGTTATTAGGTCTCTGTTAGCCAGTTATGATAATTTTCTCCATTATTTAAAAACCATAAAACAAATAACAGGTTTGCTCTGCAATAGCGATTAAATTCTCATGTAGCTTCAATCTAAGTCCATTTTAGTACCTCTTCCAACAACACAGATGTGTAAAATCTAAACCTTTTGGGCATCATATGTTGCTTATTGTGTCTGAACTAATGCAGAAACACCAGGTGAATGAACTGCATCTCATTTAAAATAACTGTCCTCTCTCACTGTGTGTTTGCAGTTTAAAAGGTTTGCCCCCCCAGAGTGACGAATTTACTGTTCATCCATTAGTGGCTGTAGCTGTAGGCATTCCCAGGAACACTTCATTTGCAGAGCAGCTTGGGAGAGGCAGGAATTTTGTACAGGCAGCATCAGTGGGAATGAGCTGAAAGATGCTGAAGGGCTTTTAATACCCTGAGGACAGCAAATTATATGATCCATATATGCAAATATATTTATTTTTCTATTCCTCCGTGTCGTCCATGTACCCTTAAAACCTGAATGCTGTGAGTTAGTTAAACTGAATTTGATAGAAGAACCACTTTCTCAGAAAAAACTAATTTTCCAACAGTTTCATGCAAATGTTGAGGCAGAGATTTTTTTCTTAATTTTTTTGTTAATTCCTCACAGACAGATAAATTTCACAAAAAACTCAAGAAACTTGTTAGGCAGCAGAGTATCCAAGCTGGAGCTCATCTTAGGACAAGGATTGATGGCTTTAAACTGAAAGAGGGGAGATTGAGATGGGGTATGAGGAGGAATTTCCTCCCTGTTAGGGTGGTGAGGCCCATTTGTCCAAGGGTAAGGAGCTCTGTCTGACTCTTGGCTTTCAGACATTCTGAGCTTCGTATCTTCAGCTATTCTGAAATGAAATAAACAAAAAAGGATGTTTTTTTACACAGTGTTGGGTTGTGTATTCATATCTTTTGCTGCTCAAACTTTTGAAAAAAATTCCATCAATGGGATCTGATGACCTGAGATTATTATTCATTGCACTGAAGCGATGATCAAACATCCTTATTTCTCACACATTTCCCACACATTTCTTTGTGCATGGCCTGGTATCTAAATTATTTTCACCCTGAAATCCATGTCCATGGATAGCACGTGTCAGAGCAGCTGGGGACACCCTGGGTGCTGCTGCAAAGCAGTGCCCTCACTTTTGCATCGATACACCTTTTCCTTTTCCACAGCAGTTTATTTAGTCTATTTATCCAGAATAGAATAAATAGAATTTATTAAATTCTATTCTATTTATTTATTAAATAAAATTTATATCTATTTATCTATTCATTCTATTCATAATTGAATATTATATCAATATTCAAGGTATTTTTTTCTTCTGTGAATTAAGCAGTAGATGGGGATAAAAAATAATAAACTTTATTTTCCATTGGTTTTCACTTTCTGGTTATAACATGGATTTTACATCTTTCATTTGGGACTACAAAGATAGAAATGAAACTTCTTTTCCCTTTTGTATCCCTGGATTTTTGCTACATTTCTGTTAACAAAACCCAAAATGATGCCCTGGGAATGACAATCAGCATTTTAGGGGCAGCTCCCCACTGCACGGTGCTGCCTGCAAAGGGAAATTTTGGGATGTTGAGGGATGTGCAGTGGCAATTCTCCAGCTGTGCTCATGCATCTGGGGAAAAAACCAAACACCAACCAGCTGCAGATGCTGGCAGAAGCCATTGTAAAATAGCTGTTAAAGCTGGGGAAGAATTAAATCTTATTTAAAGTATTGCAAGGAAGAAAAAAGGGGAGTTTGACAGGGATGTGTATGAATTAAATTAATCTAGAGAAAATTCTGCTCTTTATGCTTTATGGCATTTTGGGGCGTTGTTTGTATTATTCAGAGCTTTGTGATTCTTTTTTTCCATGTGTGAAAATGTGAAATATTTATCTGTTATCAAAGGTGTAATGTAGAAATTCTGAACACAGTAATCTCGAGGATCAAATAAATGAGTTAACATACTGGAATCACCCAGAATAATCCATGAGGGACAATATAAAAGAGGTTTCACCAGTTTTGCTTTCAAATCTTTGTTTAGCTGAAGTATGACAGCAATTTTCTCTCCTGGCAGAGGAATCCCAGCTCTATTTCTCTCTTCAGCATGGATTACACAGGGAGTATTTACATGTGTTAATGTTTCCTTCTGAGAGCAGGGAAGTAAAAGCAGCCAAAGGAGCTGCTCCCATTGCTGATCCTGAAAAATGAAACTTTCCTCTTTCTATTAACTTCAATGTGAATAAATTAAAACATTACCACAATGTAACGTTACCATTTCAAGGGCTTTGGATCTACATTATTATTATTATTATTATTATTATTATTATTATTATTATTATTATTATTATTATTATTATTATTATTATTATTATTATTATTATTATTATTATTATTATGTTTTTAAATATTTTTGTCATGTTGAAATTCAGAAATAAGTGTCTTTATTCCATTGCACATGTCTGGCTCTAGGATGGACAATTATCAAAACATCAGAGAATCAGAGAATTATGGAATGGTTTGGGTTGGAAAGGACCTTAAAGATCATCCAGTTCCGACCCCTGCCATGGGCAGGGACACCTTCCATCATCCCAGCATGCTCCAAGCCCTGTCCAGCCTGGCTTTGGTCACTTCCAGGATCCAGGGGCAGCCACAGCTGCTCTGGGCACCCTGTGCCGGGTCCTCCACAGAGAAAAATTTCTTCCCAATATCCCATCCAACCCTGCCCTTTGACGGCTTAAAACCATTCCTCTTGTCCTGTCCCTCCATCCTTGTCCCAAGTCCCTCTCCAACTCTCCTGGAGTCTCTTTAGGCTCTGGAAAGGGCTCAAAGATCTCCTTGAAGCCTTCTCTTCTCTAGGTGAGCACCCCCAGCTCTCTCATCCTGTCCCTAAGCTCCCTGAGAAGTAAAATTAATGTCCATGGTGGGACTGAGTTTTCTTTTTGTAACTGGAAATTCATCAGCAGACAAGCAATTAGCACCTGGGGATAAGCAGGGAGGTGAAGATGAAGCTGTTAAAGGTCAATAACTGAGAAATTCTGGGCACTTCAGGACCTAGGCAGGCATTTGTGTGGGGAAATCCAGCAGAAACTGAGCAACAACCTTTCCTGAGGTTTTGGGTTTACTAAGAACAAGGCACATGTACGAACTCGTGGCTGTCCTGCCAGGCAGGGAAGGTTTTCTGAAGGTTGGCTTGCACTTCTTGTGTGGCTCTCTGTTGCATTTTATCTTCTTGTTTCTGCCAGGGTCAGGATTAAATGTGCAAGACGGTGTTTCTTGTTTAGACTCAGATGTTTATTAATTCTTATTTATGTTACAGTCTCACAAACTGAGTTCTACAGCACTTCTAGCTAACAAACTAAAATTGCACCTACCTCTCTCTCTCTACAAGGCCTTTTAAGGATGAACTGTCCAATTATGAGATGACACCTAAATTATTTTTACTTTTAACCCAATAACCAAACACCCATGGCCCACAATGCGGATTTTTCTACCCAGTTACAAAATACCACCCAGACCCATGAAGAAGAAGGTGAAAAAAAAGGACTGGCCTCTGTCCTAAAACCTCCGTCTTGCTTTAAATATATTACTGTATTCTAAACCCTTAAACCCGAAGTTTTCCACCCTGTGATGTCACACACTTCTATTCAAACTTCACCCCCACAATCCCAGTGCTGTCACTCAATTTTGGAAGCCTTTTCCATGGCCTCAGGTCCAATGCAGTGTTTGCTTGGGGTTCAATGCCTGTCAGCACAGAAAGTCTGAAATTCTCAGTGCCCAGGGTTCCAACAGCTCTCAGCAGCCACCACTGAGAAAGAGGCAAAATTTGGCTCGTGCTGCTGGGGTGTGTGATAGGTCAGGACACTTCCTGGGGGAATCAAGGATGGCTGAGGATTCCAGAACCAGTGAGGTTATGGTGTGGTTGGATATCAGGAAAAGTTTCTTCCCCCCAGAGGTTGGTCAGGCACTGGAACAGTTTTCTCAGGGAAGTGGTTGTGGCACCAACAGAGCTCGAGGAACATTTGGACATTTCTCTCACCTGGTGGGATTTTTGGGGTGTCCCGTGCAGGGCCAGGACTCAGTGGTCCTTGTGAGTCCCTTCCAGCTGAGGATATTCTGTAATTCCATGTCACAGATGAAGAACGATCCAGCATTTTCAAGCTCAAATAGATAAGATTTGGCTCTTAGTCAACAGTCAGGGACCCCATTTATATGGCATGCACAAAAACCCAGCAGAACTCTCACCTCTTTCTCCAGAGTGCCAAGTTATTGACACTGCTCCACATTTAACACATTAAATTTAGGAGGAGATGCTTGAATATATCAGCCAGCACTACTTATCTGTCATGTAGAGCTGCAACCATTTATACTTTGGCTCTAAAGCCCTTTTTTTTTTGGTTTTTTCCCTTTCTAGAAAAAGAAAAATTGTCTCTTGTTTAAATATGCAAAAGGTTCTGATTCTCACAGGCTGCACACTGCAGTCAGCTGCAAACAGCACAGCTGCTACCCTGGGGAAGAGCTCCTGTGCCACCAGTTCTGCATCCACAGTGCCCCTGTACCTGCCAACACTTCAGAAATTCCTTTTATTGACTTTTATTGAATGCAGATGAACTGCTGCACCTCGTAGGAGCTGAGAACAACAGGACTTGCGCTGCCAGGTTAATAAAATCCATCCCTTGTTCTGTCACGTATCCCTTTTCCGAGGGGGGTTCTGTGTGGCACAAAAGGCAGAAGATGCTGGAGCAGAATCTGGGTCATGGCAAGGCTCTGACAGCGAGACCTGTGGCTGATCTGTCAGGGTCTGAGAGGCAGCCAAGCCCTGCTGGTTTGTTTGGAATGAAGTCACCCTTTAAGGGGGAGATCTGTTGGTGATGTGAGAGCATCTCCATCCCTGCACGTTGTCCCTCCTTAAATCAAGCCCTTCCCCACAGAGATATAAGAGTAAAACAGGGATTTGAGGGCGGGTGTGCAATCTGGCACTGGGGTTTGTTTGGTTTAGTTTGGTTTCTAGTAATTCTGCAGAGCTGTTTTGTGAGACAATTTCTGAACTTTTTGAAACCTCCTGGAGGTTCAGCTCAGGAAATGTTGTGTGGTTACTGGTAGGGTTTTCTAAGGAGGCCTCATGAGCAGTGCACGTGTGATAAATTAATTTTTGCACGCCTTTTATGCTCCTGTGCTGATGCCACATGGAGTAAATCATTCAGATAAGGAATCACACATGGGTAGGAAATGCACTTTTTGCAGGATTAAGTAATAAGTTGCATTTTTACATTATGGTTCATAAGAACTTGAGTGGCAGTTTATAATGGCAGAGTATTCTTGATACAGAAGTGGTAAATAATTATATTAACACAAAAAAATGTTATGAAAAGGGAAAAAAATTGGAAAGAAAGAGTGAGCTGGATGTGTAACACCTGCAGCAAGAACTACTCTCAAATATGTTGTTCCATGCTTGTCCAAGATTTTACACAGTAGGTTACCCTTCCAAAACCTCAACTTTTGGGATCCCATCCCATGGTAATGTGAAAAAAAAATAATTAAAAAATCACAAGTATTCAGGATTGGCTTCAACCAGGGAAGATTTTCTGGGATATAGGAAGGCTCCAGCTGTTGGTGGGAAACATTTCTGGATATTCTGCCCAGGCTGTGATGTGGACCAGAGGTTTCATCTGTTTATTTCTGGTCATTTGCTGTTCCATCTCTGCTCTCCTCCTGTATCTGCTGCTCTCAGCTCCTCAGGAAACAGATTGAGGTGGATGCGTGTGACTTTTTAATGATGTGTAAAAAGAAAAGCCCTCTAATTGTCACACCTTGTCTGAGATGTTCTGGAGTTCAGCTCTTGTGATTGAAGAAAGGAACTGGGTGTGATTGTGTTTCCCTGTCTCTCAAGCTCCTGTGAAAATGTCAGTAATTAATTACAGCTTATTTTGGTTTTATTGTGGCTAATACACAGGTCCCTGCTGACTGTGAGTCTGGCCTCTCTTTTATGGCATCTCTGTAAGAATTTTGTGGTTTTATTGTTCCCTTGAAACATCAGAGATGGGGAATTGAGATCCAAAGTTATTTTTCATCACCTGTTCATGTCCTTGAGAGGGGCACATTTGTGCTGCATCCTGATCATGAGGCATTGTCCTAATTCAGAGAGCATGTTCTCAGGCTCTGAAAACATAATATATATAAAGTGTGACTATAATATAGGTTGTAGGGTTAAAGATAAAGGTCAAATCTCCCACTGAAAGTCGTTATTTGTTAATATGCATTTATGGAGAAATTAAAACATTTAATGAGATAAATACAATAAAACAGGTAATGTGTCTTCCTACACTCACTGGTGTCCAAGGCACCATTAAATGACATTAAATTGTTATTTTTAAGCTTACAGATGCCCAAGACAGAAATGCTGCATGTGCTTAAACACCAATGAATTACAAACATAGCAAATCCCTTCTGCTGCATCGCTGGGGGGAATTGTGTTGGTGGAACTGATCACTCCTCTGGTGGGGATTTATCTACGCAGAGCTTGGTTATTCACTGTCATGCCACTGTGCTCCATCAGAGGTTCTGTTTCTTGAGAATTTGTCTTGGTTTGGAAAAACAGGTGTCTTCCAGGGAAAGCTGGAACTTCCCTTGGAAAGGAGAGTGTAACCCCCACACCTCCTCCAAATTATTATAATTTTGCAAGGCTTTCAGGCAAAGATTTGGAAATAGGAATAACAGTTCTTTACTAGAAATATTAAAAAAATGTAGTAGTAAAAAAAAAAAAAAAAAGGCAAACAAACAAAAATGCTAGAAACCTGACAGAGTCAGAAATAGAACCTGACACTCTGTTGGTCAGGGTGTTGGGAGCAGTCCAAATAAATCCTCTGCAGTGACAGATGTGGTTCTGTTGGAGCAGAGATGATCCTGTACAAGGGTGCAGTTTTCCTCTGAAGGTCCAGTGGTGCTGAGATGGGTCTGGTCTTCCTCTGGGAATCCAGTGCAAACAGGCTGTGCTGGTGTTCTGACTCTCAGGTTTATCCAGGTAGGAATGCTTGGCTCCTCCCCCTGGGCGGAGCATCTCCCCATGGGATGATGGAATTGTATCAGCCATGCAGTGAGCCTGGATGGCCCATGAACAGCAGATACCCCTGGAGGGAGGATGGGTCCTGGAGGAGATAAAGAACACTGCCCCAGCTGGTTTTAACAGCTGCCCATTAACAGAACACACCCACCCCCCCCCCCCCCCCCCCCAGAGTTGTGAGGAATGGGTTATACAAGAGATAAAGAAAAAATTCTTCTCCAACCGGTTTCAACAGATGGGAAATAGAAAACATTTTTGGTTATATATTACAACCCAAGGCAGAATTTCATTGAAATGTTTCTCTTCAAGAGCTGTTTCCAGATATTTAAATGCTGGTGATCAACCACATGCCGACTAGTTCTGCTGGCCTGTATGGTCTGGGCTGCTGAAGGTGCAAGAATGAGGCACAAATCAGAGTTTTCCAAGAAGGAGGACGGGGATGGGATTCACCAGTGCTGGATCTGCAGCCACTCCAGTCACCTTGGGATCCCATTTTTGTTACTAGCAGGAGATACTGTTACTTCAAGTCTCCCTCTCTCTCTTTTTTTTTTTACCCTGATAACTTAAGCCATAAATATTGGTCAAAACCAAGTGTTCAAAGCATTAACTGGCTGTGAGAGAGGAATTTCCTGATGCTCCTCAGCAGCCCAGCACTGAGACAGCCCTGAATGCTGAGATAAGGTGCCCCTCAACAGGCAGAAAATCCTAAAAGCAGGAACCCTGCTTTGCTAGATCACCCAATGAAAGTGGCTTTAGTAATATTCTCTAGTATAAACCCAGACAGAGGGATAATAACAGAGAGGAAGAATTTGGAAATCTCTATTTTGTGGAAAATTCAGTTGTTTTAATATCTTTTGTCATCCTGCAGGAGTGTGTTAATATAGCTCAGCTTTTTTTCTTCCTAATTTTTTCTTTTTTTTTTCTCTTTGTTTTTGTTTGGTTTTTTGCTTTTAGGGCTTTGTTTGTGTGTTTGGCTTTTTTGGTTTGGTTTGTTTGCCTAATTTTTCCTTTTTTTCCCCTATGGAGGAGATTGCATCACCTTTTAAATCTCAAAGTAAAATTTTCCTTACCCCTAAACTGGATTACTTGAATGCCACCTCATGGGCCTCCAAGAGAGCTGGAGAGAGACTTTTGACAAGGGCATGTAGTGATAGAGCAAGGGGGAATGGCTTCAAACTGACAGAAGGCAGGTTTAAATGGGATTTTAGGAAGAAATTCTTCCCTGTGAGAGTGGGGAGGCCCTGGCACAGGGTGCCCAGAGAAGCTGGGGCTGCCCCATCTTTTCCTTTCTGAAAAAGATGAGATTTAGCTGAGGGATTTAGCTGAGCTCCACGCTGGTGCATTGACACCCCACTGAGTCTGTGCCTTTCTTTTCTTCAGAAATATGAACTTTATCCCCCTCCTTGAGTTTTTACAGCAAAATAGTGATGAAACCTTCCAGAAATGAGAAGGACAAAGAAAGGCTTGCTGAGAAAACAACTCTGAGCACAACGTTTTGTACAAAGATTTGATTCCTTTGGGATCCCAGTTCGGCTCTTTCAGTTGTGAGGTGATTTGTTTTTCATCCTCCACTTCAGCACAGTGCCCAACACAATGTCTCTGAGCACTGAGAGGAGAAGGAGGGAAACTGAGAATAAGCTTGAGCACTTCCAATTACAGCACCACTGCTGTAATGAGCTCTTTGCCTCCTTCTCCTGTTGTCTCCCCATTCCCAGAGCCCCTTTGGGGGGTATTGGAGTAAGAGCTGAAGCACAAGGCATTCACTGGAGCTGTCTGCAGGGAGGAGAGAAAGAGAAGAATGCGTGTGCTAGCTGAGGGCAAATAGCTTTAATTAAATTAGCAGATTAATTAAAGCTTCCTCCCCTGGGCAGGGTATGTGCGTGTGTGTGTAGAAAGTGTTTCTGCAGCCTCCCATAGCTGTTCATCAGCGCGTCCCTGCTCCAAGTGTGACTCAGATGGGGCTCCACTGAGCTTGCTGGGAGCCTCTACAAAACAAATTTCCTGTCAGGGACCTTTTCTCTTCGGGGTTTTGTTTAGATGTAATGAAGTATAAATGGGCAAATAATAACAAGTAATGGCAGGAGCTTGCTTAGCAAATGAACGTGGCATCCACGGCACGACAACTGCAGAGCTCCTGAGAGCTCCTCTGTTTCCCAAAGCCCCCACAGTGAGAGAGGCCTGATGTTAGCACAGATTCCCTCAGTGAAAGCCCCCAGGAGTCCTTTGCAGTGTGAAAAACCATTCAAGGATTTTTGGGAGCCTTGGCTCTGCACATTTTGCATGGGTTCTGAGGAAAGTAGGGAAGGACAACAGTGTCCTGGGCTGGATTGAGAACAAAGGCTGTAGATACAAGGAAATGTTTATCCCCATCTACTTGATGGATCACTTAGAACATCACAGAATCATGGAATCACGGAATCACAGAATCACAGAATGGTTTGAGTTGGAGGAGACCTTAAAGCCCATCCTGTTCCACCTCCTGCCATGAGCAGGGACACTTCCACTATCCCAGGTTGCTCCAAGCCCTGTCCAGCCTGGCCTTGGACACTTGCAGGGATCCAGAGGCAGCCACAGCTTCTCTGGGCACCCTGTGCCAGGGCCTCAGCACCCTCACTGGGAAGAATTTCTTGCTAATCTCTCATCAAAATCTACTACTTCTAGAATATTGCATCCAGTTTTAGGCTTTTCAATACATAAAATATCTCAGTCAACTGTAACAAATTCAAAGGAGGGACATTGAGGTTGCCTGCGAGGAGAGGATGAGGAATTTTGGCTTTTTTGCCTGGTGGAAGGAGAGAAAATTAGGGGGCAACCTTGTAGCAACCTTGTGGTGTTTATGAGGAGACCATCAGGAGGAAAGAGCCGGGCTTCTCATCAGGATGTGTGGCAAGAGAACAACAGAATATTGGAGTAACCTTGAACAAGGGAACTTCATACTGTAGAGAATCCTTTTTACTCTGAGAATAAGTGAGCATTGGAGTAAGTTCCCCCAAGGTTGTGCAGTCTTCATTCCCAGAGTTTTCCAAAATGGAGATGGAAAAAACCCTGAGAAGCCTTAACCAATTCCACTGCTGACCCTGCTTCCAGTGCAAGGTTGAGCTGGATTCTTCTGGAGGTCCCTTCCATCCTGAATTATCCTGTGCTTCCATGGTTCTCCCTGGAAGACACATGTGATAGTTGACAC
The DNA here is from genome assembly GCA_021534815.1 of Acrocephalus arundinaceus. NCBI lineage: Eukaryota > Metazoa > Chordata > Aves > Passeriformes > Sylviidae > Acrocephalus > Acrocephalus arundinaceus. Next base: position 49,331,642 of record JAJEOU010000373.1, read on the forward strand.
CATTCAGAGAAAGCCACCAGAGACAGGGATGTCTGGGTGAAGGCAAAGAGCAAGAGAGACTGAATCTTCAAACATAAAATATGTAGACCAGGAAAAGAAGGGTAAAGCTCAAGGTTATCTTTTACATCCTATAGATTTTGGGTTGCTCTGGCAGCTGGTTCAGACTCTGCTTTAAACAGGGGACATTCCTGTATTGCCAGTGTTGCCAAAAGAGTGAAAAAGTTGTGCTTTCCTTGAAAATCCTCTGGAAAAAACTAGGAGAAGAGAAGATGCCTCTCTGTTGCCATTGCTGACAGAAAATACAGCTGTAAAAATGATGGTCTTAGACCACCTTAAGGATCATCTGGAACGCACTACTCGGAGTTTATGTGGAAATTTCAGGGTTCAGAGTAAGCAGTAGTTTTGCCAAGACAGCAGATTGATCTAACAGAGAAAATCTGGGAGCTGAATAATCAACATCACTGTCACCTGTGGGTTTACCCCTCTGGATCAGCAGCTCCTCAGATTATGTGAACAGCGTGTCCCAGATTGCTGAGAAATTAAAGTGTTTCTATTTCAGCTCCCTCGTTTCAGGTGTTCAGCTGAATCTGAACATCTCATCCCAGATTTATGTCGCTATAAATCCTCACTTCTCAGCCAGGCACGATGTGTTAAAAAACATAGATCCCATCCTCCAACTTCCACTCCAGTCATTTTTATTAATTGAATAATCTGATCTTCTGTGCTAAATCTGAAATGGTTGCCTGAGGCTGGAGTAGTAGGACCACAGAGGAAAAAAAATACTCATTATTTTTCCTCCTTTGTCAATCACAAATTCCAGAAATTTACATATGCATGACTTGCCTGTAACTCCCCATCCAGGAAATCTCTTGCTGTGACAGAGACTTGGCCAAACCCTGGATCCACACTGGGCTGTTCTCTTGCCAACAGCTCTGCCGTGTCACAGCCTGTGTCAGGAGCTGGAAAATGTGCTTGGAAACAATTGTCAGTGATATTTGCAAGCCCTGCACCTCTGATATCCTGCAGTGAGGCCATGCAGCCCAATTTTGCTCCATGCTAAAAGCTCTCCAAGTGGTGAGAGTCTTCCCAAAAAGTTTTGTTAGGGAGTAGACCCCGATTTGAACATCTAAATTCCCTCTTTGGAACAATTTGAAAAACAAGTAGGAATTGCAATGCTGGCAGGAGGTCATCAGCTTTTCAGGCCAACGTGGGCCTCTGAGGAATGAAGTAAAGATCCAAACTGTTCTATTGAGAATTGTACTTCAGAATTATGTCTTTGGAGAAAAAATTCTCAGGAATTGCTGGAGAAAGCCATTTTTATGACATATAAAATCAGCAATCAGAAGGGCTATTAAACCCTTAGTTTCATTTCAAGCATGTTATGTCTAGCAGGGCTTTTAATCACTTTTCAAGTGAGTGGTTCATCCTGTCAGTACAAGGCTTTGAGAAGCATCACCTGCTGTTAGAGATAGAGTAAAAAGAAATGTTGGTTAATCCAAAATGACACTTCTCATGGAAGTCCTCAGCTATCCTGGGAATACTTCAGAATGCTCTAAGAGGGGATTTACAACTGATTTCCAAGATAAGGGAGCTTGCAAAAAGATATAGAGAGGTTATTTACAGGAGTGTGTAGTGACAGGACAAAGGGAAATGGTGCAAAGTGGAACAGAACAGGTTTAGATGGGACACTGGGAAGGAATTGTTCCCTGTGAGGGTGGTGATGCCCTGGCACAGGGTGTCCAGAGAAGCTGTGGCTGCCCCTGGATCCCTGGGAGTGTCCAAGGCCAGGCTGGATGGGGCTTGGAGCAGCCTGTGGAAAGTGTCCCTGCCTGTGGCAAGAAAATTGGAAAAAATTTTCTCTGAGGTCCCTTCCAATCCAAGCCATCCCATAATCTGTGATACTACAAAAAGCCAGTTCTGGCAAGCTCAAAAATAGTTTTACCCCAACTTGTGTAACACATCTTTTGTCCAGCATTCACTTCAGAAGGCATCCACTGAGAAAAGGGAACTGTTGACTGTGCTGCTGCTGTTTTCCAATCTGCAGTGGGATGTGCATCTGTCCAGGAGCCAGGAATGTTAGAAAGTACCCAGAACTTAAATTCTCATCAGCCACTTTGAAAGGGATCGATGTCTTTTCCACGCAGTGTGTTCTGTTGGTGGGTTGTTGGAACCCTGGGCACTGAGATTTTGGACTTTCTCTGCTAACAGGCACTGACCCCCAAAAAAACACTACATTTACCTGAGACCCTGGAAAAGGCTTCCAAAATTGAGTGACAGCACTGGGATTGTGGGTGTGTAGTTTGAATAGAAGTGTGTGATATCACAGGGTGCAAAACTTAGAGTTTAAGGGTTTAGAATATAGCAATAGATATAAAGCAAGATGGAGGATTTAGGGTGGAGGCTGAGTCCTTCTTTTTCACCTTCTTCTTCATGGGTTTGGGTGTTATTTTGTAATTGTGAAGAAAAATCCACATTGCAGGCCACGGGTGGTTGGTTATTGGGTTAAAAGTAAAAAATTATTCAGGTGTCATTTCTTAATTGGATCATTTATCCTTAAAAGGTCTTGTAGAGAGAGAGAGATACTGCTCCATTTTTAGTTTGTTAGCTTGAAGTGCTGTAGAACTCACGGTTGTGAGACTGTAATATAGATAAGAATTAATAAATATCTGAGTCCGAACACGAAATACTGTCTGTGCATTTAATTCAGACTCTGGCAAAAAGAAGATAAAAAGCAACAGTGGCTATTTTCTTTTTCCTGCACAATTTGTTTAAAGCGTGGTGTCCAAACTCTGCTGCAGACTGTACCACTGTGGCTGGGTTTGAATGAGTTCCCAATGGCTTTTACCCTTCCACTCAGTGGGAAGTGTTTTGGAATCACAGCCATGGTTTGGATGCCATTTACACAGGAAGGCAAAAAAACGCAATCTAGTGACAAACCTCAGACCTTTCTGGGGACAGCAACTTGTTGGACTGCCAAGCCAGTGTTGTGGGGCTCAGCAATGATGCAAATCAGTTCTGGGAAAAAAAAAAAATCCAGATAATCAGAGCTCCTTCCCAAACTCCTCTATTTTTAAACACAGCATTTTACAAGTCTTGGCCCTGGTGTGACCAGTTGAATCATTGCTTGGTGAGAACAGGGACTCAACGGTGTTGTTTCCATGACAAAGTGAGCCTCCTTTGGCAATGCTCACAGAACAATTTATCATTTTTGAAGCTAACTTTTCAATACTGGAAGTCATAATAGAATTAGTAAAATGCCTGTAATTCAGCTTGAAGTGAGTGATCTCATCTACCTTGTGGATTGAACTCCTCTCTTGCTTTATTTTAGAAACAACACTTGGGCAAAAGTTGAATCATGCTCTAATTCATCTTTGTGTGGATGTAAAACCATGGCCATGAAGGATTTAATGAAGATTTGCTGTCATTGTTTTTGTTGATTCTTACCTGTCCTTCTTTACCCCTCTCATTGTCACATTGCCTGATATGACATATCCTGAATGGAGTAGAAATATTCTAGTCACTTAAAAAAAAAAAAAAATCAGGACTTTACAGATTTAACACAAAAATGCAGAAAAGGAAAGAACAGCCAGTGGTGCTGAATTGCCATATTGGATCTGGTCTTTATATAAATGCCAAGTGAATTCCCATCCCACCATCACCATCATTACTGGGACTTCAAAGCAGATTTACTGATTCTGGAGGTTCTCAGGAGCACTGGGGACAACTCACTTCTGGAGGTCCCCTGAGTAAATTCATGTAGAGAAATCAAGTTTGATAACAGTTGTGAATATTCTTACTGAGAACAAAATAAGCAAAATTATGTTTTTTGAATAACTGACTCTAGTCAAGGACAGTTTAGGTTTTTTGGCTCGACTGCTCTGCACAGTTAGTGTGTATATATAATTATATAAACCAAATTTATATTATATCAATATATATGAAAAATATAATTATATATACCAAATTTATTGCAAATGCATAAGGTGTAAATATTGTAATAATATAAGTATTATACAATATATAAATATATAATATAACATGATTGTTATTAATTTTACCATAATTTCAAGGGAACAGAAAAGAGTTAACTACTGGAATTTGCACAAAGCTCATACCAGTTTATATTTATAGTGGCCACCTTAATAAAAACCACATAAGGAAAATAAAAGCTCTGAATTTGTTGTACCTCTATAGGGTCCTGCCAGCTTCGTGTGTTCTCTCAGAACCAAACAGATATTGACTGTCTTTTGCTGTCTTTGTATCTAAATGAATATACACATTTTCTAAACTGATGTGAGTCAGAATCTTTCACTTCATTGAGAGTAATAAATTTTTCAAAGACCTGTGAATTTCATGCACTATCGACTTGGGTTCTCGATTTTTTCCTTGTATGTGTCAAAACACTCTTTAACTGCACATATCACTGATCTCTTCTGGGAAACTGAAACCAGACTGTCTCTGCTGAGCACAGGAAATTACAAATGTCCTCGAGGGAAAAGAAATGGGATCACGAGGCCTGGATTCAAGCCTACACTGCCACTGGAATCGGGCTCTGCTTCAGTTGTTGAAGCCTGGCTTGGCAGATTAAAGGCTCACCACTCCCGTGGTCGATGGAGAAACAAAACCATCCAAAGGCCCTGCTTGGACAGGGGACCCTTGGCAGCTCCATCCCAGTGGCCACCCCCTTGGCCAGTGAGCATGGGAACTGCACCCTTGGTCTTGCTCCTCCCACCTGAGCTCCCAGCCAGACTCCCCTCTTGCCATGGGGCATGGACCACCTTTCCCCACCCTGTCCCCAGGGTCTGCTCCAAGCCCCTGTTCCCAGGCCCTGGCCTTGGACACTTCCAGGGATCCAGGGACAGGCTGGAATAACGTGTTCCAGTGTCTCACTAATCTCTGTCATTTGATGGACTTTGGACAAATATGTGCATCTATGTGTGGCAATTAGCATCCACAATTTCAAGCTGAAGTGTTCTGCAAGTTAACAGTAAGCGTGTGAAGAAATATTTCCTTTTGTTTAGTCACATCCTGCTTGCATAGAAAATGTATTGTTATTATTTTTATCATTATCGTTATTATTATTAACAATATAATGCAAAGACAATATTATTACTAAATAACAGCTTTTCCAATCTGTACCTGGTGGACTGTATAGAAACTGCCACATTTGTGTTTTGAGATGACCCCTGGACCCTCCTCTCAGACCTGGGCAACTGTGGAGAGTGAACCTGCACTAAGAGCAGAACTCTGTTTTTCTTGCTATTTCCCTTTTATCTTTTAAAATATATTCCAAGAACTTGAACGCCAGCCAATGCAATTTTCTCCATCTTTGGGGATGCTTAGGGGATGATGTAGCAAAACCCTTATGTTCTTGGGAGATCCTGGAGATCTGTGACAATTTATCTTTTCCAGGCACTTGGGAGCCCTTAAAACAGAACTGTGTTTGTTTTGAAGACAAACAAATCTAATATGATTGTGCCTGGTGTGTCCCCCAGGGGAAAATAGCTGAAATTTATTACTGGGATCTTGGAGATGCTGAAACTGTGCAGCTTTATGAGTTCCTACAAATGGTGAGGAAATCTTTCCAGAGAGTTCATCAGGAAAGCCTCTCTGTCCTTGAAATAGCAGTGGTGGCTTTTAACATCGACAAAAAAATAAGTGTGCAGATGGTTCAGAGCATTATCACACAAACAAAAGCACAACTCAAGCACCATCAGACTGGGTTATTACAGACTCACTGAATGGTGTGGCTTAGAAAGGACCTTACAGATAAATCTCAATCCATCTCCTGCCATGGGCAGGGACACCTTCCACTGTCCCAGGGTGCTCCAAGCCTGTCCAGCCTGGCCTTGGACACTTCCAGGGATCCAGGGCAACCACAGCTTCTCTGGGAACCTGTGCCAGGGCCTCCCCACCCTCATAGGGAAGAATTCTTCCTAAGCCTTGATCTGAATCTCCCTCTTTTATTTTAAAACCATTTCTCCTTGTCGTGTCACTACCTGCCTGTGTAGAAGTTTCTCTCCCTCTTTTTTCTAAGCCACTTGAGCTGCTGGAAGGATTTCACCTGCCTCGGGATTTGCTCGCAGGTTTTGTTGATTGGTGCATCCCTGATCCAAACTCTTCACTCCATTCCCTGGGATGTTGAGGGAAGAAAAGTTGAACGGTGCAGATGAGGTTCCAAAATAACCTAGAGCAGATTAAATTTGGGGATTTCTTTCCTTGCTTGTCCCTACTTAGCAGATAAGGGGAAACAGGTCTAGCACCAGCTCCTCTGTGGTTTTCCACTGTCAAGAGTGAAGGAAATGGGATGGGAAATAAAATAACAAAATTGCTCCAGTGAACCTCCTTCAGCCAGGGCACTGATTTTCATGGTGCTTTCCACTGGGTGGGATTTGAACCTCAGCCATTCCCCTCTAAAGTGATCTCATGAAATCTGAGCTTTTATTCTCCTTGAACTGATATTCCCTGGCCACTGTCTGCTATAGGAATGAAATCCTGTGTTGATTTCCAGAAATGGGTCACATCCTTATTTTGTTGCTGCTTTGGGTTTGCCTGGATTGTGTTGGCTGCAATGTTCCTCCCATAAACTAAATTTTTTATCCATTTATTTCCACCCCCCCTTTACTTTTTTCTTGTAGTGGGCTGTATTAGAGGGTTAAAGATAGAAAATAGAAAAAAATGAAAGAAAATATTTGGACTAACTCAGCCTGGTTTATTTGACATTGTATTATTCTGGCAAAAGAACCTGTTTTGAATTCTCTGAAAATAAATAAAGGTAACACTGAGGAATGAACAGGGTGACAGAATAAGAGAAACAGCTTTTAATTTGGTTTAGATTCCAGAGAGATTTTAATGAATTGTGCAAAGATTCGTAAGAAACCAGTGGAAGATCAAACCAAGCCTAAATTTATTCCTAGTTCTTCTTTAAATTATTCCTGTATTTAGAGATACCCTTGTTCAGCCTTATGTGAAGGAGGAATTCAATAAAATAAAACAAATGTGTTGGAAATCATGTTTTGATGGGGAGAAAAATACAAATCTCCCAATTAACTTATGAGAATTTTAATTACTTAATTTGGCCTTAGACCTGCTAGAAGAAAGAAGAGGAGTAAAAGTAAAGAAGGAAAAAAAGAAAGAAAATGAAATTTGTTACAGTTTTTCACAGCTTTAAATGACATCTTTCTTTCTTTTCCTTTTTTTTTTTTTTTCTTGTAATGGGATCTTAAAACTTACTGATGCTTCCTGATTACCTCACCAACTATTTTATTTTTGTAACTGTGGTTTTTTTTTTCCCATTTCCCTCTTATTTCAGGTTGCAGCAACCCATTCCAACTGCATCATTAAAAAAGAGCAAGAGACTTGTCTGGAGAAGATCCGGAGGGCGACGGCCCTGAACCCTCTCAATGACTCTTCTCCAGGTGAGTTTCACATCCTGCACGCTGAGCTGACAATTTCAAGTGTTTTTCACCATTTCCTGTGATGCCTGGAGGGTTTTTTTCAGCACTGTCAAAACAAACCCTACATGGTAAAGAGGAGCATCACTGCTGCTGAACGAGCTTGGGGAAATAAGGACAAAAGTTCAGCCAGTGGGAGTGCACAAGAACCATTCCTGGGTATTATCAGAGGCCAGGAATTTGTTTCTTTACTTTAGGTAATGGAGTTGCAATATGTCTGCAAAACTAATTATTAAAAAAAAAAAAAGAAAATTAAAAATGCAAGGATGCCTGGATGATTTTTGCCTGGATGACAGCAGCTTTGGGGACAGGATGTGACACAAGTGCTGCTCTGGAGCAGCTCGTTTTAATTCCTCATCTCGGTAATAATTTGTGTTTCTCTCACATGATCTGAAGGCCTTTACAGGATGAACGTGGTGGTGTCTGTAATCTTGATGAAGGATACTTGTGCTCATGCTGAGATAAGAAACTGAGGCAGCGAGCAAAGAAATTTATGGTTTAATATCCTGTCTTATTTCCTCCTGACTGCAGCAGGAGCTGCCCATGGCCAGCACCAAGGAGAGAAGGGCAAAGAATGACAAAGAAACTAATTGGAAATCAGGGTCCATTTACTGAGTCCTGTCCAAACTGCTTCTGCTGTGACTGGAATTGATAAAAGCATGAAGACAAGCTGATAAATCACATTGTGTGATAAAGGAGGGGAGCTTTGTCTCCCCTTTTTCTTGCAGTGCATTTTGGTGCAGAAGCAAAGGAGGGCAGAACGCAGGTAACCTGTGTTACCAGTGTCCTCTAAAGCAACCCATTCCTGCATTTTAGCTGCCAGGAGTGCTTCCATCAGAGGGGAGGGTTTCCATCAGGTCCTGCTCTTCTTCTCAGGCATGAATTCATTTCTGTCCTGCTGCCCAGCAGATGAACTGTGGGGCGTGGTGGAAGTGAGGAAAGCTCAGTGCACTTCAGGCAGCTCGTTTCTCCCCCAGGGATTTGTTTTTGAGACCCTCTTTGTGCTTTACAGAATAATTTCCCAATTTTTCCCTGGTCCAGAACTGGCATGAGCAAGGAAAAAAGGAAAAAAAAAGCCTTTTTCTTGTCTCCTACCCCCAGAATGATGCCACGAGCTGATCATGAGACCTATTTCTTATGCTTATGCAATGGCTATTGTTTGGATTCGGGAATTCAGAGAACTCCCCAGGTGAGACAAGACCATTTCACCTGCCAGCTTTTATTTCTTTATCACCCAAATGCAGAATAACCCTGACAGCTGGGGGCTGTTCACACTGAGCTCCTCCCCATGCCCCTTCCAAAGGGAAAGGACACAGCTCAGAGGAAGCCCAGAGCCACTGGAAAGGCTTTTGCATCTCAATGTGATGAAATTGTATCACCCACTCAGCAGGAAGGGCTGGATCCTTTCAGGCTCTCGCTCAGAGCAGAACCCAGCAGCTCCCCATTCTGCCCCCCTGGTATTTGCAGGCTGAATCACTGGGAAGCGTTTCCCAGGCTCATTGAGCATCTTTTAGTTGTTCCCCACATCCTGTGGCAACGAGTTCCACAGCTGACGTGGCTTAGAGTGAAAAAAAAAAAAACAAACCATATCCCCTCCAAGAGATTAATCTCCCAGTGAAGGATTCTGGTGTATTTCTTGTTTGAAATCCCTTTCATTCCATGGATCCGGCTTGCTGGCCTTTTTCTCTGCATTTTGATTACTTTTTAAGAATTTTTTGTAGACGTGTTTTAATTTATTTCATTTCACCTCCGGGACTGCAGCATTTCACTCCAAGTCCTGACCTCGAGACTCACCTTTCATGACTTCATGATACTTATTTGAAGCCAGATCCTGCCACCCTCATTCCCACAAAGCTTTATCTCTTTTATTAAAGAATGGGATATCAACAAAATTCTGCCACCTCCTTACTGGTTGAATTTTTGGGAGATTTTCACCACGAAACTCCCTGAAGAAGCAGGAACTCTCCAGAAATTAAGCAGTAAGTGCAGGGTGTTGATTCATCTTGGACCTCTCCTGCTGCACTCAAACTATTTTTTTATTTGGGAAAAATGAAAATTGCCCCATATAATTTTTTATATTCAGCACTAAGACTTGCTCATGACGGCAGTTAGTGGAGAAATGTTATCAGCTTCTTTCTTTCAAAGAAAGAGAAGGATAGGAACAACTCCCTTGCTTGTCAGAAACAGCTGAAAGAAGGAGGAAATCCCTCCTGACTGGTGAGTAAAATTTTGTTTATTCAGTGGAGAAGCACACAATTACCTCTATGACTATTCCTGCATGAGAATTCCCATAGAAAAATTCAATATATAAATCTTTTGAGAATTTATTTCTCCGCAGTGAGGCTGCAAGGTCTGAAATGGGGTCATGGGATTTTAGGAAGCTCTGTAGGGGCTTGTGAACATGGTGAGTTACTGTGACTTAAAGGAAAAATCCACTTTTTATGGCAGGTGACACATGGAGGGTCACATACAGAACTTGGGTCTGGGGCATGAACAGGCTTGGTATTCTGTATTTCTACAGTATCTAGTAAAATATTATAAAATATTAAGGTTCATGAATCCTCTAAGGTGCCCACATGGTGCAAAATGTGCTAATGGCAAAGCAGGTTCTCTGCTGTTGTTTAGGGACCTTGTTTTCTGCATTGGTAATTCTCTGCATGGGAAGCCCATGTGGGGTGGCAAGAGAGGAAGAACAACTACTGGGCTCCTACATTTTGCAAGAGTTCAGCTCTGCTGCCTTTGCTTTACCCCCTTGCTGTGTTCAGTGAACACAAACATCGACCAAATGGGGTTTCTGATGTTTCCTCCTTCCTCTCCCACTCTACCTCTCACGCCCAGATGTTCTGCTCATTACTTCTTTATTCCTCACAGCACTGTTTTCTCTCCTTCTTCTGCTTGGCCATGCCTTTATGCTTCAGAGGCAATGATTCTATTGAGATTTTCCGTTTGGTTTGTTTTGGGTTTTTTTCCATTAGTTTTATGATGGATTCTTCCTCTTAAATGCTTTAAATTCTTTAGGAAACTTTATATGAGAAGAAATAGGGGGCATGTGCTGACCCTGTGTGTCCGTTCCCGTTCAGTCACCGCTTACAGCCTGAATGGAAAAGAGAATTTGAAGGAAATGAAATCTCAGCAGGACCCAGAATCTGACTCCCTTGCTCTGGAGAAGGAATTAAACTGATAAAGGGGAGTAATGAAAGCCAAAGGCAGACAAGAGAGGAAGGAGAGCAGTGATTACTTCATACTCACATTCCCCAGGCAGTGGTGCCAGGCTATTTCTTACAACAGCGTTTCCAGTCTCCTTTGTTTGAGTTTTTTATCCCTGTCCTGCTGTGGAGCTGCCCCAGTTTGTGCTGGACCCTCTTCTAGTTCTGACCAGCCCTCCAAGTATTTCCTGCCAGATCAGAATTGATAAATCTCACTGCTGATCCACATGCACCCTTTTTATTTTTATTTCTCCCATCCAGACTCTTCTGACCTGTTCCCAACCCTGGGGCTAGGAAAGACTGACACAGGAGTTACTCAGATATTAAGGACAGTTTCCTGGGTTATGTGCATTTAGCAGGGGATTTATCTAATAAATGTTGATACCTGCAGTTGCATCTGCACTACAAATGAGCAAGTCACCTTCCTCAGTTTGCAGCTCTGGATGTCTACCAAGTAGAGCCTGAGACATAATTTATTTCATCCTCAGCATAGATTAGATGATGTTTTTTTTTTTTTTTCTCTCTGGACACATGGAATAAAAGGTGACCATGTCAGCTGTAAATAATCACTTTTAGATGTCTATATTTGATCAGACAAATCCCACCTTTAGCTTCTGTCTTTGTTATATTGACTAGGTCGTCGTGGAGGTCTGGATTACCCCAAAAATCTGAATTGTGTTGGGAAGAGCCCTGCTGATAAAATGGAGAACTGTAGATTGGCATGAAATACTTTTCTCAGCCTGTTCCCTGTCTTGTTTTCCATTGTTGGAGCCAGATACTCCAGACTTGTCCCTTGAACACGGCTCTCTCTCAAATGGTGAGAGAGTTCCTTGGGGATTGCAGATTTGTGTCTACAATTTAGTGTTCAAGGTGCTCAAAATTCATTAACCTGGAGTGAGCCAAGATGTGACAAAAGTGTACTCAGCATGAGAATTTGAATAAAAGAAGTAATGAGGCCTTGTTGATGATTATGAGGTTCATGACTCACTGTCAACTCAATCTTTACCTGCAGCTCTTGTTTTCCAGTCCCACTCCTCCTGCCATTCCTCTGAAAAATGTTGAGAGGAAGCAACATTCCCAGGCATGTCAAGGAACTGAAAGGAAATAAGGATTTGAAGGGATGTGATGATTCCTGCAATGAGACACATTGAATCCTTGTTAAAAGTTATCCTGTAAATCAACAGGAAAGAAACTGGTAAGGGCAGCAGGGGGGTAGGAGATGGTAATTAGAAGGCAGAGTGGTGACACAAGGAGAGATTTTGAATTATGTTTCCATCACATGAAGATGATGGAGCAGGTTTTTTTTTTACAGTTTCACATTTTTTATTGAGTGTCTCGTCAGCCTCTTGTTCTCTCAGAGCCTTTGAATTATCTGCTGTTATTTCCACTGGCACCACTGGGAAGACATTACTTCACTGTGTCTCCCTTATTGAGGCAGCTGTGCCCAAGAACAATAGGACTAGGATTGAATCCAAGCTAATGAATTCCTGGAGTTGGAAGGGCATAAGATAAGAAAATGTCTCCACACCTGAAAGTTTTCTCTGTGGCTGCTTTTAAAGTAGAATACAGACCTTGACAGCTTTGAGCTCTATGGATACATCTCTCCTTGGTCAAAGATGCTTTTCTTTGGCACTGATGGATTTATCCATGTGACACTGCATAAAGTGTCTTCTACTACATTTGTATTCGAGCTGGTAGGAACAAGGAAGAATTTCAAGGGAGAAGCCAGGGACATGTGATGGCAGACACGGGGTCTGTGCTTATATCTGGTATCCATTCTGTGGAGTCTTTGGTTGAGTAAGGCTCCTGTGCACCCTTTGGGAGCCAAGCTGTGATCAAACTTTGCTTTTCCTCAGGCAAATGCAAGGAAAATGCTTCACTTATCTTTGTGTTCCCAGCATTGATTCATTCTTTAGCTCTTTCCTGAATTTCTCTGACGTTATCATCCTGCTTTTGGGAAAGGGGGAATGGTTTTAAGTGAAAGCAGATTTAGATTAAATATTGGGAAGAAATTCTTCCCTGTGAGGTTGGAGAGGCCCTGGCACAGGTTTCCCAGAGAAGCTGTGGCTGCCCCTGGATCCCTGACATTGTCCAAGGCCAGGCTGGATGGGGATTTGAGCAGCTTGGGATAGTGGAAGGTGTTCCCATGGCAGGGGGTGGGAACTGGATAAACTTTAAGGTCCCTTCTAACCCAAACCATTCTAGGATTCTGTAAGTTTGTTCACCTGATAGAGTGGATGAATTCATGTCACATCAAAATGGATTTAGAAAGCAGAGATCTTTATCAGTGCTAGATGATGAAACTGTTTATAGTCAAGAGGTCACAATCTGAACTTGGAACTCACTGACACAAATACTTACAGAACTTACACTTGCCGTTTTTGCATCCACCTTCTGCTGAGAGGGTTGTATGATAAATGCCCATTTTTCTGCCTTGCCTGTTAACACAATTATTGTGGAGGTCTGAAGTTGGGTTGGATGAACTCTGTTGGTGATAATGACCAAAATCTTCATTTTCCAGGCATAAACCGAGCTTCTGGCTCCATAAAGAACCTTTTCCTCAAATGGAGCAGCTGAAGCTGAAATGGTTGATGCTGACCTACTGTGAATTCAGTCACATGAGTGGGGCTGAAAGCCTGGAAGTGCATTGCCATGGGAAAAGTTCAGGATCACCTTTGGCAGGGGAAAGAAAGGGTGCTGTGTCAGAGTCAAATTGCCCTGGAATAATTTAGGGAAAGGTTTTTTTTGCTAGTCACGACTGCAGATAGGACAAACCTCAAATAGATGAACCACCACATTTCTTGGAAAAGCCTCCAGGATGTTCCTTTCTCATCCTTCTTTAATATCCAGGCAAGCTGTATTAACTAGATGCTCTGCCTGGGGAGGCAAACAGTACAACAACAACTTTTCTGGTGATGAATTCCTGGAAAGAGGGATTCAAATACCATCCACAGTGCACCCTAGACATAATATTAATGACAGATGAGCAAGCATATTTCTTTTGGCATTGTAAATCTCGTGGTGCTGGGAGCAGAAATAGTGATTTTGTGATCCAACAGCTTTTTCTTCCAGGTCCACCTGGATTGCCACAAAACTGGGAATCTCTGGACCATTCTCCATCAGGGAGAGTTGGAATCGTGTGTGTTTCATTTCCAAGAAAATAATTCCTAAATACAGTGTCCCCTTCTGTTCAGAGCTGTGTGATATCCATGGGATAGTGCTGAAACATGGCCAAGGGCCACAGGTTTGTCCTGCATCACCTGGTGTGTCCTGTGTCACCTGCTGTGTCCTGCATCACCTGCTGTGTCCTGCATCACCTGGTGTGTCCTGCATCACCTGGGCACAGCTCTGCCATGGATTTTCTACAGCACGCAGGGCAGATGTGGTTACTTCAGTCTCTGCCATAAGAATGTTAACCTCAAACCTCACAAGATCTTTTTCACTGCTTTGTCTCCAGGGATGGAGTTTGTCTCTCTGGATTTTAGGGAATAACACCTTAATTCTCTGACCTAAACAAAGTCTGAACGCTGTAGAGCTGTGGGTCCTTCCTTGGAGCTATTCCTTTCCAGCTCTGGGTTCCTGATCTTTGGGATAAATGGTTCTCTGTAATGACCTCTTCCTCTCTCTCCTGACTCAAGAGGGAGGCCAGAGGATGAGTTAAGCCCAACGGACTCTCTAAGCTGGTAAAGCTTAGGCAAGGTGATACAGCCTGGGAATGGTCAGGGAAGATGACTCAGAGAAAAAGATATAAAAATTGCTGTAATGGGCAGAGATTTCTACTGTTGCCTCAGGCAGCAGGAACACACTTTGGTGGTTTAAACAAAGACTACCACCTTTGCAAGCCCTGCTGATAAATCTGAGTTTAGTCATCTTCTTCCAGCGTTTGCTGGACTTCCATTCAGAAAAAAGAGAGACAGAAAAGTACTGGAATTTATTACCTACATCTCTGAAAACACCATTAGCTGTGAAACACGTGTATGAGCTACTGTTCCCATCCCATAGTGTATTCATTGTGATGATTCCCACCTGGTTCTTTCTAAGCCATTACTTTTGTCATCGCCAGAATTGCCAGGAAGTCCTTCTGTAATAAGCAAGGAACATAGGTTAAAAGAAAATGAAAGGTGAATTAGAATTTGTCCAGGCAACTGGGTAAGATAATGACTTGATGAGATGAGTTTCTGGGAACCAGATTGAATAAAAGTATTTTCTGCGAGCAGTTTAGTCATTGAAAAATGCAGGTTCAGGTTACATTTTAAAATAATTAAGGCTGAAAAATAGCAACCATTAACAAATTTGGAAAATGAAAATATATGGCCATTTCATATTGTTCTGTTCAACAGAACATTGTTTCAGAGGTATTGGTACTTTAATTGAATTGGAGATGAAAAGTAAAGAAATGATAAAATTCAAGATAGAAAGCTAAAAATGAAATTTCCTCTCTGCCTGTCTGACTCTCTGTTTTCATGTCAGACAAGACAAAGGAAAACATCTCACTTAATTGAACAGAATGGGATTTTTGTGAGTGTTGTGTTTGAAAATAAAATATGCATTATTTACACAGTTCCACCTGTGAGTTCCTTGTTTCTATGGTGACATCCACTTCATTATATCCTCTCTTTTCTTTGGTCTAGACTTAAATATTATCAAGAAGACCACTCTGACCATCTAGTTCACAATGTACATGATGATCTAGAGCAAAGGGAGCAGTTTCTTTCCAGTTTAAGCAGAGATTATTAAAGTGTGAGGGTTTTCCCCATCTATTGTTTACTTTCAGTGGTTTTTTAATTTGTGTTTTGTTCATTTTTGCTTGGTTGGTTGGTTTGGGGTTTTTAATGAACATTTTCAAATACACAGCGTAGTAGATGCAGCCTGGTCCAGTGTAAAGTGTCGCTGGCCATGATGGGGTGGAATGAGGTGAACTTTAAGGTCCCTTCCAAACAAACCATTCCATAATTCCTTGAATTTGCCTTTGCAACTGATTTCACTCCTGGGACATGGGTAGTCTTCTAATTCATGTTGTCCCAAGCAATTGTGAGCAGCACATGTCACTGCAATCTTGTTCTGCCAGGCCACTGCCATTGAAACATGAATGATGAGTGTAGGAGAAGGGAATACAGGTGGCCTTTCCCCTGATAAATAACAGCTGTGTTAATTACCCAATACAGCCTTGCCTCTGATGAGTCACAGCTATGCCTAATAAACATAAGTGTGATAAAAGGGAGTGGGTTAGCTAGTGAGGGGAAGATCATGAAGAAAGATTCTGGGGAGAGAAAGAGAGAATCACTGCTGTAAGGTCAGTCTGCAGTTAGAGCCTGATGTTGGAACCTGCAGTCACAGTCTAGCTGGGTAAAAGCCTGCAGTCATAGCCTGCACACTAATCCCTGCAGTCAGAGGCTGCAAACTGATCCCTGCAGTCACAGTCTAGCCAGATAAAAGCCTGCAGTCACAGCCTGCAAACTGATCCCTGCAGTCACAGCCTAGCTGGGTAAAAGCCTGCAGTCAGAGTCTGCACACCAATCCCTGCAGTCAGAGGCTGCACACTGATTCCTGCAGTCAGAGTTCAGCAGGAAATAACCAGCAGTCAGAGCCTGCAAGGGAAACCTTCAGCAGGAGCTTCCTGCAGCCAGAGTCAGTGAATGGTTGGAGTCAGGATGGCTGAGCTGTGAAGAGGAATAAACCAGAAACCCTTTTCATGCTGTGATAAACAAGAAATCTGTGTCTTGGCTCATCTCTACCCTCTAACAAGAGGGCTGCTGCAACAGATGAGCAGCAGTAAAACTTAACCAATTAATGAGTGATGGTTTCATCTGTCAGTATCTGCAGAGTCATGAGCAGCTGGAAGCTGTGACAACATGCACTCATCAAATTTTTGATGTCTGTAGTACCACAGCTAAAATAAATCCCAAAAAAACTGTTAAGGGGTCACCTGAATTAAACGTGAGTGATAATTGATTAGTGTTCTGTGGTGGCCAACTCCTTTTAAAACATTGCTCTACTCCAGCAAGTAGCTGCTGCACTCTTCCATAGTGCTGAAATAAAAGGGTTTCCTTGCATGGAGACTGTGTTTTCATAAAGGTCCTGCAAACGTGTTGTGCTTCTGTGAAAATGAGTGAGGCAGGTGTCAGACAACTGGATCTTCATTTCAAAGGGAATTCAGTGAAAATCTCTTTTGTCCCTATTGCCATGTCTTGTTCTGTGGCTGGCTGCTGGATTTTCTGAGAAAGCAAGC
Organism: Acrocephalus arundinaceus; assembly: GCA_021534815.1. Classification (NCBI taxonomy): domain Eukaryota; kingdom Metazoa; phylum Chordata; class Aves; order Passeriformes; family Sylviidae; genus Acrocephalus; species Acrocephalus arundinaceus. The sequence goes on from JAJEOU010000373.1 coordinate 49,348,531, forward strand.
CTTTATTGCTGCCTCAGATTGTTTGTGTCCCTGGGAAAGCACAGCAGTGAGAGAGAGAGAGATGGAGCCTTGCTGGAGGCAATGGCACAGTCGACTGGTTTCTAGGATCTTTGTTTCCAGGGATGAGACATGGAGTCAGACAGCACTGATGGACTTTGGGTTTCTCCTCTCTGACAGTGATTACATTTCAGAGGAACCCTGGATGAGCCCTAGGTTTTGCCTGTAAATTGGTTTACAATGTCCAAGAAGCTCCTGAAGCAAGAGAAATAGGGAATTACTTTGGAGATTTTTAGGACCAAATGTAGGTGCACATAAACACAAAGGTCCTCTGTATTCCTTAGGGTATCCAGACATTCTGACACAGGGCCTTGAGAAGATTTGTGTCTATCCAGACTGGAAACTCAGTCCCCTGAAAAATCTAAGGTTGCAGTAAAACCTTAACCTTTGTTAAAATAAATTAAATCCTCAGAATCAAAATACCTGACAGAGCTTCCTAAGAACTCCATGTCCAGTCTAAGTCAGTCATCCAGGCTCCCTGAATAGCCCGTGATGGAAATTAGAACACTTCAAAGTGCAGATCATTGCCCAGAGACACCTTCATTTTATCCCTGGAATTACTTTGAAAGCTTCAGGAAATACTTTGGCTTCATGGGCTGGAGTGGAAGGTGAGACATTGAAGATGTAGTTTAAAGACATCTCTGATAATTGCAGCAGATTTGAACTCGATGATCTTTCAAAGTCCCTTCAAACCCAAACCAATACATGATTCTCTGAATCTCAGTGAAAAGAAATAGGTATTTCCAGGGAAGCAGTCATGTTTCCTAAGAAAATAAAATTTTAAAAAAAGAAAAAAAGTTTTTTTGCTGGAGGATGTTAACCAAGCTATGAAGAAATGCATTGATTGTAGACAAAAGGAAAAAAAAATATTAACTAAAGTTAATAATTCTGAGCACTTGTTGTTTGTAACAGAGAAAACACAGGATTACTGCACACCACATCCAGGAAATTTGGTTGTTTTAGTCAAATTACCCAAAGGAAAGGAGAGGACAGTTCAGCAATAAAGGACAGTACAGCAAAAATTTACGATCCCTGCTTGAGCTTATAAAAGCCTAGTAGTACGTAAAAGATTCTGATCTAAACATTAGCATAGGCAAAATAAAGATTTTGATCCTTTCCCTAATTCGTCAGCTTTGGGCTTCTGCAGCTAATTAATTCATTAAATATGGCCAGTGAATATAACAGGATCTTCCAATGCAGACTGAAATTAGGACTCTGGGCTGTGTTAAGGGCATGTTTATGCCCCTGGTGTGACAGGAAATCTGTAATATCTGCACTGTACCCTGCAATATCTTCCCATTTGTAATGATGTTCCCCATTGCTGGGAATGACAATCAGGATCCCTGTTCCTTCTTGTCCTTGTTAGGGCAGACACGACACACAGAGTGACACGGTAAAATCATCAGAAGGCTCTTTGTTATGGCTGCAGGCTGTCTTTTATACAGTTTTTACAAACCTCAAGGGCAACTTCTAATTGGTTAACAGCTTTCTTGTTAATTATTCCATTGGTTAATAAAAGGTATTTTACTTGTCCATCAAATCTATCATTCTCGGATTGTTTACATATTTTCTTTACTGATTCCCATGAGACAAATCCCTCATTATTACAGGTGCACTTTTTTTCACCCTCAGAGTAAATTGTTGTGTTAAAGGAACTTCTTATTCTCAAAACAGCTTCATGTGGGAACTTACAGATTACTTGTAAGGTGCACTTTGAAGAAATGACAGATTAGCTTTTCACCCTATTCCTGGCTTTTTGTTGGGCAGGAGCAGGAAAAGGAGGAGAGTCACTGCAGCAGAGACTCAGTGTGTGACACCGGTTTGTCAACAGCTGGCAGGGCCAGCAGCTGGACTCCATGATCCTCGTGGTTCCCTTCCCACTCAGGATATTCTGGCATTCTGTGAGTTTTCCTCACAGAAGTGGAGGTTTCTGTGCCTTAGGTGTTTCCAGCTTGGCTGTTGTCCCAAAGCTGCCTTCCCAGTCTCAGGACAAAAGCTGCTTTTTGAGGGAGTGACTCATGGGATGCATTTTGAACATCTGCTTTCCAATGGGGACAATGTTCTCCAGAGCTGCCTGTTCCTATCTATCCCCACAAAAACTTCGAGGGTTATTGAAATGTAGATGTTGGCATTGGTCCATTAAATCCAACTCTGGAAAGCAAATTTATCAGGTGCTGCTTCCTTTGTTCATGGTAATGGCTGCCTGTACTTAGACCATTGATGGGAGGATAATAAAAGTGATGGGAGCAAGAAAGGGTTGGAAGAATTTTGCATGGCATTCTGTTGATAACTTCAATGGCTTCTTTTGATCACTTCTATGGGAAGATTTTTGTGTGTGCACTTAAGAATCACCTCTTCACCAGCACCTGGGTTTCTGGAGGAACATTCTGACATTTTATTTAAAAACATTCTTTTTCCTACTTGCCTGTACTCTAGGATCACTTGGAAGATTCTAGCTGTGAATACAATTTTATTAGACCAAAGACTCAAGAGTCTTCTTAGCCTGTTCTTACCATGAAATGTTTTTTTTCTTATGAGATTTCACCACACACTGATATTCTCACAGAGGTGGCCAGTGCTTAAAACTGCCCAACTGTACAATTTCATTTCTTGTTGCAGCTGCTTCTGTGCTACACCCACTACTTCTTAATATACCTCACAAACTTAAGCCAAGAACTTCATTACAGGGAGCTGCCTACTCAATAATACATGCAGCTGAATAAGTGTAATAATTTGGACTCCTGACAGGCTTTGCATATTGATTTTTCCTCAGCAAAATAAAACTGAAGCACAATAAGTTAAATCATCTTCAGATGGACGAGCAAGTTACAGTGCTGTAACAAGTTTTTAACTGCTCTGTCTGCTAAGTGGTAGAAAAATCTCTGTATATACTTATCTCAGCATGGCAAAAACGAGATAATTCAGCCCCATTTGCCCTCAAAAGCAGCTGCACAAAGTCACATTCATATATTCTGTGCCCATGGCAGGGGAATTGCAGTTAAATGGTCCTTAAGGTCCTTTCAAACCCAAAGCATTCCATGAATATCAACTCTCTGAGCCCTTACTAAGCTTTATTTTTTCCTACTAAGTTCTTGGCCTTCTCCACCACTGGAAGAACAAGGGAGGAGGAACTGGGGGTCCAATCTTCATTGTATTTTTTATTATTTATTTTATTTTTATTTTTGTTTTTTAGTTTCTGTGTAAAGGAGGATGAGGGTGGGGAAGGGAGATTCTTGGTTTTACCCATGAGCTGCTATCCAGCACTGCTGGCTCCGAGTGGATGTGGTAATTTGCTCTTAGAAAAAGGCAGGGGATAAAAAATGTGCAATTCCTTCCTCAAATTCCTCACAAGAAAAGGAGAGAACAGGGACGTACAAAGTGAAAATTCTGTCATGTGATTTTTCCAGTCCTTTGTAACAGAAATGAAGAAAAAAAGAACTCGTATTTTGTTTGGGGGGTCATAAAGCTTCATATGTGGCAATATTTCCTTCCAGAGAGGAGAATTTTGCATTCTGTGCAAGAAACAAATTAACTTGGCTTGTGCTGTTCTGCTCCCCAGCTTGAGATTTCATTTTCTAATATGAGTTCCACCACAGAAACAAGTTATTCTGTGGTGCAAGAATTCTTTAGCAATGTCACCCTTGGGTTTAAAGGTGGAATTAATCTCACTTTAAATGGATGAAAGCATAATATTTGCTTAAAGTGGACCTGTAGGCTCTCCTATGAAAAAAGAAGAATTAAAAAAAAAGAGAGGAAAAAAGTTGGTTTGACCAACCTATAACTATTTTAAGAAAATAGATTCATTTAAGATACTTCAGAAGTAAGAGAAAGACCTTCTGCCCTATTGATGTGTCATCTGATTTTCCTTCATTTCCTATCGACAGGAATGTTGAGCGTTGGAGTCCATTTTCTTCCCAGTATAACCATTATTCCTGCAAAATAGTTGGAAAGGAATACAATTCAGAGAACTTGCCCACAAGACTTCAAATTGATCTGTTAAAATAAATGTTCTTTCCTCCTCTTTTCCTTTGTGAATTTTGCTCCCGGATGATGCCATGAAGGCTCACGATTTTGACAGCTCAATGAATGTATAATGTCTTATAAATTATTTACAGATGAATCAAAGCAATTACCTGTCTCTTGCACAACATGGTAAACATGGAGTTTAGAGGCAATTTTAGTTTTAACTTGAATATTTTTGAGCCTTAAGCCATGTGGAAATGGTTTGACAGCCAACAGCCTCACTTCCCAGCTAATAAAATATTTATAGCTATGATCAGTGCATTTTTTGAAAAGATCTTTGACAAGTCACACCTTTAAAATTTTGATGATTCCTTAAGTAAACACATTTTTTACCAAAATGAGAGCAGCCAAGCTGGCAGTGGAAGGGTGCTGCTGTCAGCACCAGGAACAGGTGGAATTCTGCTGCTCTCAATCCCATCTCAAATCCCACTGAATCCAACAGGCATTTTTGGTGTGTGTTTCAGTCAAGAGAACTGTGCTGGGCCCTGTATTTAGGGAAAAAATGCCCCCTTTGGGGGAAAATTGCATCACTGAATGTTAGACATCTAAATTATGGGCTAAATTAGCTGGCGAGTCTCCCAAGACTCCTTGTAGAGTTACAGACACAGAGATTTACATCCAGTTTGCATATTAAAAACCTTAAATTAAGGTGCCTTAATAAGCAAGCTGAGTCCCACTGAAGGCGTATCCATAACCTCAGACAGCTGAGCTGCATATTTCACTTCCCAGTCCTGGAATTCCTCTGTTTTTCAGTGTTCATAGACATTGTTTTCTTTTTCTGGTTGGTGTTTTGATTGTTGGGTTGTTTGGGGTCATTTGAGGTTTTTTCTTCGTTTGGTTGGGTTTTTTTGGTTTTGTTTCTTGGGGTTTTTTGTTGTTTTAGCTTTGGGGGTTTTGATGAGTTTTGTTTGGTTTTTTGTGGGGCTTTTTGCTTGGGTTTTTTTGGTTGTTGTTTTTTTGGATGAACCAAATGGGAACCTTATGGAAATAAGTTTAATATGTTTAACCAATTGGACATTGGTTAAACAGCGTCATTTTCACCCTTCAAGAGCAGATAGTAGTTGAGCCTTGAGGACCAGCACCTGCAGATGGTTTTCTTATTGATCCTTTTCCTTGCCTTTCTGATTACCCTAAAAGCCATTTCAGACTTCCATAGCCGCTTGCACTTTTGGTAATCAAACCATACATTTCCTGCTCCCACAGCTGCTGGAATCAATTGGTTTGTGTCCTTTTGCAGAAAAAAAAAAAAAACAAATCAAAGGGAGCAGAGTGGAACAACACAAGTGCAAATCACAACCCAAACAAAAGGCAAAGCTGGAAGGATCCATCACTGAGTGACCAGCCAGGACCTAGCTGAAAAAATTACTGGACACAGAAGTCAATGCACAAGGAAATGATTTAGAGGAGAAAAACAATTATTGGAGTGTGTAATGAGTATGCCCAAGCCACATGCCAAGAGCGAAGCCAAATTGAACACAAACAATTAATAAAATGCTCTGAATGTTTGTTGAGGGTATTTTAAGAATGTGCCTCATCCTTATTCCCAAGACAGGAAAGTATTTGAGTCTGCTCCAGGTTTTTGCCATAAAAACTAATGATTAATGTAAATCCACCCCTTCTCTGCCAACCTGCAAACTGCCCACACCAGAACCCAGTGTTATCATAACTGAATAATCCTGAACAGGATTAAACACAGTGCTCCCAGTCAGCAAGACTATTTCATAATTGTCTTCATGCAGGACAGACCAGAATCACTGATTTGTTTCTCATTATTCCACTGGACTGAGAACTGATAAAGAGATTTTCCAGTGGTGTGGCTACAGCAGCTGAGCATTCCTGCTGCCATGAATAAGATTTCTCACTTGGGTTCTAAACTGAGTGGATTTTGTGTGCTTCCTAATTTTTCTTCTACCTGTATCTCAAAAAGACTGTGGACAGAGTAATCTATCTGAAGATAAATATAAATACAAACCTATACTCTATACCTGCATAAATATACAGCTATAAAAACATCTAACTGAGGCTTACATCAGGATTTCATTTTAAATCCGCTAAATAACATCTGTTCATTCATAGCATATCAGGAAGGAATTTATTATTGTCTTTATATATGACACTGAAGTGATTGCCATCCCTGCAAGTCAAAAATTCTCAAGTGACTGAAACATAAAGAAGTTTCTGGGTCTTGGAAACTGAAGCACACAGAATTGTGCCCTGTAATACTTAATTTTTTCATGCTTTGTCCAGCTAATAAAAATGTCACAGACAATGAGAACTCCCCAAATTCCTTTTAGATGCTTCAGTTATGGTTTATTTGGCCTGGGTGGGAGGAAGAATCTCTGTGAACTCCACAGGTCCCTTTATGATTATTTTCCATTTTTTCATACTGATTCCTTATTCCGATTAAAAAAATATTGATCAGATGTATGCAAATTTTCATTGTTATTTATTACCTCATATGGGAGGGTAATTACCTGCCCACGCATATTTGTGAGGAAATACAGAACAATTTTATTCCTACCTGATCTCTATCTCTTTCTAATAAGAAGAGGGGGAGAAGGAATTATAATAATAATATACTTGCCTAATTTTCATATTTCTTTTTTAACCCATCTCTAAATTTTCTAAAACAATTCATCTCTGACTTATAGCAGCTTTAGACATGGAGAAACTAATTAGCTCTTTTGGAATTAACTCCTTATTTACAGGACTAAGCCATAAGAAATTGAGGATATGCAGACTTTTTTTTTTTCCCCATAAATATTGTCAAAATCCATATCCTTTCCAAAATACTTCTTCTTTCAGTGATTCCATCAATGGCTTTTATGGAGGTAGTGACTAACCCAGCACTGTTGAAGGTTTGATCCGTATCTCTGTTTGTTCTTGGTGTTACTGCTCCTCTAAATTGACCAGAAATTGTCACAATCTCTTGGCAGCCACTTCTCATTTCTTTGTGTATCCTGCCAACGCTTAGACAAAGAAAGCCAGACCCATCACATTCTGCTGGTCCAAAGACAAAGAGGGATTTTCTTGCCTCTATTTATTCAGGTTTTGCATTAACACAACTAAAATTTTGTGTTTTCTTGTGGTTTTCTGGGCATTTTCACCCAATGCATTCCCTGGACCTAAACATCAGAAATACTTCTGGCATCTTCTGTGCTGTTTATTCCATTTCCAGTAGCCCTAGTGAGGCTGGATCCCATGGAATTTGCAGTGTTATTTTTTTCCACTCTCTGCACACGTTGTGGGCACTCAGAGAAGTTCAATATGGAAGAGGAGACAGGCTTTGTTAAACTCTGACATTGTGTTCCTGTCCAGGAGCCTGAAATGCAGCAAGTGCTCATCCCCCTTCACAGGGCATGGACTGGCTGTTGATAATGTTTTTATTTCCTTGGTTTCCTCCACTCGACCATGAGGTCCCACGAGCTCTAATGAGGAATTGTTTGACTCACCACTAGAACAATTTCCAGGACAGATTATGGAATTTTGCACGCTGGAAGAAATTAAGTTATTTAATTCAGTCATTTCTCATCCTCCGAAGGTTTGAAGGAGCAAACAAGGAACAAATGCCTCTCAGGAGTGTCCCCACTGGCGTCACTCTGGTTACATCAGGAGTGAATTTGGCCCAAGATTGGTTATAAGTTATCTTCTCCTACATTTTCCATGGAGATAATTCTATTTAAAAGAACCAGAAAAACAAGAAGGTGGGGAGCAGGAGTCAGAATATGAAGGGGCAGCTTGATTTTACAATTCTGTCTTTGGAGAGCCATTTAGATTTCAGTGTCACCATTTGTTGGGGTTTGTTTGGTTTTGTTTTTCAGCTATTAAAAAGAGCAGAAAATCTTCTTAAACCAAGAGCTACCCTTAAATAAAGAGAATAATAGTTTGTAAATTCCTTTTGAGGGATCTTAATACATATGTAGCACAATTTAATTTAATTTCTGAAATTATCAATCATACAGGCTTGAGGTCAGTTGCTCTTTTCAGTTGTTTATTGCTTGCCTGTTTTCTCTGGTTTATTTATCCTTTTAGAAACAAGTCAAAATTCATGACAAATGTTATTGACTGGGCAATTATTAACCTCAGGCTTTGCCTGAATAATTTCCATTGAAAATCCTGTTCTCCTGTATTGGGATTTTTTTAAGACTCAAACTCAGAGACTTTTTCAAGGTTTGTGTCCCATTTTAGTCCCACTCCAGTGCTGTTGTGAGATTAGTTAGAAATGAACAAATCAAAGAAAAATGTTATCATTCTTTTCTTTTGAGACAGAAAAGATTTGAAGCCGTGAATTTATTATTGTGAATCCTCAAGGCTCAAGAGACCTGCTGTTAAATTTTCTCTTCATCTCCTTCCATGCCATTAAATCCTGTCTCCATTTTCAAAGGAATCCAGACTCCAAATTACCAAAAAGACAGTCTGAAAAAAATTTCTACTTTCTCTGTCTCCATGGCAACAGTTTATCCCAGAGATCTTTCCAGATGTCTTCTGCACAGGCCCATAAATCTCATAATGGGCCAAATATCACTCCAAGGGTGGCAAAACTGTCCGTGGACTGTTCAGCTCTCCAGCTTGGGAAGATTTTTTTACATTTTTAGCCTTAGCTGAAAGCCAGGTTCACTGTGAGGCACATTAATACTTGTGGGAAAAATATAATAAATATATATTATTTATTTAATATAAATATTTTATATACATGTATTTTTTTCTATCCAGCTGCTTCAACATCACAACCAGCTGCATGCTTAGATAATAATAATTAAACGACTGACCAAGACAGGCCCCAGCTGACAGTGGTTTTTATGGCCAGGTTGTGGCCACAGGGTGTGACCAAGGGGAGATGAGGCTGTGTGGAAGAGCAACAGTTTTTTTATGGTTATTAACCCATCTTCTCAAACTCTGTCTTGACTCTACAACCTTCAGGCAGGGTTTTTTATGATGCCCTTCCCAGAAATGACTCCAAGCCCAGTTGTGTGAGGATTAAAATTTGTAGCAGTGTGATGTAGGAGAAGCCCGCTAGGCACGGCCGCAGCCGCTCGCTGTCCCCATCTGTCTCAGCCCAGAGAATTAATGAAAGGCAGAGCTGATAAAGTGCAGGATGCCGCCTCCTTGCCCTCAGAAGGGAGGGAAGTGACTCAGAACCGGTGCTGGGGGAGAGTGAGGATGTTCTGGCTGCCCCCAAAAGGAAAGGCAGCGATGGGGGAGCAGGTGGCGCCAGGCAAAGCTGCCTCCAGCAGCTCCCCTTGGTCTCCCACATCCCGTGTCCTGAGCAAGGCTGGATTATCTGCAGCTGCTGAGCCTGGCACTGCCTCGGCTTCTGGCAGCTTGGAAGTGTCATCCTGTCCTCCAGCAGTGATGGAAAGAAAAAAACAAACAAAAAAACCAACAAAAAACCTAAAAATCTCCCAAATTTTTCAGTGAATTCACAGAGCGTCCCTGCCTCCCGAGCGGCAAAGCAGTGACTTTCTCAGAGAGGAGTAGCCCATCCTTTTTACTATATTTAAAGCAGGTTTAAAAAAAAACAACAACTCCACTTGATTTCCCAGCTTATTGGCTTTTTACTCTCCTGCCTAATTAGACAAAGAAATGTTCCAGAGATTTTGCCAAATTGAAGTTTCCCTTTAAAACCCTTCAAAGCTCACCTAAGGCCAATTGGCTGGCAGCACTTAAAAGGTTCTGGAGATGTTCTTGGATGAGGTTTTCTTGGCAGGTATCAATGCAAGAGCAGCAATAAGTGTGAGTTTAGAAACAAATATCCTTTGACTGCAAAGAACTAAACAGCTTTAAAAACAGAATAATAAAAAATATAAAATAAAAAAATAAAGACTTTTCTGATTGTAAATAACAGCTCCTGCAATCTAAAAGCTGATCTTTGCTGTGTATAAAATCTTCAAGGAATAAAAAAGTTATAAAATACGACATATTTCATATATCAAGTATGATATATTTTATAAATTATATCATAATATTTGTAATATATAAGTGATTTCTATATAATCATATAAAATATTTACATCATATAACAAGGATAATAATATACATTAAATGTGTATTTATACTTGAAATATATGTTGAATTTATCATGAAGTCATATTTTTATAATAGTATGGTATTTATCTCATAAAAATAATATGCTCTAAAATCTGTTATTCCCATCAAAAAACTCGGTGTTTTGAGTGCTGTCCCTTTTATTTTTTAATCTAATCTATTACTAACTCAGTACATTAGAAGTGAAATATCTCAAATAATTTTTTCTAACTTTTTCTTTGATTAATTAAGGTGATATTTTTAAAAGTTCTCTGCAAACACTGCTGCACTTGGATCTCTGAGAATGTCATCCCATAAAACGAGTCCCTTTACTGATAATGCTGCACCAGTAGAAATTGCTCTGGTGGTTTGTAAGTCTCACTACAAAAAGAATGGATTCTAAACAATCATAATATAGTTCTGAGTGACTTTATACTGAGGCAGCAGCTGTCTAAGGACAGCTGATGGAAAATACTGAGGTGGGTGATGTGCTGGTGAGCTGGATCACAGTTTATTGTTCTTCACATTCCACTCTGGCACAGAAACTTGGACTATACCTGTGGAATTCCTCTGATTCCATCTGGTTTAAACTTAAAATTAGGCTTTCTCTCATTGCCTTTTCTAATTAGGGGGAGAAATTATGCATCTCCATGTGATAATTTATCTTGGAACAGGTTTCTCCAGATAAGTGGTGGATGTCCCATCCCTGGAAGTGTCCAAAGCCAGGCTGGATGGGGCTTGGAGCAATGTGGGATAGTGGGAGGTGTCTCTGTCCATGGCAGGGGGTGGAATGAGATGATCTTGAAGGTCCCTCCCAACCCAAACCATTTCCACGATTCTGTGTTTCTGTGATGTTTAAAAACTTTCTGGCAGTGTCCTCCACCATTGTCTGGTTTTGGGGTTTTTTGGGTTTTTAATTTTTTTTTTTTTTTTTTTTTTATGCACTGCAAAAGAAATGAAGAACTTCCCTTAGAGTTACACACAAAGCTTTTATACTGATGAGGTGGATGAATACCAGCTTAGACAGCACAAGGTTCTTCTCTGGGCAGCAACAGCACTGCTTGGATAGAAAAAATAATCCTGGTGTAGTAACTGGGCCAAATGACCAGATGAAAGAATAGACTTTGTTCTCATAATTCCAAAATTTAGTAGGAGCAGAACTGGGAAAAAAAAAATAAAAAAGAAACCAAAACCCAAAAAACTTTCTCTTTTAATTTACTCTGAAATTCCAATTGATGTTACATTTCTACTCTGTTATGGTTTGGAATTTCAAATGAAACTAAAGAATTCTAGAAGCCCAGAATGGTTTGGGTTGGAAGGGAACTTAAAGATCATCCCATTCTACCCCCTGCCATGGCAAGGACACCTTCCACCATCCCACATTGCTCCAAGCCCTGTTCAACCTGGCCTTGGACACTTCTGGAGATCCAGGGGCTTCTCTGGGAACCTCTTCAGAGTCCTGCAGTAAAGAATTTCTAACACCTTATCTGACCCTGCCCTCTGGCAGTGGGAAGCCATTCCCTGTGTCCTGTCCCTCCATCCCTTGTCCCCAGTCCCTCTCCAGCTCTCCTGGAGCCCCTTCAGGCCCTGCCAGGGGCTCTGAGCTCTCCCTGGAGCCTTCTCCTCTCCAGGTGAACATTCCCAGCTCTCCCAGCCTGGCTCCAGTGGGGCTCCAGCCCTGGGAGCATTTCTGGGTTCATCTCCATGGATTCCTCTGGGTTCATTCCAGCAGCTCCACATCTTTCCTGTGCTGGAGGTGGGATCTCAGCAGAGAAGAGCTGCAGAATCCCCTCCCTTGTCCTTCTGCCCACCCTGCTTTTGGAGCACACTTGGCTCTCTGGGCTGGGTCTGACAGGGTTCCAGGGTTGGTGCCCAGCTCCAAACACCTCCAGGAGCAACATTTCTGTGACAGGAACTCCTCAAATACACCTGCACTTTGAAATGTCAATTACTTTTGGAAATCATATCCCCATACCCAGGCCATGCTCAAGCCCTTATTTATTTTGGTATTTACCCAGATTTATGAAGGAACAGAGAGCTCCTGTCTCATATTCCCCTCTCTCTGAAAGGCTTTATATGTAGTGTGCCCTTTAGAAGTTATTGTGCACCACATAATTCAGTTTAATATGCTGGTTTGTTACATTACGTTTCCTTTGATATTACTCTCCTGAAGGCAATGCGACCTTGAAGGTGATATTTTAAACCAATAAATGAGGAGAGGAACTGAAAATCAAACCGAATGCTGTAAGCCAGAAGGGTGGATTTTCATCTCAGGCCTTTATTTCCTACATGAAAAATACAGAAGTCTAACATTTATGTAATTACATTTTTTTTTCCTGATTTGCCAAGGGAACAAGTATTATGCAAATTCTTGTCTATTACCTCCTGTCTGTGTATGAATCCATAATTCCATTGCCCATCGCACTGTTACTCCTTTGTTCAGTCCCCCATTTTTGAAAAAGTGGTGCTGGATAAAAGAAAAACGTCAAAATAATAATTTTGATAGAGAAAGAGACAGGTAGGAGCTACCCACTTTGTTTGAGGAGGGAATGAGTAAATAGTGAGTTACTACACAGGGATTTGCCATCCAAAAGAACATCTCTGCTTTGCACCTCCTCTTGCCAAAAAGTTGTCAGGGATGAGAGGAAGTGTTTTGCACTAGGGCAGGATGAGGACATGGCAGGATGTTGTGGAGACTGTAAAGAGGATTTTAATATAGAGAGTGTAAATAGAGAGAGGAGACAGAGATACAGGCACCATAAGAAAACAGGACATAAATCTATAAAAAATGTAAGAAAACTGGACACAAATCGACCAAAAAGAAGTTTTTACACAGTCCTGGTGACACAGTGATTCTGTGTTGGTGAAAAATAGCAGGTCCTGTCTTCAGCTGGTTTAAAATTAGGTCCATTCCTTCAAGTCTGTGAACTTCACCTTTGGGGCTGCCTAAATCTGGTTTTATATCTACCCACTAGTAAACTGTGACTCTCAAGGCAGAGCTTGATAAAGGAGAAAATGAATGTAAGGGATGATACCTGAAGATTTTTAGCTTTTTAATGTATTTGTAGCTTTGTAGATTTTTAATATCTAGCTGTAGATTTTCTAGCACTGTATTACACTTTAGAACAGAAGTTACCCTTTCTCACACATTGTGTCACCTTGCTGAAATTCTGTTTAGTCTCAGGGACACCTTCCACTATCCCAGATTGCTCCAAGCCCCATCCAACCTGGCCTTGGACACTTCCAGGAGTGGAGCATCCACAACTTCTCTGGCCAACCTGTTCTAAGATAAATGATCAGCTGGAGATGATGCATATTGTCTTCCCCCTAATTAGAAAAGGCAATGAGAGAAAGCCGAATTTTAGAGTTTCTGGAGAAAACAATTTTAGAATTTCTAGAAAAAGAATTTTAGGATTTCTAGAAGAAAAGAATTTCTACAAGGACACCCTGTTTTGCACCAGCACTTGGGGGACATAACAAGATGCAGGGTTAGAAACTCCTTGGAGGGGCTCCAGTGGGGCAGGTGTGCCACCAGGGCAACCAGTCTCCTATGGGATTTAATTTTTAGATATCTTAATTAGTTAAACTTATAAAAAGTGTGAAAATCCAATGCCATGCCTGCCTGTAGGGATATTTTGTGCACCTGAAAGCTTTCATTAAAAGACTGCTCTTTATGTTATCAATCCTAATACTGTTTTGAGGGTTTTTCTTCCCATTCCGAGCAAGAGGACCATCAGCAATTTCAGAAAGCTGTTTATCACTGCTCTCCTGCCAGCATGGCTTGCTTTGGGGATTTTTTTTTTTTTTCTTCTTGGTGCTGTCCAGAAATTTCAGGCAAGTGGGAGCCTTTCAGCTGCCAGGAGTAGCAGGTTAGGGAGAGTGTGAAATGAAAAATAGGAACAAGGTTTGTGAGGACATTCATGGAGGCAGTATGACTAGAATGGTTTTAATGCTGGGTATGATTTTAAAAATGCATCAGAACACTCTGCAATAAAAAAATTATATTACTATTTATTATTAATAATTAATAGAATATTTCTAATTAATAATTGTTCATAGTAGTTATTAATAGCATTGGTTTTATTAATTATGTAGCAATGTAATTATTATATTAATTAATAAGAATTATAATACCTATAGAATAATATAATAAATAATTGTTGTTTCCTTGTTAATAAATGAGGTCTTTCTCTGAAAGACCTGTTCTTTTCCAGTGGCTGCCAAGTCAGATCCGTCCTTAGGTGTGTGAGGCTCCTCCCTCAGCTTCAATGTGGAATTTAAACTTGGGAGTCATGGGCTTTGCATGAAATTTCTATAAAATCCAAATCTGAAATTCACTTAAAGGAACTTAAAGATCATCCCATTCCACCCTCATATAATTTTATTTGAATTATAGAAATTCATATAAAATTTACATAAACATTGTGCTTCAGCAGAAAGGACTCTGTTTTTTGAAGTAAAAGCAAAGTACAAAGTGGATCCAGTCACACGAAGCTCACAATCTAAAGATGAATTTTATTCCCTCTGTACAAGTAGAAGTTTGAGGCAGAGATATTGGCACTGATCATGAGGGCTTTCAAAAGCAGCCACAGTGGCTTTCCTGTGGCTCAGATTCCTCAGGGACTGTCCCAGCCCTCAGCTGGACTCCTTTTCCCAGGATTGGGAAGTGTCTAAAGGAGATTGTGGAGCCACCGGTGATCGCTCTAACCAGAGAACAGAGTTGGTTCATTTTTCATTTCTATCCCAGAAGACCACACAGAGCCTGTAGGGAATGCAAACATTTAAAAAACTATTTCAAAGGCAGCTGTCTGAGCTAAGCTTTTTCTTACCTTCCTTCTACTGAGTGTAGTTAGGAGATGCAAGTCCATTTTACAGGTAATTCCCCACCAGTGCTACCTTAAAATGGGATTATTCCTGTCTGGAAAGTTCCCTGAGCTACAGAGGAAACTTTGCTTTGCTGAGTAGGGCAAATGGGTAAGGAAAAAAAAAAAAAAAAAGAAGTCAGATATATGAAGTTGAGCTAATCCAGACTTAACCTACAGTTGCATGATTTTGTGTTTCCTCAAAAGTCAGCAGCACAGAATAGGGACTCCCAAAGGATCGTCCATCCCTCAAAGGAGAGGGGTGAATACGCGGAATAACTGAATAAATGGAAGCACTTCTCTGCCATCCTGTGAGAAGGACAGAAGCACTTACCCAGGACCAGATGCCAAGTTTTGCACTACTTGTGTTATCTGGGATGAATTCCACAATGTTCCCCAAACAGGAATTCCAGCTGCAGGCTGCAGTGCAGACACGGGAAGGGAAGGGAAGGGAAGGGAAGGGAAGGGAAGGGAAGGGAAGGGAAGGGAGGGGGAAGGGAGGGAAGGGAAGGGAGGGGGGGGGGGGGGAAGGGAAGGGAGGGAAGGGGGGGGGGGGGGGGGGAAGGGAAGGGAAGGGGGGGGGGGGAAGGGAGGGAGGGAAGGGAAGGGAAGGGAAGGAAGGGAAGGGAAGGGAAGGGAAGGGAAGGGTCTTGGTTTGGAAAGACAGGCGTCTACTAAGGAAGGCAGGAGCCTCCCTTGAAGATGTAAACCTCCTCCCTCTGAATTATTATAATTTTGAAATTAAGGGGCTTTCAGGCAAAGATATGGGAATAGGAATAACAGTTCTTTACTAAGAAAATTAAAATAAAAAATGTAGTAGCACAAAAACCCCAACCAACCAAAAAAAAAAAAAACAACCCTGACAGAGTCAGAAGACACCCTGTTGGTCAGGGTGTTGGGAGCAGTCCAGTCAAGTCCTCTTGCAGTGACAGATGTGGTTTTGTTGGAGCAGAGATGATCCTGTAGAAGGGTGGAGATTTTCTCTGAAGGTCCAGTGGGGGTGAGATGGGTCTGGTCTTCCTCTGGGAATCCAGTGCAAACAGGCTGCCCTGGTGTTCTGACTCTCAGGTTTTATCCAGGTAGGAATGCTTGGCTCCTCCCCCTGGGTGGAGCATCTCCCCATGGGATGATGGAATTGTATCAGCCATGCAGTGAGCCTGGATGGCCCATGAACAGCAGATATCCCCTGGAGGGAGGATGGGTCCTGGAAGGGATAAAGAACACTGCTCCACTTGGTTTTAACAGATGGTAATAGAATACGCACCCCTGGTTACATCTTGCATTGCAACCTAAGACAGCAGGGTTTGTGCTTTCTGGAAACAGCCTTGGGTTGTGTCTGGGGAGGTTTAGATTGGATGTTGGGGAAAATTTCTTCACTGGAAGGGTGGTCAAGCATTGGCACAGGCTGGCAAGGAAGTGGTGGATCACCTAAAAGTGTTTAAAAAAAAAAATGTGGATGTGGCACTTGGGGACAGGGTTTAGTGGTGGACTTGGCAGTGCTGGTTTGGTGTTCTGAGAGGGCTTTTCAACCTTAATCCTCTCTAAATGTGTGATTATTTTGATTCCAAGACCATTAGCAAGACCACTATATGTAGTTTTTTTTCATTCCATCCCATATGAAATCCTATTCTTTAAAACTATGCCTTGTTATTACTGATTTCCTAGGATGCTAAAAATTAGGAAAATTTGCCCAGCTTCAACTGGAGTGTGTGAGCCACCTCTTTCCAAGCCTTCTTGGGCATTCCTACGTCACTGGGCAGTGGGGAGACCTCATCAGTGCCAGAGGAGACCCTGCTGGGCAGTTTCACACTCAAGTCACTTTGATTTCCGTGGGCAGATTTCACCCAGCGGGAATTGCTGGCTGCAGTCTGGTTTACAAATGCAGGGAGAATGTGTGTGCTGTCCTTTACTCAATTTAATTTGTATTTTTTTGTAGTTGTTGTTGTTTTCATCCTTTTCTTTGCTCTTCTAAATTGTTTGTTTCAAATACACTTCTCCAAGTGGGATCAGACAATGCTCTTATCGATGGGGAATTCTTTACAATCTCCAACTCTCCCCTATTTTAAGGTAAATTACTCGACTTGCTGCTTCTCTTTCCCCTCTCTCCCAATGTCAGCACATCACTGTTTTCTAACACAATGAACTTGTAATTTCTTTTTAAATGGGGATGGTTTTTATCTCTGCATGGAATTGCCAAAAATCAGCCACCTGCTATAACTGAATTTCATCCACACTGCCATGGGATATTTATACTGTAGCTGTTCCTGTTCTGCAGCCTGAGGACATCCTTGCATTTCTCTGGCTGGCATTATCCATTACTGGATAATATCTGTATATTGGAAGATATCTATGTTGAAATAATAAGAGGAAATAAGGAAGTTTTTCCTATTCCTGTTCAACACAGTTAACTCAGGCAAGACCAACAGGTGTTTCTCCAAAGATTTCATTAACCACTGATTATCTCCAGCATCTCTTGTAAGCAAATGTCTCATTAACGTGGATGTTCACACATAATTTACTTTTGTACATAGTGCTACACTTCAGTGAGCTATAAACCCATTGCTGCGCATCCTCAGATTTACATGGAAAATGCATTTCCTGCTGCGTGGACAGACACAAGCTATCAAAGACAATGAAATCTAATAGCACTCAATGTGGTCTTGATTTCCATCTTTAGTAGGTAAACAGGATCACAAAATTATATAATCGGAATATCCTGAGCTGGAAGGAACCCACAAGGATCATGGTGTCCAACTTCTGGGCCTGCACAGGTCACCCCAATGTCCCCACTGCATGCTGAGAGATTCCAAACCTTTCAAACCTTTCAAATCTTTCAAGGTTTGAGACTTTTAGAAATATTCTAGGTTCCAAAACCTTTCAAGTTTTGAGACTTTTAGAAATATACTAGTGCATTACAGCATTCGTGGGATGAGATCCTCATCTGGCAAAGGAAACAATCTGGGATAGGAGTGAGAGAAGTAGAAGAGCAAATTTAAAGGATTCCTTTTATCTTTCCTGCTCCTGTGATGAGTTAATGACCATTTTTGCAGCAATTTTGTATTTTGGTGGGTCTGGTGGGTCTTGTTATTATGATGTTGAACATCACAACAGTGTTGCTTGACCCTGACCTAATTCTTCAAACACCAACTCGCTCAGAGCTGCTCTGCTCTCCACACGTGGTACTCTCAGCCTTATATTTTTGTGAGAAAGCATAGGATTGGATTTGCTACCACTGAAGCTGATGGAAAAAGAAGCACCAGTTCCTGTCCTGGGAACATTCCTCCTCCACCGATGGGATCTGCTGCTCTCACCAGAGCTGATGGAGCCCACACAGCTTTTACAAGTTCATCACCCACATCTCCTTACATTGGACTCATGCCAGGCAGAAAATAACACTTGGAAGTATTATCTGCTTTTCCTGAATGTTTTATTTCCCTTGGCACGCAGTCAAAGGGAGAGAATTTTGACAGAAAACCTTGTAGAAAATCATGGAGCTGGAGGCTCTTTTTCAGTTGATAGAATTATTTGCTCAGTCTCAACATCAAATGCAAATAAATAGTGGAAGTATTTTGGTTTGGTTCTTCTTTCTTCTCCTGCTAAGGCTAAAGGTGGTTTTCATTTGAGATTCATTCACTAATTTTTTGTTTTGTTTTGTTTTGTTTTGTTTTTCTGTGTTTTTTTTTTTTTTTTTTTTTTTTTTAATATTAGTAGGAAATTTGAGAGATTGCTGTGAGTTTTTGTGTACCCTGGATAAGCCTTCTAAGTTTGTGAGCTGGTAAGATGGTGGTTTGCAGAATTACAGGAAGATTTATTCTTCTTGAAAGCCAGGTTTTCACACCTCTGGCACAGAGACCAGAAAGAAGCAGGAACGGAGTTCCTTTACTGTATTTACAATAAAATTAAATTATTGTTTCTTCTATCCCAAGAGAAGACAGCTCCCATCACCTCCTCTTCCTGCATTCATGTAGCAGGAAATTAGGATTTTTTACCACTCAGACCTTTGCTGCAAAGTTTGTTACCCGAAGCCTCATCTTTGAACTGTTATTAAAGACCTGAATCTATTTTTAGCTTATGCAAGAAATCATTAGAGGTCAAAAAAAAAAATCCTCTTTTGACATTGTGAGTTTATATTCTCCAGAGCAAAGGCTGCAGTAAAAATAATTAAAAATAATTTAAAATAATGTTAGGACATTTCTTTGGTAAGGAAGGACAATTTTTTAGAAGACAAGCAGGATGGAAGAGTGGATTTGTCTCACAGATCCACAGAAATGGCTGCAAGATGAAGCACAAACTGCTTTTCAGTTTTCAGACAAATTTCAAAATGAGCGAGTTCCCAAACCTTCGCAAGGATTAAAGCAAACAGAAATTCAGAGAATTTAAAGATAAGATCCGTAAGTTTTTAGGGTTTTTTTTTTTTTTTTTTTAATTAAGCCAGCACTTCTGAAAGATAACTAAATGGCAGCAGGTTTTGTACTCAAGGGAAAATTTGTTCCTGGCATGTTGGAGTGATTTAATTGGGACTAAGGAATGTCATTTTCTGGGAGAGTTGAGTCTGGACATTTTACTGTGATGCCACTGAGGATTTGATGCTATTCCTGCTATTCCTTTGAATGAAAAATACTTTTGCCAATGGAAATTGACACTGTTTGCTATTCTAAACAAGAATATTTTTATTCTAGAAGGAAAACCAACCACAAAGCTCAATGCAGTGTGAGGAAATGGATGGATTTCCACCACTAATGTATTTTATCCCTCTTGTCTTCCACAGGTTGCCCAGGAATGTGGGACAATATCACATGCTGGAAACCTGCAAGTGTGGGAGAAATTGTCTTTGTCAAGTGTCCTGCACTGTTCAGATTTATCATCTCTGAAGACGGTAAAGTATTTTCTCCTTGTTCTACACCTCTGCCTGGTAAAACCTCGTGGCCAGCACGAGTGTAAAACCTCACTTAGATCCTCAGGAAAAAGAGACATCAAAAACTCTACAGCTGGGCTCCCGTTATAAATAAATTGCAGAAAACTAGGATGTTTGTATGTAGATATGTGAGAGTGCGTGGGGTGGGAGGGAAGGTGTGAAAAAAAAGCCTTCACAGACTACACAACATGAAAATATCACAAATTTGAACTGCTAAAGGGAATATTCTGCCCTTGGGTCTCACTGAATTCAGTGGGGACCCAAATCTGTGTTTGGGTCTTAGGTAACAGGGTTGGAATCTATTTTAGCAAATAATTAACAGGTAGAGCAGGCTCTGCTTGTGCTGAAGGAGACTTGAGATGAGCAGTGAGGAGCGCCCATTTGGGGGTCCAGGGAGGAATTAAAGATTTCTGGGGGGAGGCAGAAGTTCCATCACGTTTCTTTTGTGGTCTGTGGAAATGAGACCTAAACATCCTTCTGTCCCTGTGCTGGTAATTAACACAAATTGGCCCATTTGCTCCCAGCACCCACTGCAGATCCCTTAATTAGCGTTGTCCTTTGAGGAACAAGTTTGTCACTCTCCCCTGGGATTCCTTTTCCCAAAGTTTATTTTACCAATTAATTATTCATTTACAGCCTTGTGTCCAAAATTTGCTTTTTTTTCCTTCACCACACTCAGAGAGAACACTTTTTAGGAGACAGAGTTTCATACACGGCTCCAGGAACTCTGAAATCCTCACTTTTAACACATCCATTCCAGCATGTCCAGGCACAGGCATCACCAATGTCACCTAACCCGTGACCCATGTTGGAAACAAGATTAACTCAATTTGACCCATTCCAGGTCTTATGTAAATGGTTACCTGTTAATGGATAAAACTCTTAAATAAGAATTTTAATTTATTATTAATTTATTATTAACTATTAATTTATTATTAACTCTATTTATTTGAATTAAATTATTTAAATCAACATAATTAGATTTTTATTATATTTATTTTTATACTAAAACAAAAAAATGAATTATATTTTAAATAAAATCAGGATTTTTATTGCATTTATTATATTTATGGCTTCTAGCTATTTAAATATTTTTACTTATTTGCATAAAATTATTTACACAAAAATAATAAAGATTACATTAAAAATAATTTCTTTCAATAAAAGTAATGGAGCCTTTAGAGGAGCAATTAAATATATGTATTTAATATATATTATATATTTATATATATTTATGTATATATATATATAAGCTCTATTTATATATATAGTTGTATTTATTTTACCTATAGAAAATAAAGGGCTGAAATAACATTTTTAAATAATTTTCCAGGTCATGACAGTACGACCCTAAGGGAGGAATATTCCATCCAGTGGAAACACATGTCCCCTTCCTTTACCTCCTCATGGGATCCCCAATAAAAGTGACAGCTGTTACCTCCTGTAGGGCTGGGTTTGAGGGGTTTTTGGACATCTGCTCACTAGGAACAAACCCAAGGTCCATAATTCATTAGATAAACAAATAAACATTTAACCTGGAGTAGCTGGAAATCTCAGCAGATGTGGCTGGGATTGCACTGCTGACCCCAAGGTGGAATTACCAATATCCCAAAGCGCTCTCCTGGGTGAATCACCATCAGCTTTGCCATCGTTGCTGCTAATTTTAATTAGCCAAGTGTATTTGTTCAATGAGGATTTAATGAAAAAAGTCACATTTCGTGGTGGTTCCCTAAATAACGGGTTATTAGAGAACTCTAATGTTTCTAAGACATGGATAATCACATTTTAGGGATTATTATAGTGTCCTCTGGCTGCTGCTCTGTTTCTAGAATGTGGAGCTAGGCTGGGCATGGACACTAATATTTATTAATAGCAAAATCATTCCTAGTACAGCAACATTTTTATACGGCCATGGATAATTTTTACAAATGCAGCAAGAACTTTAAATTACACTTTTGAAAAGTTTGTGCTCTGAAGCACCTGTAGGTACAACATAATCACAGGGAAATCATGGGATGTGCTAACCTTAAAGAGTGGGTGAGAAATATCTCACCTGGCTTTGGATATTTAAATTTATATGTGAATTTCTGAAGTGATCACATGGATTTCTGGTTCAGTGGATAGAAATCAATGGGCACTTCTAGAAGATTCTTTCCTTGACCCTTTTCAAATGCTTGTCTGGAAGGGAGTGAAGTCACTGCTTGTTTTATGAATTTCAGAGAGGAATTTCTGACTGCCTTTACTTGGTTGTCTGATTTCCATACAGAGTAAAATGGGAAAAAAATAAAAGAGACTACAAAAGAAAAATTAACTTACTAAGCTGTCATCTGGAGGGATGATTTTTGGAAAAATTAGCTGTGTATTTAGCTAAAAATACCAGCTGTTGCTGGTTTTAATCTGCTCTGCTTTAACCTTCACTGCAATTGAACCAAGGAGTAACGTTGGAGCTGCTGTCAACATCATGCAGGAAGTTCAAAGTGAAATTCTGTGTGCTTGGCAACTCTGCCTTCTAAAATTTCATTTCACCTCTCTGATCCTTCAAAACCACCAGAATTTTTCATTCCTTTCAGATTCAGACTATGAATGAAAGTACAGTACTCAAAATCCTTCCACAGGAGATTCCTTTCCTCCAACGGAAAAAATCTTATTAATTCCTGAGTCTTTTCTCATCTTGTAAATTAGGGATTCCAGCGGCTTTCCTTCTGGATAGCTCCCAAAAATTTATTTATTTTTCCTCTTTCACATGGATTTCTTTGATTGATATCCACCAATCATTATTTCCACCAGAAGCTGTCACTTCCACGACCTCTCTGTTGTATGTTCCTGCAGTGCCTTCCCTGCACTGGCTCCAGAAACACCCACCCCACACCAGGGCATATTTAAAGCCTTCTAAGGCATCTTTGCAGAGGTAAAAAGAGGAAAACCATGTCAAGCTGTGATGTTGCCTTTCAGTAGGACATGGCAAGGCCTTGAGATGGCCCTGACACAGTTATCTGCACTCCCAACAGGAGAATTTTCTCTTTTTTGGGTTTTTTTTCCCCCTCCCTTTTTTTTTTTTTTTCCCAGACAGAGGAATTTGCCCAGCAATGGAAATCTACAGAAGCAAAATCTCTGGTTTTTTCCTGCTTTGCGCTGTACAGCTGCAATATTCTGGAACCTATAAACACACACCCAAATGGACCATGGAATGAAACTCAATAACCAGATCAGAAATGAACATATTTTCAGTCCTTTGATTTGCCATAAAAAAATAACACAAACTATAACAGACAGTTTCTGAGCATTGCCATATGCTGCACATTTGGAAAATGCTTTCATTCACAAATCCAGATAATATATATGAGCAGCTCTTACTGAATCTTCTAAAAATTCAGGTAGTTTATCTGGCACTCAGTTTAGGACACTCCCTGCTACATTTACCACAAAACATGGTTCACTGTGTACAACAGAGAAAATTCTCCTAATTTTTACCAAAGGCATAAAACCTACCCTATGCTGATACCAGGATTAAGGGTTCCTAATTAAAATCCAGTAGAACAAAGAATGTAATCAAGGTATTAGAGAGTTTAGGAGGGAATTACATCCCATGCTCACATTTCAGAACCAAACTCCTTGGCTTGTTGCTTCTCTTGGTTGAACACAATCAATGCTCAGGCAATGAGTGCTGTTAGGCCAAGAAATTGGAAATAGTCTTGTCACTGATCCCATTTAAAACTCAGGAAAACACTCAAGTACTTTGTTGTACTAATTAATTGATTAATTGATTCTGTGAGAACTCCAAGCCCCATAAGTGCTGCAGTAGAGATGCCACGGGTGGACAGTGGGATTTATGAACGCGAGGTTAATTGGATTTGGGAAGCAGTCTGTGCCCGAGTTTAGATGTTATCCCTAATCAATTAGAATAAGATGACAAGAGCAGAGTTAATGAGAAAGGAAGGGGTGCTCCATCTTCAAATGTGGAGAGGCTTTTGTGTCATTCCTGGAAAAGTCTTTAAAAGCTGGCATGGGAAAATGGTACAAAACCTCCAAACGGGGTGAAAAGACAATAAAAGTCATTGACTTCCCAAAGTGAAAGCTGTTAAAAATATTTGCAAGTCACAATTTCTATTAGTTTGGGTTATGTATTGATAGGGGGTTTTTTTAGGCAGGAAGAAAAGGTGACTGATAAAGATCTGGGGCCTCCTACACACTCGAAAATCCCTGGAAGGTTGTGTGATTATTTTCTACTGAGGTAAAAGATCAGGGTTGTGTTGCTGCTACTGAAATTAAGGTCAGCATTGCAGCAGAGTGAAATTGGAAATTGCATTTGCCTGTCAAAAAGGCAAAAGATCAATGCAAAAGTCCAGATTTCTCTTCAAGGATGTTTTGCCTGGATGAGTGTTCCAACATCCTGCTTGGAAACTGAGGGAAGGAAAACTCTGTAACCAAGTTTTCTCTGGAAAACATCTATGACCCATCCCAGCATTCTCATCATGGGAATAATAATGAGCCATTGGAGCTTATTTATATTTATTTATTGAAACAAGCAGGACTCTGAAACCTTTGTTTCATCCTTTATTTTATATAAGATCCTACATAGCAGTCACAATCAAGTTTAGTGCAAAGGTATCTATTTTATATATAAACCATTGAAGAAAAATTAAAAAAAAGAGAAAGAAAAAAAGTAAAATGGCATTAGATAGATAACAAGTCATTTCCAGCTGGTTTTCATCCCTGGGCTTTGCACAGGCAATAAAGCCATGGGTTTACTCCAGTTCTTCCATAGAGAGGAGGACAAGCTATAATTAAGCCTCCATGGTCACAGCATCACGAAGTCCATCTGCAGTGCAGAGAAAATGGGAGGAAAATGCTGTCATCAAAGAGCAGTAACTGGATCTACATTTCTAATCAAGTAGCTGAGGCCTCTCAGATGTTTTCTAGCAGAAAAAAAAAAAGACATTTTATGGCCTTTCCTACCAAATTATGGGGACATCAGGCTCTGTGCTTCTGATACTCAAATATGCAGCAAGAGAATTTCAGCTCCAATCAAGTCCTCAGTCCTCTGCAGGGGAACATCCTGCAGTGGTCAGGGGAAAGCTGCAGCACAGCTCAAGAACTTTGTCAATGACCTGAGAGCTAATTTGGCCTTGGGAAAAAAAAAAAAAAATCCTGCATCTTTGGGAAGAATGCAAGGGTGGAAGATGCTGAGAGCTGCTGAGAGTGGTTTAGACAGCACTTGGGCTGCAAAAGATAATAGGTGGAAGTATCACTGAGGGGAACGTGAGCAGATCCTTCAACCTTTCCTAACAGTCTTTGCTCTGTTCATGTTTCTCCTCTTGACCCAAATGATTGGGAAAAGAGTTCAGGTGATTGCAGGATTTAAGGTGTGGTGGGCACACTTTTATTCTTACCTTTGAGCAAGGCATTTATTTGCTTTCATCTCTTGGAGTTATTTCAGAACTGACAATCTCCTTTGGGCAACATTTCAAATTTTTCAAGTTCTTGTTTGAAAAACTTTTGTTTTTCTCTCAAATGTGATCTGTGCCCTCTTCAGAGCTGGAAGACCCTTCAATAGTAATTGCATTGATCCTGCACTCTGATGGATGCTCCTGTGACAGCCAGACTCAAAGGAAGGACTCACATAACATTTAGATGATGCTTAGTTGCTATGGTGACCTCAGTCCACTTCTAGTTTCACATCCTTTAACAGGAAAGAGGAAGAAAAGAATAAAACCATCACTTCCCTTAAACGTTATTGATCATATTTGTGCATCAGCCCTACCTTAGCCAGCCCTGTGTGCTCTGACCTTTCTGTTTCCATATGGGACCTCACTTTAATTCTCCCATGATTTCCAGGCGTGATTCACTGGATCTTGTCCCTGTGGCCTGAGGGTAAACTGGGATATAGAAGGAAATTAATTATATATCAGTCTGTCCCTGTCTTTACTGGAATATCTTGCACAAACCTCTGGTAATGAAGATTTTGCAGAGCTTGTTCCTCTCATGGTAGACAGAATCTAACCCAACCACCCTCTGGAATTCCAATCTCTCTGCCCTTATGGGAGAAGACTTAAAAACCTGGTGAACTTATCTTCGTGTAGATAAACTGGATGGAATGAGTTTGCCCCACAGGAGCAGTTACTCAGATGTCCCTAGGAACCAGTTCTTATTCAAACACACAAACACGGACAAGCTTTCCTAATCTTACCCTTGATTATCCTCTGCCCCAGTTTTCTTATTTTCTAAACAAAATGATCACTTCGTTCTGTACTGTCCTTGTGTGAGCATTACATTCACAAATCCCTTTGTCAAGGCAAATGGAGATCTACAGTAAATGATAGAATAATAGAATCCCAGAATGGTTTGTGTTGGAAAGGACCTTCAAAGTCTCAGTCTCAGTTTCATACTGAGACATCTTCCACTATCCCAGGGTGCTCCAAGCCCTGTCCAGCCTGGCCTTGGACACTTCCAGGGACCCAGGGGCAGCCACAGCTTCTCTGAGCACCCTGTACCAGGGCCTTACCACCCCTACAGGAGAGAATTTCTTCCTAATATCCCATTTAACCCTGCCCTCTGTCAGTTTGAAGCCATTCCCCCTCGTCCTGTCACCTCCTGCTCTTGAATAAATGACTTTTAATCTATAGTTTAAAGTATTACAGTTTAAAGTTTAAAGGCTATGGGGAATGAGGCTGGAGAGACTCAAACCTCTGGAAACAGTTGTGGGAAGCACCTAACACAGGGAAGGTGTTTGAACCTGTAGGGCCATGCACTCTGTGACCTTGCCTGCCTCCTACTTCCTACAGATCCTGCTAATGAAAATGTAAAGTCCAAGCAGCTAATCGTGGATCAGTCAATCAATTATGGAATCACAGAAGGGTTTCACTTGCAAATGACCTTAAGGGTCATCCCAGTGCCACCTCCTGCCATGGGCAAGGACATCTTCTACTCTCCCAGGTTGCTCCAAGCCCCTTCCAGCCTGGCCTTGGACACTTGCAGGCATTCCAGGGCAGCCACAGCTTCTCTGGAAACCACAAAGAGCCATAACAAAGGAGCTGGGATGCTTGGATAATGTGTATGTGTGTGTGTGGGATCGTGTGTGTGTGTGTGGGATCATGTGTGTGCAGGCACAGGACTGGGCCGAGGGCTGATGTCCCTCCTAGGGAAGCAGCGGGCAGAGTATGAAACCAGAACCCGTGTGGGGAGCTCAGAGAGCTGCAGAAAAGCTGCTAAGTAGCCTGCTGCTCCTGACTGTGGCTTTGCCAGCCGGCTGAACAGATTGCTGGAGCAGGAGAGCAGCAGGCAGCCGTGGGGAAGGCAGAGAGGAGGCTCAGCGTGGTGGATGCCGCGGAGCCAGGCACAAGAGCGCACTGGTTTATTTGATGTTTAGAAATAGAATGTAAAACTTCTGATCAGCGCTATATAAAACAGGAAAGAAAAATTTAAACTCCTGCCCAGCCAGTTTGTTATCCACATAGCTGGACAGCAGGATGACAAGGGGTTGTAAATGTTTTCCACAGCCTCGCCCTGCCCCAGTCGCTGCACTTTCTGTAGGGACACAACATGCAGTAAAAACAGTGCAGGATTTGCACGTTGATTTTAATGCTGTCAAAACCCAAAACCTTTTGGAGAATTACCTTTGTGGAGCAGCCTCAACTCACAATACTGAGATAAGAACAAGAGGACTGGGGAGAAGTGTGGGCAAGCCAATTCAGGGCCAAACAGCTTTGGAAGCCTTTCATCCCCTCCTGCCCCGCCACTAATAAGGGACAAACGCTGGAACAAAAGGGTTAAATGCGAGTTGTGTTCAGATAAACAAAGCCACGGGAGGCCAGGCAGGTGGAGAGCAGCCAGCACAGATTTGGCACCAAAGAGGAGATCTAAAAGGCTCTGAGGCTCATCGTGCACAGGCTGGTTCTTGGCTTCAGCTCCCCCATCCCTGCACACTTTGAATCAGGAGCAATCGCCGTCGTCGAGTTTCTCATCAGTTGTTGCATAGTGAGGGGTGAATTATGAGTTCTGGGTCTCAGTAAATAAAAATCAAAGAGGAAAGTCTGATAAATGTGCAAGGAAAGGGCAGGAAAGGTCTGGATCTCTGCCACCGGCTCTATGGGGAGCCATTGGCAAGTCCTTGGATTTTTTTTCTCCCTCTTTTACCTCTTGCTGCAGAAAACAGAAATAAGGAGCATTTTCTGTACTTGGTCATTAGAACTGGTAACTCAGCATTCTGATAGATCTTCTCTAGGATCTCTAAGCAGTGCTGCAAATAACATCTAATTAGCAATGTCAATTAAAACATTAATTGTAGATTTTCTTCCAAAGAGTGACACTTACTTAAGTCTGGTCAAACACAAATAACACAGCCTGTCAATACACTGGATAAACCATCCTGTGTCGAGATTACAGCAACTTCCTCAGGAGTTTATTGACTGATAAGAGCAATTATTGATTTAATGAGTGCTGTTCTAAGGCACTGCTTAGTATCTGCTGTCGTGTCCATATTTCCATAGTTTGGGCTTAACTACATGTGAGAAGCACAGATGTCATTCAAGTAAGTCCTAAAATCATGATATTTAAGATGTTGTTATCATAGAATAATAGAATTATGGAACGGTTTGGGTTGGAAAAGATCTTAAAGCTCATCCAGTGCCACCAGCTGCCATGGGCAGGGACAACTTCCACTGTCCCAGGTTGTTCCAAGCCCTGTCCATCCTGGCCTTGGACACTGCCAGGGATCCAGGGGCAGCCACAGCTTCTCTGGGCACCCTGTGCCAGGGCCTGCCCACCCTCTGAGTACAGAATTTCTTCTTAATACCCAACCTAAACCTGCCCACTTTCAATTTAAAGCGATTCCTCTTCATGTCTGTCACAACATGCTCTTCTCAAAAGTCTCTTGTAAATGAATTCCTTGAATTAAACCTCTGAAAAATATGTTCCCAGTGAAAATGCAGATGAAAATCATATTTTATTTATTCTTCATTTCTGGGAGAACAATGCATTTCATTAGATCATTGTATAATCATACAAATGGACTTTCTCTTCTTCATCAGTGAAGTCAAACACTCCAATTTCTCATTGTTTGTGTCCTAAGAGTAGGAAAACAAGAAAGTTTGTGGGAAAGCCCATGCAGTGAGGGGTCCTGTAGTCCTGTCTGCTCCATCACTGACAGCAGAATAAATTTACTGAGGTCTCCCATGAGTCTTAAAGGCACCAAGGTGAAAATATAACCCAGAAAAACAATGCTTTAAGGTAATATTTTCAAAAATGAGAGTGACTCTGCTGTGTCTGGGATTCCTCACAACCCTTTAAATGCAAGGTCAGGTCTCTGTGTAAACATGTTAAATGTTATGCACAAAACAAATCCATTTGAACTCCATTTCATTCTCAGCCAAGTGAGGAAACAGCACCAATGCCATGGATTTCTGGCAAGTAAATATCCATCTTTTGCCTCAGGGCACAGAAATTTGCACTGTCTGAGGGCAGGGCAACAGCAGCGTGCAGGAATTCAGAGGCATATGGTGGCTGTATGTTCCCTCATGTCCTTTTATATATATATATAAATATTTGTTTGTATATATATTTTAATATAAAAATATATCTGTTTACAGATGTATAAAATATCTGTTTGTATATATACAATATAAAATATAAAATTTAAAATATAAAATTTTATATTATTTATAATATAGCATATAATATATAATTTATAACATCGTATGTAACATATTATATGTAATATATAAAATGTAAAATATAATACATAATATATATTCTATGATATATTATATATAGTATGTAATATGTAATATGTTTGTATATATATGTATATATACAGATATATCTTACATATTTATATCAATACATATATTTAAATAATTACAAGAAATACAAAAATATATCCATACACTCACAAATATAATTGTACATGTGTTCATTTTATCTCAACACTCAGTAGATGAACTTTGACTTTTTGTCGTAACTCAGGGCATGATGTTCAATGTAAATCTAATTAACTTCCTGGTATCTTAACCTATTAGTGAAAATTGAGTTGATGAATCAAGCCTAAAAGCCTGTACAGACAAATGTTGTACTGGAACTTTCTTCAGTACATTAGTTAGGACTCAGATATAGAAATATACATTAATAAAAGGCTTGTTTGCTCCTCCAAATCAGAAAATTAATGTTGTTAGAAATGTGAATGCCTTCATAATGTCCAAACAAAGTGAAATGTAATAATATTTTCAGTATGTATACAAAAATATTTTTATAACAAGCCTGCAGAAAAGCTGCATTAATGTGTTTTAACTGTTATTACAGATGTCATGAAATTAAAAATGAACCAAAAGTAATATTTTAACATCAATGAGACTCACCGCTATCTATATTTAAAATTAAATAATGATAATTTTTATTTCATGCTTTTTAGATTGTAGGGGAAAAGAGCTGCATTCAAAACATTTAAATTTAAGAGAAATGTTTTTTTCTGAGCCATCACAGTAATATGCAGGATGCCAGGAACACCAGGCATCCATCTACTTAATACTGGCCTGGTCTTTCTCCAGAAAGAATTCTGCACAGTTTTATAGTCAAATTATTCTACAGATGATAAACTAAAACTGGATTTTATGAGTCAAAGAGGTTTTGGGGAGTTTTTCTTGCAGCTTTTTCTACCCTGCTTGTGTGGGTCAGTGTGAGGCAAAGGCTGCTGAGGTAGGTGACCTCACTTAGGGGACAAGTTCCCTCAGAGCTGCTGGTTTGAGTGGCAGATGCTGTGAAAAACACCACGAGAGAAGTGACAAAGGAGTGGTGGGTTTTTTGTTCTTTGATCCTCTGGTCGCCTGATAAACCCACAGATGAAAATTCCCACACCACAACCCGACATCCATGTTCTGAAATTCAGGTTTTAGCAACACATCCTGATTTTAGCAACAAATTCCCAAAACTGAGTTACATCCCTGCTGATAAACCTGGGGTTTGGTGGATTTAGGAGGTCTCTGCAAATTACTCTGCAGAGCCATCCATGATATTCTGCCAGAAATGTGGAGCACGGCCACAGCACTGCTGCAGAATCTGCTGGTTCAGCCCCGTGCAGCAGCTGAGCCACCTTGGCTGGAAAATGTTTGCCCAGAGGGCTGGGGATTGCTCTTCAGAGTTTAGAGACCTCTACAACATCTGCAAATACCCAGAAATTAGAGTAACAGAATATCCTGAGCTGGAAGGGACCCACAAGATCATCCAGTCCAGCTCCTGTCCCTGCACAAAATCCCACCCTGTGCATCCCTGGGAGTGGTGTCCAAATGCTCCTGGAGCTCTGGAAGCCTTGGGAATGTGCCATTCCCTGGGGAGACTGGGCAGTGCCCAGCACCCTCTGGGGGAAGAATCTTTCCCTAAAATCCAGGCTAAATTCTTCCTGTGGAGTCTTGGAAGCAGCTGGAGTTGGGCAGAGAAGGATGGAGACCCCGGACTGTTCTCACCATGGCTTCCAGTATCAACTCTCCAAAGTCCCCAGTGGGTTGGATGTGTAGGGTTTGATGCCTTGAGAAGGCTGAGCAGGAACAGAGACTGGACAGAGCTAGAGAACAAAGTAGATATTTATTGAAAGGTTTTTAGGATCTACCTTGGGCAGGACAAGAGCCTGGCGAGGGCTACACCCAAGGTGGACCCAAAATGCAAAGCAAAATGGACAAATGGTCACCAGGTCTCACACTTTGATCAGTTTGGGTCCATTTGCACATTGGGGTTGAATTGTCCAATAACAGCTCCAGGTTATGAAGTTCCATCCTCCTTGTTCTCTCCCTTCAGCCACCGTTGTTTGTGCTTTTTTGGGCTTGAAACTTGGTCTCCAGGAGAAGGATTTGTTTTGTATCCCTGCTGTGTGCAGAGAGCTGAGTGACACTGACTGTGAGGCTCAGAGCTGCAGCCCTGGGCAGCACAGAGTCTGAAATACAGGAAAGCTGAAACTTAAGGCATCAGATTGATGTTTAATAATCCATCCAAAGTCACAATACAGCCTGCCTGATGCTTCAGATGAGTTTTCTCTACTCCCACCATCATTTTCACATTAAAGCCTCTTTTTTTCTGTCTTAAGAGGTGTGAAAGCACACCTGATTTACTTTAGAGGAGGCACAGAAATCAAGAAATTTTAAATTATTATGTGAATTATAAAATTAAAAAAACACATTTTATGCTGGGCTGAAAAGCCTCCCGTTATTATTTTATATCTTTAGGTGCTTCCTCCTTTCCCATAGGATCAAAATCAGTTTTTGCTTGAATTCGACTTTTAATAAAACCCTTCTCATACTATTTGGTGAAGTTTTTGTCCAATCCGTAATTAACATTTGACCGCCAGGGTTAAAAGAGAAACAACCTGAAGCCCTGTGGCCGCTCCAGAGGATGCAGAACTAAACTGATGTGGACATTTATCCTGCTGTAGCTGTCAGTGAAGTGCTGGGAAGGTTTTTTCCCTGGTTTCTGGGCCACTGGCAGAGCGATCTGCAGCATCTGCCTGAGGCTGCTCCGTGCACGGTGCAGCAGCTCCACCCCCTGGCTCAAGGCAGCTCCTCCTCCTGCATCCCCAGCTGAGCCAGGATCCACCAGCATCCGCAAAATCAGATTTTCGCCCAATTCGGATTGAAATTTGAGCACAGTTGGTTTGGCATTGTTCCAACAATTTATTTTGGAGGAGTGAAAGAAAGGGAAAGGGAGATTTCTAATGTAAACCCAAGGTTTTATCATGATTGTTGTGTTTTTAGGATGTTAAGGAGCGTGGGTTTGGGCGCAGTGCTTTGGAAATGTGTGAGTCTTTCTTACTTTGGAACATTCCCCTAAAAAGAATTAAAAAAAAATCCAAAAGAAGCTCCTACATTCATTTTCTTATTCTTTCTAGAGTCTGATTAAACTTCATGATAACCAGATATTCAACAACATCAACCATCTTCAGAAAACCCTTTTCCACTCATAAATACACAGGGCTAATACAGAAATAAAGATTCAAACTTGCAGTCCTCCTCTGGGCTCTGCTACATCCATTCCTCTTATGGGAGTCAGATTTTTATCAAAATAAATTGCAACCAATTATCATTATGAATTAATTGTTTTCATTCTTTTAATTTCAGGTTGGGAAGTGGATAATTTGGGGCAAACCCATGCAGGTAAGAACCAGTTGTGCTGCCTACACCCTCAGTACTTCTGTTCCCAAAAATTGTGTGCACACGATAATTTCAGATTATCAAAAAGTTGTCTGTGTATCAACCATTATGACAATGATTCATGTACTTAACTGTAATACTTGCACAAAAAGTGAAATGAAAAATCTCCTAAGGCTCTATAAATCAATGTGATTTTACTTAAAGCCACAAAATTAAACCATCTTATTTAAAACAATTAGTCACTGCTCTTTGCCATTGATGGATGGAAATAATTTTTCATTAATTCTCTGAAAACTGGTCGTATTTAAATACCTGGGGATCACAAATGTAAATCTCTATAGAAAAAATATTTGACTTCTATATTTTTGCAATAAACTTGGCCCCTGTTTATTGTATGTGTTCTTAGTTCTAAATTTAGAGGTTCAACTTTGATTTAAATTCTCAAGTAAAGCTGTGTTTACTTCCTGAGAAGACAGCACCAAGTATTTATTGCCTTTGGGCTTGATCTAAACAAATAAAAATCAATTGCACTCCATTCACTGATTTCCACAGAGACCAGTTTGGGCTCTAATAGAAAACACAATCAAAACAATTTCATACCCAATTTCCACTTTTCTAGGTGATTATGACCTGCTGGAAAGCACAGCCCAGTCTCTCCTAGGTAAGAAACAGAACCATGGAAATTTTTGGCTCTCTTTCTTATTTATTTCTGTTAAAAAGGAAGCTCTCAACTTTTTTTTTTTTCCCCTACAATTTTGGTATTATTTTCTAATCAGTTCTAATAGTTATGACATTTTCTGTTCCGTTACTTTTAGCAATATTATGAAAATTTATTCCTCCTCTATTAAACCTTGCAATGTAAGAATGTGCTGCTAGAAATTATATCTACCTGCTTAACAGTAATTATTAAATGGTGTTAAGGGAGTCAGCACCATGATCCAGTGCTTTTTTTTTTTTTTCTCCCATGGAAAGCTAGGGATGAATGTGCAAGAGTAATTTAACAAAATTTGCCAAGTAATGCAATGTTCTTAAATGAATGCTGTGATTAAAGAGATGGATTCTGCTGCATGGATGGCAAACAGATTCTCTAAAATAAGGTTAAAAATGAGGTTATGAGAGACTAAACTGCTCTCAGAATGCAAAGCAGCTCAACTTTAATAGCAAAAAGCAACCCCCAAACTTGGAAATTTCCATCAATTTTGGTCAAGGTGCAGCTGAAACTGAAAAAAAAAAAAAGTGATCATTTGATAAATTGAGGCTGTTCCTTTGTGCTGGAGAGGAAGAAGTGCAGCAGCAAACCATCCTTAATTTTTTTAGGAAAGCCACTGAGCTTTGGGAAGAATAATGGTGCTTTAAAACAGCCCCACAGGGGCTGTCTCACCTCAGCAGCTCTGTAGGTAAATGGGTGTCAGGAGATTCTTCCTCTTCTGCCCCCAACTCTTCATTCCCAGTATGGTTTTAAAGCCTAAGAGTGTCAGTGAAACCATTGCAGAGCTGGTTCTTATATGAGATTAGCCAAAAACTTATGGCATTTAAGCCAATATTTGCTTAAAATTAAGGTTATAAACCAGGACTGGGATAATTAATAGACAGAGGAATGTGAGAAGCTCTGAATTCACCAGCTGAGCCCACCTTGGGCATCTGGAGATGGAAAAGAACACATTGCCTGAGGACAGGGATGGGAGAG
The DNA here is from genome assembly GCA_021534815.1 of Acrocephalus arundinaceus. Taxonomy (NCBI): domain Eukaryota; kingdom Metazoa; phylum Chordata; class Aves; order Passeriformes; family Sylviidae; genus Acrocephalus; species Acrocephalus arundinaceus. The sequence goes on from JAJEOU010000373.1 coordinate 49,383,223, forward strand.
AGATTCCCAGTCCATGTTCCTTTGTTTCCTGCAGACCCTTCCCACAAAGTCACTCTGAGATCGGAGCCTGGGCTTGGAGATAAATGATAAATGATAAATGATAAATGATAAATGATAAATGATAAATGATAAATGAGTGGGATGTTGTTTTATCTGAGTACAGGAGAGCAATCCAGCTGCCTCTTCATGGATATATAATGGCTATCTGAGTTATCCCACAGTATCCTGACTGGCTTCCAGCACCTGGACCAAAAAAATCACATTAGCCTGGTGTTTCCTCACCAGTCCCATGTGTGTGCCTCAGATATAAACCATTAAAAATAAAGGGGCTGGTTTAAGCACTGGACTTCCCCTTTGGCCACCTGGAGTGGAGATACCTTCCTCAAAGCAATGCCTTTTTGAAAGAAATGGACATTTAGCTGACCTCTGGTTAAGGAACCTACTTGAGAATGAGATTTTTGGAGACACTGAATGTAGTGATTAAATATTTTTCCTCTCTGGTGACCAACTGTAGTAATAGCCATCCATAGATGCCTGGATCATTAAAGATATAATTAAATTTCCAGAATTAAATCTATGGATAGGCAGACAAACAGTGCCTCCAGTAGAGCCGTGGGGATTTCGTTCCACCAAGGGGAGGAAGGGGATGTCTTGAGGTTTTTTCTTGGGATGTCACATTCCCACCTGCCCTTGGCACAGGGGACATCAGCAGGAATTGCACTGAAGAAGGCTGGTCGGAACCTTTCCCTCATTATTATGACGCCTGCGGCTTCGATGAGAACGAAACAGAGTCTGATAACCAGGTGGGAATTAATCTCATAATTAAAAACAAATGAAGAGGGGAGAGGGGAAACAGCAGGCTGCTTTCTGTCCAGCCTCTGGTCATGTTCTGATTTTTAGTGATTAGAACAAACAATCAGATGGATACAAAACCGTGACAAGTGAGATCTGACTCCTTCCTGTATTGAGTATTTATGGAAGATGAGCTTTTAGTATTGATGTAGCTTGGAACTTCTAGAATTGAAGGTTAACCCTCAATTCTACCCCTGTTGATAAAAAAATCTCTTAGTCGACTGTTTTATTTGGGTATTTTTTTCTACAGATACTTTTCAAAATAAAAATATAGATAGCTTTTGCTAGCTCACTGATAAAGAACCTCATGGTGTGCAGACCCAGCCATAGGGCAGAGCTTGACGTACAGTGAGACCTCAGAGGTGTGGGCTTGATATTTCTTAGCCTGAGAGAATTTTCAGCTTGCTAACTTGCAAGCTCCTTTCCCAAAGGAAAACTTCCAACAGTTTTCCTTTCCCAAAACATCTTTCTCCTTTTCCCAAAATATTTCTAAGTAGGCAGCAGTTTTTTCTCATAACAATCTTCCCCAACTTTTGTTTTCTATTACTTAACCAACAGAAGGAGATCTCAGTCCTATTAACCAATAAATACCTTTTATAGCAAAACATGCTATATAAGAAGCAAAAAGATTGTAAATACAACCTTCTGTTGTTCTCACAGTAAAAACTAGAGTCAAACTATTTTTATTCGTGTCCTACTGCGACACAGAGGAAATGAGGACAAACCAGGCTGTCCGAGACACAAATCCTGCCTCTGGTTCCCCCTGCACGCTGGCAGGTGTTGGCTGTTGATGAGGGTTTAACTTGTGGTTTTTGCCTCCCCAGGATTACTACTATCTTTCGGTGAAGGCTCTGTACACGGTGGGGTACAGCACGTCCCTGGTGTCCCTCACCACTGCCATGGTCATCCTGTGTCGCTTCAGGTGAGTGGGGACACCAGCACTGAGCTGCTCAGGCCCTGGAGGAAGGAAACTGTGGCCCAGCTGTCCGAAACAGAGTTGAAGGTTTTATCTCACCAGAGGTAGAATAAGAAGGGGAAATCCTTTGGCTGAGTTGTTCCCTCAGCTTGGACACACTCCAGAAGTCACATTTCAGCAGAGTGTAAATGCAGCAGGAGAAGATGTAGGTCTGGTTTATGAAATATCACAAGCTGGACTCATTCTGTTGTCTATTTTATGCTTCTCTGAATCATTTTACAAGAAAATCCCCAAATCCTTCTCTTTCCCAGGTTTAGGGTCAGTACTAACACAGCTTTGGCTTAGATATTGCTGTTCTTAGCACCGAGGTGCTCTGGTCAGGTGTGTTCAGGCCCAGTGTGACATTTCCACAAAGTAAAACTATTTTCTTCTTTATTTCTCTTCTCCCCCCCCCCTCCTCTTTCCTCTCTAGGAAGCTTCACTGCACTCGGAATTTCATCCACATGAACCTTTTGTTTCGTTCATTCTCCGTGCAATATCTGTGTTCATTAAGGATGGGTTCTTTATGCTGAGCAGGATGGAAACCACTGTTTTATCTCCACGGTGAGTCAAACTGAAACCAAATCCTTGTCCTTTACTTTTTGTCAGCACAAGATAGCAACAAGCAGTGCGACAGGCAGATATCTGTAGAGTATCAGAAGCTGAGAAGTTATTAGGGAAAAGGTATTTGGGGTTAAACTTCCAATTCACAGCCAGACTGCATGTTTCGTCTTGGATGTGGTGTCACCAGCGTCCTTCAGAACAAACCTACAGGTTTTGTTTTCTGATTCTCTGCCCTGGTTGTTCCTCCCTTTTCCCAGATCTGCTCAGTGATACGTGGGATGAGAGCAGAAATGAGCAACTTCCTTCACCTGAAGGTCTGGTTTTCCTCCAGAGCCTCGTTTGTTCTGGATATCAGGCAGAGTGACATGTAAACAGGGTGACCATTCAGACACAGAGAATACACCTGATGGTCACATTCTCAGAAAATCGGCAGCATTTCCCACATCTTTGTCTCTTAAATATGTAGTTTCATGCAGAGCACTCTTTCACTGATGCATTTAGCATTTATTATGTGTAAATCCCAATTCCTTTCACATTTAAGGCTAGTATTTGATATAAATCAGCTCACTGGGTGTAATTATGATAGAATTACAAGCTGAGCTCTCCTTTATCCATCCAGTTATGAGCTAAACTCCCTGTGAGTCACTTCCACAAGGCAAGTGCAGCTGTGTAGTTTCTTAGTCAGCCTTTTCTTTTTCATTGAAACTAGTTTTTGCTCTCAGTTCTTCTCCATGAGAAAGCTGAAACCATGTTAGGTCTGTAATTTGTTCCTGCCACTCTTCCAATGGTGACATCTGCCTCTTTGTTTGGAAACACTTAAAGCATAAAGCATGTTAAAATCAGCCATTTTTGACCAGATCTTCAGCTTGGTAGAACTTCCATGAAGAACCTCAGATCTGATGGTTTAAACACCTTGATGGTAGATTTGTGCCAGAGGATGAAGTCAAAGTGGGAACTAATCTCTGCCTCCAGCAGGAGCTTCCATTTTATGCACAGATTCTGCTCGGATTTGTTGGAAAATCCTACTTTTGTAGGAGTAACGGCATCTCACTGGGGTGCAGCACTGGAAAGACCAGAGTGTCCTACTCTCACAGGGTAGAGTTGGTTGCCACCTTAGGCCTTTGTCACAAAATCATTTAGGTTGAAAAAGCCCTCTGAAATTAAGTCCAACCATTCCCAAGCACCTCCAAATTCAGCACTAAACCACATCCCCGTGTCACATTTACACATCTTTTAAACACCTCCGTGCGTGGTGACTCCACCACTGACCTGGACACTGTTCCAGTGATTGACAGCCCTCTCAGGAAAGAATTTTCCTTAATATCCAAACTAAACCTCCTCTAATGCAATTTAAGACAATTTCATCTCGTCCTAGCATTTGTTACCTGGAAGGAGAGACTGACCTTGTTACCACCTCCTGTGAGGGAGTTGTAGAGAGCAATAATATCCTCCCTGAGCCCCCTTTTCTCAAGCCTAAACAAACTCCATTCCTTTTTTTTTTTTTAAATTATTTTATTTTAATTTTATTTCCCATTTTAATTTTTCTTTAGTTTGCTCCTTCCCCTTCCTGTCCATGAATGAAAGCCTCCATCTTCTTTTTTTTTTTTTTTTTACAGCTGATAACTTGGCCTCCTTTTTCCTCACACTTACTTCCATTTTCTGTCCTTGAGTGACAGCACTGATGATGAATGGCAAGGAAGTGTAATTCCAGATGCACACAGGAGGGTTCATCCTTTCAGATCCTACTCTCAGGGCTTTCCACAGTCATCCTGCCATTTCACATCCTTCTCTGGGTTTCTCAGTACACAGCTGGATTTTTTTCTTCCCTGCATTTAATCCTGGAAAGGGGCTTAAGTCCAGCAATTGGTGTTCACTGGGGCTGTGAGCCCTCAGCAATACAGGGCGTGCTCAAGCTGCTCTGAAATGCTCCTTGACCACTTCCCACTGGTAAAATTGGCTTCTTCCCCATCCAGGCTTTGCTGTCTAAGTGATACCTGACATTCTTCACATTCTTTTAAACCTTCACTGATACAGTCTTATACGTGGCCAGTGTGTAATGAGCCTCCTGAAGATGTATCAAGTCTGAGGGTTGACCTGCAGCCTCCCAGAGTGGCTTAATAACAGCGAGACAACTTCTCTGGACATGGTTTGTAAAAGAAAAGGTTTTAATAATGACAAAAATAACAAACAGTATTAAACAAAGGAAACGTAAGTCAAACACAGTGTAGAGAAAACTCTTGCTAAGGTAGTCCAAAAAGACCACTGAGCAGTTCTGTGCAGTCTTTTAAGTACTTGATTTAGGTTGATTTTAGTACTTTGTACTTGATTTCAGTACTTGGTTTAGGTGGGCTTTTTGGCACCTTGCCCAATGAAATTTGCAACAGGTTTTGTGTTGGAACCCTGGAGGCTGAAAATTTCAGGTTTTCTGAACTGAGGGGTGCTGGTCCTCAAATAAGCACCACATTTGACTTGAGGCCTTGGGACAGGCTTCCGAAATTGTGTGGTAGCACAGGAGTTGTGGATGTGGAGTTTGAGTGGCATTGTGTGACCTCACAGGGTGAAAAACTTGGATTTGGGGTTTTGATACATAGTAATTTGTGTGGGCGAGGATGGAGGATTCAGGGTGTTGTCAGAATTCTTCTTCTTTGCCTTCTTCTTCCTTCTTCATGGATTTGGGTGGTTTTCTCTAGTTGGGTGAAAGGTACAGGGCCAGGTGTCCAACCAGTATCTCTCCTTGGCCCCTGGCCAGTTACTGGGAAAAGAACATTGAACTTTCTGATCCTCTGCCTTATAAGAACTGCAAGGGGTGAGTCTTAAACCTTTCCCTATATGGAAACCCCTGCTCAGGTGTGGTGTGCATTCCTACACTTCACCATTAAAAGTGTTTAACACCAGCCCCAGCTCTGTCCACGGAGAGATCTGGAGAGATTGAAAGCATTTTTTTCTGTTAGGCCGAAGCAAGGGCGGGCATAACTTTGTTCTTCTCACCTCTGCAGGTGGAATGCAAAGCAGTGATGGTGTTTTTCCACTACTGTGTCATGTCCAACTACTTCTGGCTGTTCATTGAGGGGCTGTACCTCTTCACTTTGCTGGTGGAAACTTTCTTCCCGGAGAGGAGATATTTCTACTGGTATACGATCATCGGCTGGGGTAGGTGGCATTTCTTGTCTCAGTCGTGTCTGGGTGTGCAGGATGACTCCTCTAACACTGCATGGTATTTCCACTTCCAGTTTCAAAGTATGATTTTAGTCTTCATAGAGAGGTACTATTGCACTGCACCAAGCAAATGATTGTCTGTGAGGAAAAGGGTTCCAGTTTCACCCCAGGATCTTGTAAGGGAGGAACACCAGAAACTTCTTTGCTTTCCTGGCAGTAACTGGCTCAATGCCAAGATAAAAACATTGATATGTCTCTTTAGCTGTTCCTCAAAAATGTAGCTAGATTCTGTTGGCAGCAAGCCAAATCATCCCTCCTAAAACATCAAGTATTTAAGATGGAGCACAGAGGTGCTCAGGTGCTTTTTGGGGTGTCTAGTCAGGTGTCAGATGCTTCTCTGGCACCTGCACACAGCCTTGTCCTTTTGTTTCTGTATTGTTTGTTATTTTCTCTCTTATTAAAATCTTTGCTTTACAAAACACACCAAAGGAGCCCTCCTGCAATATTATTAAGCCACTCTGGGAGGCTGCAGGTCAACCCTCAGACCTGATACACCTTCACGGGGCTCATTACACTCTGCCCACATGTAGAACTGTGTCAAAGTACCACTGCAGCCCAAACTGTGCTGGGATTTTTTTTGTGTGAATAGAGTTGCACTGAAATCTGGAGGATGCCACATCCCTCTCAGAGGTGTAATCTACAACAGAAAATTGCCTCCTACAAGATATGATCTGAACATCAACTTCTTCAACTTAATCAAATCTGCAAGGCTAAGTCCAGTCCATTTTCTAAGGCTTCATTTGTGCCTTTCTTCCAGATAATAACTAAATTGAAAATATATCCAAAGGGTATTCACATCTGCTTTTCCTACCTGGATGGGAAATAAAAACTTGCACTGGGAAGGAACAGTATTTATTTCTGAAAAGCCAGTTAAATGACGATAACCATGGTAATTATTTTTCATTCTGGCCTTCTGGATATAAATTGATTCCTGTGACATATTAATGCAAGCAATTCTTTGCAGATGTTTTTGTGCAGAAGTCAGATGGTGAATGAAGAAGACATTCATTTAAAATGTTCCCTGAGAAGGTTAAACTCAATTTTTTACTTATAGACACTTCTAAATTAGAAATAATCCTGTATATTCATGTGTAAAGTCTACACACAAACCCCACGTCTTAAACTACTCTCTTTTGAAAAAAAGGCCTGAACCTTCAAAAAATCAACAGATGGTTTTGTTTTTTCCCTCCTGAAGCAGCTGTACACAAACCAAAATTTCATCTCCTGGTGAAGACTCCCGACAGTAGGGAGAAAAAAATGTTTGGAGAAGGTATAGAAGTAGGGAAGGTATAGCAAGAAAGAAGTGAACAAGCTATCATAAATAATCTGTGCCATAAAAAAGGCTGTTGGAAATGGATGGTCACTGGAAAAAGCTTTTGGAAAAAAAACTGTTGGAAAAGGTGTTCAGGGTTCCTTTTGTACCATCCACAGCTGTATAATCACATTACAGCTGAGATAAAAGTGATTTTCCAAGGAGAAATTGGGGGTTATGTACATGAAAATCTGACAGTTAGAAAAGGAAGCAATGCAAAATTGCAAATTGTAAAATCTTTGTAATCTGAACATAAATCAGAGGTTGAGTTCCTTTAATTAGGTTTGCACAATTTTCATATCTGTAGATTTGTCTGAATGTGAGAATACTGAAAACCAGCATATATTAACTGACTTCAATATTTTTGCAATCAGTCCTTGTACTGAATGAACTACCCAGATGGATTCATTCTGTAATGCAACCTCAAAATATTTAGTGCCACAGATAATAACTGGCTGTTCAATTCACAGAATCTCAGACTGGTTTGGGTTTGAAGGGACATTAAAGATCATCTATTCCACCCCATCTATCCCTGCCATGGGCAGAGACACCTTCCACTATCCCAGGGTGCTCAAAACCCTGTCCAGCCTGGCCTTGGACATTCCAGGGATCCAGAGGCAGCCACAGCTGCTCTGGGAATTCCATCCCAGCCACTCCCCACCCTCCCAGCCAGGAATTCCTTCCCAGTATCCCATCCCTCTGGCAGTGGGAAGCCATTCCCTGTGTCCTGTCCCTCCATCCCTTGTCCCCAGTCCTCTCCAGCTCTTCTGGATCTCCTTTAAGTCCTGGAAAGGAGCTCTGAGCTCTCCCTGGAGCCTTTTCCTCTCCAGGTGAACATTCCCAGCTCTCCCAGCTTTTCTCCACAGTAAAAGGGCTCCAGCCTCTCTGTGGGCTTCTCTGGATTCCTTTCAGCAGGTCCATGTCCAGCTTGTGCTGGTGGGCACAACACTTAAATGGCTTCACATTCAAAACAGCACCAATAATATCCAGTAATAAATCTCCAAATTTGGATGGATTTGATTTATTTTTTTGTGTTTAAACACAACTATTTTCTCATCTCCTGCGTGTTTCAGCTGGACTTGCAGTTCCCCTGACTTTGTGGGAACAATTGGCAATTTGCAAAGCCAACAGAGGCACTTCCAGACTCTGCATTCAATCCCTGGAGGGAAAAAGCAATCCCTCAGCTCAGGGCTGGTGGGGAGGGAGCTGCACTGAAGCAGCATCCTGGTTTAGGTCAAATTTGGAAGAAAACCTTCAAATGGGGTCCCTCTGGGAAGCAAACCCAAGAAGCCTCTCCCCCAACCGATCCGGGAGAAAATCTCCTCAGAGAAAAGTGAAAAAACTAATTATTTAACAAACCAAGTGCCCACAAGCACAAAAAATGAATAATATGAAACAATAAAACTTCTCTTTCTGAAGTGAGATGGCAAATTGAGACAGTCCTTGCTGTGGGTGTAGCTCAGCTCTCCCAGTCCCTCATTAGTTCCTCGGTGCTGGAAAATGCCGAGGCCCAGGCCCCAATGGGCCACAGGGATGAGATCCCAGTGTTTTTCTGGGTTTTTTGGTCCAGGACTGGTTTAAACAGTGGCAAGAAAAAGAAAAAAACAGTCCATGGAACTTCTCTACCTCAGCTAGCTAAAACTAACTAAAAGAAAACAGATCTCTGTCCTGCTTTCTGTCCGTGCTGCAGACAGCACAGTCCAGGAGCAGAATGTGGAGGAGTGAGTGCAGTATCTGAAAACAAACTCTGTGTTTCTTTTTTCCTCCCTTTCACTCTCAGAACCAGTCTGAAAGCTACAGAACTTAACATACAGCATAAACAGAACAGATAATTGGGGATACAAGCATCAAAAAGTCCCCCCGTGACAAGCAGGGAGAAAAAAGAGCTCAGCACTTTGCAGCATCAAGGTGTTGATCTGTTCAAATGTGCTGAGGCGTCAGCGTCCTCATCTTCAGGGATTCATGAGAGCTGCATATGGCTCTGTTCATCCAGGCAGTTGGTTCTTCCTAAATCTGCAACGTGCTGGTGAATTCTCTGGATAGGCTGCTGCCTTCCTGAGCTCTCTGCCAGTGCCTGCTCCTAACTCAGGGCAGCGCAAGTCAGCAAGAATAAATCTCAGCCTTGGGGGCTTCTCTGTTTTCTAACGTTCCTCAGAAGCTGAAAAGGAGGCGATGGAGAGAGATAAATCTTTTGATGTAAAGAGAAGTGGTGTGGGTATATGTATATTCATACAGCAGATGGTTCCTAACTCCAAGCTGATCTGAAATGTGGGGTTTTTGAATGCATTTTTATGACACATTTAGTGTTGATTCTGCCTTCCTGAACATTTTACAGATTTGGAACGCTATTCATATCATCAAAATTTATATAGAGGAAACTAAATAAAACATGAGACCTGTGTTTTACAGAATCATAGAATGGTTTGGATGGGAAGAGACCTTAAAACTCATCTCATTCCCACCCCTTTCCCTGGACACTTCCCACCATCCCAGGATGCTCCAAACCTCATCCAGCCCAGCCTTGGACACTTCCAAGGATGGGGCACCCACAGCTTCTCTGGGCAAATGTTTGATATTTCAAGGTTAATTTGATAAAATTAAAATTAAAGTTTGCTATTTAAAAATTAATTTTAACTCCTTTAAGGGCAAAAAGGTTGTGTTTTTTTTTCTCAGTGTTTTCTAGGTATTCACCTGTGAGAAAAGCAGACTTCAACTGAAATTAAATATGCATGATTTCTTCTCCCCAAAGCCTGTCATTTTATTTCTTTATAACATTTTCCTTTCAAATTCTTCTCTGTGTGGTTGTTTGAAGGAGGAGGGCTCCATCAGTCACCCAGGTCTAACAGGGATATTTTTATTTCTGGTGGTGGGAATATGATTAGACAGAGACTCGTCAAAGTGGGTTCAAATGTCTGACTAATTAATGTGACATCAACACAGCCTTGCAAAATGTATTAAATATAATTGTTCCTGTCAACTCTCCACAGTCTTGTTCACTGCTGGGAGCTGGGGTTATCAAGGTCCTTGTTTTGTTTACTTTTTAGCACTTTATTTTTCCAGTGGTGCCTGAACAGATGTCAGCAGTTTGTTAGTCAAAGATTTTATCTAATATAGAGTGGAGATCAAACTTATCCATGGTTGTCTTGAATAAATGCATTATTTAAAAAAAATACTTCCACTGAAAAACATCACACTTCTAGGATTTTCAGAAAGGAAAATAAATCCAGGTTTCTCTGTGGGTTCTTACTGTTTTAATTAAATTTGCATTTTACATGCATTTTTTGAAAGTGAAGAAATGTCTGAAATAGGAATTAAATCCTTACTCCAATATTCTCTTTTTGGAGGCTGTTGCTTTGTTTTGGTATTTTTTAATGAAAAAAATTAAATATTCCTGTGAGCAGAGGAAACTTCTCGTCTATGGATTTGTTTTGCTTGAATAAGTAAAGAAAAGCTGGTTATTTACACAGCAACAGAGAAAATACAACATATGTCAATCATTTCCAACAAAACCACAGGAGGATACACAGAATCCAATAATTCCATTCCAGCTCAACATCTGGCACTGCAATTCTTTTATGATTCCAGTAGCTCCAGACACAGATGTGGTTGATGGTGTTCTGTCCAGACTGTTTTATTCTTCATGCAACACAATGCAGTAAAACACTGAGCAATAATGACTTAGCATCATTCTTTCCTGTCACCAGTTTTGCCCCTACAATCTCACCCCTGATTAGAGGGATGCTTCTGGAGCTCTGAATTAACTCAATAAATTGCATTATCCCATGCACAAGTGCTGCTAAGGAACAAAACCTCAGTGGAGAGGTTGCATAAATGCTCCTAGAAGAATATCAAGTGTGTCTGCACTGTTAATGTGTCCCTGTCTTGTCCTCTGCAGGTACCCCAACGATTTGTGTCACCGTCTGGGCAGTGCTGAGGCTCCACTTCGATGACACTGGGTAGGTGTTGCTGTGTGGGAAATGATTCCAGGTGTGTCCAGCACCATGGCAAGGGTGCCACAGGAATGTGGTGGTTGGAGAGCACATAATCACAGAGTGAAAAAATCCTTTAGGTTGGGAAAGACCTCCATGGTCACCCAGTCCAAGCTGTGGCTGATCCCCACCTTGTCCCCAGCCTGAGCACTGAGTGCCACCTCCAGGCCTTCCTTGGACACTTCCAGGGTTGGGGACTCCAAACCTCCCTGGGCAGCCCCATCCAAATTCAAAAACCCTTCCATGAAAAAATTCTTCCTGATGCCCAGCCTGAACCTCCTGTGGCACCATTTCCTCCTGTTCTCTTTTCTCCTTTCATTTCTGACATCCATTTGTGTACAAACGTAATTTAGGTCCAGGGTTCAAGTACTTTTCTATTCATGGACTTACAGTTTGATGTCTGTGCCACCACTGCACTGGGGAATTCCTAACAGAAGATTCAGGGGTCAAACCTGTAATCCTGCAGCTGACCCCATTCCCTGCTCCGTTAAATGACTGGAGTCCAGGGTCTCATCTTACAAAGCTGTGAGTGGAATCCCATACAATTCTCTGCATCTTCCACTGATTGTGGAGGAAGATGAAGTGATGAAGTCAGCTGTAGAAATTATTGGAGATAAATTTAGTACAATGAAGGAAATATGCTCAAGGCATTGCTGAGCTTTGATTTTTCCAGGACAATTAGGAGTTTAGCTTCCCACTGAGGAGGGTTTTCCATGAATTTTGCAGGGGAGATGAATAGGTATGAGACAGAAATCCGCATTCTGTCTTCTGTGTGGAAAAAATAATTATTTCATAAAGAATTCAGAAGGGTAGGTCCTTCCCAAATTGCCTCTTTTGGTAGAGAAAAAAACCCTGCAAATATCCTGTTCTAAAGGACCGGAAGAAAAGCTGCTCCTGAAGCTGGACCTGTATATTTTGGTAACCAGTATCTGCTCCAAAAGAGCAGCAGGTAGGAATGGATGTGTATTTACACCCTGAAAAAACAAACTTGGCAATGCTTTTTCATGAGAGCTGCGTTTGAGCCAGTTGAAATGAGAGAAATGAGGCAGACTGAGTAAAATTTCAAAAATCAGTCAGTGGTTCTTTGAAAACACAGAACTGAGGGAAAGGGACTTGGTACCCAAATCCCATTTCCAAGTCATTGAGGCTTATGCTTTAATTTTGCCTAATACTGGAGATACCTGGATGCCAAACTTCCCTAAAACTCATTGTTCTGTCAGGTTTTTTTCATCCTTGTACTTTCACTCTCTCTGGAAAGCAAATAAAGCCTTCCCTCCACTGGGGATGCCAGTGCTGTGACCCAATGTTCTATTTTGACATTAAGACAAATTAAATCATTTATTTCCTTGCAAAACAAGCCAGAAACCCTTGTTGTGTCATTTTCGGATTACAGCACTGGCCCTGAAAGCACTAATTTCTCTTACAAGTCCAAACAGCCCTTGCCTTTTGCAGGTAGGGAGAATGTCTTGCAGAAGGAGAAAGAAAAAAAATAAATAAATAAATAAATAAATAAATAAACCACACACACAAAATACCATTCCTTTTATTTAGAAAAGCTATTTAGCATGCAAGACATTTAGACAGGTTCTAGCTGAGAGTCTCAGTGGTTACTTTTTAAAAATCAGCCAGCATTGTTCTGGGAGTGGGGGAGAAGCCAGCATGAGCCTGAAAACGCTGTGGAAATTACTGGACTGGAAAACCACAGTGGCAAAGGCATGGGCTGAAATACAGGCTCGGAGCCTGAGTCCCCTCCTGCCTGCTCCTTATAAAACTGGCAGAGCTCCCTCGATTTCAGCTCCTGACTTCCACCCCTGTAAGTGACAGGATCGAGGAGATAAATGCAGCTGTCTGTTGATCCAGAGCTCTGCTCCTGATTTCAGTGGAGTTATTCCAGACCTGCACCAGACATCATATTCCGACCTCTGCAAATGGAAATCACATCCCCTCCCCAGCCTCCTGGCTCCCATCCCTTCATCCATGCTGGAAAAGAATTATTTCTTTTCATCCTGCCTGTAGGGAAGTATTTGACAGAAATTAGGGAGCTTGTTTACATAGTACAGAAAATTCCAGATGTTCTGTTGTGTAATCCCACTTTTTTTATCTGAAGGGGAGATTGTGGTTTCTTCCCCCACATTTATCCTGTAGGTGTCACAGGGCCTGGACATCCTTGAAAGTCCTTGAAAAAAAACTTCTGTGTGAGCTTGATCTGATTCATTGTTGACATCTGCAAGGTGGAATTTTGGAATTGAGCTCACTGGGGACACGTCCTCTCAAAACAGAGGAGTGGTTTAAGTAGAAGAAAAGGTCTAAGAAGAGGAGAAGAAAAAAAAGCAGAGATGTCTAAGAATAGGAATTTGTAGGGGATGATGTATCACCCCAGAGTGAACATTTAAAATACCTCAGTGTGGGAAAGGAAACCCAAAACAACCTCCAAGGTTCTCTTTGTCCCAACCAGATTCTGGGATAATTAACTGGGCTGCTGGTCTCTACAATCCAGATAACTGGAATGAGAGGTGGATCCTTTCCTGTAATTCCTCATTCCTACACAGACAAACTGCCACCCACCAATATCTATTTCTGCAGCTAAATTAACATGAGAATTTGCCCAGATTTTTCCAACATAGATCAATTCACTAAAGACTTTCAGGGCAGATTTAATGTCCATCATAAGGAGGTTGAGCTCTGCAAATAATGGGTAATTTTCACTAGACAACTCCTAATTTATAAATGCATACAAAGATTTAAAAGGTAATTGGTGGTTTTAGGTCCATGCCATTGTTGATCACTGACAAAAAGCCTGATTTCCAGACGTGGGTGAGGAGATCCCTCTTGAGCATTTATCCCCTTTCAAATATTTTAAGTTGGGCATCCAAAGTGAGATAACTAGGAAATATTAATTTGCTCTTGAAAATTTCAGTCATCAGCCCCTTGGGTTTTGGATGATTTCAGGTTTCTATGCTGTGCAAACTGAAGCAAAAATACATAATTTTGTGTGAATTTGATACTCCACCTCTAAATTTTCTCAATTCTCACCAGCTGCACCACACACATCCTTATTGTTGATTTTATGTGAATCCAGTAAATTATTGATCATCTGAAGTGAATAAAAATTGTTCAAGTGAAAATAATGAATATTTTCAACTGAAAATATAAGTTTAGATGAAGTTGCTAAACCAGGCATCACTCAGCCATTTGGGATTCCTCTCACACACACTTTGATGATGGGATTTTAGCTCTGCCTCCTCACTTCTAACACATGTTTAGTTATGTTTTAAAGATTTTCACTTTTCCCCCAGATGCTGCCACACAACCATGGAAATGACACACAAGTTGCATTAAGCTCTCGTGAGACCAGCAGTGTTTTATCCCTGTATGTTCTTCCCATTGTTCTTTGGCATTTGACAAATGCACCATGACAGCCTCTTGCTGGGACTTTGGCTTTTTTCCCAGCGGGAAGAAAAAACTCCTTCTCAGAATTAGGTACAATTTAGACAGATTTCCATGAATTTGTTTTCTAAGGAGAAAATCAGGGGAAGAAAGTGGAGGCAAATGGAAGAAATTTTTTAGCTGACAAATTCTTGATGACTTAAAATAGTCATGAAGACATTTCTCAATAATAAATAGTAGTCATTGTAATAGTGTAGCAAGGCCTGGAAAATAAGATTATTTTCATTATTACTGGTTTTCTAGCTCTAAAAATGTATGTTAACATTAAAACCCTCTATGAAGATAAACTGTATATTTGAATGTCCAAGTGCACCTGTGTTATATAAACTTCTGCAGAATCCTTTGGTGATTTCAGAGAAGATTTTAAATTCTGGGGTAAAATGTCATTTTATTTATGATTACTCACTAGAACAGCTTAACAAAGGAGTTAACCCCAACTGTTGCCCAGTATTTGATCCTTCTCAGGTGAATCCTGGTAGGACTTGCAACCCAATGACTGGGAAATCATTCCAATATGTGAATACAACCAGGATCCTGCTGTACTGGAATTGTGTAAAATTCCTTGTCTCAGGGTCATATCTGTTAATCTTGGAAAAGTAAGTGAGACACCAAACTTTGGAATAACCTGCAAAAAAAAAAAAAAAAAAACCACCCCAAAGCCAAAAAAACCCCAAAAAACAAACAAAAACCCCCAAAACAAAAACCAACCAACCAACAAACAAAAACATCCTTTGACGTATCTCTCCTTTTTTTTTTTTTTTTTCTTCCAAGGGACAACTTTACAGTTGTATTATCAAGACAGAAACACACTTAAAGGGTTTTTCCAAAATATCTAAGCTGCTTATCAGGAAGTACCATTGAAACTGCCACAAGCCAATTATTTTACTTCCAATGATTGTGGAAAGGCTGTAAAAGAAAGCTGCACTAAGACAAAGTAAAGAACTATCACTTCCAACTTTGATAAAATAATTTATGTTGCAAAACCAATCTCCCACATTCTTCCCCCTTACAAGCAGTTGTGAGTTCATTAATTTCATTTAATTAAGTTCATTAACTGCTATGTCTTGTTTTTTTTCCTCTCTTTCCCCATCCCATTCTTTCCTTCACAACTGCAGCTGCTGGGACATGAATGACAACACTGCCTTGTGGTGGGTGATCAAGGGTCCCGTGGTTGGGTCGATCATGGTGAGTAGCACCTGGAGAAGACACTTCCCCAGCTCTCCTGAGGACAAATAACCAATTCAAACATCTTCAAATACTTTACAAACTGTGCTGTATCCCTGTGCTGGACTGGTGGGCAAATTCTCTAAATTTCCGTCGTTTGCCACCCACAATGCCAAGGAATTTCATTATTAAGAGGAATAATACAAATTAAATGATGGAGCTCTGCCTGCAACCAAAGACCCTGTAGGAAAGGAGTTGTTCATTGCTTGAACACAGACACAAATGCTATAGTTTGTTGTCATAGGACACGAAATAAATTGACTCCAGTAATTCTCAGAAGATAGAAGAGAAAAATGAAGGCTTTATTTACAATTCATTCTACTTTTTTATAGCATGCTGCGCTACAAAAACTGACACCTCTCTCCATTGTTTAAGTAACAGAAATAACAAACAACACCTGGGAGAGTGGGTGTTATGGGGAAAGGGCACTGTTTACTTAAAAATGTTTTGAGAAAGTAATTATTTACAAAAGATGTTTTGGGAAGAGAAACTGTTGAAAAGGTTTCCCTTGGGAAAGCTAGGACAACTAAAAATTCTCTCAGGCTCAGAAAATCATGTCCACAATAATTAAGACCCCAGAGCATGTGAAGCTTTTGTCTGGGGCTAGCAGACGTGTTATAAGATGTAAGGAAATTCTGGGCCAATTGGGGTGGCAGCTGACGGCCAAATGGGACAATCCAGGCATCTAAAACAATAGTAAATGTCAGTGACCAGGAAAATATGCTCTGTCTGCTGAATGGGATTAATTTTGCTACACTTAATTATTAATATTAGATTTAAAATAGTACTTGGTTAGAGTGCAAGATGCTGAATTGTCAGCAAGGTGTCTGAGCTCTCTTAATTGGTGGAACTCTTGGATTTGGCTCAAATTTTGTCAGATACCTGCACGTGGAGGACTGATGATGCCTTAGGAAGGCTGACGTGAAAGAGAGACGGGACAGAGCTAGAGAATAAAGTAGATATTTTTGAAAGGCCTTTAGGATACACCTTGGGGAGGACAAGAGCCTGGCCAGGGCTACACCCACGGTGGACCCAAAATGCAAAGCAAAATGGACAAACGGTCACCAGGTCTCACACTTTGATCAGTTTGGGTCCATTTGCACATTGGGGTTTCATTGTCCAATCCCAGCTCCAGCTGATGCAGTCCCACCCTTCTTGTTCTCTCCCTGCAGCCCCTGTTGTTTGTGCTTTGGGGCCTGAAAACTTGTGCCAGTTGTCCTTGGTGTGCAGCAGGAGAAGGATTTGTTTTGTGTCCGTGCTGTGTGCAGAGAGCTGAGTGACACTGACTGTGAGCTCAGAGCTGCAGCCCTGGGCAGCACAGAGCCTGAAATACAGGAAATAAAACTTAAGGCATCACTGAGAGGTTCTAAAGTGCCCTGTTTGGGCTTCACAGAATAGCTAAAATTGGAAAGGGTCAGTGGAATCATTTTGTTCGACCTCCCTGTTTAGGCAGGGTCCCCTAGAACATAGAATTCAGGATTGTGTACAGATGGATTTGGAATATCTGAAGAGAAGAGATATTCTGGTGCTCCAATAATATGGGGATTTTAAAATGTTGTTGGGTTCCTGTTTTTAGGGAAGTAAATTGAGCCCCTGGGCAATATGGTCAGTGGCACCTGAAAATCTGTTGGGCTTGCCACGTAAGTGTCTCATTCTGGGCACCCTCAGTTGCTCTGCACCCTTCATGGTCAGAATTAAGCAGATTTTCAGCAACTTTTGTGGGAGTCCAGCCATCCAGCTCACAGGTAATCAATAAAACAGGAGATTTTTATTCTCCTCTAAAGCTTTTGGACAGCTCTGTAAAGTCCAGCAATCATCAGAGAAATCAAAGGTAATTCAGCCAATTTCAGCACCAAAACAGAGAGGGTTCAATGACCCAAGGTTTTTGTCCACGTGTGAATTTCCCTGTTTTACAGGCATGTTCCATGAGGGATCACCTTCTGCTTGGGGAATCAGTTAAACCTGGTTTCCATCAAAGGCATGAAAGAACCAAGCAACCAGCAAGGGACAACTGGGCTTCTCCATCCCTTTGTATCCTCAGATCAGACAGAAACTGCTGAAAAAAAATGCTCATATCGAGTTTCTGGTGTCTCTAAGGACTATAAGGTTTTGTAATAGACCAACTTAAACTTCCACAGTTTTGGCTTTAAGAAGCTGTGGAGTTGATAGCCAAATCTCATGCCAAAGCATAGAAATAAACTAATCTTATCGTTCTCCTGGTTTTTAAAACCGATGGGGACTGTTAAACTGAGAAGTCCATTGGTCAGAAAATAGGAGTTAAAAATGTCTTTACTCTCGAGGTCTTTATTTTATCACTTTTTTTGTGCAAGGATTTTCTTCTTACTCTGCACAGGTTGATAATGAAAAATGTTGAAACTTTTCCATTTATGTTTCTCTTCTCTTGTCTTGAGACTGCAGAAATTCTGCCTCATTTTAGCTGCAGCAAGGGGGATAGACCCTTATGAACTTTCCCCATTAATCCTGACCCTATAAAACTTTTAGATTGTGGTTTGGAGCAGAAAAAGGGAATGTCTCATTCTCACACTTATAAAATATGTCATTGTCACATTTTTTTCTTTTTTTTCTTTCCCCCAGATAAACTTTGTGCTTTTTATTGGCATAATTGTGATACTTGTGCAGAAACTCCAGTCACCTGATATCGGGGGCAATGAATCCAGCATTTACTTGTAAGTACAAATAAAGCAGTAATCAATTTAAATTACTGATATACACATAGGAAAAACCCACAAAGTAAAAAAGAAACCTCAGCTGAATTAGGTTGACTTTTAAAAAGGGTTGCAAAGTCTATTAAATTATTTTGGTTGATTTTAACTTTTCAATCCATCAGCTGTGAAAGTGCATTTTAATGCCAGCTTTCACCTTTCTTTAAAAGGCCTATAAAATAAGCCTAAATACAAGATTAAAAACAAACCCAACCTAAATCTAATGTTTTTACATGTCAGCTACATGAAAATTAACATCTTGACCAGGTATAAAAATTGTTGTTATACTCATGGGATGGTTTGCTGTGCTTCATAAGTTCCAGGACATGGTTCAAAGTTCCCTGAAATGAATGAGATTTGGTGAAAAGTTTTAATTAACTTCAGGCTGAATTATAGTGCAGGAAGATCCCTTAGACATGCTTATGTAAACTTAAATGCATTCCATTTAAGGCAAACATTTCACACACACACCCTTAAATTGTTTTAAAATACACACAAATCCTAAAATTTCCCTCTAGATGTTTGTAGCTTTGTGATTTATATGGATTTTTTTTAAGCTGGAATCCTTTTTATTGGTTTCCACCTCATAAGAGGACAGAGGTTGGCCTGTTGAGGTGGTTGTCACTATAATTTTGAGTGCATGCAGTCACTCTGCATATAAAAATTATATTAAACTCTGGAATAAATAGGATATGGGGCAGCACATCTGGTGTTGGCCTAAACACCACACACTTTTAGTTTTGGGATTTTTTTGTGAGCTTGGGTGTTTTATTGCACTCATAGACATAGGTAGGACTATTTAATTTAGTACTAAATTCCTGATGAAAATAGACAAGCTATAAACACCATAAATAAAACTAAAAGATGTTAGGGTAAAGTAGGAGATGCTTACTTTGTAGAAAATATAATTATCCAGTGATTAGTTTCTCCCTAAGTAACCACAATCATAGTATAATGATGTCATCCATCTAAATGACAATTTTCAGGGAAAAATATGTCCTCCAGCTGCCTATTTTTCTTTTTTTTCCCCTCCTGTTATCTAGTTTAGATTTGCATTAAATAATAATATTTTCTACATCAATTTTCGTGTCTGCAGCCAGACATCCACTTACTGAAAGCACTGCCCCTTTCATCTTGTTCTAAACTATGTTTCTACAGCCAAAAAATAACACTTTAAATTGATTCTGTGGGTGGATTAACCTCAGCAATAAAACTGAGGGTGAGAGTTAGTGACGAGGTTAACTTGTGCATGGTCTGCCTAGGGCTTGCATGAAGGCTTCCCATGGATGTGCTGCTGGGAAGTCACCCCTGAGCCTTAGATATTAATTTATACCCGAGATGTGCAGAGCTGGTGCTGAGCCTGAATTTTTAAGTGCATGTTTGGTGTCTGCTGCACATCTCACGAATGAAGCAGAGCATGCCACAGCCTCCAAAGATTCAACTGGGTTACCAAACATCCCTCGCCATCTTGGATCAATATGGTGACTGGGTTTTGCTGGTGTTTTTCCTATGTGTATAGTTAGCCACCAAAACCAAGAGAAAACATCATATTTTCTGTTCCATTCGCTGCCATTATCTTTTTTTTCCTCCTCATATTTTTTTGCAATTTTATAACCAGGTGTGTATAAATCGATCTCGCATTGATGTATGTGTTACGGAGTGGAGTGTTGTTTATCCAAACAGATTTGACAGCAGAAAAGTTCACACAGGGACGATGAAAAGGAATGAAATTAACGATTCTGTGCAGATATACACCAGACAGAGTCAATATCTGTGCACACATACCCTGTAAAAAGAGAACTTGTAAGGAAGGAAGACAGTAGATCACAATCTGGTTCTGTCACCATATTGAAATATCTCACATTTATACTGTGGCTCATTTTCCATGTTCTATTTTGCTGTTTCAACCTATTACAGCATCATTCCATCAGACCAAATTCCACATCCAGATCTTTATTCCAGAACACCTTTAAGCACTTTCCCTTTAGTAGGTGAGGAACGATGAGGTTGAGGAAGGATTTTCAGCCTGTTTCTGAAGGTAATACCACATGGATCTGCAGAAGGGATTGAGATTTATTCTAATATCAGTCTTCCATGTTTTTGGAATAACCTTTTAGACAGCCAGTACTTCCACCATCAAAAAAAGAAAATGGAAGACCCCAAAATCTTGGCTACTGACTTAGAGGAGGATTTCTTTTTTATATGTTTTACATGTTTAGGTTCAGGTCATTGTAATGACTATTTTTGTTAGAAAAATCTATCTCTGATTCTACTTCATAGACCCCATGGTGATGGTTCTGCAAAGCACTTAAGCCTGTATTTGATTTTAAAAACCCCGGGGATGGACTTAAATTCAGAGATTAATCATACATTGCTACCACTGTGCATTCATTATTAAATCTCCCTCAGGAGAAGTTAGCTGGGAGCTACAACAGGACCATGGCAGAAGAGAGCACTGCAGGGGAACTGAAGCTTAATTAATGCAGTGCAGCCACTGAGGAATATAAGATTTGTTTGAAAATAAATCAAACAATCATTTGTATCGTTTGTCACCCATTACCAGGGCTTTACTCCCATAAACAA
Source organism: Acrocephalus arundinaceus (assembly GCA_021534815.1). Taxonomy (NCBI): domain Eukaryota; kingdom Metazoa; phylum Chordata; class Aves; order Passeriformes; family Sylviidae; genus Acrocephalus; species Acrocephalus arundinaceus. Next base: position 49,404,088 of record JAJEOU010000373.1, read on the forward strand.
AAAAATTTAGACTTCCTCCCTAAACATCCTGATAGTTGTGTGCAACACCCTTTGCCTTTAGGCTGACAAAACCTTGGAGATATTTTGCTAATTCCTGACAATTTTCCTGGAGTGGCCAAGTGCTTCGGTGGTTTTAAACTTCCATTTTCTCCACCTGTATGTTCAGTCATTCATCATTCCAGTCTCATGCCTCCCCAGCCTTTCCTCATGCCTTTAGTTCCCCTCAGAGCTGCCTGCATGCTGCTGTTCCCACCTGAGCCAGAGACCCCAAAACCCACCAGGTTCTCCTCCAGGTGCAATCACTCCATCTTTTGCTGATGTTTTCAATAGAAACTCCTCTTTACAGCTGAAAATATTGGGGGCTAAATTCATCAAAATGTTTAAGCAGTTGAGGTAGGAATTCAAAAAGAAATAGAAGACACCCTTTTAATGATAATTTTAATTCTATTATTATTTTGGGTTAGTCATCGTAACCATTAGTTACTTTTTAGTGTGAGGAGTGCCAGAGATGTAAGGTATTTTTTTTCTTGAAACATGTCTGGTTTCAGTTAATCTTGTGCCAGTCCTGCATAATTCTGCCAAATTAAGCATCGAACTGAAGCAAGATCAGTAATGCAAATGGAATAGATTTTTATCTGAGGGAGAGGCTCTGAGATCCCCAGGTGGTGGGGAAGCTTAAAGAGCTATTGATCGTATTCTTAGAGTAATTAAGGCAGCTATTAACAAAGTTCAGGCAGGTTCCTCACCCCAGCTGGTGGAATAAACAGCAGTAATGTGTCATGATTACAGACAGAAAATGGTTTGGGTTGGAAGGGGCCTTAAAATCATCAGGTTCCTGGGCAGGGACACCTTCCACCATCTCAGGTTGCTCCAAGCCCTGTCCAACCAGGCTTTGAACATTTCCAGGGATGGGACAACCACAGCTTCTCTGAGCAACCTGTACCAGGGCCTCACCACCCTCACAGTGAATAAATTCTTCCTAATAACCAATCTAAACCTGCTGTCTTTTCATTTAAAGCCATTCCCCTTTGTGACATGTCCTATTTAATCTCACAGAACAAACAGCCATGTCTTGAACTGGTGCCTGTATTTCCCACCCAGTTATAAATTAATGAACATGATTCCAAGCAGAAAGAACCCCCTGATTTTTAGCAGCCTCCAACTGCAGCTTGTAAATATTGTGAAGAGGTAGGAGATTATTTAGGGATAGTTACCCCATGTGCTGAGAGCCCAGGAGCACCACAGCAGGAGTCCATGACTTAAAAGGAATCTCACATTCCTGGGGGCTGCAAACACATATTCACAAACCTCCAATGGCTGGTTCAGCACTCAGAGCATCACATCAGGCCCACATCATTTGCATGGGTTTATCATCTACCAGTTTTTTCCCTGGAATTTTAGGAAATGGATAATAACCTGATCTGGCAAGACTTCACAGGTTTTACCATGAAAAATCCAGCCAACCTGATATGTCAGAATCTGTTTTGGGACATCCTGGTTTTGGTCAAGTTGTTGTAGAGAGAGTACCTCATCCCCCAGAAAAAAAACACCAAACATATTTCTACAGAAATGCCTACACAAAGCTTGAATCCATGCTGTTATTTTCACAAGCATTGTTGCATTGCTGAAATATTCACTCTAGGGAGAAAATCATCATCATCACTACCATAAAACACACAATATTCAGTGGGTGCATGATGTAGATGCATGCTGGAATAACCCTCAAGATTAAAAAGACCCACACATTTCCATGGAATCTTTGTTTCTTCATTCATTTTCAATGATCAAGCACATATAACTGAAAAAAAAAAAATCTTCTTTTTATTTTATTATGATTTCCAGTTTATCACAACTGGTATAATTTGGGAGGGGGAAGCTTGTTTCTGCTTTTGCTTTGACAGATTCTTCATAAATTTTGTATCACATGTTGAAAGCTCAATGAAAAGAAAACAAACCCCACATATATATCTAGCTAATTCAGGTCTATGTCATTCCTCCAATCAGCATCTTGCTGGAAAGAAAGGAGAATCATGGCATATATCATAGGTAGGTATGATTTTACCTATGGTGCAACCTAGAGGGTTAGGGCAGTGAAAGCAATGTTGTATCCCAGATGTTTTGGTAAACAACACTCCTCTAAAATTCACCTCCAAAATCACTGGACACGCAGTGATTCATTCTGCTACCGCTTTGTCTTGCTGCAAGTGCTCAGACTGCCAGAGTTGATAATTATTGACAGGCTCTTGGTACCAAAATGGCTCAGTTTTTGACCAGCAAATGGCAGATGTTGGTTGGACTGTGTGTTCTCTAGGAGGGCACTGCAATTTCTGACCCCCAGCTGGGTGCTGGGACGCCCAACGACCCAGCAACAAAAGGAATTCGTGTCCTTGGGTTAATCCTGTTCTACCACAGGAAAAAATATACTGCAGGACACAGATGATGGTCATTTGATGTCAGTGCACGATCAGCAAGGAGCTAGTGCTCATTTCTCAGGAATGCCAGGGGAGTAGGTACTTGCTGTTTTGATGGACACTAATTCTTGGTGGATTTATTTAAAGTTCTAGAAGAAAATATGCTCACTCACTACTATACTTTTATGTGCATTGCCCAAGGCAAATTATTGTTTTGGGTGCTGGTTGGATTTTTTGTTGGTGGTGATTTTTTTTACTTTGGAATTTGGGGGTGGAAAGGATGGGGCTGGTTTTTCGTGCCAATCTTTTCAGGTAGGGATTGGAAAAACCTGAGTGTACTCATTAGGAATGTGAGATCATGCAGGCTGTGTACCATAATTAGCAGGAGTGTAATTAACAGGGATTTATTTATTTTCAGATAAAATAATCAAAAGCCCTATTCTGCTTTGATTGCCTATCTGTGGTTTCAATTGCTGTAAAATCAAACAGCACAGAATATTTAGTGTGTTTATAATCTTCCTGGGAGCTGTTATTGCTGCTGAACAACTGAGGGTAAAATCCACCTAAATCCCTCAGGTGCCTGTGGCAAGGACAGGAAGATGAATTTTTGGTTTTCAAATCTACTTTCCCAACTTAAACACTGTCCCCTCCTCCAGGTCATCCTTTATATTCTTACATAAATGATGAGATTAGACCTAAACCTATTTCTGCCTTGTAAGGGGTTCTGTTATTTCATGGCCCTCCTGGCAGAGGAATTTTCCAGAAGAGCAAATCAATATTTATAAAGGAAATTCCCTTCCATTTCCAATGATATCCCAACACCTAACCAGAGCTTTGGAGGGATCTGATTTTGAAATCGTGGATCACAAATCTTACTTCTTGTTGTTACAACATCACTTGTGATGAATGCAACATTAAAAAGTGTTCTGCTTCTATAATTCGGAAATCTTAGAGGATGGATTTTAGGGTGCAAGGCCTTGCCCTGCACAGGTGGTGTCTGTGTGGTGGAGGCTGGATCCTGTCCTTTTTCCTTTTGCAGTAGTATTGAAAAATAGGCAGACTTTGTCTTTAAACACTATTTCTGTGGCTGTAAGGCACTTTTATGGGAAATTTTGTGGTTTAAACGGATATACAGACAGAGAAAAGGATACAGTGGTGATTTTTGTTGTTGATGAACTCATGAGATTTTGAAATCTGCCTGGGTTTCACGTGTAAGAATTCTCTAATGACGACTTAAAATTTCCCCCTGGCTCCACGATCTGTGGCAGCCTTTGAGAACAAAGTTCTTTGTCCACAAGTTGAGTGCTAAAAGAGCAAAGCACAGACTTTTTCCCCCCATCTGTCACAAGAGCAAGCCATGAACTGAAAAAAAATTACTTTGCATTAGAAGAGAAGACATAAAATATTCTCCTTCTCTTGAAAGATCGAGGAGGTGTGCAGGTTAGTGAGGGAGAGAATAATGCTAAGTTTTATCCAACACTACAATTATCTTTATAAAATTATTTTTATATATTTTTTAAGAAAACACAATGAACTTGCTGTACTCTCAACGGTTCTATCAAGGATTGGATTAGCCCTAAATTCCCTGTTTCCACAGAGCTTGAGGCACCAAAAAAAGGCTAAACAATGTTTTATGAGCTCCCATTGAAATGTTAGAGCATGCATCTGGAAATTTCAGATCTAAACACCTTTCAAAGACAGTACCAAAGCCATCATGGCTTGATTGCCATAACGGTATGGATCAGACTCAGAACACCCAGAGGCTCAAGCCAGAGGGATTTATGCATAAATACTTGAGTCTGTAGGGTGCCTGTGTAAATACAGGATTTTGCCCACGCATGTGCTGTATGAAACACTTTAGATATCTAAAATTGTTCCAGCCTTGCTGCTTTAAAGGCCACAAATACTTTAGCAATGTACACAAACCTTCATATTGTAAAAGGAGAGTGGCAGCACTTCACTAAATTTGCTGTAACCATGTGAATTTTTCCACACACTGGAGCTTCCTGATTAGCAAAAATAAGGCAGATTATGGCAAAAAAATGATCTCAAATGTGCTTCTGAAGTCACTGCACTTGGTCAGAGTGAACAACCTAATTTTGATGTGTATTGATATGCTTCAGTTGTCATGGAGATCAGCAGGGCAGGGAATGTTCAGTGCCCAAGGCCACTGGTCTTTTTGAATTTTGAATTGAATTTGGGTGCAGCATCTCTTATCAGAACAGCTTGCTTAGATCCTGAGAAAGACAATGGGTTTGGAGAGTCATAAAAATTTTCAGAAGGTTCAAACTGAGAGTTGACTTGGGAATATCCAAATCAGACCATTCTGGCTGTTTGTCCTTTTCATCATGCATTGCTCATGTCTAAGTTTGCTGGTTTGAGTGCAGTTGGACTGCAAGGGATAGATCTGAATTTTTCTTTGTCCTCAAATCAGTTTGCACCTCTGATTCTTTGAATCAGTTACTTAATGTAGAGATGAAGGTGGAGCTGAAGCAACTGGTCATGCAGCAGTTGATGGAGACTGCAGGAAATGGGGAATAATTCTGACATCTTTAATCCTGAACATGCTTTCAATTTATTCCAAGGCTCAATGCCCACCAGCAACCATGGTCTTCCTCTTAGTTTTTCCCACCATTCACACTTTTGCCTCTATCACATGAGGACAACAGGAATTCACTTTCCCCTCAGTGTCTCTGTTTCTCCTTGCCATGGATTTATTGTCTCACTTCAGCAGCTGGCATTGTTTCACACCCAGTGGGGTTAGGTTTACATCTGGAGAATTTTTAGGATGTACTCCAAGCCTGAGGTAGAGGGGGGACAAGGAAGATGGTGCTTTCCCAGTGCAGAAGGTTTTTTTGGTATGGAAAGGTGAATTTCTAGTGAAGGTCTTGTGACTAACCCTGTGTGTCAAAGGAACTGTGTGGTGCAAAGCAGGTAATCAGTTTTCTAAGATCAAACTCTGCCTGCCTTGGAGAGTGAAAGAACTTCCTCAAAGGCCACCAGGCTACAGTGGCTTAATACAGAATGAAGTCTCAATAAAGGTTATTTAAACAAATGCAAACTACATCAAGACAGGACCAATCCAAAGCCATGTGTAAGGTTCATACCAGTCTTAATCCCACTTGTATCATTACTGAGGGATTTCCAAACTGTAATTCCTCTTTATATTTCCAATGGAAACTCTGGAGTTGTTCAGCTGATTAAATGTCTGCAAGCCCAGGCTTATTTAACAAAGGCAGTGCTCTCTTTTTTCATTAAGGAGAGTTGTAGGGATGGGTTTTACCGTGAATCTGCAGGGATATTGTATAACATGTATGGCAGGTGAGTCATAACAGTGTAACTGCAGCTTCAGAGCTGCAAATTATATAAACCCAGTGTAGTTATACTGATTCTGAGCTCTGCCAGCTGACAGGAACCAAAACCTGTCTGTAATGCTGGAAAATCCACTTCTTGTGTCAGGCTGGGACAATAAGCACTCTGTGGGCTTTGCTCACTTGCTTCTTTCAAGGACAGTGATTTAAATCCCATTCTCAGATATTAAAGCCTGGATTTGGATATGCACATTCTTCATTTGAAACAGTAAAGTATTCAAAATCTTAATTTATGTAAGAATCTTATTTGGCCTGGTACGTTTTTCTCATTGAACATTCTATTGTCTGCTGCACCTCAGTTGTGTTACTGCACCTCCATCAGAATTATTCCACAGGGCACGACTTGGATCTGTGCTCTGTGGTCAGAGAGAATAACCCAGCTTGGTAAAACAGGAGCTCCAGAATTAATACAGGGAAGGATCAGGACACAGAACCCTGAAGCTACAGTTCATTTAAAGGCTGTTTTTGTTGGAAGAATTCTTCCCTCTGCTACCAGCTTTATTGTCTAGAGCACAGGCATATTAGGCTTAATCTCTTCCTTATTTAACTCCAAGTTTAGCAATGGTGCTCTCCTTCTTTTTATGTCCACTACATAGAAGTTAGAAGTGGCAAGAATGAGCACTGTAGATAGGATTTTTGGCTCTTTGACCATTCTGTTTCACCTTCAAGCCTCAGGTCTACTCAAGGGTCAGGTTTACTGGACAAAAAGTTCCAGTCTAAATTCATGTTTGTTAAACATTTTTTTTAACCACAGCATTAATCTGCAAGCACTCATTCAGCTTCAGCTTCTTATTTTGGTTGCATTAGCAAGGAAAAGTAGAACTCCAGGTAAGAAGACTAAGATTAGGGATTTGTTTTCCATTAAAGGCTAGAGATACAGATTCCTTTTTTGTTGTTTTTGGTTTTGGTTTTGGTTTTTTTTTTTTTTTTCCATGAAGAGCACAATTTGTCGTACTTTTAGCAAGACAGCAGGGGATCTACCTGGTTTAATAAAACAATCCTGCAGGGCTCCTTCCACAGTCAGTAGAGACCTACCCAGTCCAGAGAATAAAATTCTTTAGTACAGCTTATTTTACTTTGAACACCAAGTTTAAAACAGGTCAGGTAAATCTCAGTTTATGGCCTGTTCCTCACTAGTGTCTGCCAAGCTGACGTGGGGTGACAAGGAAAAAGGCAGGCAGCTATTTTGTTAACCTCAAAAATTAGAGGAGGTACAACTAAAAGACAGCTTTGCTGAGAAGCAGCTGTGCTTGTTCTGTGTCTCATGAGAGGGGTGAAGGACTCAGCCTGCACTCGGCGGGTCAGAGTAGCAGCCACTGCAGTGGGATGGAATTGTAAAATCTGTTTGTTGCCCACAGAACAAGTTCTGTTTGCCAAACTTTCCCGTTGATCTGTAAGGGCACGGGGTTTGTAAAGGTAGTTGGTGTTTTGAAGGGAAATGAGTGCTGCTTCAGGGAGTCCTCAGCTACTGAGCAGCAAGGAAAAGAAATATCCCAGCCTAGAGAAGTATCAGCTGAGGGGAGGCGGGTGTGTGATATCAATAATATATTATACGGACTCACTTTTTAATTTTCTCCTCTCTCTCCCATACAATCTCTCTACTTCACTTTGGTTAACTTTCTACTGTATTTTCAATGCTTTATTTTGTTGATTTGTTTCTGCATTCCTTCTGCTACTACACAGCCGCCAATCCCACTCACAGTGAGGTTACATGGAATTACTCGAGCAGGGTGCACAAAGATTCTCATGAGGCGCAGTTTCAATTTGCATGGATCAAGTTCTGACTTTACTGCGTTTCCCAGGGGATTCCCCTTCTGCACATTCAGAGACAAGGCACAAACCTCAGCATTCCCTGTGTGCCAGTAGTGACCTAAATTCAGAACCCTGACCATTTTCATTGCGGATGTACTTGGATAATGCAGCGTAACGTCCTTCCCCTGGATCAGCATGCTCGTTTCACTCCTCTTAAGACATCCAGAATTGAATTGCAGCTCCTTTTGCCTCGGATTTGTGTTCTCTCTCATTTGCATTGAGACGTCCAGCTGTTCGGTCTGGCGCGGTGGCCTTCAGCCACATCATCCATCGCTCATTTCACCCCGGGATTGTTTAACTTTTTCTTTCCCCTTCCACCCTAGCACCCTCCCTCTTCCTCCCAGATGCAGCTGCAGTCCCTGCCCAGGACACTTGCGGTGAGACTCAGCTTGTTTGCCTTTAGCTGTCTAAAGTCTCGTGCTCGATCTGAGCAGTCCGGTCGTCGTCTATGGTCACTCGGGGGGACCAGGGCACCTCCGTTACACAGAGCATCCCCTGTGCCTTTAGATGTCTCTGTCACACAGGCCAGTTCAGCCTGGGGGTCCCTGTTCTTTCCCTGACTGAGTCCAAGGTGGTAGTTCAGTTTGGAATCTGTCTTTGGCGCGTAGAGTTAGATGTGACCGATTCCGTTTTCTGTGTGCCTACAGAGGTCTGAGGATCCTGCCCTGATTCGTGCAGTGTTTCCATAGCCATGATCCCATTTCTGTTCATTTTCTTCTATTTGTCTATATTTTTTCCTCCTTCTTTTTTTTTCTCGTTCCTGCCTCCTCAGTCTCTTCTCTCTTTCTCCCTTTCCTTCCACCGTCTCTACTTTGATTGTAAATAAAGTTTGCAAAATAAAAGGTGAAGGAGAAAGGAAAGAAAACATCTCTCAGTTTGTACTCTAAAGATCTGTGACACTTTAAACCATCTAAGATCAGAGAGATGACTCTACTGAAAATAAAAATAGCAGAAAATAAGTTCTAACAGCATTAAAATTTAAGGTTTTCCTAAGAAGTGCTAGCATTGTTTTCCATCACAATCCCGTGTGTCAATGTCCCCTCACTGGGAGGGGGACAGCAGTTAATCCAAAGATAATATTTTCAAAATCAAGTCTGTTTTTTTTCAATAATTTTAGCAAATACCAAGTGCTGTCACATTAGGTCTATTCACCAGGAAAACCTATTAAAAAATCAATTCCTGTCAAATAAAACAGGGCATAAGCAGTAAAGGAAACATGGATGGGAATTTATTTCTAGATTGTCATGGCAACATTAGTATATCCTTGAAGACCACAAACCTCTACAACCACCCATGGCTAAAACTTTTCAAAGTGATTATTGATTTTTAGATATTTCCTTTTCAGGTTCTGTACATTATATGCCTCGTAAGTGCTTCTTTTCAGCACAGGCTGAGCAGCCCTCTTGTGGCAAAAATTGGTCTGAGAAATGTGGTTCAGATCAAGTGATCAAAAAAATGAGTGGCACTCAAAATCCATAGTCACTTCTGAAAGCCTCAGTCACAATAAAATGGAACTATCCCCAAAACCTCCGTGCTCATTTTTGATCAGTCTGAGTGGACAATTAACGCCCAACTCAGCTCTGTGAAAAGCAAGTGGTGCAAAAATCTAGCACAGAAATTATAGTGTAAAAGGAGCAGTCATTTTCATGTTTACTTCCTCAGCAACATCCAAGAAATGGAATCTATTTTATGAGTTGAAACACGGCTACTATTTCTATTTGCTGGATGTGTGCATGCCACAAGACTGTTCTTTCCTGCTCTTATAATGTAATATTTAATAACAACACAGTTATCAGGCTTTAATTATCCAAAAGGAAGCAAAACATAACTCCAGTAATAGGGATTGACTTAAAGGAGTTAAAAGTAGGGAGAAATTTAGTATGTTTTCAATTCATCCTAGTTTACTGTTCAGATTATAAATTCTGTGAGTTGTGAATACAGATCTTAGACTGTGTAACAGAAACAGAGTTGGGTTTGTTTGAACAAACTGAAATGTTTGCCTTGAAGGCAAATGCTTTATAAATCAATGTATTATCCTTTATATTAATGAAGATTTAGTCAGGGTACTCAGTGGTGTTTGGTGTTCATCTGTCCTAGAGCAGACATCTAAAACAGGTGAGATGTACCTGGCCAATAAATGTGTTTCTCTCTCAACTGTTTATTCTGATGATTCTCAGAGTCCTAAGGATGTCTATTTTACTTAAATACCTGTGCTGTAAACATCCAGCCTCTCCTGAGGTGAATCCCACCAAAACAACCACAGGTTAAAACAAAGCAAAAATTCTCCCTTTGATAGTTGACTAGAAGCCACTATTTTCAATTTTCAGGTTTTCAGCCCAGCTATAAGATCTTTTATAGGATCCCTCCAAATGCCTTTCCATGTTTCAGATTACCCTTCTTGTGGCTGATTTAAATGAGCCTCTCCTGGCTGATTGGAAAGGAGCTATTTTGTTCTCTGCAGCAGCTTTTCCTGGAATCCAACATGCAGGGATTAAGGTCCTGCTCCACAGTGCATGAGCCTGCTGCTTTGATGAGCACACAGTCTTAGTGAGTGTGACAAAAAAAGAAGCGGTACCTCCAAAATTACCAGCCAGATTTGCAGATCCCATACTGAGCTCCCTCCCCATCACCAAGGAAGATGGGAAAAGCACTTTGGGGTCCTCACTAGAACTCTTTGTTAAAAAGAAGGGATCCACACTACAGTGAAAATGAGCAACGCCTGATCCAATTCACCTTAGATTGATCCCCATCCTACGAGTTTGTGTACCCTCTGATTGTTCTCCATGAGCATGCAGTCAGCTTTCATTTGATATATTGTTCCGTGACCCTCTGTACAAAACCAGACCGCGCAGGTCGTGTGTATCCCGGACACGTTAGCGCTGCCCGCCTGCCTCCAGGGTGTTTGAGTTTTGGTCTGTCCGTGAATCAGCACATCACAACGGCCAGCAGCAGCCAGTGCGCTTTGGTTTTTGTTTAATTTTTTAATTTCTGCTTCAGTCAAGCAGCTGGTCGTGCCGTGACTCCATTCTGTCGTGTCCGCTTTCCATCTCTGTGACTTTGTGTCTCATGAAATGTGTTGAAAGTGACCTACCTTGGCCTGTTCACGATATGCTGAAAAAAATGCTAATCTTGTCATATTTAGCAGCTGCGTTCAGAAATGCTACTGTAAGCCTAAGAGGGCTAACCAGCACTCTTGCAAGATGTCAGAACTATCAACCATTACCCTGTAAGTGTACGCACTCCTGTGACATTACTGTGTGTGTATGACGCATGTTGCAATTAAATGAATGGATGAGAGCAGAGGGGAAGTAACCAGAGAGCAAAGCATTCATTTAGTTCTTGTTGCATGTAGAGGTTTTTTTGGTTTTTTTTTTGTTCTTGTACTGTGCTTTTGCTGATGCGCCACGATCGAGGATTTTAAGGTTGTTTTAAATTTTTTTTCTTATATTTTTGTAATTACGGCTGATGCTATTTATGGTTTTGGGTAGTGTCTGTACAGAATTAATAGCTGTTCTTTATTGTACAGCAAAGAGGTGAGCACCTTCATGCTGAGAGAAAATGTTTCACCTGAAATTTTCCTAGAAAAACTGGGTGAGATTGTGTCAATCAGACCCTCAGTGGGTATAAAACATCTTTTTTCCATTGAACTGAGTGAAGTTAACTTAATAAACACCCAGGGGTGAGGAAAGGCCAAAGCTGACCTAATATCAAAATAATTGTGTCCATCAGAAGTTATAGAATCACAGAATCACTGAGCTGGAAAAGACCTCCAAGATCATCAAGTTCAGTCCAACATTGTCAAATACGGAGTGAGGCATCCAGAGGAGTGAATAAAAGCCATTCAGCCAAGAGTTGTGTGAATTAATCACAATCTCATAGTCCAGCTGACTCCTTGCTCCTTGCACAAGAAGCCCATAGGTTTTCACAGATTCATGGAATCAATAAGATTGGAAAAGAGCTCCAAGGTCATCCTCTCATTTTGTTTAGATGAGGTGCAATTTCAGACAGCTATTATGTGTTTTCTGGTGATCTGTCGCCTGAATTTCACAGCAGTTTTATGAGTGTGAATCAACATTCTCTGGGGTGTCCTGACACACAGACTCAAAACTCCAGGATTTTACTAAAGAATATTTAGTAGTTATCTTCGACACCATTAAGGAAAAAAGATTGGTTCATAGTTTAACTGCGGTTATGTTTTTTAGTTAGGAAAAAAAAAAGAATTTTCTGCGTGATTTCATGTATCTTTGAGGTATTTAACAAATAAAACAACAAAAAATGCTGAAAAATATTCAGTCAACAGACTGGAACCATGGAAAAGCAGATAAAAATAGAGAAGACAAAAAGGGGCAGCTCCATCTCTACACAGAGAGCAGCTGAAGACTAAGAACAGTTAGGTAAAACTAGGAGTTAGGTTTAGGAGGAGATAGTTTGAAATATAAAGTTCAATGCCTAATGAACATCCTGATGCAGCACAGATGTCATGCTGGGCCTTTGCAGAGAACTAAATTTTACATTAAATGCAGTGTTTCTGAAAGATGGGAGACTGATAACTCTCTAAGGTGAAATTCTCTACCTAGCAAGTGCAAGAAGAGTTCAGCCTAAACAGGAGGTATTTGAACCTATATTTTTTGTGACTGTTGAATTATAAAAGTCTTGGTAAGCTTCCTGTTTTTCAAATCCTTGGTCTGAAGAGTGGTTTATGCATGGGAAAATGTGTTACCTCAGGTGTTTTGGAAGTGATGCTACAGACCTAATTAAATCTTTGGGAAAGATTGGAAATGATCTGTCAGGGAGATTACTGAGGTTCCTGAAAGTCGTGTTAATATGTTCAGCATTTTGTGACAAAAGAGATCCTTCAGTTTATTAAACATGAGCTGTGTTGAGCAATTCATAACTAATGACATCCTGTGCCTTCATGGTTTGCTCTTTATCCTTCAATTTGAAATATTGTCACAATTCTTTTTTGTACAGATTTGTCACTGGGATGATAAATATGTACCTTTGGCCAGAGAAATTGGGTTCCTCTAATCTAAACCTCACAAATCTGCAGGGCAGAAATTTGTGTGACAAACTGAGTCCAGGTTCCCTTTGAGGTCAATGGATAGATTTAGGATGTGAAAGAATTTCCTTAGGGGCAGAGGATTTGTCCTTGTGTGTCAGTGATTCTTGCTCTTCATGGACATAAAGGGAATTTAAGTGTGCATTTAATTTAACTAAAAATAGATGCCATCACTGTAGATAAGTCACAGCATTAAGTTAATCAATATATACATTAATAGATGTACTCAGTACCCACAGGGTTTACAACAGGAGTCACTCTTGTTAAAAAGACATCTGTAGCACACAAGAATTATGTTTTAAAGTGTATTTTTTCTCTGCATTGACTTTAGGGACATTTTTAAAAAAATTTCATTGTCAATATCCATGCTATGTATGTCCAAACCTTGCTGAGGTGAATGTTGCTTTTCAGGACTACACACCTTGATGTCTTCATTGCAAAAGTTCTTATTTGATCAAAGGTTTCACTTAGGACAGCTTTTAAACAATTCTCTTACTTTAAGGAGGCAGGACTAAATGGTAGAACAATGATATGTTCTTCCTTCAAAGTCTATGGTTTGGAGATTTTTGCTTCTTTTTTGATTTTTTTTTCCTCAAAAAGGTTGAGCGGTTGACACTAGCAGTCTCCTTAATAATATGGATGTGCAGTGGAAAAACAAAAGCATGATTCCTTCAAATACTGGTCAAAGTAGACAACCTTCCTGCTTAGTGTTTCTTTTACCACAAAGTTCTAATTTCTTTATTCAGTAGAGCAGTGAGGGAGAACAGAGGGCACCATTATTTGTTTGTGCTAATGCTTAATGGCAAGTCCACGTTCATAGCCATGCCAGTGGAGAAAACCTTATGTTTGAAGTGATTTTAAGTAAAATAACAGTTGGAAAACAGAATTTCAGCCTCTACAAAAATTGATACTCAAATTGCTTTTGAATTCCCTGTGGGAATGGGAACAAGGCTTTTGCTAGACCTTTTGGAGAACATTATCTTCCAAACAGCCACTGGAACAATTATTGTCCTCAGAACTTTTAGATCCAACCCCCTCCAACTTCCTTGCCTATCTGGAAGAGTGGGGAAAGAAAAGAGGATTAAAATCTTCGGCTGGTACACACCTGGGAATTCCACTGTATCCTTTAGGATTTTCCTTCCCTATTGCACATAAAGTTACACATCTCACAGGACCTGCTTTAAATCTTCTCTCTTCCCCATGTTGTTGAAAAAAAAGCAATTTGTCATCATCCATACAGGCATTAATGTCTCTCAAGTTTTTTTCTTATAACAAAAATCTTTTTTCCTCTTTATTGATGTTAATAAACGATAAACATCCAGATATCTTATTTAATGCATTTTCTTCCTCACTTTTATGACAATATGGAAGACAACACCTCAAATAAGTTGATGATGGCATTATATTTCCAGATCGTACAAACTAATTGTGTGATTAATAAGGTGTGATTAATCAGGTATGATTAATGCCAGAAAACTGACAATAAAAAAAGATTTCCTCTGCATCTTCCCTTAAATTAATCTCCCAAGAGTGCAGTGAGACAGAACATATTAATAGACGATTCTATTCTGACTTTTGGATCAAAACAACATTTATCCTGTTGTTGTTGTTGTTGTTATTAAGTCTGAATATAAATTATAGAAGGTATGGAGAGATGATACTTGTTTTTTGTCCAGTTTATTACATTTGATTTTTTAATTCCATGACGAGTTTAAGACACTTATACTCTTTACATCCTTTTTTTACAGAGAAAACATTATTCTACAATCTCTTTCTCAAGGTTTCTGTTCCTTTTTATTAACCTGATTGCAAGTTAATAGAGAAAAAGGACTAGAAAGGACTCCAAAAGCTCTTTTACACTGGCTAACTCCTGTATAGATTATTTTTTTTAGAGGTCATCAAAGCTGGACACGTTGAATTCTCTTCATCACCTTATCCTGGGGTTGTTCCTCTCTTTTCAAAAGGTTTTGGCCAATGTCTAATTTTATAACCCACAAGAACACTGTACTCTGGTTTGTGGGCTCTTCCAACAAGACCTGAGGTTTGGTGTCCATCAGATTTATGGCTCAAGTGTGTTTAGTGCAGTCTCCAGGCAAAAGTTGGGATGAATTTATCCCCAGTTTATGCCCAATTTGGGGCCCAAAGTCTGACTGAGAGACACCAGCACTGCACTCGTGTCCCATTCCCGCACCACTACTGGAGATAATTGTGCTCACAAAATTCTTGGCAGTGTGTTAATTAAATCTTCAGTGCTGCTGGAACAAACACTTCTTTTTGGGTTATCATTGAGCATGTATTAGCAAATTCAAATCTGTCTGCAATGTACCAAATGGATAAAAACAGAAGAGACATCTGAGTTTTAAAAAATGTGCAGCTCTTTGAAAAATCTTTACAGCTTTTTATCTTCCTTTGTCCTCCATCTGCCTTCTCATTTACCTGAACGTGATCAATGACATTCTTCCCCTCTGAAAATGTCCTGGAGGTTTTTTAGGTCACTCTGCTTTTAATAAAGCACTTGCTTTATTTTCAGATCAACATTTGCTTTCTCTTTACTCTTTTTTTGCTGCTCAATCAGACAGTGACACTCACCAAAACATGCACAAGTCTTGGCTGGCTCCTCCTTTGGGGGAATTTCACCAGTTAAGTGCTCACATGTAAAACATTCATTTCCAGCCCTTTTGTTTATACTTACTGAGCTTGATTTCCCTCTGAAACCTCTTTATTCTGAAGAAGTGAAGTAGTTAAACAGTGGAATTGCACTTAGGTTTTCAACAGTATAAATTTGAAACCAAAATCAAACCTTCAGGAATAGTTGTGAGTACAAGAACTTGCAAGGGCGTTAACTTTTATTTGTATGGCTGTTGGTTTTTTAGCTTTATTTGTGTGGTTGGAAATTTTTTTTGATTTTTTTTTACTGTGCAGAACATATTCACACCACACACAAATCAGCAAAAAACAAGTGGTTTCAAACACTCCACTGGGATTAAGCAATTGGGTGAGAGGTTTATAATTGTACCATGGTAGCAGTCTGAATCCCTTAGCAAGATTCCCCTCACTTTTTGGCATGGTAGGAGAAAATTCCTGCTTATAATAATGCAAATTAAAATAGCAGCAGAGAGCATTAAGCATAATTAATGTGCCATTACTGTAGCAGTGTGAAGAACTGGGGGAGCAAACTGCAGTGTGTGTGCAAACAGTCTTTGGGAACAAACAGGAACGTTGCATATTTGTTTGTATAATTACGCGCTGTACGTACTCCCAAAAGTCTGTCAGCAAAATATTCTCTGTGCTTTCTCCTTTTAATTAAAGTGCAGGTTTGCTAATTGCAAGGCTGCATTAAAGTTCTTTCCCTCTGTTGTGACAGGAGACTGGCTCGTTCCACCCTGCTGCTGATCCCTTTGTTTGGAATTCACTACACGGTGTTTGCCTTTTCTCCTGAGAATGTCAGTAAGCGGGAGAGGCTGGTGTTTGAATTGGGACTGGGATCCTTCCAGGTGATTACACACCGAATTCAGCCTTCCCTAGAATGAAATCTCTGTTCTTTGTGGCTACTTTGCATGCACAGCTCTCAGAGCTTGTCTCTGCTCATTTATGTGTATGTTTTGTAATGCAGGATTTGGGGTTTGTTGGTTTGCTTGTTGGTTTGGTTTTTTTTTTTTGTTTGTTTGTTTTGTTAACTCCAGCTATTTTCTGTAATTCCTTCAGGATTTGAATTTTTTTTTTTTTTTCTTTCCCATTTCCCCTAGGGTTTTGTTGTTGCTGTTCTCTACTGCTTCTTGAATGGGGAGGTAAGACTTTTAATATTTAATGTCCCTTGCCTGTCATCCACATCCCATTTTCTTGTGGGAGTAACTGCTGTTCCAACTGTCCATTCTAACTCATCATCTACCATAATCCTTGATACTTTAGTCTGAATCCCACAATTCTCAGAAAAAAAAATAGAAATAAAAAAGAAAAATGGATTTGTGATGTCTTTATCAAACCAAATCATTTGCCTTACCAGAGATGATGGCTCAGATTCAGCTTCCTGACAGGGGTAAGATATGGACAGGTCTCTTTTGAAATGTCATTCCAGTGCAGAATTTTGCACTGGTTTTGTTGAACTTTACCCTGTTCTCTCCAGCCCACTCTCCCAGCCTGTTCAGCTCTCTCCAAGAGGTGACATGTCCCTGTCACCACCCAGTTTGGACCCATCAGCCAAATTGGTGATGGTGCTTTCAATCCCATCACTGAGGTTGTGGTGAAGGTGGTGAGGGCTGGCACAGGTTACCAGAGAAGCTGTGACTGCCCCAGCCCTGGAGGTGTCCAAGGTCAGGTTGGATGGGGTTAGGGGATAGTGGAAGGTGTCCCTACCCGTGGCAGGGCATGAAGGAGATGACTAAGGTTTCTTCCAACCCAAACCATTCCATGTGGAACAATGTGGGGTCCAACATCAATACCTGAAGGACACCATCAGTGATAAGGTGCCAGGCTAAATAAAAACTATTGCTCCCCTCTCAGTGCGGTCTCCTTCCCCTCTCACAGATCATCCACCCACTCTAAATCTCACCAGCTTTCCCAGGAAAAGGCTGAGGGAAGCAGTGTCAGACCCTTCACTGGAGCCCGAGTTTTCATGGATCCTTGGCCTCTTTTGCTGGCACCACCCAGCTGGTGCCAGCTTCTCTCCTGAGCCCTGCCACCTTCATCCCTACACTCACACAGCCCCAGGGTGTCACCTGCCCAGAGCCGTCCCCCAGACACCACCTGGGTGCCTTGCAAGCCTCACACCCCCTCAGCACATGAAACTGCTGCTGGCCACATTTGTGGCTTTTTCTGGTTCTCCTGTTCCAGTCTGCATTTCCCTGCCTGTTTACCTGCTGGATATCTCAGGTAATTGTTTTCTGAATCGATGGAAAAGGGTTCCCTGCTCAGTGTTGCCTTAAGAGGAATGTGGGACATCGAGTTCATCCATTCTCTCCTCCACTGCACACATCTCTTGTGCAGCTCAACAGTTTCAGCCTTTTCCTAAAATCACCTTTTCTTCTTTTCAAGGGGGCTGAGGGCAGGTATAGCCTGGCATTGCTGATTTCTGGTACAAAAAGGTCCCAAACTCCTTAATCCGAGTGATTCCTTCTCAGATAAATCACAACAATCTCCAAGTTCATCAAACAAACTTATGGGTTATCTTTGCTCACGGGCATAGTCAAGACCTCCTGAAGCCCTTGGAAGGAGTGTGGGGTGGTTCTTAGCCAGACCAACACAGCCACGTTAATTAAAGACATTTTCCCTCTCAAGATATCAGAAAATGGTAATTAGAGAATGACTTGTGCCTCCACTAAATTTCCTACAGCAAGAAAATACTGGAATATCGCACTCTTCCAGATACAAACACTATTCCCTTTTTACAGAGATAATATAACTCCATGCCCTATCTAATCTATAAATATCTGTGCTTTAACCAAAATAGGAATTTGGAGGACCTAGAAGGAGCATGTAGTTTTCCAATCGGATTTTTGCTCCCTGTAGTTTTTGTCCATACATTTGAAGCCCCTGTTTAGCATTTTGGCTTACACTGATCCATTTTGACAATATTAATCCAGGAAAATCTAGCGATGACTCTTACAGACAAGACAAACATCTTTGACACAGCAGCTCATTGGAGACTAGAAAAATATATTGGGCAAACTTCTCTACACATTTCCTTGTTCTTACACTATTTCATTCAGAATATGATACAGGAATGAGGAACCAAGTAAATGTTGGTCTGGGCTGCTACGATCTCTCTTATATTAAATCTTTACTACTTTATATACTTATACACTTGTGCACACCCCAGCAGTGTTTCCAGGAAACTGGGAATGAGTGAAAAGTAGAAAAGCTGTGGAATTCTTTACTTATTGCCTAATTAAACTTCTGGCCCTGGATTGTTTTTCTCTTGGTGATTTACTGTGGGTGCCCATAAAAAACCCAAAACTCTCAAGAAAAGGAGGGTGGCACAGATGTAATTAATCCCAGAGCTGCTCTGCTTGGGGAGGATCTGAAAGCAGGAGGCAAAGTTTTCTGTAAACATCCATCCATAAATGGCAGGTGAGAGAAGCTGCCTCTGTTTTTCAGTATTATCCAATACTTTTTGATTGCTGGTTTCTTTGGCTCCTGATTGTATTTTTGGTACTGGCCATTGATGAAAACAGTTTATTTTTTCCTCCAGGTGGTGTTGATCAGGTCATCCATGCACCTCTGGGCTGATCCTAAATTATCTGAAGTCAGACACAGAACCTGGGCTGGGCTGTAGTTCCCCACTACATGCCTGGACCTCTTCCAGCCATGGAGAAGTAACTTCAGATTTTGCTGAAATGAGGAGTTAAATATTAACCTCAAAAATAGTTCTGTGGAATTGTGGGTTTTTTTCTAATCTTGATACTTTGTCAGCATGTCCTCGAGCGGCTAAGTACATAAAAAATGACCTTTTGAAGTTTCTCCCTAAAGGTGCAATCAGAAATAAAGAGAAAATGGAGGAGCTGGAAAGTCAACCGGTATTTTGCTGTGGATTTCAAGCATCGCCATCCTTCTCTAGCGAGCAGCGGAGTGAACGGGGGGACACAACTCTCCATTCTGAGCAAGAGCAGCTCTCAGATTCGGATGTCCAGCATAAATGCGGAGAACCTGGCGACATGAGCAGCTGAGGAGAGCAAAGAAACCAACGAGCAAACCAAAAACCATCCCTCGGAAAAGAAAAATATGAAATAATAGTTTTGGTGGTGGTGCAGGTCTCACTTCCTTTCCTTTCCTTTCCTTTCCTTTCCTTTCCTTTCCTTTCCTTTCCTTTCCTTTCCTTTCCTTTCCTTTCCTTTCCTTTCCTTTCCTTTCCTTTCCTTTCCTTTCCTTTCCTTTCCTTTCCTTTCCCTTTCCTTTCCTTTCCTTTCCTTTCCTTTCCTTTCCTTTCCTTTCCTTTCCTTTCCTTTCCTTTCCTTTCCTTTCCTTTCCTTTCCTTTCCTTTCCTTTCCTTTCCTTTCCTTTCCTTTCCTTTCCTTTCCTTTCCTTTCCTTCCCTTTCCTTCCCTTTCCTTCCCTTTCCTTCCCTTTCCTTCCCTTTCCTTCCCTTTCCTTCCCTTTCCTTCCCTTTCCTTCCCTTTCCTTCCCTTTTTCCCTTCCTTTTTCCCTTCCTTCCTTCTTTCCTTTTCTCCTTCCTTTATTCCTTTCCTTTTTTCCTTTCCTTTTCCCCTTCCTTTATTCCTTTCCTTTTTTCCTTTCCTTTTTCCCTTCCTTTTTTCCCTTCCTTTTTTCCTCTCCTCTCCTCTCCTCTCCTCTCCTCTCCTCTCCTCTCCTCTCCTCTCCTCTCCTCTCCTCTCCTCTCCTCTCCTCTCCTCTCCTCTCCTCTCCTCTCCTCTCCTCTCCTCTCCTCTCCTCTCCTCTCCTCTCCTCTCCTCTCCTCTCCTCTCCTCTCCTCTCCTCTCCTCTCCTCTCCTCTCCTCTCCTCTCCTCTCCTCTCCTCTCCTCTCCTCTCCTCTCCTCTCCTCTCGAGCCGAAAAAGCAAAGGAAATGTGTAAATATCTGTTTTTAACAGTCACTGTAAATACCCAGCTGTACTCAAGGCCATCAATGGAGAATGTTTAAAAGACAAACAAGAGGCCAACCCCGCCCACTCAACTATTCCCATTTCAGAGCATCTGCGAGTGATCCGTGTCCGTCCAAAGTAACAAGTGATTGCTGTGCAGTTGTGATCCTTGGTTGCCAAACTGATCCTAGTCTGTGAATGGACATGACTGTGGCCATTTTTCCACCTGGTTTCCATTTTGGATTGGATTTGCCTATTTTTCTTTTTTTTTTTTTTTCCCTAGTCTGACATGTCTTAGCCTGTCCCTGTCTTTTGACACGTGAATTTCCGCAGTCTTTCTCCTTGGAGTCTTAGGATGGAGCTAACGTGCTTGTGTTGATCAATCCAGCTGATTCAGGAGGATCTCCAGGAAATTAAGGCTGGATTCAGTCAGACGTTCCTGATGGATTTAAAGGAACAGCTGTGCCAACATGAACCTGCACATCAGTGCAGGGACTTGAGGCGTGAGCAGTGGGATCTGCTGTACTTTTCCGTACCCAGGGACACTCCCAGGAATGCTTTCTGTTTGAGCTAAGCTGTGAATTTTCTAAAAGGGCCATGCAGTTGAGATAGAGCTCTATTTTTGGCATCGATTGATAGATTGATCGTTTGGACTCTTTGAATAACACCAATAACTGTCCCTCCCCTCCCTCCTTGAAAGCAAGAGGCAGTTCCAGGGTGGCCTTTCCCTCCGGATGACCTTGAACCCTCTGCTCCAGTGGCCGGACACGACGTTGGTGGCTTGAGGCAGTGCTGCCACATGGAACGCCGTGCCTTTGCAACCTGGTTGACTTCTGTGTGCCGACTCTTCCCTGCCAGAGCAAAGAGGCACAAGAGGGACCTGGCAGGATCACCCTGGAAGGTCAAAAAAGGTGAGGAAAGAACCAACTAAACTGAACCCTAGGATGGCACAGAAGGAAAGGATAAAGACTTTGGATGACTTCCCACACCTGGCAGTTCTCTCTCTCTCTCTCTTGGAATATTCTGTTTGTTTCACCACCAATGGTCTTACTGCTTTTCTTGGAGAGGAACTGGAATGTTCTTTCGACCTTTGCCTTGTAGTTAAAGCCACGACTGCTACAAATCTACTTCAACCCGATGTCGATGATGTCAATTCCTGAGAGTCTTTGTACAGCGCAAAAAAAAAGGCTCTGAGGGCCGTCCTAGCGCTCCCTTCATCTTGGATTTATGAATTCATGAACTGAGAAAAAAATATATATATATCTCAAATATATATATATGTGCGTGTATGTGTATGCATATATTACAAACAAAGACGAAAATGGTATTTTAAATGTGGAGTTTTGAACTGAAACTAATAGCAACCAGGAAATTCAAAATTCAGGCTTGTTCTTCGGTGTTAGTTGACATGATCATAAACTGAAAACAGAAAAAAAAAAGTGAAATACTTGGAATTTTAGTGTCAGCTGAGTGTGAGCTTTTAATTTCACTGGTTTTTGTTAGTTGAAGTAAAAAAGAAAAAAGAGTTTTGATGTCATTTTAAGCAAAGATTTTTAAAGATAATCCTAGTTTACTTATTTTTAAAAGAAGTAAAAAAGAAAAGTCTCAGAAAATTGTAAAAGAAATATTAATTATAATAATACTTAACACATATAATCCTTTATGGGAATAATCTGCTCTTGGCTGAAGCCATCTAAATGAATGTAAATTTAATTCAAAACAGACAGAAATGTTGTTTGAAGTCATATTGGGAGAGAATTATGCTAAGAGACGGGCACAGCCCTGTCATCTGCCCTGTGAAATCTGCCGTGGCACAGAGAACCAGCAAAACTGCTCACACCACTTCCATTTTACTCCAGGTTCATAAATGGGATTTATTTGATCCAAACACCTTTTTTCCCCAAGTCTACAGCAGAAATTTGTTGCTCTAGGAGCAGAATTTATTTCTCTCTTCCCAAATCTCTGCAAAAGTCAGTATGTATTTAACTGACAGACTGGCTCTTCATCTCACTTCTTAAAGCAATTTTAGGAAGTTTCCCCAGGAACCAGGTACTTTACTGTCCAGACAGAGCTGGGGAAAGGCAGATTTATCAGGTAAATGCATACTTGGACAATTTTCTGTAGCATGGGCTTTCACAAGGATTATATTGCCAACACTGTAAATGTATTATTTAAAAAAATCAAAAGCTATTTTGTGCATGAATGGCTATTAGCCAGTTTTCAATCATTCATAAATTAGAATTGTGGAGAAAAAGATGTCAACTGCCTCTGGCTGGAGACTTTTTCTTGTTTCAGTCCAGAGAAAGAAGGTGTTTGGATCTTTATTTTTTGATTTATTTTTTCTGTTGTTGAAATTTTTCTGAGCTTACTTCTGGGTTTTGTTGTTTTCCTGGCCATCCTACAGTGCTCTGCAATTTGAGTTGGTGGATCTCAGTCCAGTGCCTTGTGGGCAAGTGTCCACATCACCAAAACCACCCTCTGACCCTGCACACTGGAGACCAGGTCCTCAGCTAAATTAAAATCAGTAAACTGCTGTTATTGTTGGAATAAACCCTCCTCACCTGGAATTGGGATTTGGCGTCAGCACATTGTCATTACCACTGATTTTTGGTGGTCCTGGCTAGAGAGTCCAAGGATGGAAAAGTTGTGGAAAATTGATTTGCTCCTTAATTCCTTGAGCCAATGCTCAGGAGTTTGGAGAGCAGTGAAGGGCAAATTTCTACCATTGTAGACATTGTGTTTCTTGTTCAGTGGCAAAATTGAATCTGTTCAGCAGCACTGAATTTACCAGAAGAAATAGGATCTGCAATGCATTAAATATAAAATATATTCTATTAAAAAAAAAAAAAAAGAAAAGAAAAACAAAACTAAACTCTTCTATAATGATTTTATTTCTCTGAATAAAAGTGTTGATGCACTGTCAGATTTGGCTTTTCCTGAGGCACTGGAACTTTGCCAGTGTCCCTGGAAAGGTTGCACTTGAGGTGGACACAGTTATGGGATCCAGACTCTGATGCCATGGCACAAATGAGCTCTCCACAAATCTCTCTGTTGAATGTAAGCTGCAGGTGCTGGCCAGGCGTGGCCACCCCACCGTGGCTGTTTCTCCGTTTGTTTCAGGAGGGAAGAATCCAACAGGCAGTTTGCTTCTCTGTGTGTGTAAATACCAACTGAGTGTAACAGTGCTTTGTTTGATTTTTCACTGTGAAATATATTTTGGAGCTAGAAAGGCTGTGTTATTAAAAACAGTACACAATTAAAACAAAACAACAAAAAAAAGTGTGCAGTGCTCCTTGAGCCATTTTTTTCTACCATGTCCACAATGTATTTCCTGTCTAATTTTCTTATTTTGCTTTTATAAATGTACAAAAAAATTCTGTGCTGCAGGTTTTGTGACTATTTACTGTATCTAACCACTGTTTTGATTACTGATTTGTCAGTGTGGAGTGCTGGTACTGCAGGACATCCCAAAAATGAAAACTACAACCTAGATTGTAAAGGATGAGGCTGTTTCATTGCTGCATGGTGATGTCAGCTCCTTTTACTTTCACTTCTAGAATTTCTGGAACTCAGAGCCCAGGGAAAGAACTTTAAATGTTCAGTTCTGGGAAGTTCCTCTGTGTTATTTGAGTATTTGCATTTGAAAACCAGGTGTTAAAATGGAGTGGTGGGAGAAGGGATGGAGGGACGTGAGTCCAGAGGAAAATGCAGTTTGGAAGTTAAATCCAGACACTTTGTTGGGTGTTTGGCTCCTCCCTTTCAGCATCTGTCTCTCTTTGCACCTTAAGGACGGTGTCCTGCAATGACAAGGCTAAATAAAATCCAGCAGTGGGCATGAACTGATAATTGAGTTTACCTTTGCAAAGGATTACCTTTGTGCTGATAATTTGAATTTACCTTTGCAAAGGATTACCTTTGTGCTGATAATTTGAGTTTACCTTTGCAAAGATGACTCTCCCTGCACTCTCTCCATCATCAACGGCAAGTGTGAGATACCTCCCAGAAGGGAATGAACTTCAGAGAATCAGCAACCAAGCCTGGAGGTGACCCTGAATGACAAATTTGGGCCAACCTTCCCTGAGAAAGGGAGCCAAGATGAGTTTATCCAACACCCTGGCCAGTCACCTCCTCTGCCAGGGACCACAGCACACCTCTAGGGTGGTTGTTCCCATGAATGGCTGTTCTCACTCTAAAAAAATTTCTTTCTTGTATCAAGCTGATCCCTCTCCTGGTGCAATTTGTCACCTTTGTATTCTCCATGTGGATCCTTGTGAAAAGCAGAACCTTCATCCTCTTTCGACCACTCCTTCAGTACTGAAATAGTTTGGTGAGGTCGCCACTGAGGCTTCTTTTCTGCAGCAAAAATTCCTTCAGTTTTTCTTCACTGCCCCCATTGTCCATCCCTTTGATGATCTTCATGGTCCTCCTCTTGACCTTCTCCAGTCTGGCCACTTCTTTCTTGCAGCTTGAGCCCCAGGCTGGGACACAAGGTAGAGTTTCTTGGACTCATGCTAAAAACCTGGCCATGAGACTGATCCTCCCCAGCCGTGACAGAAGGGTTAATTGCCACAATTTACCTCACCCATATATTATAAAATCATGGCTTTTAATAACATTTTCATATCAAAGGTGGATGAAATTCCACTTCTGAATGGCAGGATAGATCCAGTGTTTGCATGTGAAGGGGCCTCTGGTCAGCTCAGAAATTCAGATTTTTTTCAAAAGTCCCATGGACAAAAGAAACCAGTAACTAAAAATAGGCAAAGCCAAAATGATCAAGAAAAAAACATATTCACTCAATATGAAGGGAGCTCTTTAACTGCCATTATTTTCATAATATTTACTCCCATTCCTAAGCTGATCACCTCCTTTTAAATTCAGCACCATTTTTCACCTTCTCTTCACACTGGAAATTTACTGTAAAACATTTTTGGCAGTTAAAAACCTTTAGCTGGACCTGGAGTTGAAATAACTCCTGGTCACTTGGATTCCTTGTCATACTGATCTTGCCTCCAGTTTCTTTCTCTTTTCCTGAGATATAAACAGCTTTATTTCACATGAAGTCTACAGCTTGTCTTTGATCATACAGCTGCAAGATAAGACTAAAAATAACCATGCTATTAAGCTGCATTTCTTTCAGCTCTAATCCAAATTCGGGCAGCAAAACCAATGCAAAGAATCAAATACAGACAGATGTGGATCCATTAAGAATAGCAGGAAAATTACCTGGAAGCAGCAGGCCAAGCATCCTGGGGGGGGGACAGGAAATAAAAAAGGAACAATAAATATTGAGAAAAATATTTCCAGTTCTTGAAAGTGTATAAATGAAATTTGGGGGTTGAGCAATTTTTGTTCAGCCAAAGCTAAAAGGAAAATAACTCCAATATTTTATTTTCTGTTTCGGGTTATAATCTTGCAATGGAAGCTTTTCCAATCAAATGGATGGGACACACATTCAGTCAAAATACTGCAGGAAACCATCATTAAGATAGATTAAAACATACTAAAGATGTCAGTTTGGGAGGTTTCAGTGCTTTTGTCTGACACTACTGCTAAATCTCTACTAAATCTGGCCTGTGAACCATACAAATATCCAACTTTACACTATTTTTCCAGCCCAGTCCTGACAGAAATTGCATATCAAAATTTCAGAGAAAAATAAAGAAATAAATAATAATTTTAAAAAATTCTTCACAGTGACTTTAGCAAACAGTAGCAACAAAAGAAATGCAAACCCCATTAACTTAATTTGCTTTATTTGCCAATATTTGAACTTGGTTTTCCATAGTGTTTCAGAGACGATTGCCCATGTCAGAAATATTCAGTCTGTGGCCAGTGGAGGCTTCAGAGCCCAGAGATGGTTCCTAAAGTGTCCTTGGATTATTATAAAGGAAAATAAATTCATTCTTTGTATACAATATATTCTTTTAGGCTACTGAAGAGCTTTAATCTGTTTTGTATTTGTGCAAAAGCTCCCACAGAACAAAAACCTAGAAAACTCAATAAATTAAGATTTTCCCATAATATTATGTGATTCCATGATACCAGACTTTTTCTTTTGTTCTGAGATCTTCCTCATGTGGGCAAGGCTTCCAGAGCAAGGTGTGCTTACATAATTTATTAACATTGTGCTTGTCCTGCCCTGCTCTGTGACACTGGACAGGGACGGTGACCTCAGCAGGGCTGTCACAGCATGGCAGGGCTGAAGGGTTGGGAAGAACAGGAAATGTGGACACCACATGGGATCCTGCTCAGCTTCCAGACAGGATCAGTGTTGCTCTAGTTCCTAAGTCATATCTGTGGATATCTAGGAAGCAGATTAACTCACAGAGTGGAATCCAGTCCAACCTAAGGCTTTATAATCTCACTGAGGGCAGTGTTCCTTGGGCTCCCGTTTTCTGCAACTGTAAAAAGGTACATAATGCAAAAACACAACCAAATACCCGTTCTTAAGTAGTTTCCTTCCCTAGGAGTTAAATATTAAGGGCTATATCAGATGTGTGTCCTTTCAACACCTGGCACTGCTGGCATTGGGTGTTCTGGCTCAGAGTTAAACTCTGGAGGAGATCTTGTGCTCCTGAGCAGAAGGCTGAGGACACAGCCACATCACTCTAGACACCAAAATTGAAGATTTCTTCCTTTCTTCTGGTTTCTCCACTTTGCCTTTTTGGTCACAAGAGAGAAGTGAGCAATTTCAGAGGACAAGCATCAAACATGTTTTTGATGTCTCCTCCAGGGTGAGATGATTCACACTTTGCAAGTGGCTGTTTGTCCCCACCAGGACATCTCCCTGACCAGACTGGAGACAGATGCTGACCCTGGGGAGGCCTAGATAGAAATTAATTTTCCCTGGCAACTTTGCCCAGTCACTCTTGTTCTGTCTCATGCATGCTGAGCAATGATGGCCTTTAAAAGCTTTGGGCTGGCTCCTGTTGGGTGTTAGCAACCAGATTTGGGGGAGGTGGATGGCTGGGAAAGAGTTAGGAGCTCTCATGGAGAGTTTTCAGGATGCTTTGTTCTCCTGTCAGATTGTGTCCACACAACCAGCACTTCTGTGTCCAGGAGCAAAACACAGTATATCGTGCACATGCTGTGAAAAACAACAACAAAAAAGGATTTTGCCTTCTGATTTTAGCAGTCAGGCACATGCAACCAGTTCAGAATTGCATTTAAGAGCAAGTTAGGAAGATTTGGAGGATGCAGTAGCAGCTGAGGATGCTCTGATGTTAATGATGCTCCGTGTATATCTGTACTAAAGAGCTAAGTTCAGCTAAATTGTACACATTGTACTTTGTGTATGAAAACACACCAGCAGAGCTTGAACAATGTTTTGAACCTCATGGTCTTTCACCTTCTTATGATTCAAGTTGCAATTTCCCATTGGCTTTCTTTTGGGGAATTCATCCATGTGAAGAATTACTGTGTGATATGACACTGTGTGAATATGACACTCTTCAGTGTCTGAAATTACTTAGGCTTCTGCATATGCCTTTCCCAATGGACTTTGTGCTTGCAGAGAAGTCTCAAGAGGCCTTTGTGTATCGGTATAACCTGTAAAAAAAAAAACCTATTTGGTGTGTTCATTCTCTTTCCCTTCTACTTGTCAATTTAGTGGCAATGCAACCTGCTATAGCTCTGAGAAGAACCAAGTTATTGGATGGAAAACTGTATTTTGGCTTTTGACTGTGTCAAGGTACAAAGTTACTGGCCTGTTGGGTCTAATACTGACCTTTTTTTGGTCAAAACTGGTTTAACTGGTAATGGGATCTGGGGTTATTCAGCTTTGTTATGAGGTGGAAACACAGATATCAACTGCTGCTTTCTAACCTTTTTTGTGTTTTGAGAAATTGTTTTTAACATGTATACTGCTGTAGATGACACAATAAATGTATTATCATTTTGTAAAAGTCTGTTCTGATATAAAATTGCACCAAAGAGAACTTTTTGTCTGTGAACTTACAGGGTAGTGTATTCTTTTCCTGAAGCAGAGGCTCTTTTGGGCTAAAAGGGTTCTTCATGGGAAGGAGACCCTGAAATCTGCTGGGCAAAGTCAGTCCTGGACCAGCCAGGGTGAGATCTTTGCCATGCACAGTGTTCCTTCTCCATAAACCACTGGTGTTTACCTCCCTGCATCAGTAGCACACAGGAACGTGGATTAGTATCACCAAATTAAGTGTAACACACTCTCTAAAAGTGCCTCTGGGGCACCATTTGTTGGAAAAATCCAGCTCTACAGAGACAGGGCAGCTGAGAGGCATTTGTAGAAGATTTTTTTCCATTATCAATCCTGTAGAAGGGTGAGACACAGGAGACGTAAAACTCAACACCATTCTGTCAGAAGCCAAGCCATTTCTTGTTTACAATACCTTATAAATGTTTTTCAGCCTTTGCCACACAATGCTGCTAACACTTCTAACACCAATCACCTGTTATTTTACCCCACATGGTCTTGCTACAATGCATCTTCCGCAGTTCTAATTCCCCAAAATCTCTGGTCTGTTTGCAAGGCCATCATTTGAAACTTGTTTCCAGCTCCATTTCTCTCTCTCTATCCCGTGGCCTTTCCAAGTCAGCACACCTATCTCAGAGTTTGCACACAGATGTTACAAGACTGTGAGCTTTCAGTCAGGCTTTGAGAATCCTCCACAAACCCATTTCTCACACCACAGGTCCTCTGGGGACTAAGTACTATTCCTACAGGGTATAAACAGAAGAAATTCTGTTGTCCTCAAAGATGTTTTCCAGTTGGAAAAGGTGGATGGAGATTGGTCTCTGTAACACCTGATGTGCTTCAAGGCTTCCCTTCTTTTACAGTCAGATCAAACCTGAAGAGTTTCATCATCAGGTTAATTTTTAAAGCATCAGGTACATTCAAACTCCTGAAAGAGAGGATTCCACGGAAGATGAGCTACTTCTGATATTCTCCCCACCTTCATCCTTTGTTTCAGTCACCAGAAACCTTTTCCTGTCCCTCATGAATCCATTAATCCCCCACACAGGCTGCATCCTGTAACTCGGTGTTTAGCCAAAGGAAAATTTGGTAAAATGCAAAGTAAATTTGGTAAAATGCAAAGTCAGCTTGGTAAAATACAAAGTGCAGTGGGCTTTGATGGGAAAATGGACACACATTTAGTGAAATTGAAGCCAGGGATGTGTCAGGGAGCAGCAGGGCTGGAGATCAAAATCCCACAGCATTGCTGAGGAAGGAGCTGGGAGCAAAGGGAGCCATGGACATGTGGGGAATTGAGAAGGACAGAGCAGATACTTTTATTTTTATTACATTTCAAATCACTCCAAATGCCCTTCACATGGATTTCCACACTGGATTCCCTGAGGCAGCCTCAGCCCCTTTTTTTTTTTTTTTTTTTGAGGACTGGATGATGGAGCACAGGATGTGTCTCCCCTTTCCACCATGTGCAGAATGGCTGCACCAGTCAGTGGCTCCCTAATCGTGGGAATCAAATCAAAAAGCAAATGTAGAACAGGGAGTCTGAAAAAACTCTAATTTGTAAACATTTTATGTAGCCTAAGTGACTTCTTCTTTCTTTAGGCAGAGAAAGAAAAGGCACCTCTAAAAGAATTTCAGCCACTCTAGAACCCTATGTAAATATCCACCATTTCAAAGACAAAAACCACACTAGAGCACATTTGCTCCAAATCCCAAACCTCATTTCAATGAGGAAAACTTCATTTAGTATATGTGTAAACAAACCAAGGAGCAGCTACCTTGAATTCTGTTGTATTTTCTGCAATTGAACAAATCCTCATCAGGTACTCAAATAATTCTTGCTCTGGGTGCATTAGGCAGCCTCAGGGAAACTCTCAGTGAATCCCAATCAAACTTTCTGAAAAAAAACCCATGCTGACATTAACAAAATCAGAAATTCACTCTCAGTTAAAAATTTCAGTTACCTTGACAAACTCTCTTTGCTGCAGCACCATAAAAAACAGATGAAAAAGTAGGTTTTGATCTTTTCAGGGTGTCATGCAGCTTGTAAAGGGATTTAAAAAGAATTCGTGAAACTCTGCAGAGGACATCAGGGGGATTAAAGGAGGAGAAAGCAGGTGATGTAATTTAATGATCTCTTGCAGCTGCCCTTTGGGAGTGGTTTAAAACTCATTCGGGAGAGGTTTGAGAGCTCTGCCTGGTTTTGTGGGCTGCACACATCCAGCTCCAGGAGGTGGCAGTGGCTCCTCACGGAACACACAGCACAGCTGAACATGGCTTGGAACATTTCTGCTGCCCTCCCAGGCCTTCTGAGGAGCAAAACATCCCTGCCTGAAACATCCCCAGCTCACAAACACACCCACACGGGCTCAGGTGTGTCACCAGAAAGGGATCAGGGTTCTTTTCACAGCCCAAATCAAATATTTATCCAAGAAATCTTAGCACTCCCCAGGGTTATTAACCTTTTATTTTATAAAGCCTCAAATGAAATATCCAAAGTGACACAAATTAAATGTACAAACTCAGATGAAATATCCAAACTGACAGAAGTTAAATGTACAAACTCACAACAGCTGTAATTGCCACTTGCATTTTATAGATGTACATCATACATTTTTTATACAAATTCTCATTACTATGCTCAGCTACAAAGCACAGGAACTGAGATTACTTTTACAAATAAAGCTGATAAGAAATTCAGAATAGACAAAAATTACTCCTTACAACAAACATATGACATTGTGACAGATGGGTTAAATGCCTAATTAATTAATTTATTTGAATCATTCTTATAGAAGCCTGGACAATTAATCTCTGCTCTAACAGAACTAGAGATGAAGCACCGAAAATCAGCAAAGAGATTTCCAGGAGTCAAATGCCTGTTGGTCTAAATAATTAACCAAAAGCAGAGCAAACTGAGGGACTGGAATTTTGGGGTTTTTTAAGCTGAATGGATACTGGAACCCAGAGAGTGAGTGGATGGCTGTGTTCTCCAAGCCTGGTGCAGGTTCTCCTGGGAATATTCCTGTCCTGACCCATCTCATGTACCTCCTGTATCTCTGCTTTGCTTTTGGAGAGGTTGAGGTCGAGGAGTCCAGCTCTGTCTTGAAGGAAGAGGAAGGTCACCCAAGGAATGGTGCAGGCACAGCTTTGCTCACTCTGCTTCAGCAGCCCTCACAGCTGGATGTTCATCCTGATCCCTGAAACCATGACAGCCCCACATCTTCTTTGTCCCTTGGTAGCTTTGTGACTTTATTTGTATTCACACACTTCTGACAGAAGGACACAAAATAAACTTTGAAGCAATGACCCTCGAAGAATGGTTGCTGACTTTCCTGTCAGGGGACTTTTCTCCTGATTTATGTCTGATAGCTATCATGATGATGGCTCCATGGAAAGCTTGTAGAGTTCTTCACTTTCTCTAGGTTTATTTTCTCCTGGTGATTTTCTTCATTTCCCCCTTCCTTTTCCCTTTTTCCATTTCTTTTCCCTTTTCTCCTTTCCTCTTTCTTTTTCCTTTACTTTTTCTCCTTTCCCCTTTCCTTTTCCTCTTTCTCTCTTTCTCTTTCTTCTTTCCCCTTCCCTTTCCCCTTTCCCCTTTACTTTCCCTTTCCTTTTCCTTTTCCCTTTCCCTTTCCCTTTCCCTTTCCCTTTCTCTTTCCCCTTTCCAGGTCTGCTCATGCAATCAGGACTTTTGTTCAAACACTTTCCCAGTTTTATAACATAGTTAGAATTGGCTGTTTCACTGATTGATTTTCAAGGTTCTGAATGTCTATCCCACAAAAAAAAAAAAAAAAAACCCAACATCTGGGCACTAAGATTAGGTGTGTAAGTGATTTTGGGCACAAGGTAGCCCAGGTGGCCCCTGGCATTGGGTTTGCTCTGATTTATTCCTTCACACATCACCTGCCTGATATTCCTCTGCTCCATATTTTCCTTTGGACAAGAAAGGGTTTGGGATTCTCTGGTATAATTTAATCTCTGTTCAAAGAAAAAAAAAATCAAGCAGCTGCTTTGTGTCACTTGTTTGTGTCACTGAAGACAGTTTGGGTTTCCTTTTATAACAGATTACTGTTCTATAGGTGAGTGCTTGACAGGTTTCTGTGCTTGATTTCCATTAGATTGTCCCAAGACATCTCAAAACAAGCAGTAAAACATCAGAAATCATTATGGCCAGGAAATAACCTTTTCAAATGATGGTTAGGAATTGTGGTCTTGGAAACTGGAAATTCTGGGAAATGCTAACAAAGAATATGACAAATATGCTGGGCCTGGGAGGAGTTTATGTGGTTTTGTTGGTGGGGGTTTTTTGTGGGTTTTTTTGGTGTTTTTGTTGTTGGTGGGTTTTTGTTTTGGTTTGGTTTGGGGTTTTTTGTTTTGTTTTGTTTGTTTTTTGTTTGCTAACCTGTTGATTCACTCTAGCTCAAAGTCTGGCTTTTCACAACAAAACAAGGGTGTTTAATGCTTTAGGAGAGAGAGAGAATCAGGGTTGTGATCTTTTCAGGGTGTCATGTAGTTTGTAAAGGGATTTGAAAAGAATTCTTGGAGAGTTAAACTCTGCAGAAGACATCAGGGGGATTAGAGGAGGCAAAAGCAGGTGATGTAATTTAATGATCTCTTGCAGCTGCAGGGTTGTGATGCAGATCTGCACCAGGTGAGAGAAGCAGCTCCTGCTCAGGACGAGGAATACACAGGAGGCTCCTGACACTATGGGAAGCCACCAAGGATCCAGCTGGCCACCTCTAGGGTGGAACACTGCAGTGTCACAGCAGCTCGTCCTGCTGGGAGCCCTCAGACTGTGGTGACACCATCCTGGAGCACAGAGGTTCTCCTCTTGGGGCTGATTTTGTCCAGCAGGGATAGCTGAGTGACGTAGTTGACAGGGCTGGTTTCTCTGGACAAAGCCCCGTGTTTGTGGGTGAAGGTCAGGTATTCCTGGTGCTGCCACTTGCACAGTTGTTTCTTCAGCTCAGTTTGAACCTGCAGGAAGTCACAAACAAAGAGAAAATTAGGGCTTAATGAACACTGGAGGTAAAATATGCAAAAAATGTCTGCCTGAGTACTTAGCCCATGTAAGTCAGGATCAAGCCTTAACACATTTTTAGAAGAACTTGAACTCTGCCTTTGTTCCTTTTGAAAAAACCAGGTTTAATTTCAAAAATTCAGAGGATGGCTTGCAGAAGTACATTTGGACATCAGGGCAAGGCGCTGGCAATATTTATCATTTTGGTGGCTCCTATTCTGCCTTAATTTTCCCTGTTAACTGCCACAGAGACACAGACAACCCCTGAGTACAATTCATGGATGGGTCTATGGATCGTCCAAGAATCAAATAAATAAAAGATTTCAAATCAATCCAGTATTCCAGCTCTATCCCAGAACACTCTAGGCCTTCCAGCACTCCTCAGTTTCATCCCTACTCATAACACCTTGCCTGGCAGAGCAGCACAGTCTCTCACATTGTCACAGACACTCAAAATTGCAGAAACACACACACAGAGAAAATAATAATTAGTTTTTAGGACAGCAGGGAACCACAACAGACGCGCTGCCAAGTGGTAATGAGTGGCCAAGCTGCTGCAGGAGCAATTACCCCTAAGAAATGTGGACAAGAGCCAACCCAGCCTCATCCTGGGGCAGAGATCAGGCTCTGCCTGTCCCGTTTTCAACACCTCCTGCATTTCTGAGTTGTGAGGTGCAATATGCAAGCAATTAAAAGGCTGTTGAAGCAATTAAAAGGCTGCTGGCAAGGAGTCTGTGATACAGAGGGCAGGTCGGAAGCAGAGATTTCTGTATTCACAGCTAAGTCTTGAAGGGAGTCTCTCAGAATGGCCATTGTAAATTGTTCTCCTAGATAATAAATGTATTTTAGAAATTATTCATCCTTGGGTGGGGTCACTTGCACCTTGCACCTCCATTTAACCATTCCTGTGAGTGTGTCCGGTGAAGGGGGCCATTTTTAAAGGGCCATTTCTTCAAAGTTTATTTTGTGTCCTTCTGTCAGAAGCGTGTGAATACAAATAAAGTCAACAAAGCTACCAAGGGACAAAAAAGTGAAGGGCAATGGAGCTGGTGAAGGGATTGGAGAGTAAATTCTGTGAGGAGTGGCTGAGGGAGCTGGGAAAGGGGCTCAGCCTGGAGAAAAGGAAGCCCAGGGGGACCTTCTTGGTCTCCACAACTCCCTGGGAGGAGGTTGTAGGTGGGGGTTGGCCTCTTCTCCCAGGGAATAGGGACAGGAGGAGAGGGAATGGCATCAAATTGTTCCAGGGGAGGGTCAGGCTGGACATGAGGAGGAGTTTCCCCATGGAAAGGGTGGTCAGGCACTGGAAAGAGCTGCCCAGGGATGTTTGGAGTGCCCATCCCTGGAGGTGTCCAAGGAACACCTAGATGTGGCACTCAGTGCTCTGGGCAGGGGACAAGGTGGGGATGGGTCACAGCTTGGACTTGATGGTCTTAGAGGCTTTTCCAACATTGATAATTCCATGTTCTGTGAGAATTGCCCAAGTTTAGGCCACTGCAGAGACTGAGGCACCATTACTGGTTCATTCTCAGCTAACCTACTCACCTTTCTGAGGATCAGATGTGGTTTTACATTTTCTCATCAGTTTTGATTTGTTCTGCCCTTTTGGGGGAGAGTGCTAACAAATGTAGTGAGGTTTTTAAATGACACATTCACTGCATTCTACTGCAGGGAGTTTATCCAAATTCTACCAATGTTATAAAACTGGGAAAGAAAGTGTTTGAACAAAAGTCCTGATTGCATTAGCAGACCTGGAAAGGGCAAAGGGAAAAGGAAAAGGAAAGGGGAAAGGAGAAAATTTAAGGGAAAAGGGGGAAAAGAAAGAGGAAAGAAGAAAGGAAAAAGGAAAGGAAAAAGGGAAAAGGAAAAGGAAAGGGGAATATGAAGAAAGTCACCAGGAGAAAATAAACCTAGAGAAAGTGAAGAACTCTACAGGCTTTCCATGGAGCCATCATCATGATAGCTATCAGACATAAATCAGGAGAAAAGTCCCCTGACAGGAAAGTCAGCGACCATTCTTCGAGGGTCATTGCTTCAAAGTTTATTTTGTGTCCTTCTGTCAGAAGTGTGTGAATACAAATCAAGTCAACAAAGCTACCAAGGGACAAAGAAGATGTGGGGATGTCATGGTTTCAAGAGCAGATCAAAGACAGATCTGTTCTGAAAATAGAAAAAGAATTAAAAAACAAGAGGAGACTGTGAGTTTTAAAGGTTTTGATAATCTCATGTACTTGTTACTCACCTCTGCATTTGAGAAGCAATATAAGAGAGCAACAACAAAACCCTAGGACAGGGAGGGTACGGAGAGAAAAAACATAGATTTAAAATATAAAATCAATGGCAGACATCAGGTTTCATTCATAGTTTGTGTAAGACAACAAAGAATGCGTATTTCTCAGTTTTCTATTGGAGTTCAGGCAATGTGACACTATTTATTGAGTTTTCACAATAGAATTAAATTCCTCAATGGGCTGGTGACATTTTATTTTTATTATTGTCCTTATACAGAGACAACAAGGATTGACTTACCGCTTACTGTATCCTACAAACAAATTCTCCCTCAGATAAGGCAAGCATGGAAGAGGAATCATTTGCAACACAGATCAATGTGGACAAGTTGTGGTGGGGTACAGGGGAAAGGGGAAGGGAGATCTCAGCTGTTCAGCACAAAATGTACCACAAACAGACCCTGACCCTCTCAAATCCATGCTGCTGTTCTGGGTAGTGGAAAAGCAAAACAAACAGAGATGTTAACGTGGTTCACAACTCTGAAAGGGTAAGGGCAGAGCAGGTGGTTTTGTATTCTTATTTACCACCCCTCTCATTGTTAGTACAAGAGAAATCATTTTCAATCACTTCACCTTAATCCACAGACTGATCTTCACGGCATTCTGTCATTGTTATTCAATAAAAGTAGCTATTGTATTTACTTTTGGTGATTATTCATATGAAGTCTGACTCAGAAATTTCAAATAACAAGGGAACAAGCAACAGAAGAGCTCGTGAAGAGGTGAGATGGGATGAGTGAGTAGAATTTGGATGCATTAATAAATCCTGCTCTCATAACCAGCCTGAAGTGTGGTGTTACAGACCAAACATCTCAGCCTGTGGAACATTTTGTCCATCTTACCTGAAACGAGCCCAGGCCCAGCTCGATATAAAGCCGAGCCTCGAGACCAGTGCTCTCAGGGAAAAATGCAAATACAATGTAGTGCACCCCAAAGAGGGGGATCAAAAGTAACGTGGATTTCGCAAGGCGCCTGGAAAAGCAAGAATTAAAGAACAATGCACTGTTACAAACAGGGAATGTGACAGCACTGATATGTTGGAACATTTCTTAATTAAGAGCACAGCTCCAAATGGAGGCAACTGCATCCAGAGAGGTTATGGATGGGTCCTTTGACTGCACTGATGGGATCTCCAGTGGCTGTGAAGGGGTTTTTAACAACCAGTGCTGCCCTGCACCCCCACAACCATGTAGATGTTTTCCATCATAGGAAAAGGGTTTCAGTTTACCTCCGAACTTTTAAGGGAGAAGCACCAGAACTTTCTGCTCTTCTCTCATCGTAATTGGCGCAGTGCCAAGACAAAGGCACCGGTGGGATCTTTGAGATGATTCTCAAAACCTGTCTCTCTTTCTCTCGGGCAGCTTGCCACAAAACCCCTCCTAAATCATTTAGTACATGAGAAAGAGCTCGAAGCTTCTCGGTGCTTTTTGGGGTGTCTGAGCAGGTGCAAAAGGGGCTTCCCTGCACCGTGCATGTCTTCTGTTCTTGTTTTGTATCGTTTGTTACTTTCTCTTTAATTAAAACCTTTTGCTTTTCAAAACACACCCAATCAGGAGTCTCACAATTATTCAAAGCCATTTCTGAGAGGTTGCTGGACACCCTCAGAGTGTGTTGAACCTCGTGGGGCTTAATCCACACTGGCCACACAGGATTTCAATAAACCAAGACTAGGCTTGGTTACAGATTGTATCCTGTTACTGCAAAGAATTTAAGGGAAATTAAAAACTGTCTTGGTTTTGAAAGACAGTTATCTGCCAGGGAGAGCTAGAGCGTCCCTTGCAATGGAGAATGTCACCCCCCCTCCCCTCCAAATTATTATAATTTATTATAATTTTGCAATTAGGGGCTTTCAGGCAAAGATATGGGAATGGGAGTAACAGTTCTTTAATAGGAATAAAAAACAACAACAACAAAACCCAAAATACAAATGCAGTAGTATTTCTCTTTGTGGCCATTTGTGTGGAAAGGACTGGGAGTGAGCTGGATTCATCACCTGACATTTAGTGTTGACACTTTCAAGCTTTTGAAGTTTCGTACATTATATTTTGCTTTGCTCTTTGCCCCCAAGACATCCATCCCACACTTCTTCCCCTGAAGAAAAGCAAGATGTGATATTTGGGATGAAAAAAAAATGTTCACATTGTCATTTCTTCTCTTTCTATTAGAAGAGGAGTAGAACATTCTGTTCTCCTACCCATAAAAATTTTCTTACAGCAGTTAGAACAGGTCAGTCCTAAGAGACGCAGAATTACTTACACAAAGTGGCTTGAATGGCTCCCTCCTCCCTCCTGGGATTTCAATTTATGGACTAGAATCCTGATCACATTAATGAATATAATAAAGTTAATCTGTAAAGACAAGACAAAATCTAAAAATTTACTACAAACCAGGACATGCCTTCAGCTGATACAAATAACTAAAAGTCCCCATTTCTAGAAATTGCACAGCTATAAACCAATGCTCATCTGTTCTCAGCTCAGATCAATAGCTTTCTAAATAATAATTATCTTTCCCACCAATGTATAGTTGTACATAAAATATGATGGAAGTTATGTTGAATTAATGTAGACCTACACATCTAAATATCATTTTATGTCTGATATTATTGCCTTGTACTTTTGGCCAGAACTTTAAGTTTAGATTTTAAAATTAGATTTTAAATGGTCAAAAAATGTCTCCCCTGTTCTTGTCATTCTTTATGACAGGGATTATACCAGATACAGACCTGAAAAACAGATTTCTCCCTCCCTAAAATCAGGTTGTATAAATTAATGGATAAGGGAGATTTTTATTGTCTTAAGTTATGATCATAAGAACTCATTTTAAAGGCACACAAGATAAAATTATCTATATGCAGAAACTCAGGGGAAAATGAAAAACCTTACTAGTACAGTCAGCAGGATGGGCCCTTTGATGATCCATAACACCACTCCATTTTCATCATCATCCCAACATCTGAAACAACAAACAAAACCAGGATTTTTATCTGTCCCATGGGACCTTCCCATCTCACACAAAAGCACTTCTGCCACAGGAAAGGAAAGTGGTGGACACTAAGTTTTAAATCACTGTCTAAAAGTTCCTGGTTTCCATGAAGTCTAATCTAAAGAAAATTTAATCAGCAAGAATCATAGATCTAAGAACCAAAACACAGTAAACCCCTCCATTTGTATTTTCAGGCTTCTTTCCTGCTCTGCTTACCACTCTCAACTCAACTTCTTATTCAGCTCTCCTAAATTCTGAGCAGGTAGGTAGATAAAATAGTATCTTTTCCAGCTGATGTGAAATGATCTGAAAGCCTTCAGGATAGCTTACAGTAAATAATTTTTCTGTCTGGAGCTCATGTTAAAAGATACAGAAAAAAAACCCCAAACCACCGAAATAAAATAATTGAATGGAAACAAAAGACGAAACTACTTAAGACAACGTTGCATGTTTGACAAGCTCTTATTTGAAGAGATTAGAGTTAGTTTTTTAGGGTTGACTTTATTCAGAAGCAGCAATTTTCTTGAAATGCATTTATTTCAAGGACTGGGCATTAGAGAGCTTAAATGAAATTTCTATAGTTAATATGATATTTCCAGGTTTTGTTACCCCATGCATGGACATAAAAATCACAAGACCTAAAATATTTTCTTGCTTACTTATGTACAAACTGTAAAAATTTGAGATAAAACTTTGAATCATGAGAGCTTTTTCCCTTACCTTTTGCTGTACACATCTTTTTTTTTCCCCAAAAGAGAACCAGAACACCATAAAAACCAGAATGTCCTTGTGTTCCTTCTCCCAGCCCTGACTTACCCAGTGTTCTGTTGATGGATTCGTGTGAGGACCCAAGCAAACATCACAGCAGTGGGAGCTCCTGAGCAAATCAACAGGAACACAATAACTGGTTTGAATATCATGCCCTGTGGAATCTTTATTCCAATAGGTTTATGGTGCACCAGGTTGGATTAAAGGTCAAGTTATGGGTCAGACAATTTTCAACAAGTCCATGGAAGAATTTAATTTGCAGTCCAGGGAAAGGAAAAATGAAAGGGATGAAAGGGCAAGAGAATGAAATAATGGCAGAGTAGGGGATGGTGGGAAAATACATTTTCAGAAGTAAATGCTAAGAATTACTTGAAGGTTTGGATTGGAATTACAAACACTTGTAAAGCTGGAGTAATCATTTATTTAGCTGGGGCTCTTTTATCTTGCAAATTCTGGCCAACAAACACTCCTAGAGCAGCTGGAAGAGTTCACATTTTTGTCCAAAAACTCTACTCATCACCCCAGACCAATCAGTTGATAAGAATCCCATGAAAATTTAACTGAATCCAGGATCCAGCAATTTCTAGCCTCACTTTGTCACTGCTTATCCTTCCACCCTTCTGCATTTTTGACTGGGGTTTTTAAAGGCCTATAAAACAGAAATTGCTTTTTCTCTCCTCCTGTGAAATTGAATTTCCAAAGACTAAGTGACTTTCAAAGCTGCCACAACAGGGACTCTGATGTGAGGCAGGTGACATTTTCACTGATTATTCTATAGAAATATAGGAAATTTCTTTCTAAGTATCATTTGAGATCTGTAGGAAAGGCCCAGAACTTGTCCTTCCCAATTTAGCCTTTGCTCAAGTCCTTTAAGCTGGGACCTTGTTAAGTTCAAGTTGGCTTTTTTAATTAATAAAAAGAAATATTTCCCTTCCACATCACCTCAGATGTGAGTTACCCCTGAGGTATCTCTCACCTTGCCTTGATTGCAGAAGGAGATGAGGATTACCACTTTATTAATTGAGTTGTTTGCTTTCTTATCTCAAGTTTGCCATGATTAATCAAGGGCTGACTGTCTACTTTCAGACAATTCTATTTGGAATAGCGCCAACAAAAATTTAATCACGTTAAATAAAGTCTAAAAATCTGAAGGTGAAGGATAATATTTATTAAGGATAATTTTGATTTCACTTCTAAGTCAAAAAATGTCATTGTAACTGCTCAGTTTGGATGCCTGCATTTCAGAGCAGCCAAGGTGAGACATGGGAATATCTGAGAGTCACAATAAACAATTCTGAGCAGTTAAATAAATCCTATTTATTTCACATTCCTATTCTTAATGTCAGAGACAATTTCAATAGCTCTATAACTTCAAAAGATTCCTTAAAGTCAGGAGATCTCTGAAAATAAAAGAAAACCAGAATTGTTTGATTCCTAGGCCTGGACTCACATGATTTAAGATTAATCTGTCAAATTCTGCTTGCTAAAAACAAAAGGCAACTTAGTCACCCAAACTTCTTTAGTCAGTGGAGGAATTCGACATATTTCTGGGATATTATCTAGCCATATCACTCATCCTCTTGAGGCCTGGATTATTCACCAGCAAGGTGTAAATAATTAAGATATAAAAGGCAATGCAATGACGTGGCTTTGGTGTAGCAGCTCTGGATGAATAGGCAACTTCCCTCTGAAAAGTGTCACCTTCAACAGGCTCCCTTTACCCCAAAAAACAGATTTTATCCACTTCTTCAAGCAACCAGAGACACTGAACGGCACGAAGAGGAAGGGAGTACTAACCCCAGCCAGTAAATATGAACCACCACACAAACTTCTTGTTGGAAACAAAGGTCAGCAGCAGCAGGGTTTGCAGGTAGATCCCTTCAATGAGAAGCCAGAAGAAATTGGCTAAAATGCTGAACTGGAAGAAGGCCACAGCAGCCTTACAAGCAACCTGGAAGTGCAGAGGAAGAAAAACATTTTAGTTCTACTCTTGTTATGGCTGATTTCTATGGAAATGTAGGCAAAATCCAGTGTTGCTGCACAAGAATGAAGAAATAACAAAATTTCTGTAAGTTTGGAGGTTTGTAATTTAAATTGACTTATTTTAGATTTTTGAAAGGGAAATATTGGGGTTTTTTTCCTCACAGATTAAATTCTTTACTCGTAGAAATTGTTAGTGCTTCATTAGAGCCAACAGACCTAAATACCAAAGCTGAGTGCAGCCTTAGCACTTGGTCTTTAGGTTTACATATTATTGTTTGTTTAAAGATTTCAGTTTTAGCAATAGAAGAAATAGGACGAAAAGATCCCCCTGTCACCTTCAGGTGTGAGAGAGAGGGGAAGTTCAGTACCGTTGACATGAGGCAGTGGTCCATAGTTTCATCTGCAAACAAAACAGCATCTTTGGTGAAAACAGCCACTGCTCTCAAGATGAAGGAGACAAACAGGTGCATGTGGATGTAGTTCCGTGTGCAGTGGAATTTTCTGGCATAGAAAGAGAAAATAAAAGAAAATATATTTTAATTTTTAATTATTTTATTTTATTTTTTATTACTTATTACTTATTATTTAATATTTATTATTTATTAGTATTTTTTATTAATTT
Organism: Acrocephalus arundinaceus; assembly: GCA_021534815.1. Classification (NCBI taxonomy): domain Eukaryota; kingdom Metazoa; phylum Chordata; class Aves; order Passeriformes; family Sylviidae; genus Acrocephalus; species Acrocephalus arundinaceus. The sequence goes on from JAJEOU010000373.1 coordinate 49,445,888, forward strand.
TTAGGTTTTTATTTTTATTTTATTTTTATTTTATTTTTATTTTATTTTATTTTTATTTCTTTTTTTTTTCAGACACCTTGCAAAGCAATAAATGATCTGCCACTATGTGATAGGCAGCAAGACAGGAGGGAGCAGAGAAGCGTTCCCTTTCTCAGCTAATAAAAATTCCAGGATAATTGTCCTTGGATCACCACACATTTAAAAGAGATGCCAAAATCAGAGAGCAACTGCGAGACTCTTGGGCTGGATTAAGATAATACCTCTTAATTATTTTTAATAACTTTTTTGTTGAACAAGCTTGCATCAGGCTTTTCAACCCCTTCCGGGTCAAAGAAAGGATTGAATGGGTGTCAGAGACATGTCACGGGATGGCTGCCAGACCAGTTGCCCTAAACTGCATAAATCTGATGAGGAGCAGCTGAGGGAGCTGGGAAAGGGGCTCAGCCTGGAGAAAAGGAGGCTCAGGGGGGACCTTGTGGCTCTGCACAACTCCCTGACAGGAGGGGACAGCCGAGGGGTGTCTGGCTCTTCCCCAGGTTACAAGGACAGGACAAGAGGGAAAGGCCCCAAATTGTGCCAGAGGAGGTTTACACTGGATATTAGGGAAAATTTCTTTGTGGAAAGGCTGTTGAGTACTGGCCCAGGGAAGTGGCTGTGCCCATCTCTGTGGGTATTTAAAACACACGCAGCTGTGGTGCCTGGGCTCGTGGGTTAGTGATGGTCTTTGATTAACAGTTGGGGTTGATCTTAAGTGTCTTTGCCAGCCCAATATTTCTATGATTCCATTTTCTTACACTGCCCTGTGCACATTTTATCTTGAGCTGAAGGACTCTCCCTCAAGGTTTGGACACATCAGCCTCATGCTCCTGGGTCCCTCTGCAAGGGCCATGACCTTTGAGGCTGCCAGCCCACTCCAGTTTGGGAGCTGCTCTGTGCTCTGCCTCAGCCAAACCCCAGCTCCACTTCCTAATAACCAAAATCATCAAAGAAGGCATTTAAATTAAATCAAATCTCTTTTTATAGCTCTCAGTTATGGAAGCAATGGCCCTTCACAGAGGGAATGGACAATTTAGGAAACTCTGGTTCAGAGCATAGGATACAGTTTCTTCAGAGTCTGCCCTGCCATGTACTGTAGGAATGATCAAAAAATGTGAAAAATTATCTAAAGTTAAGGATTCTCACTGTATGATGTCAGTAAGGAGATGAAGAGAGACTGCACAGCTTGATTGTTTTAACATTGTCTTGAGTTATGTAACCAAAAAAACCTGTATTCTATTTCATCTGTTGAAAGCAGTTGAGATGTTTTTTCTTTATCTCTTGTAACTCCAGGGGGAAGGGGGTAGATGCCTTCTGATAATGGACCAGATGGTAATGCCAGATGGGGCAGTGTTTCTTATCTCTGTCACCACCCATCCATCCTCTGGGGGATATCTGCTGATAATGGGCCATGAAGGCTCACCAATGACATCACACATGACATCATCCCATTGGGAGATGCTCCACCCAGTGAGGGGGGAGCCAACCGTTCCTACCTAGCTAAAAACGAAGACTCAGGAAAGCAGACACCTGGTCTTTCCACTCTGGACTCCAGAGGAAGACTGGACCACCAGACCCATCCCGCCACCACTGGACCCTCTCTACAGCATCATCTCTGCTCCACAGAACCACATCTGTTACTCCAGGAGGATTTATTTGGACTGCTTCCAACACCCTGGCCAACAAGGTGTCAGGTCATATCCTTGACTCTGTCAGGATTTTTACCAGGACTTTTGTTTGCTTGCTTGCTTGCTTTTTTGTACTACTACATTTGTTTTTTGTTGTTTTTTTTTTTTCTTTATATTCCTAGTAAAGAACTGTTACTCCTATTCCCATATCTTTGCCTGAAAGCCCCTAATTCAAAATTATAATAATTTGGAGGGAAGGGGATTTACATTCTCTGTTCCAAGGGAAGCTCTAGCTTTCCCTGGCAGACACTGTCTTTCAAAACCAAGACAAACATCTATAGGAAACACTGCAGCACAGGTAGAGAAGGATCCGTCACCATCAAAGGTGTTATGCCTTAGAATGATTAGAAAACAACCATAAAAACATCCCGCAAAACAAAACACGGAGGATCTGAGAGAAATTGTCTTAAGACATCCTGAGAAAAAGCCCATTTATATTTACCTGAAGGCAGCAAAGACAATTAGAGCTGTAATGAGTGAAGTCACAGATGCTGCATAGCCAGCGGTGTAGACACGCCAAAAAGCAGAATAATAGGATTTCTGTGGGGAAAAGAGACACAGCCCAGTGCTGGTAGTTGTGCTGGATGCACCCTGGGGTGCTCATTCTGCTGGGACACATTTCCCTCACTGGTCAGCCCTAAAATCTCTGTGTTGTTTTTCATGCTCGAGATCTGCTTCAGGATTTTCCCTCCACCAACTAACAAGAGTTTTCCTTTGTGTCCTACTTAGCCCTACACAGGAGAGAAATTTCACAGCCCACAGGTTCATCTGACCCCTCTGAGCATTTTCAACAGGAAAATATTAACTTTGATATGTAACCACCCTGTCTCATGTCAGTACATAAAAACTGCAGCACCGAAACCTGCTGGTGGGAGATTTGTGAATCTGTTACTTTAGACCTGGGCCAGATTCAATAAATATTGATTTTCATAAACAGCTATAGCTGAAAGAGAAATAAAGCTCTCAATTTGCGGGTGAGGAAGCTGAAACATTGATAAAGAGTTACATCATGTTGTGGAACTAAGTTAAAGCCAAGAAAATCACCTCACAGTCCTTAATGCTCTGGACAATCAGTTTATTCCTTGCTGTATATTGTAGCACTGTAAATTCTTTATAATTCACTTGTTTTTAATTAGGACCTACATCCTAAGAAATCCTAATCCTATGTCCTAAGAAAAATAAAGCTTATTTACTTGGCTTTAACTATGCAAATTTTATTCTGATTCACTACAACATCACCTAATTATTTAAAATCCCCAGAAACTAAGTTCTCTGAACCCAGGCAAATTTCCTCCTTATAAACCCAGTGGACAATTTGTTCTCTAATTGATCCCAAATCTGTTTATCCAAAAGGCTGCAATTCTAGGTTGAGGCAACAAATTAGCAATTTTAAGTAGATCCATAAAGAGATCTCACAACTCTGACATGACAAGAATCATCCTGGTATTTCTGAAATAGTCCTGATCTTTTATACAGTATTTTCAAAATACAGATGAAAATTTAAAAAGAGGATATTTAATTGAATAATGAAGTGTTTCAATTGATTTTATCTGGTGTGTAGGATGGATTAAGAAACAACACTAAATACAAAAGATATTGTGAGTGCTCACTGTACATACAAAATACAAAGTGGTTCTTTTAGGATACAATAGGGATTTTTACTCACTTCCCTTGTGTGCAGTGCAGCAGAGATTGCTGATCTTATCATCCTTTTGTAGTCAAACCTTGTGGATTTGACTGGAATAACAAACTAATCACAGCCAGGGCACAGACATCTGCTCTGTGCAGAAATCTGCTGTCCTGTTGAAATATAAATAAAACTCCTTGCTTGATTTTAGCCTAGAGCAGCCAGAAATTGTGCCTGGCTTAGCATAATCCGGGACTGCTTGGAGAAAGCCACCTGGAGAGTGAGTTTAGTCCTGTGGGAGAATCCCATGGGGGCTGGAGAACTGTGCTCCAAAACACCAATACTTTTATTCATTTTACATCTCTTCTGAACTGTTCAGATAATTTCCAGCATCATCTTTCTAGAAGACATTTAAGCAGTTATTTTTCTCAGCATTTATTTAAGCTTTTAATCCCCAAAGTGCAAAGTACAAAAATTCTTCTTTATAGAAGGTCATTGAGCTCCAGATATGAACTCCAATACGATGAGGAGGAATGTGGAAATTTAAATCATATCATGGATGTGAAAGAAATTCTGAAGCTTAATTTAGCAAGAACAATGATTTTCAGATAGGAAAAATATTCACTTCTTGCTCCAATGAACACCTGAGATAAAGTGTTGGAATACTCAGTGGCATCCAAGTGTTCCCTCCTAAGGGTCTGTGTTGACCACCAGGCTATGAAGTTCAGAAATATTTTTTCTATAACTCAAAGAAAATCTGGAAAACAATGCAAATAGGAGGGAACCAAAGGAATTTTCCCTGAAAAAATCCCTGAGGACTGGTGGGTAGGGCCTTCCTGGGAGATGTGGGCACCATGAGGATTTACATCACCTCTGTCAGAGAACCAAAGCCTTTGTTAGTCTGGACAGGTGATCTAAGCACGAGTTTAACACCAAGAGGAGATATTTGGATGAGGAGGAAAGTGCTGGCTGCTGCTCACTTGCTTTATGTTAACCTAATTTGCTAAATAAGTTACCTAAAAGTTTTGAGTTTAGCACAGAAAATGGGAAATTACTGGGTCCTGACAGGACTCAGATGCGTGGGGCATCCAGCTACTTAGGAGAGGATGCTCTGGAGATGTTCAGAAATAAGAAATCAAACCCCACCTGATCCTCAGGTCCTTTACTGGAACCTTCATCAAACCCACAGGCAATGGTGTATGGTGGGAATGGCTCTGACCAATATTCCTCCTGTGTGCAGTTCCTCTGAAGGAAACCTTCAATGGGAGAACACAGCAGGAAATTAATTAGGGCTGCTGGTGCTGCAGTTCTCTAAGTTTTGATGAGTAGCAACAAGTTTTTATTACCCCTTTGAGTCCTAAGTTAGGGACTTATGGGTTTAGTCATGTTCAGCGAGATTAGCTGTAAGAATGAAAATATTCTGTATATTCAATATTCTGTATATTCAATATTCTGTATATCTGTCCTTTAAAAAATTGAGGGACATCTTCCCAGTCATTTCAAGATGCAGTGGGACTTGTGCATTTCATATGGGAAATCAACTCTGCAAATTCATTCCTTCCACAGAGGAAATCAAATTACACATTTACAGCGCATTTTGGGATTTTGGGCAAAGCCCTGAGCTGTCTTTTCCAGACTGGAAGCTCCATGCAAGCTTTGATCTTGGTCCTGCTCTGACTGGAGGATTGGACTGGATGACCTCAGGAGGTTCTTCTAATATTAATTAATGTACAGTATTATGAATCAGTACTTCTATGACATATTCCTTTATAAATTTAGGAGCATGTGCACTTGTCCATCGTATTTACATCACCAAAGGGATTAAAGAATTCAGTAGAGCACAACACAAAACAACAGAGTTTCAATATTGACCCCAAGCTGAGATTTGTGTCTGGATCATTACTGAATGCTGACTGACATAAAAGCATTGTAAATCAGGAAAATAGGAAGGAATCCTCAACTGTAAGAATCCATTTGGAATTAACAAAGAAAAAAAAAGGCGGGGGGGGGATAAGAAGAATAAGAAAAAATCTTGCCATGGGTACTGGTGAATTCTTCAAAAAATTGTGGGCAGGGAATTTTAACCACTTCCCCAAAAGTGGCTCTGGGCCAGCAGGTTAAACCGTCCCAATCTCTGGCACATCCTGTAAAACAAAAAAAAAAAGTGCCTCTAAATAAAGAACATCCCAGAGAACATCACGCATTTGATCTTCCATCATGAGATTTTGGCTTTCCCACTCATTCACATGCAAGAGGAGCCACAGCAGGACGTGCAGCTCTGCAGATGAAGGAGCGGAGCATTTTCCTTTTCTCCTTGAGTGCATCCTTGCTCACACTTGGTATTCCAGCTGGACCTTCCCCCTCCTTATCTCATGAGAGAATGCGCCTGAAATTCAAGCAGACACAATCCAAAAGCCGAATCAATTGGAGCTCTTTCCTGTTGTCAAAACAAAAGCCACTGAAACAAAAGTATTGAATAATGATTAGCACTTGAGATTTCTCATTACTCCTTTCTCGTTACTTGAGATGCCTCATTACAAAGTCTAACTGGAATACATCAGACTTAAAACTCAGCCTGAACCTCTCCATTTCATGTTTAAAAATCTACCAATTTCACCTGGCTTAAAAGAAATTCGGGCTGAAGTCCCAGTCTTAGGCAATCAATGGCATTTTTGTGACGGATTTCCAGAGGGATTAAATTCATTCCCAGCTAGGAGAACATCTCAGCATTATAAAAAGCGACCATCACTGGGGGTGGATCTGACTGGCTGGAATTCATGAGGTTCCCAAAGCAGAGACTGCTGGCTGCTGGCCCTGAGAGCCCTAAAAAAGGATTTTCAGGAGTTCCAGTGAATCACAGCTTTGTCACAGCTGCATCACACTGAGACTTGAGCTGTTGCAAGTGGGCGTGGGGGCAGCACATAAAAATTCCCAGCATGTAAATGTGCCTGGAACAATAAAAAAAGAGCATCATGCTCTAACCAAAACTAATCTCCAGGTAGTCATAAGGGGATCTAAAGCAGGGGGTTGGGTTGGGAGGTGATATTTTCCTCCATGATTCTTTTCTGCTGCCTCTGCCATGGATGACAAGGAAAATCTCGAGTTGTCAAGTTGAAATGTGGAAGCAATACTCGCCTGGAGCTGAGCAAAGTTACTTTTTGGCTTTCAGAAGGATAGTCCTGAGAATCTCCCACAGCATTATCCTCACATCACCCTCGGGAGGATGAAATTCCTGGTGTACCAAATTTTCCAGGGAAAAGAGAGGCCCTCGTTCATTAGCTGTGATTTTAATTGCCTCAAACATGTCAGCTAATCTCAGCCACATTTGTGAACAACAGAAGGAGACAGAGATTTCCAGCGCTGATTCATCCCAAATATTGGTGGCTTCTTCCTGAGGACAGGATGAATCACACCCTGCAAATACCTGGCTCTCACTGATGCTTAGAGCCTAAACTCGGCTGCTAATTGTCAAATTAATGAAGCCAGGCAATATCAGTCCCACTTAGACATGCACGGGCTCCCACACTTCCATTTAACAGCTGAAGTGGTCCTTCTTAGAAAGGCTTGGCAGATTTGAAGAGCTGGGCCTAAAAATCTATTTTATTTGGCAATGTGGAGTTAAAAATTATATTTGTGTGACCTCATGTAGGAACATAACCTGTATGTCTTTAGTCTTAGAAATTATTTATTTCCAGTGACCTCTACAGTTTATATCAAAGGAACTGCTGAGGGCAAGGCTGAAAGGGAATTTTTCATGCCAAGGTTTTTGAGAGGCTGGTGGTGTCCAAGTCACCTGAGATTCCATAAAGACAACTTCAGTAGAGTTGTATCTATGAATGTTGACACCATAGAGATTTAAGCCTTGTTCAGAAATCCAGGAATTTTTAGACAGTGAAGGAAAAAAAAAAAAAAAAAAAAAAAAAAAAGTGGAGTTAGGACTTGATTAATTTGACCTATTTTACACATCTACTCCAAAACTAGAGGAATTTCACCCTGGGTTCTTCTGGTGGCACTCATTGGACCCTGCTCTTACAAGAATTATGTGGAACTACTTTAGTTAAAAACTCTGCCACACAGACTGATTCCAGCACAAATTCTCTGCGACTGCTGAGGCTTAACCCTACAAACTGTGATCCTCTGTTGGTCTCACTGAGTTCCTGTAAACTGAAACACAAGCAAAGGAGTTTTACCTATCTTAGCATAGTTTTATCTTCCAGATAAAATATTTGGGATAAATTGTTTTTCCAGCTCTAATATTTAATTTCTAACTATATTGAGAAAGGTTGTAAATACCAGAACAGACTTTCATTAAAGTCTTTCCTTATCCAGAGAATAAAAGGTGGAAAGGGGAGTTTTGAGAAGCTCAGAGTGGACAAGGTTGAAGATTTTTAAAAGGTTTAACAGAACTCTCAGGGATTTTTATTTCTTTTTCTACAAGCAGGATTCTAAAACCATGTAATTACTTTTGTGCTGAAGAGGAAGATGCCTGGAATGACATCCTGAATAATTTTTGAAACTGCTTAATTTATACCAGATTTTTGGAGGTGGATTACTGTATGTTCTAAGTGCAAAAAGAAGAGGTATTTTGGACTTTCTTCAAGTGCCCGTGAGAAATATCTCCAAAATAAAAATTAGATGAGGAATATGAAACAAGGGAGTGATTGGAAATTCTGCAGAATAATATGAAAGACATATTAGGAGAAATATTTTGGAAAGAAATATTTTGTGGTTAGACTCAGATTTTCACCAGGTTGCTACAGGCAGATTTCCAATTGGTTCCAATAATTCTTTCCTGACTAAATGAGTGAGGTATCTTTGTCTCATAATTCCTCTGCAGAAAACAAACATCTTAAAATTCATGGAACAGAAGAATCTCACTGAGGTTGATTCAATTTTTTTCTTAGCAAAGCTGACCAGAGTAAATGTGACTGAATTTTTGAAAGAGTCTGAACATTTGGAAATTCCATGTTGACTTATTTCTAAGCATGTTTCCACAATGCCAAAACCCCAGGAGGGAACACCTTACACAGCATTCTAAATATATTTTACAGGCTCTGTTACGTGTCCATTTTAATTTTCACAATTTATATCTGAGCATGTGATAGACTTCTGAATACCACCACAACAAATCTTGCAAGCAGACAAATGACGACTAAAATAGTAAAAAATGTAATATTTAGAAGAACTTGGGGTTTCCTTTAACTTTTTTTTCCCCACCAAAGAATATTTTCACCAGAAATGGTGAAATATTGGAATGATACCTGACATGTTACAACTTCAGTGGTTTCTTCAGTACCTTCTGTGGGAGTTTCTTTGGAGTTTTGGATGTAAATAAAGGACACACCAAGCCTTTCAGTAATGTGAGACATTCCAAGCCAGGGAATGCCCATCAGGAGCCTTACCTTTAAGATCAGGTGAGGCAGATTCGTTGTGCTCCGAGCAGAGAGCCTCCTCCTTGACCACCTGCTGGAATATTTTGCATTCTGGATGGATTCCTGTAACCTTGGCAAGAGAAAGACAAAAAAAACCTTCAAGAAATTCTGTGATCATCAGAATGAGAAAAGCCAGTTTGTACCTCATGGTTTAAAGTTTGAGGTCTAAGAATGTGAAAACTCCAGCTGAATTTGGGGTTGTGTTTTTTGGGTTTTGGTTTGTTTGGTTGTTTTTGTTGGGTTTTTGGGTTTTTGTTTTTGGGTTTTTTTTTTTTTTGGTTTTTTTTTTTTTTTTTTGCAAATAGAACATATAAATGGCAGGATTTGTTTGTCATCCCAAATAATTATAAATTTGTGTACATTTCTGGGTGTACATCCATATGGATTCTTCAGTGTGCCATAATTATCAGCTAATACAACATCTCTTCTCCAATGCAGACATTTTTATCCCCTTCCTTTTGCAATTTTGTTTCCCACAAAATTTAAATTATGTTCACAGTTTTTGGATTTTCACATATTTACCAGCTGGCCAAAATTGGATGAATCCACTAGGTGTGGGATTACTCACATCAAGCTCTCCAAACTTAAATACAGCCTGACCACAGAAATATTTCTTCTCCATAAACCAACCAAAATTAAATAAATTTATTTGAAGAATGGTAGTCTTGGCCATAGTTTAATCTGAATGATTGAAAAATTCTATGGATGTGTTATCTGAGGATGTTGCACACATCTTAGACTGAGGAGCTGCTTCCATTTTAACAGATGAAGAAATGAGAAAAGAATTAATGACTTGACTGGAATATTAGGGATTTTTTTTTTAATCTCACAGATTAAGATACATTTAAACAGTTAAATGGATTTCTAGACAGCAGTTGTTGAAGAGGGTCTAAATTCATCCTCTTAGCTGCAGATATTTCGTCCCATTTATTGCCATGTGTTTTTCTCAACCTCCATCTCCCACTCCAGAAGTTTTCCTGTCCCCTGCAGTCCTGTCCCATAACTCCTGTGGTTGTGAAGATGTTCTCAATAACCTACACAACCCCAAAAGGCTTCCTCTGCAAAGACAAATAAATTCTGAGAAAGAAACTACGCCCAGTGCCACTTGATTCGTTATCTCAGCTTTTTTGCAGTCCTTGGGGATTTCAAGGATGTCCCCCAGAAATAGTTGGTGCTGTTTGGGATGTTAAAAGGTATCTCAGCCCTCTTGTGTAGACTCTGCATTAATTTTGCCCCATGTAGAAGTCTCAAATGCATTATTTGAAATCTCAAATGCATTATTTGAAGTCTCAAATGCATTATTTGAAGTCTCAAAGGGTTCTACACACCCAATCTTTAGGGAACTGAACTAAACTGGGTAAAGAAAGCCACTGAACTGTATCCAGAGAACTGGATACTGGATCAAAGCCTCTTTTGAGGTATTGGGATCTTCAGGACATGAGGAGTCTTATATGGAATAGAAATTCTCTTTTTTTTTTTTGTTTCGTTGCTTGCTTCTTTCTCACTTATGCTGTTCAAGGCAAAGCCAAGGGCTCAGTTAACAGGGATTTTAATGGAAAAATGATGGACTGAAGACTTTCCAACATGTTTTTGAGGAAGATTGTAGGCTCTTTTAACCTCTAATGACTTTGAAAAGTCAATGCAGATATGAGCATCATTTCTATATTTCCTTTTCAATCTCAAGAAACTGATTTATTTGCCTTCAAAATGTTTTCATTTGTGAAATTTCATGTGAGCAGAGTGACCAGGATTTCTTCCAGCTTCCACAGAAATGCTACTGGAAGTTATGTAAACCATTCCATCTTAACAATAATATCTGCCAAGGGGCAAAAATTAGAGCACAACTTTATCTTTAAAAACCTTTAAAAATTCTGCCTACACTTGGGTTTTAAAGTAGCATAGACAGACTTGTCTTAATTATGAGGCCCCAGAGATGGTTCATCCATGCTAATATTAGAACAGAAAGAGGATTAGGGGCAACGTTTGAAAAGAAAGTTAAGACATGGTGCTTTTTCATGCATTATGATACTCCAGTGGGTAATTCAAAATACATTTTATAAATCAGCATGAGTGACTCTTAAAATAGTACTTTTTGCTCTTCAACTGTAGTAACTCAATTTGAAATGAAATTTTTCAGGTATTAATAGGATCCCTGCTCATCACTTTACATTTAAACAGACATTTCACTTTGCAGTTTGCCCACATAAAAAATGAATTCTCTGAGTAGAAGTGACAAAATAATTGCTCCATAAATCTCTCACTATTTCAGTTCATAAAGGTGGATTCAGCTGGACAGGGAAAAATCCCTCTAGTTTCTGGAATTCCTGGATTCTGTTACAGTGATAATTTTGTATTTGGATGTTTAAAAGTCATGGCAATTTGAGATAATGCTCTACCATATACCCTGAGTCCTCTGCTAAAAGGTTATGCTAAAAGGCATAACCCAAAATGCAAACAATCCACAACATTTGAAGTGTCTTAGAAAAAAAGCACTGAGGAGTGGTGGTTAAATTAACTCCCACCTCATGCCAGAAAAGTTGGGAATTCTAAACCACTCAGAATCAGTTCTGAAAAAAATTCAGGGGAGGAAGAAGGCTCTTTTCTCCAAAAGTCATTCTGAGAGACACAGGCGGGTGGAATGAGGGACACTGAGTGAGAGTGCCAGACTCCTGCTCAAGGCAGGCTGCATCTCCTGCCTTCTCTCCTTTGGTAGATCCACACCTGCTGAACCCTCAATCACCATCATCCATCAGAGCTGTTGGGAAAATGGAGGTTCTCAATTTACAATGGCTGGGGAAACTCACACCCCACCCCTGGGGAGGTGGTACTGCCTTGGTTTTACACGACAGAGGAATTGATAAAACAGGTCCATGTAGCCCTGCCTCCTCCCTCTGAAAACTGTGATAAATCATCAGACAACATGATTTGGTGGTTTCTTTTGGGAATCCTGATCAACTGGTAGTGATTACCAGAATTTGGGGAGGTGCTGACACAGGGTGCCCAGAGAAGCTGTGGCTGCCCCTGGATCCCTGGAAGTGTCCAAGGCCAGGCTGGATGGGGCTTGGAGCACCCTGGGATAATGGAAGGAGTCAGGGTTGGAACCGGATGAGCTTTAAGGTCCCTTCCAATCCGAGCCATTGTGGGATTCTTTGATACTCATGGTGGTGCTGCAGCCGATTGGCCCAAAGTCTGTTTGTCATTGTAGGACACACAAAAAAATGAAAGACTCCAAATATTTCAGAAGGCAATGTATCGCCTTCTGATGTTTTCATAGTTTCTGAATTCTTTCTCACACGAGTGTTAGAAATAATGTTTATATTAAGATACAAGTTTGTTTTTCATTCCTCTCTTGAGAAGGGAACAATTGATGGATTTTTGGTTTGACCAATGTGGTTGGAGAGGTAGCAACCTTATCCTCCAATCCATGGTCTGGGTGAAAATACTATATATTGGGGTCGGAGAATAAAAGTCAGCTTTTTTGCCCTGAGAACTGGACGGAGTCCATGTGTTCTTTTTGTGTCCTATTGAGACAGCAATGAGCACAGAAAAAGCTTTATTGTCTAATTCTTATTACTTTTTGTAAGTTATTCCAATACAGACTTGACATGATTGGTGAATAGGAATGACACCTCTCTATTCCCATTGGTTAAACTAGAGAAACAGCAAAACACTACCTGGAGAAGATTGTTTTGAGAAAGAAATGTTGTTTTTACAAGATTGTTTTGAGAAGAAGCTTTCGTGAGAAGTTTTCCCTGGGGAAAAGGTTAGCAGCTGCTAGCAGGCTAAAAATCTCTCAGACTCAGAAATATCAGGCCCACATTTGTTTCCTTCTGGGTTACTGGATTTGGGGCGGGCAGGGCTACAACCACAGGAGCCCAGACTTTTTGTCAATATCACTGACATTTCAGGGTTTGAAAATCAACATCAAGTCTGATTTCAGATCTCCTAAGAAACAAAAAAGAGGCTGGTGTTATTAATTTATAATCATGCAGCCTTGCTGAAAGCAATGCCACTGTTGGACAGAAAAAATAAAGGGAAAATGACACACATACAAGAAATAAGAGCAGTGATGACGCTTCAATTTGTTGGTTTTCCTCAGGCATTAAGGAAAAGAAAGACATTAAATCGTTGCATAGTTAAAGAAAAGCCTTGTGGGCAGAGCATTGCTCGCAATTTGTTGTCTTTGGTTTATTTTGTGTTATTAGTCTCACAATGCCTTGAGTGAAAAGTTTTTTGCTCTAATCTGCCTGCAAGGGTTGGGCAGTGGGGCTTTCCAGAAAGCAGGAGCTCTGCATTTGGTGCAGGGACATATCATGGCAATTTGGGAGGCATCTGCTGAAAAGGTGGATGTGTAGGAAAAGAGCTCCTTGTCACCATAAAAAAAGGAGAATTTAGGATGCAAAGCAGAGCTCTCTGAGGCAGACACATCCAATCTGGCACAGTGTTCCCTGCCACAGCGAGGAGTGTAAGAGGCTGATTTAAAACGGATCAAATTTCCCAGTATCTGGACAGTAACCTGGCCTGACTCTCACTGGAAATCACAGTGGGGCGTTTTCATGCCAGGATTTACACATAAAACTTAGAGATTTCAGGAAATGTTGTGGGTACTCCTCAAGGAATTGAGCTTCACATTCCTGAGCATCATAACACAAAGGGTTTTTTTTTACTGGATTGAATGTTACAGACCAATCTGAGTCAAAATTCACAGGACTCCTAGTCCTTACCACAAAAACAATCTTGCCTGGAACACAGAGAACACTAAAAAATTAGCTATGACAACTGTGAGCATTCTAAAATCCTGAGACAGTTTAAAGAGAGACGTTGGACTTGCATTTACTTTCAGACTTCATTTTCTTCACACCTTGTAAGGTTATTGCACCAAAACCTTAAGTGGCTTGTTCCATGATAATTTATTAATTTCTCCAAATCTGTACAGAAAAAATCAAAGTAATGGCACTTTGGGCATTGATATATTTATGTTGGACAATGGGAGATTTAGCAAGCACTGGGAGGAGTATTCCAGCTAAATCCTCACGCCACGCTTGGTGCCATTTAATTAAAAGCAATCTTTCCTGAGAGTCCATTCAAAAATGGTGCCCCTAAGCTGCAGTGGGGGTAGAAAAACTGTAATTTAGATGTCACACAAAAGACAGATCTTCACTCATTAAGAAGTCCATTAGCACACTTGGGGAAAAGTAGGGACATTTTCTATGCTCTCTGAAAATCAGGGAAGTGCTTCAAAGCTGGGCGCTGAATATATTATTCACCTTTGAAAAAGCAGTTCCACGGGATCAAAGAGCCAGCAGTAACACTCAGTCTTGTTTTGAAAATTAATCAAAGCTCGAAGAATTGGCTGAATTCATTGACAAGACGAGAAGGCTTCAAGAACTTGAAGGCTCTTTCCAGTGATCTGTTTCAGCTTCCAGTGCCCTGCAATCCTAAAGCCTCACAAACAGGTTTTGCATCAAGTCAAGTGCATAAATCATTGACTAAGAATATTCATCGCTTTCCTTTCTGCCTCTGTCTCTTCTTGCATTCACTCAGACCCCGTCTCAGATATGCTCAGAAATTAATCCTGTACTTCCAGTTCCCACTGTCTGTGCTTCCCCAGTTCTTCTGATATGACTCTGATGCCTGAATATTTTAGTTCTCCCTCACACAGAGTTGTCTGCCGTTCATGTCACACACAGACTGCCACCTTGGAGGATTAAAACTCACCTAAAACTCACCTGTATTTTAGAATATAGAAAAGCACAACAAGGACAACTCCTGCATCCTCATTTTTAGGTGTTCAGTTAGTCCTGAAAGTTGGCCAGGATTGCCAAAGACATCAAGATATGCTTTGAAATGCACACAATTTTTCACTGAAATTTTGATGGGAAGGAAGGGCTTTTAGGAGGAAGGAAGATTCATGGGAAAAAAAAAAAAGAAAAAGTTGAAGACAGGTTGAATAGCAGACAAAGAAAACCTCAGCCTTTTTCATAAAATTCCCAGTCTGTTGATGTATTTCATCTAAACCTTCCATCTGTTTAACTCCTTCTCAAAAAGGCAAATGCTAATTAAAAATCTTTGAGACTGGGGAGCGCAGGACACTGAAGCCAATTTTCACTTGTGCTTTGGAGGGCTCTGGGACCCACCTCGAGCTCCATGAGCTCCTGCCCATTCCATAGCTACATTCCCAGTCACTGCAGTAAAAAATTTCCAGTCCAAGCCCTGGCCTAAAATTAATTCTGGGATATTCATAGTGTATCTATGTGTACTTCTGTGTTCTTTCAGAAAACAAGAAACTATTAAAAAAAAAAAAAAAAAAAGATTTCTTATACAGTAAAAAAAAAAGTCAACTCAACTCTTACAAGCTCAATTGCATCCATCTAGGTTTTTCCCACCATCCCCAAGCCACATTTACCACTGTGGATGACGCCTTCAGTTTTATTTCCCTGTATTTCAGGCTCTGTGCTGCCCAGGGCTGCAGCTCTGAGCTCACAGTCAGTGTCACTCAGCTCTCTGCACACAGCACGGACACAAAACAAATCCTTCTCCTGCTGCACACCAAGGACAACTGGCACAAGTTTTCAGGCCCCAAAGCACAAACAACGGGGGCTGCAGGGAGAGAACAAGAAGGGTGGGACTGCATCAGCTGGAGCTGGGATTGGACAATGAAACCCCAATGTGCAAATGGACCCAAACTGATCAAAGTGTGAGACCTGGTGACCGTTTGTCCATTTTGGGTCCATTTTGTGTCCATTTTGGGTCCATCTTGGATGTAGCCCTGGCCAGGCTCTTATCCTGCCCAAGGTGGATCCCTAAAGGCCTTTCAATAAATATCTATTTTATTCTCCAGCTCTGTTTCAGATCAGCCTTCCCAAGGCATCACAGACTCTGGAAAGCACCAGGTCACCTCAGCAGTGGCAGAACTCCAGCCCCAGCTGTGAATTCAGCTCTCACTCAAAGTCCTGCCCTCATCTTCCAGCTCTGACACCACCCTGATCCCAGAAGCTTCCAACCCCAAAGCCACAGCCTCATTTCCAATCTTTCTCTTCAGTCAGTTAAATAGATTATTTCAGGAGTCTTTTTGGCTGAAAATGACTACCTAGAGGATATTTTCTGTGTTTGTTTTCTCTCTCTAACTCGATTACCTATGGAAGAAGGGAAGCTGAGACACTGATTGCCTCACAGTCATTTAGAGAAACATATTCTCAATATTGTTTTCAAGACATTGAAGCAATGCTTGAATGCTCCTCTGTGGATTGGACTGTATTTATATGACTGTGTTTAACTGCATGACCTTATAGAGAACAGCACTTGCTATACATATTTATCCATGTATATCATTATATGTGTTCACTCACAGGTGTTCTTTATGAGACAACACAGCCATACTAATTTATTTTGTTTATGAATGCTGTGTAATTAATATTACCTTGAGAAAGATCAATTTATCAGCATTCTGCTAAATTGGGCAGAGCATTTAATTATTACCAATGATTGAAGAATAACAGAATTAATAACTGAGCATCCCCATTTTCTGCTACTGCAAGTATCCCTGTAAATTAAAGAGAAATTTCTCCTTTTCTGTATAATTTCATTTTTGCCTGCAGGTGAGATTCATGTCATCTAATCCCAAAGTTCAGAAACCTGGAAGTCAAAGTCCTACAGTAAATTCTTTTAATTGATCTGTATTCTTGGAGTGTTTCCGTCTCCTCCCAGTAACACTGAAGGAGGCTCAATGAGTAGCTTTACACCAGATTCCTAATTTTAGATAGTTAATTGTAGATGATTAATCTAAATTCCCCCATCAAGCCTCCCTTAATGATCAGTGAAAGCAGACAAGCAGTTCCAGGGAAGGATTCCTCCCACTTTGCTCAGACACCTGTTTGAAGACAGTGACTGCCTGTGCAGGAGCTTGTCTCCCTCCATTAACTCCCTCCAGGCTAAAAAAAAAAACACCTAAAACCAGATTATTCCGCACATCCAGCTCCCCATGGAGAGGAATTGAAGGTCTGCAGGGACCAGGCTGGTAGAAGAAGCACAAATTAAACAGAAATTTAGACACTTTGTTTAACTGGGAGTTCAGCATCTTGCCATGGGTTTGGATCCATACGCCCATTAGCACAAGAAATACAGGTTGGTCACCACTGAGCTGTACATTCCCTTCAGCAAAGTGTTTCCATTCTCTCTTCCATTCATTAGATCAGACTAAATCCCTTCCCAGAAATGAGAAATGTAGCTGTTTGAAGAGAAAAGCAGTTTAGCACAGCGTGAAGGCAGTGAAGGTAGGGTCTTTTCTGCTCCTTGTCCTCTGCTTCCTGACACTCTGAACTCTTTAAGACAGGGAAATTCATTTTTAAGCATTTCAGCCTCCACTGTTCTCTGCTCCTTGTCACTTACCAGTGAATGGTAATTTTTTTAGTGTCAAGGACTCTGTTCTGCAAGGCACAAAGTGTATCCTGCAACATTTCTGTGGAGCTGACAGGAGGGAACAGCACCCAGTTCCACAGAGAAGTTTTCAGCATTAACCCTCAGGTTTATTTCAGATCTGATTGACGACTTATTTGCAGAACCCATACAGGAATTATTTCTCTGCTCAGACATGATCCTTTGAAATACGGGAAAGGTTTATTTCATCACTACATCCTGGGGGTCTCAGGCTTTCCCTGACTCTTTAACTGAACATGCAAAGAGACTTAGATTGAGACACAAACCCCACTGAAATTCAGAGTACTGCCCCTCACCACACATGGAGTTGATGTTCGTGTTTGGAGGCCAAAAGCTGCGTAGATCACGCATTTATAGAATTTCTTTTATTATGGGCACAGCCTGCTGCAATATGCTGCAATATTAAAATGATGTGTGGCAGCCCCCAGATGTGCACGATCCATCACTTAGATCAGCTCCACTCTGCTGACAGCTGCAGGAATGAGCTGTGCCTCCATTAGGTGTAAAAAAGGCTGGTCCAGATGCCAAAATCACTTCACCTGCAGCCGTCTAACCCTTCAGGCTGACTGGTTTTGCATGGGAAAACAGCATTACACACGATAATAGCTGCACTGGCGAGGTTTGCACAGCAAGGACCCACAGCTATCCCTTGTACATAAATCTGTGTAAATACAGAGGAAACTGCAAGATCCAGAGGTGCAAGTGTGAAAATTTACATCCCATCTCTCACTATTTCACAATGAAAGGTCAGGATCAGTCAGTAATTGAGCTATCCGCAGAGGAAAGCAGGCCCTGGAGAAGCACCCACTCCATCTGGATTTCTAAGGACAAGATGGAATGTTTCCTGGGAAGGTGACTCTCTCCCTCCTGACTCCAGCAGCAGCCTGAATCCCAGCCCACGCTGAACATTTCACAGTGAAATGAGTAAAGTTTGAATTAACGAGCCCCGGGTAATCACACCCAGAGGAAAGGCTCCAAACACTTCCCTGAGGCTGAGGATTGAGGGCAAAGAAATGACTGTGCTTGGATTTGCACTGATTTTTGTTAAGCATCCCAGTGGTGGAGTGTGGGGATCAGGGAGGGGTGGCCGTGCCTGGATTGTGTCCCTGTGCTCCTCCACCCTCCCCGGTGTCCAGTGGCACAGCCTCACCTGCTGCCCTCAGTGCACACAGACAGGAGGCAGTTCGTGCTCCTGCTCGGCCAGATCAGAAACCTCCAGCACTGAGAACATCCCTGCCCTCTCAGAGTGGGAAATAAATATCCCCCATCCATCAGGAGGAACTGCTCCTTCTAGTTATGCTCCTTGTCCTGCAAAGTTGCCTTTCTCAGGACAGCTGGGACAGTGACCTGTCCCCTGCTGTCCTTCTAAAGCCCTGCCACAGCCATTCTGCTTTGGGATGTTCCTCTGCCCTCTGCAAACTGCAATTCTAAGGAATGGAAATAAAAAGACATTTCTTAACAGCATCTTGAGGTTGGAAAATCTTCATGAAAGGAGCTAGGTCAACACATTAACTCAGAGATATTTTTTTTTTTCTTTCCTTCCTCTAAAATCTCTCATTTTGTATTTTTTCTTCTTAACCCTTTCTTCTTTTTTTTCTCTCTTTTTGCCTGCTCCCTGTTAGGAGAAAAGTTGCCCAGCTTCTGCAGACTTTCCCCCACCCCGGCAGCTGCGGAGCCATCCAGCTGTGGCCGGGAGCCAGATGTGCTGTGCCCCCCCCTCCCCAGCGGTTCCCCCGCGGGCGCTCACTCACCAGCGGGAGCAGCAGCCAGCGCAAAGTTCGCATCCTCCGCAGCAGCCGCCGCCGGGTCCTGCCGCTGCCTCTGCCTGGTGTGATGCTGCCAAAAGCCGAGGCTCTGCCCGCCCCCACCTGCCCAGGGCCCGCCCCGACAGCCTCGAACCTCGCTGAGACCCCCGGCATTCCCAGCAGGGTGGGAGCGGAGGGACAAGGATGGGAGTGAGGGGGACAAGGATAGGGGCAGGGGAACAAGGATGAGAACAGGGGGACAAAGAATGGGAACAGGGGGAGAAGGATGGGAGTGAGGGGACAAGGATGGGAACAGAGGGATAAGGATGGGAGCACAGGGACAAGGATGGGAGCAGGGGACAGGGATGGGAACAGGAGACAAGGATGGGATACAGGGAACAAGGATGGGCTACAGGGAACAAAGATGGGAGCAGGGAGACAAGGATGGGAGCAAAGGGTCGAGGATGGGAGGAGAGGGACTAGGATGGAATATAGGGAATAAGGATGGGAGCACGGGACAAGGATGGGAACACAGGGACAAGGATGGGAGGAGAGTGGCATGCATTAGAGCGGGGGAAATGAATAGGAGCAGGGTGACAAGGATGGGATCAGGGAGACAAGGATAAGGCAGGAGGACAAGGATAGGAGTAGGGGGACAAGGATGGGAACAGGGGGACAGGGATGGGAGGAGAGGGACAAGGATGAGAGGAGAGGCACAAGGATGGGCAGGGGGACAAGGATGGGATGGGAGTACAGGGACAAGGATGGGCAGGGGACAAGGATAGGAGCAAGGGGAAAAGAATGGGAGCAGGGGGACAAGGATGGGAGTGGGGGACGAGGATGGGAGCAGGGGGACAAGGATGGGCAGGGGGACAAGGATGGGAACAAAAGGACAAGGATGGAAGCAGGGAGACAAGGATGGGAGTGGAGGGACAAAGATGGGAGCAGGGGGGACAAGGATGAGCAGGGGGACAGGGATGAGAGCAGAGACAAGGATGGGAGCAGTTACAAGGATAGGAGCAAGGGGACAAGGATTGGCAGGGGTACAAGGATGAGAGTGCAGGGCAAGGATGGGATATAGGGGACAAGGATGGGCAGGGGGACAAGGATGGGAACAGGGGGACAAAGATGTGAGCAAAGGGACAAGGATGGGAGCAGGGGGTTAAGGATAGGAACAGAGGGAAAAAGATGGAAACAGGGGGACAGGGATGGGAACAGGGGGACAAGGATGGGAGCAGGGGACAAGGACAAGGATATAGGGGACAAGGATGGGAGCAGAGGGATAAGGATGGGAGCAAGGGGACAAGAGTGGGAGCACAGGGACAAGGATGGGAGCGGAGGGACAAAGGTGGAGCACAGGGACAAGGATTCTCCAGAACCTCCACAGGATATTGGACTCACCTCCACGCATCTGTCTGATCTCCCACCTGCAAAGCAGAGTTGGTACAGCAGGGTGTGTTTTAGGGTGTTTTTGGGATCAGAAATTCTCTGTGCAATTCTCTGTGCTCATCTTTCCTGCTGACAGGGCCAGGAGTGCTGGTTTTGCAAGGATCTGGGGTCTGAGTGGGTCTGACAGTGTGGGATTGATTCTCTTTGGGGCTCTTAGAAATGGAGTTTCTGGGTTTTGGCATCCCCCCTCCTTTTGTGCAATGACAGAATTTCCTCCACAGCTTGAACAAGATTTTTGTGGCCCTTGTGTCACAAAGATGTCTTGAACTCAGGTTTATTTCTTGATACTCAGAAGGTTAAAGCTTTTCTTGCCTACAGATTAGATTTGGGAAAAAAAAAAAAAAAGAAAAGGAAAAAAAAAAATAAAAGAAAAAAAATTAAGTGTCAGGGTTCCTGGGACCCAGGCACCAGCTCTGGCTTTTGTCTCATTGAATATTGCATTGAGCTATTTTCAGGACCTGGGAGAACCAAAATGATGAACATGACAAAAGCAGTTTTCCTTGATAAGACTGAAGTGCTGTTTCATATCCTGTTTATCATTCTTTATTTCCCAGTAGTGTTAAGCACACAAGTTCTGGACAGTCAGAAGAGATTTGGGGCCTGCTTAAATTACCCCAAAATAAGAATTCAATGCCATTAGAAGAAACATTTCTTTCTGCAGCTTTGTCCACAGGTGTACAGCTTTCCTACAAGCCCTGTGTGTGGTTTTCTACCTCCACTTAAATAATTAGATATACAATATATAAATTTGTAACCAAATTCTCATTCAATCTTCTCTTTTCTATGTTTGTCTTTCATTACTGCAAATGACACCTGATCCCTGACCTGCACAGCCCCAAATGTTACTCCAAAAATCAGATTTGTGAGAAAATAGACTTAAAACTTTGAGGAAAAAAAAATTAAGTCTGTTTTTGACTTTTTCCCTGTCTGTAATAGATAAGTTAAAACTGTGGCCACTTTCACAAATCAGCAAGGTGGTTCCTGTCACACTGGAATAATTTTTAGGATCCCACTACAAGGCAGACAGTTCCTAACTCTAATGCAAAGAAAAATGCCAAGTGCAGACCCATCAAACACCCCCAGGACAGGAACAGTTCATGATCCCTTCTGCACTTCATTCAACCAACTCGAAAATACAAGATCAGAGAATAACAGAACAATTTGGGTCAGGAGATGGAGCTCTGGCCCCAGCCCTCTCCCCTCACAACTCAAATTTCACAGTCCTGTGGATCAGGAATTTGTGCTTCATAGGGAATTGCTCTCAGGAGCCACGCTGTAAACACGAAAATGCCACTGAAGGAACAAGTGTGGCATTGCAGCCTCCAATATTTCACCTGGATTCTATTACTGAATGCCTTGAAGGTCACTTCAGTGAGGCTTTTAAGGTCATCACAACCAGCTTGGAGCAAATCCAAGTGTGAACCTTTTTTTTTTTTTGTATTTTTTACATCATTTTTTGACATGAGTATTTGCAAGCAGTTTTTAGGAGAAGGTCTCGCTTGATGGAGCAGACGTAGTCTCTCAATGTTTTCTTTCTCATCCATTTTCTCTCCTCCATCTGCTTTTCCTATCTCATCTCCAGCTGATCAAAAATGCAGTCCACATTCCCATCCTTGAGACTTAAATTAATTAGCTGGAAATTCCTCTTGTAAGAATATTTTTCCATCCTAATAAGGGAATCAAGCCTGGTTTTATTGGGTTCTTGTAACATCTCACTGTAGTTAATGTTATAAACCTCACCTACATTAAAGTCTCTGATTTCCTCAGTCTTCTTACATCCCTTCATTACTTTAAAGAGATCCTCGAAACCTTATTTAGTCTAAAACCTAATTTCTGTTCATCATATTAATTTGCTTTATTCATTTTGCTCTTTGCTGTTTCTCTGCATGCACCCAAAGATCCAATAATGAAATAATGCAGGGGAGAAATCATACTTAATTCTCATAATATTTTCTTTGATGCATTTTACTGCTTTTTGTCACAAAGCAGGTCCTTGCCTGATGAGCTGCCTCTAACCAACCATTATTATTTATTTTTTTTCTTCCAAGAATTACAGGATAACTAATCAAAGATAAGAACCTTTTTTTGTTTTCCTGCTGCTCCACAACATCAGCCTGGGCTCAGAATACAACAGATGTGCACAAAAACCTCCTCTTGTTACGAGTGTTGGTATGAAACTTAATCAATGAGGCAGCAGACCTGAGATTCCTCCTAATCCCCCTCATGGATGTTCTGAATCAATTGGTGCCATTTCATGAAAATTACTTGACATTTGCTGAGCTGCTGAGCACCTTTGTGGAAGGTGGAGAATGGGGTTTCGCTGCCATATGTTGCCTGAAAATGGGTTTTTCATAATAAAAAAATCTTCCTGAAATGCACCTGGATTTCCTCCACCAGCATTTCCTCAGGCTGGAAAATAGGGTGTCCCAGCCCCACACTGCAGCATGAGCCAGCAGCCAGAGCATAAAGGTGAATTTATTGACATTTCTAAACAATCTTTTGATAAATCTGACTAAAGATGCAAACCAAAAAGCCCTGGGATTATGAGAAGGAGGCTGCAATTACAGAGGGTGCATAATTCAGTGCTCAGGCAGAACATGGTGTTACTGAGAAACATATTGTGAATGTAATTAACAGCAAAACTTCACGGTGCTTAAGAAAAAAAGGAGGGCATAAAAAAAAGCTGGAGGTTTTATTCCTGAGAGGGATCCTGTGGGGTGTTTGAGGCAGAGGGGTGAGAGCAGGAAAATAAAACAACTGAAGGCAACGGGCTGGGTTTGAGCTATTAAAAAGGGAAGGCACTAAATATCAGACCAGTGCTTGGAGCTGCATGAGGATAATTTGTGCAGTTGATGTTCTCTGTAAACCCTCCCTGTGTTATCTCCTTTCTGTTTTTCTTGGATAAAATTGACTCCTGCCATGTCCTAGGGCTCTGACTCCATCTGTGCTCATATTCTGTTACTGTTCCTTGGCCTGACCCCGGGGACACCTCCAAAATAAAGGCAGATATCACAGACCCTTGGATTATGTGGATTCTGTCCTACCTGGTTTGATCTGTAAACTTAATTTCACCCAAGTATCTCAGGTGCTTTGGGAATTCGAAAAACAGATCTGATTTGTACTCGTCTCCCACAAACGTATTATTTAACTCTTTTAAAAATAAACTCCTTTAATCTTTTCAACATTTCTTCTTGAAGAAAAACAAATCTGTCAGCGATCCTGTCTCTACTTCCATTGTATTTTATTCAAGAATAAGCAAGCTATTTTTTTCCAACCTAAGGGAAGTTACTTTTCCCAGTGGCACACAATGAAATCTTCATTCCTATTAATAGTCTCTGAAGAGTTGACAGGCCAGCTGTTCCTGTCCTCAGAAATTGTTTTATTCATTGTATTATTCATTGGTTTTCTTGCTTTCCTCTGGCCACTTCAACTCGATTTCAATTCTCTTTATTTTTCAAGAGGAGGAGAACAACCCTGATTTTTATTCACTAAAATGCAGGTTTAAGACTAAGCTTGCTCCCTTTATAAGAGCCAAGAAAATATTCATTTTTCTCCTGGGTGTAGATTGAGCCTATAAAATCAAACTTGGGTAAACAGGAATACCTTGTTTTTAACAACACAGAAGTCTGTTTACTGGTGTATACTGGTCTTTGCTTCTTTTATGTTTAAAAGAGAGAGTGATGGAATTCCAGGATGGTTTGGGTTGGGAGGAATCTTAAAACTCATCTCATTCCACCCCCAGTCATGTCCACTGTCCCAGGTTGCTCCAAGCCCTGTCCAGCCTGTCCTTGGACACTTCCAGGGATCCAGGGGCAGCCACAGCTGCTCTGGGCACCTGTGCCAGGCCCCCACCACCAAAAGGACATCATTTTCCCAGACTTTTCCTTTGATTATCCAATTTCTCCAACAACTGCAGAGGGACTCACCTCACCCCCCTACAGCTGTACTCGTCCCACCCAATTTCAGACATTAAGAATGTAAATGTGAACTGATAATTCCGGGTTATTTTCACAACCACACTGCTGAATGCAATCTGCCTGACACCATTTGGATGTCTATGGAGGACAAGATAATTTCCTCAATTTCCTAACCTTTTCCTTAGTTTTTATGAAATCTCCATTTTTTAAAGTGAAGTTCATGGAAAATCCCAAATTGCCAGAGGTAACACAGTAAATATCACTACAGTAAAAGAAAAACCATCCCCAAAACCCTCTGTGATGTTTTCTTCACCTTAATTTTGTCACCTTGTATCTCTGCAAATCTGGAACAGGTAAGGAGGGCCCAAATACTGAAAAGTGTTAGAACATAAATGCTGCATTTCTGTGAAAGCAGAGGCAAGTCAAGCCCTTGGAAAGGAGTTTTGAGCTCCTCTCCACCACCGCCACTGAAAGGAGTGAAGGATGAGAGCTCAGCTATGGATGTTTACTTGAGGGGTGAATTTCTACACACTCTACAGGTTGGGTTGTGAATGCCTAATGTGGGCTGGGTAAGCTGGAAAAGTGAACTCCCACCGTGGTTAATCACCACCTAAGCAATTAATTAGTTCACCCTTCCAGTTCCTGTTAGAACCTCTTTGTGCTGTGTTGTGGTAGGAGACCCTGAGTCCAGCGCCATGCTGTCTCTTTCAATGAGCTCAAAGGCAGCTGTGAGGTGGAGTTTTTTGAAAACACTGGTAAATTAGACATCAACGTCTTGGTGTCCAGATGCAAACTGGATGTTTCAGCTTCCTTTGGGGTCAAAAATCACCAAAAATGGAACCTTCCAGTCCATTTGATCCACTGAATCATTCTTCAGAGTCCATTGAGTGTATTATTGGCCAAGATCCTGCCCAAATGTACACCCTTCATGGCTCAGTTGTGTTTCCCAATAAGGGGAGACCATAACCAATAAAGATGCTTTATGATAGAATGTAATTATCTGTGGTTTTAAGTGTTTGCAGTGAGGGGTCAGTAGTCAGGTCAGGCTCTGTCCCCTGGGCCCCAGCAATGGCACAGGAGGAACGGGCAGGAGTTGATGCCCAAAAGTTCCACCTGAGCCTGAGGAAGAAATTCTTCCTGTGCAGTGACTGAGCCTTGGATTGTCCAGAGAGGACTTGGATTGTTCCTCACTGGAGATATTTCAAAGCAATCTGGGCACAATCCTGAGTAACCTGCTCTGGGGGGGGTCTGCTGGAGCAGGAGGTTGGACCAGACACCTCCAGTCTCCCTTCCAACCTTCCCCAGTTTGTGATTCCCTGATTCAACACCCTCAGGAGCTGCCAGCTATGACACAGGGACACTGAAGACATGGCAGGTCGAGGCTGCCTGGGCAAAGGAGCCAGATTCCTTTGAGTGGAGAAATGAATCAAGCTCTGAAATCAAATAAGATAAATCCCAGCCAGACCAGAGATCTGATTTTGGCTGACTTTTCACATTCATCTTCAGCAAGAGGAATCCCTTGCCGTGTGTTTCTCAAAGATGAATTGAATTGCTAAGCCTGGCTTCCTTTATCAAATCCTATTTTCCTTTTTTACCTAAACTCC